>JASVEL010012636.1:0-630644 GCA_032618575.1 Nicotiana noctiflora | reverse complement strand
AGGGTGGACCAGGTGATCGTGGTTTTCGGGGGCATTATTCAGACCAGCCTCCTATTAATGCTCAGCCTCTTCAGAGTGTTCGTGGAGGCCATTCGGGTCGTCGGGGCCAGCAACCCTATCAGTCTAAGAGTTGCTACGGTTGTGGTGACCCAGGTCATTTTATCAGGTATTGCCCTTTAGCAGCGGGCAACTCTCAGCAGCGAGGTCCTCGTCCTATGATTCAGGCCCCAGCTGACCCTCAGCCTGCCCAGCCAGCCAGAGGCGGGGGTAGAGATTATAGAGGTGGAGGTCGAGACCGTAGAGGTGGAGACCGTCCAGCGAGAGGTAGAGGTCGGCCAGTTGATGGTCGTCCTAGAGACGCAGCTCAGAGGGGAGGTGCAGATCCCCGATTCTATGCTTTACCAGCCAGGCCAGAGGCAGAGGCATCGGATGCCGTGATTACAGGTACTATTCTTGTGTGTGGCAGAGGTGCTTTAGTACCAAGTTTGTCACGCCCCAAATCGAGGGACATGACCGGCGCCTGACCGGGTTGCCCCAGTCAAGCGGACCTGGGTGCCTTTCATTCCCACGCGTTACCCCTGTGATGATTGTTTCTCATTAACCAAATATATTACTAATCATAATTGATTTCACATTAAACAAATAAAACGATACGAGTGATTCATTAACAAGATTTCAATTTTTACAACGCCCGACATAACACGATATATATACACAAGACTGGAGTCCCACAGTTTACATGTCTACAGAGCCTCTAGGATACAAAAGGGAAATACAATACTTGCCGGTAACAAGGCTCCGGCTATACCTTACAAACCAAAATGAAATCTAAACCGAGTGGCATGAACCACACAAGGCCCCGAGGAAGAAAGGGGCTCACCAAAACGGGCAGTGGAGGATGAAAGATACTACTGCCGATGAGCTGAAGTGCCTGCTACTGATCCACCTACAATCATGACACGAATGTAGCGCCCCCGGCAAAAGGGACGTCCGTACACTTGAATTGTACTGGTATGTATGGACAAACTTTGTCCCAAGTAAACTCAAGCCATTAAATTACATCAACAATTAATTAAGCCAGCCAACCATGTTTCCACATTTTCCTTATTTCAAATAATTCTCAACACGAAGCACTTTCTACAATCAACCAATTTAACAATAACCAATCAACCACGTAAAGCACAAGTAGTCAAACAAAGGGGCAATCAGTGCCCCACAGGTCAAACTATCCTGCTGTCTCCTTTCACAATTTCACATTATTGATTTATGTATCAATTTTCAATAGCGATTTCGATCGCTTTCCATCCTTATTGCCCCTGACCACCCTTATTACCTCGGCCACCCTTATCACCCCAACCCAAACCTTATTTCACCACGTTGCGGCGTGCAACACGACCCCGCCTTACAGTTGAAAACACAACAATTTCAAACAGCAGATAAGGTACTACACACAATCTCAACAAGTTCAAATAAGCAACTTACACATTGGTTCATGTTCTCAATTTCTTCTCAATTCAATATCACAACCATGTTACAATATTTCCACAATTCAAGTGTTTCATCTCTTTCCACAATAAACCAATTCTCAAGTGTTTCGTTTGTTTTCCACAAGGTGCCATATAGGCCATCATAGTCATTATTCACAATTCTTTTGCCCAATTAAACTCTCATCTTACATCACTCATAGCTCAACAACAAACTTTGATTATCCAACAACAACATCAAGAATTTCACACAATTTGTCAATTTAACACGAAACAAACAAACTTCACACATATAGGCGATTTCACGAGAATCAAAATTAGCCATACATACCTGGTGATGAGTTTTCTTCCGTTAACTTCCTACTTTATGCTTACCCAAGCTATCTTACTCTTGCCAACCTTGTTCTTGAAGACTTTTACTTCTACTCACTTCTTTTTACTAGAAATCAAGTTCAATAATCATGCATGAGTGTAAAAATTCTATTTTTAAAAGCTATTATATGCAAACCTCTCTTTACCTAATTAAAACTGATAATCAAAGAAAATAGTTAGGGTTTTTACCTTGAAAATATTGGGGAAGTTGAATCCTTGCCCTAGGATCCCTTGGAATTAAATAGTTGGAACAATCTTTGAAGATGAAAGATTTCTCTCTCTAAAAACCCTCTCTTCTCTCTCTAATTTTGGTGAGGTGATATGATAAAATGAAGAAGAAAGGTGTTATATTAAAGAAGAGATCGGGTCAAAATGGTACAAAAATCTGGGCCGGGGTCAAATATGCGGTCACTATGCGACCGCAGAATCAACATGCGGTCCGCATAGTGACCGCAGAATGGCTCAAAAAATTACGCAGGTTCTGTTAAGACATGCGGTCACTATGCGGACCGCATGTTGATTCTGCGGTCGCAAAAGTGCACCGCAGATTGACATGCGATCGCATATCGACCGCACTTTTGGCACGACTTTGGGCAACTCTCTGGAACGATTTGCGGTCAGAATGCGGTCCGCATGTTGATTCTGCGGTCGCATTCTTGACCGCATATTTGACACTTTTTCGGAAAAATTATTTCTCTACATTTTTGAAACTTAAATCACTACCAAGGGTCCGAACCGCATGACACCACATCTACTAGGTTTTATGCACAAAAATTTTACGGGGCCTTACATATTTGACCCTGGATCTACATATTCCTTTGTGTCTTCCTACTTCGCACCGTATTTGGCCGTGCCCAGCTATGCTCTGGATATTCCACTTTATGTGGCTACACCAGTGGGTTACTCCATTGTAGTCGATTGGGTGCATCGTTAGTGCGTAGTTATATTTGGGGGTCTTGAGACCCGTGTTGATCTGTTGCTTTTGGATATGGTAGATTTTGATGTCATATTGGGGATGGATTGGTTGTCCCCATACCATGCTATTCTTGATTGCCATGCCAAGACTGTGACCTTAGCCTTGCCAGGAATCACCCCGACTAGAGTGGAAAGGTACCTCAAGCCACTCCGTTCGCACTGTTATTTCCTATGTTAGGGCTCGACGCATGGTCGAGAAGGGGTGTCTAGCTTATCCGGCTTATGTTCGTGATTCCAGCGCAGAAGTTCCTTCCATTGAGTCGGTCCCTATTGCACGGGAGTTTCCCGAGGTTTTTCCTTGATAACTGTCGGGCATGCCACCCGACAGGGATATTGATTTTCGTATTGATCTGGCACCGGTACTCAGCCCATCTCTATTCCACCCTATCGTATGGCCCCGCCGGGAGCTAAAAGAGTTGAAAGATCGGTTGCAGGACCTTCTTGAGAAGGGTTTATCAGGCCCAGTGTTTCCCCCCAGGGAGCACCTGTATTATTTGTAAAGAAGAAAGATGGCTCGATGTGGATGTGTATTGATTACCTACAATTAAAAAAGTGACAATAAAGAATAAGTATCCACTGCCGAGGATTGATGATTTGTTTGACCAGCTCCGGGGAGCGAGGGAATTCTCTAAGATAGACTTGAGGTTAGGCTACCATCAGCTGAAGATCAGGGCGGCTGACATTCCTAAGACGACCTTTCGCTCTAGATATGGGCATTATGAGTTCTTGGTCATGTCCTTCGGGTTGACCAATGCCCCGACAGCATTCATGGAGTTGATGAATCGGTTATTCAAGCCTTACTTAGATCTGTTTGTGATAGTCTTTATAGATGACATCCTGGTGTACTCCCGCAGCCAGGAAGAGCACGAGCAGCACCTCAGAGTGGTTCTTCAGACTCTGAAAGATAACCAGCTTTATGCCAAATTTTCTAAATGTGAGTTCTGGCTGAGTTCGGTAGCATTTCTGGGTCACATTGTATCAGTGGAAGGTATTCAGGTAGACCCAAAGAAGATTGAGGCAGTCCAGAATTGGCCTCGACCAGCTTCAATGATCGAGATCCGGAGTTTCTTGGGGTTAGCAGGTTACTACCGTCGATTTGTAGAGGGATTCTCTTCTATTGCAGCCCCGATGACCAGGTTGACCCAGAAGGGTGCCCAGTTCAAGTGGTCAGATGAGTGTGAGGCGAGCTTTCAGAAGCTCAAGACAGCCTTGACCACCGCGCCCGTGTTGATACTACCTACAGGTGCAAGGCCTTATACAGTTTATTGTGACGCATCTCGTACAGGGCTTGGAGCGGTATTAATGTAGGATGGTAAGGTTAGCGCTTATGCTTCGAGGCAGTTAAAAATATATGAGAAGAATTATCCAGTTCATGATATTGAGTTAGCAGCAGTGGTTCATGCCTTAAAGATCTGGAGGCATTATCTATATGGTGTGACATGTGAGGTTACACTGATCACAAAAGCCTACAATACTTGTTCAAGCAAAAGGAGTTGAATCTACGACAGCGGAGATGGTTAGAGTTGCTAAAAGACTATGATGTTACTATCTTATATCACCCAGGTAAGGCCAATGTGGTGGCCGATGCTTTGAGTAGAAAGTATGCCAGCATGGGTAGTCTTGCATATATTCCGGTCAATCAGAGACCATTAGCTCTAGATGTCCAGGCCTTAGCCAACCGGTTCGTGAGATTAGACATTTCTGAGCCTAGCAGGGTGTTAGCCTGCACGATCGCTCGTTCTTCTTTATTAGAGCGTATCCGTGAGAGGCAATTTGATGATCCTCATTTGCGTGAGTTGAGAGATACATTACAGCGGGGAGGTGCCACACAGGTAAATCTAGATGATGATGGGGTACTGAAATTGCAGGGTCGAGTTTGTGAGCCCAATGTCGAAGGGATTCGAGAGTTGATCTTAGCAGAGGCCCACAGTTCGCGGTATTCTATTCACCCAAGCGCCGCGAAGATGTACCAGGACTTACGGCAACACTCTTGGTGGCGCAGAATGAAGAAAGATATCGTTGTGTATGTCGCTCGGTGTCTAAATTGTCAGCAGGTGAAATATGAGCACCAGAGACCTGGTGGTGTATTCCAGAGGATTGAAATTCCCGAGTGGAAATGGGAGCGGATCACTATGGACTTCGTTACTAGACTTCCTTTGACTCGGAGGAAATTTGATGCTATTTGGGTCATTGTTGATAGGCTGACCAAGTCAGCACACTTTATTTCAGTATCTGTCTCCTACTCGTCGGAGAGGTTAGCGGAGGTTTACATTAGGGAGATTGTTCGTCTCCATGGAGTGCCAGTATCTATTATCTCTGATCGGGGTACGCAGTTTACCTCGCGGTTCTTGAGAGTGGTCCAGCAGGAGTTAGGCACCCAGGTTCAGCTGAGTACAGCTTTCCATCCTCAGACAGATGGTCAGTCCGAGAGGACTATTCATATTCTAGAGGACATGCTTCGAGCCTGTGTCATTGATTTCGAATGTTAGTGGGACCAGTTTCTGCCATTAGCAAAGTTCGCCTACAATAATAGCTACCAGTCCAGCATCCAGATGGCCCTGTATGAGGCGTTGTATGGTAGGCGATGTCGATCTCCAGTCGGATGGTTTGAGCCGGGGAAGGCTCGGTTGTTGGGTACAGACTTAGTTCCGGAGGCCTTGGATAAGGTCAAAATTATCCAGGAGAGATTGCGTGCCACTCAGTCCAGAGAGAAGACTTATGCGGATCGTAAGGTTCGAGATGTAGATTTCATGGTTGGTGAACGAGTATTGCTCCGAGTGTTGCCTATGAAGGGCGTGATGAGGTTCGGGAAGAAGGGCAAGCTCAGCCCTAGGTATATTGGTCCATTTGAGATTCTAGACAGAGTGGGAGGGGTGGCTTACAGATTAGCTTTCCCGCCTAGCTTATCAGCCGTGCATCCAGTTTTTCACGTATCTATGTTTCGGAGATACCACGACAATCCCACACATGTGTTAGACTTCAGAACTGTCCAATTGGACAATGATCTATCTTACGAGGAAGAGCCGGTGGCTATTCTAGACCGGCAGGTTCGACAGTTGAGGTCGAAGAGTTATCCTTCTGTGCGTGTTCAGTGGAGAGGTCAGCCTCCTGAGGCATCGACCTGGGAGTCTGAGTCTGATATGCGGAGCCGCTACCCACATTTGTTTACTAACTCAGGTACTTCTTTCTTTTGTCCGTTTGAGGACGAACGGTTGTTTTAGAGGTGGAGATTGTGACGACCCAAAGGGTCATCACTTATTTTATTAATTATTTCGAGCTTCGAGGCCTCGAAAACCTCATTCTATGTTGCCTCGATTTACGTGCACAATCCGAGCATGTAGTCGGAAATATTTTTTGATAGAAAATATGAATTCTATGAGAAGTTTGGATAAAAATGATATTAATGTTGATATGGTTGACTTCGGTCAACATTTTTGGTAAACGGATCCGGACCCGAGATTGGGTGGTCCCGAGAGGTCCGTAGGAAAATATGGGACTTGGACATGCGTCCGGAGTCGAATTTTGAGGCCTAGAGCCCAAGTTATGAATTTTTCTATGAATATTTTTTGAAGTAATTATTAAAGGAAATGAATTAATTGACCTTGGTATTGGTATCGTATTTTGGTTCCGACGCCCGGTACAAGTCTTAAATATTATATATGTGATTTTTGTAAAGTTTGGTGACATTCGGATGTCGTTTGAGATGTTTTGGACCTTGAGTTCCAAGTTTGAAAGTTTTGAAAACCAAAAGTATGAAAAATCATGAATTTGAGGCTTGATTTAATGAAAACGATGTGATATTGGCGATGTTATCGCACGAACAAGTTCATAATGTGTTTTTGAGGTTGTGTACATGTTTGGTTTGGAGCCCGGGGGGCTCGGATAAAGATTTGATAGGCCGTTGGATTAAATTCTGAATTTTTGCACTGCTGGTTTTTCACCCAACTGTTGGCTTCGCAATTGCGAAGCATTTCTCGCAATTGCGAAGGGGGCAGATCAAGGCAGGGCTCGCAAATGCGAACCCTGATCGCAAATGCGAAGCCCCTCATGACCCAGCCTTGTTCGCAAATGCGAACAATTGTTCGCAAATGCGAACATCCCCTTGTCCTGGCTATGTTCGCAAATGCGAACCATACTTCGCAAATGCGAACATTCCCAAATCCAGCCTTGTTCGCAAACGCGAACAATAGTTCGCAAATGCGAACAATGCCCTTTACTGCCTGTGTTCGCAAATGCGAACATTAGTTCGCAAATGCGAACACTGCCCTTCCCAGCCTTGTTCGCAAATGCGAACATATGTTCGCAAATGCGAAGCCCCCAGCCTTAGCTTATTTTTCAAACTCCAGAAATTGGTCGGGGTTCGCAATTGCGAAACCATGTTCGCAAATGCGAACACAGAGAGCTGTAAAACACGATTTTCAATTCATTTCTTCACTTTTTACAAAACAAAAACACCCATTTGCGATTCTTCACGGATTCCTTCTTCATCAAAACAATTGTAAGTCACTTTTTACTTAATTCTTTCAATTCCTAACATCATTAAACATGTTTTTCAATAGAAATCGAAGGTTTTCATGGTAGAATTTCTTGTTTTTATTAGAATATAGGGTTTTTCATAAATTGGGAAATTAGACCTCGAATTGAGGTCCGATTTTGAAACAAATCATATACATGAACTCGTGAGGGGATGGGTAACCGGATTTTGGTCCTAACTTGTCACGACCCTAAATCCGGTCGTGATGGCGCTCAGCACATTGCTAAGCCAGCCTGACCACTGAGGTACATATTTCTCTAGAAAGAGAGTAGAGAACTGCCGCCATGTGAGAGGTGTTGCTCTTGCAGGCCAACGCCTCTCAAACTCCTCCCACCAATCAAATGCGGGACCAGTGAACTGAAATGTAGTAAATGAAACTCCCCTGGACTCAAGAATACCAGCCGTACGCAGCATCTTCTGACACTTATCCAAGAAACCCTGGGCATCCTCGCCCTCAACGCCACTGAAATGGGGTGGCTGAAGTCTACCAAATCTCTCAAGACGACGCCGCTCGTCATCGGGCATAACCTGAACCATATGCTCTGGAGCTGGAGCTGGTGCAACCGGAGGAATAACCGGTGCAACCACCGAGCGGGGACCGCCTCGGCGTCCGAAGTCCCTGAACAACCGGGTCAGGTGTGCGAGCTGCAGGGGTCTGCTGACCACCCCCTGACTGAGATGTCGCTACAGTAGCGGTAGCTGAAACTACCTGAGCCAAACCGGAACACACTGATAATATCTGAGCAAGAGTCTCCTGAAGACCAGGAATAGTAATAGATATAGTCTGGCCCTGAACTGGAGCTGCTGGAGCATCAACCACTGGGGGCTGCTCCTGAACTGGTACCACAGGCGGGTCAGCTGGCACTGCCTCAGCCGCCCTACCTCTACCTCAAGCACGACCGCGCCCACGGCCTCTAACAGGTGGCAACGGAGGTCGTCCACCTCGTCCTGATGCTCGCGTTCTCGCCATCTGCGAGAGAATAGAATATGGAAGTTCAGTTCTTAGAACGACAAGATCACACGACAGAGTTCAAGAAAAGTGAAGTTTTCCTAAAGGTTCGCACCCTCCCGAGGATAAGTACAGGCGTCCCCGTACCGATCCACAAGACTCTACCAACCGACTCAAGACTCATGAGGCCTAGTAAACCTAGGCTCTGATACCAACTTGTCACGACCCTAAATCTGGTCGTGATGGCGCTCAGCACATTGCTAAGCCAGCCTGACCAATCGATATCAACCACGGAGCTAGAAGCTCACTTTAACCCATTTAGGTATATTAATTCACGGAATAACAGCGATACATAAAACAAAAACGGGGAACCAAGTCCCATAATACATCAACTCCCATAGACCGAAGGGTCAAGAGTCATGAGCCTCTATCGAACATGAGTGTATAAAGGTTTACAAGATACCAAGTGCGGAAAGAAAAGTCAATACAAAATCAAGACGATAAGAAGGAATATCGGGTCCTGCGGACTCTGCAGCCTACCTCGAATATCCACAAACGTCGCCTCGCACAGCCACCGGATCACTGCCGAGAGGTACCGGGATCTGCACACAAGGTGCGAGGAGTAAAATGAGTACCGCCGGACTCGGTGGTAATAAACAGGGGTAAGACAGCGGAGATAAGAAATCCACAATAAAGCACTATGTAAAGCTATAATCGACTACCCTGTCATAGAATCAATATTCACCGTACCCGTACCAACAAAATACCAATAAATAGCATAACAGACTAGCGGATGTAGCTAAATGCAATGCAATGCACGATATGACCGCTACGGCGCGTAGGCCCGACTCCAATTTTGGGTACCCGTGCTCACTATGGGGGTTCGGACTCGGAGGGGCTCCTACAACCCAAGCACATCTCATAGAGATATTCTCGCGGCGTGCAGTCCGATCCAACATATATCTCGCCGCGGCGCGCAGCCCGATCCACTACTAGTCAGCTAATATGCAGATACAGCCTCGCAGGCTCAAAAATAGTTTTTGAAAACTCTTTTATCATTTTTCAGGTTGGAAAACAGTAATATCAAGTTCCAGAGATTGGAATTAGCATAATAACAAAATAGCTGCGGACTAGTAGTAAACTAGCATGTCTATATGATAAGACAATGATAACGATCCTCGCGGGATCCAATAACCGGCTCACGGCCCACATGTATACTCAACCGCCCAAGAAGGGGTTCCTCGGCTCAAGAGTGGCCATTATCACAATATATATATATACAACCATCCGAGAAGGAGGTTCGACGGCTCGAGAATAGCCAATAATACAGTAATCAACAGGTCGGACTAATATATAGTCTCCAGTTCATGATCGACCCCGCACTCTCAAGAGTGTGCGTGTCTCGCCGCTATACAACGTCACAAAGTGGTATACCGGGGTTTCGAACCCGCTGGTCATCACCCACATCTATTACTCACCTCAATACAGCGCGACGACTATTCCGCAATGCCCTTGCCACGGAATCAAGCTCCGCACGCGTAGAATCTGATCAAATGCAGTAGAAACACAACAAATTAGGCCAATGGGACCACACCCAATCAAAACAACTCAATTTACATCAAAATTCCCAAAGTTGTCAAAACCCGACTTTCGGTACGCTTATCGAAAAATCACGAAAGTCACATATTCGGAACCCTCATCTCAATACGAGTCTAAGCATATCAATTTTACCAAATTCGGACTCCATTTGCCCATTCAAAACCTTGATTTTCTAAAGTTCAAGCCTAGGGCTAAATCCTCCATAAATTACCCCAAATTCCTCCATTTTCATGATATAATTGCATAATATTACCAATACTAATCATAGTTTAAGTCCATAGTTGATTACCCGATGATTTCCCTTGAGTTTCTCTTCAAAATCGCCCAAATCGCCTCTAAAGCCGAGACCCAAATGTGTGAAATGTTCTGAAATTTTTCTAACTTATGATACACTTAACTTACAACGATTTTCACTTCTGCGGAAGAATTTCCGCTCCTACGAGTCCGTATCCGCGACCAAAGTGTCGCTTCAGCGGTTCCAGGCCTAGCCGGCCACTTCCGCTTCTACGAGAAAAGGATCGCTTAAGCGCGTCCGCTTCTGCGATAAAACATCCGCTTCTGCGAAGCCATCCGCTTCTGCGCTACAGAGCCCGCTCCTGCGGACTCGCCCAGGCGGTCAAGTGTCCGCTTCTGCGGACCTTCCCATTTTCTTCTCGTCCGCTTCTGCGATCTCTGGCTCGCACCAGCGATGCCGCTTCAGCGGAAAATGTTCCGCTTCTGCAATGACAAGCGCTCGTGCGCTCCTCAGTCCGCTTCTGCGGACTCGCCTCCGCGCCCACATTTCCGCAGGGGCGAAAATGACAGAACCAGAACTCTTCAACCTGCAATTTCCATGATTTTCTTCCGTTTAACCATCCGAAAACACCCCGAGGCCCCCGGGACCTCATCCAAACGCACCAACACATCTTAACACCTTATTCGAACTTGCTCCAATCCTCAAAACACGTCTAAAAACACCAAAACCCATAATTCACGTCAAATTCAAGCCTAAATTCCTTAAAACATTCCGAATTACACATTCAATCAAAAACCCGACCAAACGACGTCCGAATGACCTGAAATTTTGCAGGCACATCCAAAATCACCTAACGGAGCTACTGCGACTGTCGAAATTCCATTCCGACCTCCGGATCAAAATCTCACCTACCGTTCGGATTTCGCCAAAATTCAACCTTAGCCAATTCAAGCCTATTTCTACACCGGGCCTCCAATTTCAATTCCGATCGCTCCCATAAGTCACAAATCACCTCCCGGAACTAACCAAATCATCAGAATCTGATTCTGAGCCCTCTAACCAAATAGTCAACTCCGGGTTGACTTTCTTTATTCAAGTTTCCTTCACAAAGGCTATATCCCTCATTTCCAATCCCAATCACTCCTAACTCACTCGATAGACTCTAACACTGATATAAAACCATAAAACATGTATTTACAACATAACGGGGTGGTAATTCTCGTGACGACGGGCCGGCTCGTCACATAACCCCGAGTTCCGACCATGTGGGCCCGGGGTTAAAATTCACTATTCCGGGCAGAATGTTGTAAAAGTTGTATTTGGTCTTAAGAATTAGTTTGTTGAGTAGTATTGATGATATTAAATCAATTGTGTATAGATACGATTGGATTGGAGCCAAATTTGAAAGAAAAAGACATTTCCACGGATTGAATTGTTCATAAGCATTCGAGGTAAGTGTTTGTTCTATCCTAGCTTGAGGGAATAGGATTATGTGTTATGTGTTATGTGATCGAGTGCGGTGTATGGGCTGTGGTGACGAGCATCCATACACTGGCATCTAGTATGACCGTGAGTCGTTGAAAATGCTTATTTTGAGATATATTTACAGATGAATTGTTGAACCTTTGTCAGGTTGTAGAATTGTTATTGTTCTCCCTTGACGGGACTTGTTGTGAAGATAATTATTGATTGCCCTTATTGGGACAATTTATGAATTACAGTTTCTTTCTTTGCCCTTAACTGTGATTGTTATTTGGGTGAGGAAGAGTGTTAATGCACGAAGGGTGATGCCGTGCCTTGCTTTATTATTTATGCACGAAGGTTAATGCTGTGCCATGTTTTATTGATTATGCACGAAGGTTAATGCCGTGCAATGCTTTATTGATTATGCACGAAGGATCATGCCGTGCCCTGTTATTGAACCATGTACGAAGGATCATGCCGTACTATAGATGTGAGGATGAGAGTAAAAGCACGAAGGGTGATGCCGTGTACTTTATTTGCTTATTTGGTGAGGATGAGAGTAAAAGCACGAAGGGTGATGCCGTGCAACTACTTGCTATTCCTTGATTTGATATTACTTGTGTTTCCATTATACTTTGTTTTTCCTTGTGAATTTATTAACTGTTGTTAATTGTTGAATTCTTTGAGATATTCCTTATTGTGTTATTATGTGACGACCCAAAGGGTCATCACTTATTTAATTAATCATTTCGAGCTTCTGAGGCATTGAAAACCTCATTCTATGTTGCCTCGATTTGCGTGCACAGTCCCGGGCACAAAGCTGAAAAATATTTATGTTTATTTATGTTGAAATATGTGAAAAAGTAAAAGAATTTTGATATTAATATTGATATGGTTGACTTTGGTCAACATTTTTGGTAAACGGAACCGGATCCGTGATTTGACTGTCTCAGAAAATCCGTAGAAAAATATGGAACTTGGGCATATGTCCGGAATTGAAATCCGAGGTCTAGAACCCCGGTAAAAGAATTTTTCTGTTAAATTGTTTTCTGAAAATGTTTAAGGAAAATGAAATTGAATTTTGATTAAAAAGTGCTGGTATCGGGCTCGTATTTTGGTTCCGACGCCCGGTACAGGTCATATATATTGGTTAATCGCTTCCTGTAAAGTTTGGTTGAAAACGGACGTCGTTTGACGTGTTTCGGCCTTAAATTGGAAATTTTGGAAATTATGAAAATTTTAAAGAATTCTTGAGTTTTAAGGCTCAATTCATTGATTTTGATGTTATTTTAGCGATTTGATCGCGCGAACAAGTTCGTATGATGTTTTTGAGTTAGTGTGCATATTTGGTTTGAATCCCCGGGGGCTCGGGTGAGTTTCGGATAGGTAACGGGATGGTTTTGAACTTGAAATTGCAGCAGAAACTCTGCAATTTTTGCACAGAGATTTTCTTCTATGCGATCGCATAGGTGAGGCTGCGATCGCATAGAGCAAAGATCAGAGGTCCCAAAAATCCTTCTGTGCGATCGCAATAGAGCCCATGCGATCGCATAACTTCCACTTTTCCTCCTATGCGATCGCATACTATTCTTCGCGATCGCATAGAGTAAGACTGAGGCCCAGAATTTGCTTCTATGCGATCGCATACCATTCTCTGCGATCGCATAGAGTAATTTCAGTTCATCCATTTTCCTTCTATGCGATCGCATAGAACCTCCGCGATCGCATAGAGTAATTTTGCTGTCCCCATTTTTCTTCTATGCGATCGCATCACAGGCCCTGCGATCGCATAGAGTAAATTTTCGCCCAGTGATTTAATACCCCAAAACAGAACACTTACGGGATTATATCCCATTTTCACAAAATCCCTTCTTCTCCACAGCCCTTAGGCGATTTTTGAGGCATTTCTTCATTAAAGTTCATTGGGTAAGTATTGTTAACTCGTTTTCTTCATTTTTCATCAACATCAATCAAATCCTTAGGCTTAAACATGTGTAAATTAGTTGAAAATTTGAGAAATGGGTATAGTTAGGGCTTTCAAAGAATTTGCGATTTAGACCTCGTTTTGGAGTCGAACTTAAGAACAAATTGTATATTTGAACTCATGGAAGATTGGGTGAACTTATTTTGGTTCGAAACTTGAGTTTCGATTATGTGGGCCCCGGGTCGGTTTTTACTATTCCGGGCAGAATGTTGTAAAAACCATATTTAGCAATATGAACTAGTTTGTTAAGTAGAATTGATGATATTAAATCAATTGTGTATAGATACGATTGGATTGGAGTCAAATTCAAAAGGAAAAGGCATTGCTACAGATTGAATCGTTCGTAAACTTTCGAGGTAAGTGTTTGTTCTATCCTAGCTTGAGGGAATAGGATTATGTGTTATGTGTTATGTGATCGAGTGCGGTGTATGGGCTGTGGTGACGAGCATCCATACACTGGCATCTAGTATGACCGTGAGTCGATGGAAAATGATTATTTTGAGATATATATTACATATGAATTGTTATTGTTCTCCCTTGTCGGGACTTGTTGTGAAGATAATTATTGATTGCCCTTGATGGGACGGTTTATGAATTACTGTTTCTTTCTTTGCCCTTAACTGTGATTGTTATTTGGGTGAGGAAGAGTGATAATGCACGAGGGTGATGCCGTGCCATGTTTATTTATTTATGCACGAAGGTTAATGCCGTGCCATGTTTATTTATTGATTATGCACGAAGGATCATGCCGTGCCCTGTCATTGAATCATGTACGAAGGATCATGCCGTACTATGGATGTGAGGATGAGAGTAAAAGCATGAAGGGTGATGCCGTGTACTTTATTTGTTTATTTGGTGAGGATGAGAGTAAAAGCACGAAGGGTGATGCCGTGCAACTGCTTGCTATTTCTTGAATTGATATTACTTGTGTTTACATCATACTTTGTTTTTCCTTGTGAATTTATTAACTGTTGTTAATTGTTGAATTCTTTGAGATATTCCTTATTGTGTTATTACCTGGTTATTTCTTGTTATTCCGTGGTATATATATATTGAATTGCACAGGTTTATGTGAGTGTCTGGTCCTAGGCTTGTCACTACTTCGCCGGGATAGGCCAGGCACTTACCAGCACATGGGGTCGGTTGTGCTGATGCTACACTTCTGTGCGTTTTTGCACAGGTCCAGGTTACGATCAGGAGCAGCAGCAGCATTAAATAGATCGTGTGGGAGTTGATCATAGTTGAGACCGAGGTAGCTTGCAGACGTCCGCAGGCCCGGCGTCTCTCTCTTTATTTATGTTATTAGCTGGAGTCTCTTTGTTCCGAGACAAACAGAATTATGTTATATTTCCTTCAGACTTTTATGTGTAGTATTCTATAGTAGTTCGTGAGTTGGTGACTCCACGTCTTGGGTAGAGGATTTCAGTATGATTTTTACTTTGTATTTAGTTATTTCTATTTCGATAAAGTATTCCGCAATTATTTAATTACAATTGTGTTAAAAATAGGATAGTATGAATATAGTGGCTTGCCTAGCTACCACGAGTAGGCGCCATCACGATCCCGATGTTGGGGGAAAATCCGGGTCGTGACATATTACCTGGTTATTTCTTGTTATTCTGTGGTATACATATATATTGAATTGCACAGGTTTATGTAGGTGTCCGGTCCTAGGCTTGTCACTACTTCGTCGGGATAGGCCAGGCACTTACCAGCACATGGGGTCGGTTGTGCTGATACTACACTTCTGTGCGTTTTTGCACAGGTCCAGGTTACGATCAGGAGCAGCAGCAGCAGTAAATCGATTGTGTGGGAGTTGATCACATTTGAGACCGAGGTAGCTTGCAGACGTCCGCAGGCCCGGCGTCTCTCTCTTTATTTATGTTACTAGCTGTAGTCTCTTTGTTTCGAGACAAACAAAATTATGTTATATTTCTTTCAAACTCTTATGTCTAGTATTCAGTAGTAGTTCGTGAGTTGGTGACTCCACGTCTTGGGTAGACCATTTCAGTGTGATTTTCATCTTGTAATTAGTTATTTCTATTTCGATAACGTATTCCGCATCTATTTAATTAAAATTGTGTTAAAAACAGGATAGTATGAATACAGTGGCTTGCCTAGCTATCACGAGTAGGCGCCATCACGATCCCGATGTTGGGAGAAAATCCGGGTCGTGACAACAATCGTATTAGTCAAATGGACTTATGTGATTGTCGTAGGCCGATGCGTCCTACTACAATTGTATTACATTACTCCCAATCTGTTATGATTACAATCGTATTATTCAAATGGACTTATGTGATTGTCGTAGGCCGATGCGTCCTAGTATGAACGTATGACATTACACCCAATACAATATATAAACGGAAGGTCCTATGACTACAATCGTATTACATTACTCCCAATCTGTTATGACTACAATCGTATTAGTCAAATGGACTTAGGTGGTTGTCGTAGGCCGATGCGTCCTAGTATATGAATGAAATAATATTCATTCAAGGTCAATTACTAAATAATAACAACGATATATAAAAAGGAAAGGTCCTATAACTACAATCGTATTAGTCAAATGGACTTATGTGGTTGTCGTAGGCCGATGTGCGTCCTACTACAATCGTATTACATTACTCCCAATCTGTTATGACTACAATCATAGTAGTCTAATGGACTTATGTGGTTGTCATAGGCCGATGCGTCCTAGTATATGAATGAAATAATATTCATAGATGGTCAATTACTAAATAACAACCACGATATACAAACGGAAGGTCTTAGAACTACAATCGTATTAGCCAAATGGACTTATGTGGTTGTCGTAGGCCGATGCGTCCTACTACAAACGTACTACATTACTCCCAATCTGTTATGACTACAATCGTATTAGTCAATTGGACTTATGTGTTTGTCGTAGGCTGATGCGTCCTACTATAACTGTATTACATTACTCCCAATCTGTTATGACTACAATCGTAATAGTTAAATAGACTTATGTGATTGTCGTAGGCCGATGCGTCCTAGTATGAACGTATGACATTACTCCTAATACGATATATAAATGGAAGGTCCTATGATTACAATCGTATTACATTACTCCCAATCGGTTATGACTACAATCGTATTAGTCAAATGGACTTATGTGGTTGTCGTAGGCCGATGCGTCCTAGTATATGAATGAAATCATATTCATTCACGGTCAATTACACAATAACAACCACAATATATAAAGGGAAGTTCCTATGACTACAATCGTATTAGTCACATGGAATTATGTGGTTGTCGTAGGCAGATGCGTCCTAGTATATGAATGAAATAATATTCATAGATGGTCAATTACTAAATAACAACTACGATATATAAACGGATGGTCCTAATACTACAATCGTATTAGTCAAATGGACTTATGTGGTTGTAATAGGCTGATGCGTCCTACTACAATAGTATTACATTACTCTCAATCTGTTATGACTACAATCGTATTAGTCAAATGGACTTATGTGATTGTCGTAGGCCGATGCGTCCTACTACAATTGTATTACATTACTCCCAATCTGTTATGACTACAATCGTATTAGTTAAATAGACTTATGTAATCGTCGTAGGCCGATGCGTCCTAGTATGAACGTATGACATTACTCCCAATACGATATATAAATGGAAGGTCCTATGATTACAATCGTATTACATTACTCCCAATCGGTTATGACTACAATCGTATTAGTCAAATGGACTTATTTGGTTGTCGTAGGCCGATGCTTCCTAGTATATGAATGTAATCATATTCATTCACGCTCAATTACTAAATAACAACCACGATATATAAATGAAAGTTCCTATGACTATAGTCCAATGGACTTATGTGGTTGTCGTAGGCCGATGCGTCCTAGTATATGAATGAAATAATATTCATAGATAGACAATCACTAAGTAACAACCACGATATATAAATGGAAGGTCCTATACCTACAATCGTATTAGTCAAATGGACTTATGTGGTTGTCGTAGGCCGATGCGTCCTACTACAATCGTATTACATTACACCCAATCTGTTATCACTACAATCATATTAGTCAAATGGACTTATGTGGTTGTCGTAGGCCGATGCGTCCTACTACAATCGTATTACATTACTTCCAATCTGTTATGACTAAAATCGTATTAGTCAAATGGACTTATGTGTTTGTCGTAGGCCGATACGTCCTATTATATGAATGAAATCATATTCATAGATGGTCAATTACTAAATAACAACCACGATATATAAACGGAAGGTCCTTTTACTACAATCGTATCAGTCAAATGGACATATGTGGTTGTTGTAGGCCGATGCGTCCTACTACAATCGTATTACATTACTTCCAATCTGTTATGACTACAATCGTATTAGTCAAATGGACTTATGTGATTGTCGTAGGCCGATGCGTTCTTATATGAACGTATGACATTACTCCCAATACGATTCATAAACGGAAGGTCCTATGACTACAATCGTATTGCATTACTCCCAATCTGATATGACTACAATCGTATTAGTCAAATGGACTTATGTGGTTGTCGTAGGCCGATGTGTCTTAGTATATAATTGAAATCATATTCATAGATGGTCAATTTCTAAATAACAACAACGATATATAAATGGAAGGTCCTATTACTACAATCGTATTTGTCAAATGGACTTATGTGGTTGTTGTAGGCCGATGCATCCTACTACAATCATATTACATTACTCCCAATCTGTTATGACTACAATCGTATTAGTCAAATGGACTTATGTGATTGTTGTAGGCCGATGATGCGTCCTACTTCAATCGTATTACATTACTCCCAATCTGTTATGACTACAATTGTATTAGTCAAATGGACTTATGTGATTGTCGTAGGCCGATGCGTCCTAGTATGAACGTATGACATTACTCCCAATACGATATATAAACGGAAGGTCCTATGACTACAATCGTATTACATTACTCCCAATCTGGTTGTCGTAGGCCGATGCGTCCTAGTATATGAATGAAATCATATTCATTCACGGTCAATTACTAAATAATAACCACGATATATAAAGAGTAGTTCCTATGACTACAATCGTATTAGTCAAATGGACTTATGTGGTTGTTGTAGGCACGATGCATCCTACTACAATCGTATTACAATACTCCCAATCTGTTATGACTACAATCGTATTAGTCAAATGGACTTATGTGATTGTCGTAGGCCGATGCGTTCTTGTATGAACGTATGACATTACTCCCAATACGATTCATAAACGGAAGGTCCTATGACTACAATCGTATTACATTACTCCCAATCTGTTATGACTACAATCGTATTAGTCAAATGGACTTATGTGATTGTTGTAGGCCGATGCGTCCTACTACAATCGTATTACATTACTCCCAATCTGTTATGACTACAATTGTATTAGTCAAATGGACTTATGTGATTGTCGTAGGCCGATGCGTCCTAGTATGAACGTATGACATTACTCCCAAAACGATATATAAACGGAAGGTCCTATGTCTACAATCGTATTACATTACTCCCAATCTGGTTGTCGTAGGCCGATGCGTCCTAGTATATGAATGAAATCATATTCATTCACGGTCAATTACTAAATAACAACCACGATATATAAAGGGAAGTTCCTATGACTACAATCGTATTAGTCACATGGACTTATGTGGTTGACGTTGGCCGATGCGTCCTAGTATATGAATGAAATAATATTCATAGATGGTCAATTAGTATATAACAACCACGATATATAAACGGAAGGTCCTATTCCTACAATCGTATTAGTCAAATGGACTTATGTGGTAGTCGTAGGCCGATGCGTCCTACTACAATCGTATTACAATACTCCCAATCTATTATGACTACAACCGTATTAGTCAAATGGACTTATGTAGTTGTCGTAGGCCGATGCGTCCTAGTATGTGGTTGTCGTAGGCCGATGCGTCCTACTACAATCGTATTACGTTACTCCCAATCTGTTATGACTACAATCGTATTAGTCAAATGGACTTATGTGATTGTCGTAGGCCGATGCATCCTAGTATGAACGTATGACATTTCTCCTAATACGATATATAAATGGAAGGTCCTATGATTACAATCGTGTTACATTACTCCCAATCGGTTATGACTACAATCGTATTAGTCAAATGGACTTATGTGGTTGTCGTAGGCCGATGCGTCCTAGTATATGAATAAAATCATATTCATTCACAGTCAATTACTAAATAACAACCACGATATATAAAGGGAAGTTCCTATGACTACAATCGTATTAGTCACATGGACTTATGTGGTTGTCGTAGGCCGATGCGTCCTAGTATATGAATGAAATAATATTCATAGATGGTCAATTACTAAATAACAACTACAATATATAAACGGAAGGTCCTAGTGCTACAATCGTATTAGTCAAATGGACTTATGTGGTTGTAATAGGCTGATGCGTCCTACTACAATAGTATTACATTACTCTGAATATGTTATGACTACAATCGTATTAGTCAAATGGACTTATATGATTGTCGTAGGCCGATGCGTCCTACTACAATTGTATTACATTACTCCCAATCTGTTATGACTACAATCGTATTAGTTAAATAGACTTATGTGATTGTCGTAGGCCGATGCGTCCTAGTATGAACGTATGACATTACTCCCAATACGATATATAAATGGAAGGTCCTATGATTACAATCGAATTACATTACTCCCAATCGGTTATGACTACAATCGAATTAGTCAAATGGACTTATATGGTTGTCGTAGGCCGATGCTTCCTAGTATATGAATGAAATCATATTCATTCACGCTCAATTACTAAATAACAACCACGATATCACATTACACCCAATTTGTTATGACTACAATCGTATTAGTTAAATGGACTTATGTTTTTGTCGTAGGCCGATGCGTCCAAGTATTTGAATGAAATCATATTCATAGATGGTCAATTACTAAATAACAACCACGATATATAAACTAAAGGTCCTATTACTACAATCGTATTAGTCAAATAGACTTATGTGGTTGTCGTATGCCGATGTGCGTCCTACTATAATCGTATTAGTCAAATGGACTTATGTGGTTGTCGTAGGCCAATGCGTCCTAGTACATGAATGAAATAATATTCATAGATGGTCAATTCCTAAATAACAACCAAGATATATAAACGGATGGTCCTAGAACTACAATCGTTTTAGTCAAATGGACTTATGTGGTTGTCGTAGGCTGATGCGGCCTACTACAAACGTACTACATTACTCCCAATCTGTTATGACTACAATCGTATTAGTCAATTGGACTTATGTGATTGTCGTAGGACGATGCGTCCTACTACAATTGTATTACATTACTCCCAATCTGTTATGACTACAATAGTATTAGTCAAATGGACTTATGTGATTGTCGTAGGCCGATGCGTCCTAGTATGAACGTATGACATTACTCCCAATACGATATATAAATGGAAGGTCCTATGATTACAATCGCATTACATTACTCCCAATCGGTTATGACTACAATCGTATTAGTAAAATGGACGTATGTGGTTGTCGTAGGACGATGCGTCCTAGTATATGAATGAAATAATATTCATAGATGGTCAATTACTAAATAACAACCACGATATATAAACGGAAGGTCCTAGTAATACAACCGTATTAGTCAAATGGACTTATGTGGTTGTCGTAGGCCGATGCATCCTACTACAATCGTATTACATTACTCCCAATCTGTTATGACTACAATCGTATTAGTCAAATGGACTTATGTGATTGTTCTAGGCCGATGCATCCTACTATAATCGTATTACATTACTCCCAATCTGTTATGACTACAATTGTATTAGTCAAATGGACTTATGTGATTGTCGTAGGCCGATGCATCCTAGTATGAATGTATGACATTACTCCCAATACGATATATAAACGGAAGGTCCAATGACTACAATCGTATTACATTACTCCCAATCTGGTTGTCGTAGGCCGATGCGTCCTAGTATATGAATGAAATCATATTCATTCACGGTCAATTACTAAATAACAACCACGATATATAAAGGGAAGTTCCTATGACTACAATCGTCTTAGTCACATGGACTTATGTGGTTGACGTTGGCCGATGCGTCCTAGTATATGAATGAAATAATATTCATAGATGGTCAATTACTAAATAACAACCACGATATATAAACGGAAGGTCCTATTACTACAATCGTATTACTCAAATGGACTTATGTGGTTGTTGTAGGCCCGATACGTCCTACTACAATCGTATTACTATACTCCCAATCTGTTATGACTACAATCGTATTAGTCAAATGGACTTATGTGATTGTCGTAGGCCGATGCGTTCTTGTATGAACGTATGACATTACTCCGAATACGATTCATAAACGGAAGGTCCTATGACTACAATCGTATTACATTACTCCCAATCTGTTATGACTACAATCGTATTAGTCAAATGGACTTATGTGATTGTTGTAGGCCGATGCGTCCTACTACAATCGTATTACATTACTCCCAATCTGTTATGACTACAATTGTATTAGTCTAATGGACTTATGTGATTGTCGTAGGCCGATGCGTCCTAGTATGAACGTACGACATTACTCCCAATACGATATATAAACGGAAGTTCCTATGACTACAATCGTATTACATTACTCCCAATCTGGTTGTCGTAGGCCGATGCGTCCTAGTATATGAATGAAATCATATTCATTCACGGTCAATTACTAAATAACAACCAGGATATATAAAGGGAAGTTCCTATGACTACAATCGTGTTAGTCACATGGACTTATGTGGTTGACATTGGCCGATGCGTCCTAGTATATGAATGAAATAATATTCATAGATGGTCAATTACTATATAACAACCACGATATATAAACGGACGGTCCGATTACTACAATCGTATTAGTCAAATGGACTTATGTGGTAGTCGTAGGCCGATGCATCCTACTACAATCGTATTACAATACTCCCAATCTGTTATGACTACAACCGTATTAGTCAAATGGACTTATGTAGTTGTCGTAGGCCGATGCGTCCTAGTATGTGGTTGTCGTAGGCCGATGCGTCCTACTACAATCGTATTACATTACTTCCAATCTGTTATGACTACAATCGTATTAGTCAAATGGACTTATGTGATTGTCGTAGGCCGAGGCATCCTAGTATGAACGTATGACATTTCTCCTAATACGATATATAAACTGGAAGGTCCTATGATTACAATCGTATTATATTACTCCCAATCGGTTATGACTACAATCGTATTAGTCAAATGGATTTATGAGGTTGTCGTAGGCCGATGCGTCCTAGTATATGAATGAAATCATATTCATTCACAGTCAATTACTAAATAACAACCACGATCCTATGACTACAATCGTATTAGTCACATGGACTTATGAGGTTGTCGTAGGCCGATGCGTCCTAGTATATGAATTAATTTAATATTCATAGATGGTCAATTACTATATAACAACTACAATATATAAACGGAAGGTCCTAGTACTACAATCGTATTAGTCAAATGGACTTATGTGGTTGTAATAGGCTGATGCGTCCTACTACAATAGTATTACATTACTCTCAATCTGTTATGACTACAATCGTATTAGTCAAATGGACTTATGTGATTATCGTAGGCCGATGCGTCCTACAACAATTGTATTACATTACTCCCAATCTGTTATGACTATAATCGTATTAGTTAAATAGACTTATGTGATTGTCGTAGGCCGATGCGTCCTAGTATGAACGTATGACATTACTCCCAATACGATATATAAATGGAAGGTCCTATGATTACAATCGTATTACATTACTCCCAATCGGTTATGACTACAATCGAATTAGTCAAATGGACTTATGTGGTTGTCGTAGGCCGATGCTTCCTAGTATATGAATGGAATCATATTCATTCACGCTCAATTACTAAATAACAACCACGATATTACATTACACCCAATCTGTTATGACTACAATCGTATTAGTTAAATGGACTTATGTTTTTGTCGTAGGCCGATGCGTCCAATTATATGAATGAAATCATATTCATAGATGGTCAATTACTAAATAACAACCACGATATATAAACGGAAGGTCCTACTACAATCGTATTAGTCAAATGGACTTATGTGGTTGTCGTATGCCGATGTGCGTCCTACTACAATCGTATTATATTACTCCAAATCTGTTATGACTACAATCGTATTAGTCAAATGGACTTATGTGGTTGTCGTAGGCCAATGCGTCCTAGTACATGAATGAAATAATATTCATAGATGGTCAATTCCTAAATAACAACCACGATATATAAACGGAAGGTCCTAGAACTACAATCGTTTTAGTCAAATGGACTTATGTGGTTGTCGTAGGCCAATGCGGCCTACTACAAACGTACTACATTACTCCCAATCTGTTATGACTACAATCGTATTAGTCAATTGGACTTATGTGATTGTCGTAGGACGATGTGTCCTACTACAATTGTATTACATTACTCCCAATCTGTTATGACTACAATCGTATTAGTCAAATGGACTTATGTGATTGTCGTAGGCCGATGCGTCCTAGTATGAACGTATGACATTACTCCCAATATGATATATAAATGGAAGGTCCTATGATTACAATCGCATTACATTACTCCCAATCGGTTATGACTACAATCGTATTAGTGAAATGGACGTATGTGGTTGTCGTAGGCCGATGCGTCATAATATTTGAATGAAATAATATTCATAGATGGTTAATTACTAAATAACAACTACGATATATAAGTAGAAGGTCCTATTACTACAATCGTATTAGTCAAATAGACTTATGTGGTTGTCGTAGGCCGATGCATCCTACTACAATCGTATTACATTACACCCAATCTGTTATGACTACAATCCTTTTAGTCAAATGGACTTATGTGGTTGTCGTAGGCCAATGCGTCCTAGTACATGAATGAAATAATATTCATAGATGGTCAATTCCTAAATAACAACCACGATATATAAACGGAAGGTCCTAGAACTACAATCGTATTAGTCAAATGGACTTATGTGGTTGTCGTAGGCCGATGCGTCCTACTAGAAACGTATTACATTACTCCCAATTTGTTATGACTACAATAGTATTAGTTAAATGGACTTATGTGATTATCGTAGGCCGATGTGTCCTACTACAATAGTAAGACATTACTCCCAATCTGTTATGCAAATAATCGTATTAGTCAAATGGACTTATGTGATTGTCGTAGGCCGATGCATCCTAGTATATGAATAAAATCATATTTATAGATGGTCAATTACTAAATAACAACCACGATATATAAACGGAAGTTCCTATTACTACAATTGTATTAGTCAAATGGACTTATGCTATTGTCGAAGGCCGATGTGCGTCCTACTACAATTGTATAACATTACTCACAATCTGCTATGACTACAATCGTGATAGCATCCTAGGAAGCTCAATTCTATTCAAGTACAAGGATGAAGCGTTGCAATCTCAAAGAGGACCTTTAACAAGATGTCAAGCTAAAGAATTTCAAAACACGATCATTGGACTTCAAGTGCACATAGAGAATCCTTTAATTGTCGAGAAAGAGCTCCAGCCCAGAGGAGAAGAATTGTTGAAGTTTTACAATTATTTGATTGTCACGACCCAAATCCAGTCGTGATGGCGCCCAACAATCAAGCTAGGCCAGCCAAACAAACAGTTTATTTATAACACAATACCAGTCCCCAAATGGACAACCCAAGAAGAATATATGAGTTTAAGAACTCCGATAATAATAATACTGAACAAAAGTACCGACACTCCCAAAGATCCGGAGTCACAAGTCTAGAGCCTCTAACAAAACCCAACAGGAAATAGAGAGTACGATATAGAAGTACTCAAGTCTGAATACAAAATATACAATAACAACCGGAATGAGAGGAGAAGCTAGGCTCTGCGAACGTAGGCAGCTACCTCAGCAACTCGATGTGACAATGTAAACGCTGGAGATGTCCGTCTACTGCTCCTGTGTACCTGAGTCTGCACACAAAAGGTGCAGGGAGTAGGGGTGAGTACTAAGTACTCAGTGAGTAACAAATATATACATGTAGCTGACAGTAAGAAATCCACAAAATACCACAATATGAAGCTACACTACAGTCCGAATCTCCTACGAACTAGCAACAATAATACAATACAGCTACCACAGAGTAATTCAACAAATACGGATGCAATGCAATGCACATAACCGCTACGGCGTGTAGCCCGATCCAATTTAACGTCGACGGCGCTCACTGGGGGTGTGTACAGACTCCGGAGGGGCTCCTACAGCCCAAGCGCAATACTACTGCGGCGTGCAGCCCGATCCTCACATCAACCACTGCGGCGTGCAGCCCGATCCCATACTCAGTCCATAATAAGCAATTAAGTCACAAAACAATTCATTTTCCTTAGTTCCAGTTCTCAATTCATAATTTATGAAAAATGCTTTAACTTTATTAAGTTTGTAAAAATCCGGTGACTTAGCATTTCAAAAGTGTGATTTCAATTTCCAGGACTGAGATCAGTGATTTAAGAAATTTTAGCTATCACATAAATATTGTCCTCTAAGGACGCTACAGATCGGCACAAGGCCCCAAACAAGGCTTACAGCCCACAAATATAGCAAATACAGTGTATTTCCAACACTAACAACGTATTATTCATTCCTGGGATGGACCAAGTCTCAATCCCCAATCACAATCAATCCCGCACCTGCCACGGTGTGCGAGCCACGCCCTATTAGCGTCACAATGTGCTAAGCCGGGGTTTCGAACCCTTAGGCTACAATATACACAAACTACTCACCTCTAGCCGGTCGTAGAATCGTCCGCGATGCCTTTTCCTTTGAATTTCGTTGCCTCGTGTGTAGAATCTAGCCAAATAACAATAATTATATCAAATACGGGTCAAAGAATCATAACCCACTTCAATTTATATGAAATTCGCATAATTACACTAAGTTGGTAAAACCCGACCCCGGGCCCCACTGCTCGGAAAATTACGAAATTAGTACCAACGCGTTCCTTATCTCGCCACGAGTCCGTGCATATAAAATTTATCAAAATCGGAGTTCAAATGGCCTTCCAAATCCAAAAATCCCGTTTTCAATACTTAGGCCATATTTCTTCAAGATTTCAACCCAATTTCATGAAAATTGATGTTAATACTACCATAAATTGATGTTTTTGAGTCAAGAATCTTACCTCCGACGAATACCCGATGACTTCTCAGTGATTTCCTCGAGTTTTCTTCTCTCTAGGGCTCAAATGTGTGTTTTGGGTTAATGAACCCGTAGCTCTCTGTTTCCGGATTAAATTCACTGCCAGAACTGATCCTTCTACGCGATCGCGATGCTCAAAATCTCGGCCTCACGCGATCGCGACATCCTTCACGTGATCGCGATGCACAATCACCCTGCTTCACGCGATCACGTCCTTCATTCCTGCGATCGCGTAGTACATTTCCCTTGGACCCATTTCTTCTTCTACGCGATCGCGTAGATAAGCATGCGATCGCGATGTACACCCGTTTAATTCTATGCGATCGCGACTGGTTACCCCGCGATCGCGATGCCCTAGCCCCAGCTCTAGGCGATCGCATCCCCCTCCCCGCGATCGCGGAGAGCAAATGTCTGTTGCGTTTATGAAAGCAACCAGTTTCTCTCTTTTCTTCCATAAATGGTCCGTTTGGACCCCCGGATTCATCCCGAGACCCCCGGGACCCCAACGAAAACCACCAACATACTCCAAAACATGATACGAACTTGTTCCAACCATAAAAACACCATACTAAACATCAAAATCTCCATTTACTCACGGATTCAAGCCTAAGTTTCTTCAAAACTTTCAAAACTAACATTCAATCCAAAACCCGATCAAACGATGTCCGAATGACCTCAAAATTTGCAGACATATCCAAAATCACATAACGAAGCTACAGAAATTGTCGGAATTCCATTCCGACCCCCGGATCAAAATATCACCTACCATCCGGTTTTCGCCAAAATTCAATATTCGCCAATTCAAGCTTAAAACTACACCGGACCTCCGAATTCAATTCCGATTGTTCTCCTAAGTCATAAATGATCCCCCGAAACTAGTCGAATCATCAGAATCCGGTTCCGAGTACTCTAACTCAATAGTCAACTCTTGGTTGACTTTTCATATTCAAGCTTTCTTCAAACATGCTATTTGTTTCATTTTCAATCCAAATCACTCCTAACTCACCCGATATACTCTAATACCGTTTTAAAAGCATAATATATGTAAATGCAAGGTAACGGGGTGGTAATTCCGGTAACGACGGGCCGGGTCGTTACATTCTCCCCAACTTAAACAAACGCTCGTCCGCGAGCGGGTTAAGAAACATACCTGGAGCATCAAACAAGTGTGGATATCTGCTCCGCATTTCCTGCTCGGTCTCCCAAGTTGCTTCCTCCACGGGACGACCTCTCCATTGTACTTTTACTGAAGCTATATCCTTAGATCTCAGCTTACGAACCTGTCGACCCAAAATGGCTACTGGTTCCACATCATAAGTCAAATCCTCATCTAGCTGTATCGTGCCGAAGTCCAACACATGAGACGGGTCTCCGACATACTTCCGGAGCATAGATACATGGAACACCGGGTGAACTCCCGACAAACTGGGTGGCAAAGCCAGCATATAAGCCACCTCCCCAACTTTCCTAAGCACCTCAAAAGGTCCAATGAACCTTGGGCTCAACTTTCCTTTCTTTCCAAACCTCACAACACCCTTCATAGGCGAAACTTTCAGCAACACCTTCTCACCTACTGAATAAGACACATCTCGGACCTTCCGGTCTGCATAACTCTTCTGACGCGACTGAGCTGTGCGAAGTCTCTCCTGAATCACCTTCACCTTATCTAAGGCATCTTGGACTAACTCTGTCCCTAACAACCTAGCCTCGCCGGGCTCGAACCAACCAACTGGAGACCTACACCGCCTCCCATATAAAGCTTCATACGGTGCCATCTGAATGCTGGACCGATAGCTATTATTGTAAGCAAACTCCGCCAAAGGCAAATAATCAGCCCATGAACCACCAAAATCAATGACACAAGCACGCAACATGTCCTCTAATATCTGAATAGTACGCTCGGACTGCCCATCCGTCTGTGGATGAAATGTTGTGCTCAACTCTACCTGTGAACCCAACTCTCGCTGAAATGTCCTCCAGAACTGAGATGTGAACTGGGTACCTCTGTCTGATATAATGGAGATAGGAACTCCATGCAATCTCACTATCTCACGGATGAATATCTCTGCCAACCGCTCTGAGGTATAGGTAGTACACACTGGGATGAAGTGAGATGACTTAGTCAACCTATCTACCACCACCCAAACTGAATCAAACTTCCTCGCTATCCGAGGGAGTCCGCTAACAAAGTCCATAGTAATCCTTTCCCACTTCCACTCAGGAATATCAATACGCTGGAATACACCACCTGGTCTCTGATGCTCATACTTGACTTGCTGACAGTTTAGACACCGAGCCACATGGCTCACAATATCTTTCTTCATCTTTCTCCACCAATAATGTTGCTTCAAATCCTGATACATCTTCGCGGCTCCTGGATGAATAGAATACCGCGAGCTATGGGCCTCTTCCAATATCAACTCACGAAGGCCATCAACATTGGGCACACATATCCGGCCCTGCATCCGCAATACGCCCTCACTATCAATAGTGACATCTCTAGCATCATCATGCTGAACTCTGTCCTTAAGGACAAGTAAGTGTGGATCATCATACCGGCGCTCTCGAATACGATCATATAAAGAAGAACGAGCTACTACACAAGCCATCACCCGACTGGGCTCAGAAATATCCAGCCTTACCATCCGATTAGCTAACGCCTGAACATCAACTGCTAGGGGTCTCTCCCCAACTGGAATATACGCCAAACTGCCCATACTAATAGCCTTCCGGCTCAATGCATCAGCCACTACATTGGCTTTCCCGGGATGGTACAAGATGGTAATATCATAGTCTTTAAGCAACTCAAGCCATCTTCGCTGCCTCAAATTTAGATCTTTTTGTTTAAACAAATGCTGAAGGCTGCGGTGGTCTGTATACACATCACAAGATACACCATATAGGTAATGCCTCCAAATCTTCAAGGCATGAACAATAGCAGCTAACTCCAAATCATGAACAGGGTAGTTCTTCTCGTGGGGTTTTAGCTGACGAGAAGCATACGCAATAACTCTACCCTCCTGCATCAACACACAACCGAGTCCAGCTCTGGAAGCATCACAATACACCGTATATGACCCTGAGGCTGATGGTAACACAAGTACTGGAGCTGTGGTCAAAGCCTCCTTGAGCTTCTGAAAGCTCTCTTCACATTCATCAGACCACACAAATGGAGCATTCTTATGTGTCAGCTTAGTCAACGGTGAAGCAATAGATGAGAAATCCTGAACAAACCGACGATAATAGCCTGCCAAGCTGAGAAAACTCCGAATCTCTGTAGCTGAGGAAGGTCTGGGCCAATTCTGCACTGCCTCAACCTTCTGAGGATCAACCCGAATACCATTACTGGACACTATATGTCCTAGAAAACCCACAGTATCAAGCCAGAACTCACACTTAGAGAATTTTGCATAAAGCTTCTCTTCTCTCAACCTCCGCAATGCCACTCTCAAATGTTGTGCATGCTCCTCCTGGCTGCGTGAGTATACCAAGATATCATCAATAAACACAATAATAAAAGAATCAAGGTACGGCCGAAATACACTATTCATCAAGTGCATGAATGCTGCTGGAGCATTAGTCAACCCGAAAGACATCACCAGGAACTCGTAGTGCCCATATCACGTCCTGAACGCTGTCTTCATAATATCTGAGTCCCTAATCTTCAACTGATGATAGCCCGATCGAAGATCAATCTTAGAAAATACACTAGCTCCCTGTAGCTGATCAAATAGGTCCTCAATACGAGGTAATGGGTACTTATTCTTCACTGTTACCTTGTTCAGCTGCATGTAATCAATGCACATTCTCATTGTGCCATCTTTCTTCTTTACGAACAACACCGGCGCACCCCAAGGTGACACACTCGGACGAATGAAACCCTTATCTAAGAGTTCCTGAAGTTGTTCTTTCAATTCTTTTAACTCTGCTGGTGCCATGCGATAGGGAGGAATAGAAATGGGCTGAGTGCCCGGCACCAAGTCTATACCAAAATCAATATCTCGGTCAGGCGGCATGCCTGGTAGGTCTGCTGGAAATACATCCGGAAACTCCCTCACAATGGGAACCGAATCAAGACTAGGTGTCTCGGCCTCAACATTTCTAATGAAGGCCAAATAAGACAAACAACACTTGCCAATCATTCGTTGGGCCTTTATATAAGAAATCACCCTGTCGGACACATAATCGGTCAAGCCACGCCACTCGATCCTCGGATTACCTGGAATAGCTAGTGTGACTGTCTTGGCATGACAGTCCAGAATCGCATGGTAAGGAGATAGCCAATCCATGCCTAGAATTACATCGAAATCCACCATGCCCGGTAGTAATAAATCAACTCGGGTCTCCAGACCCCCAATAGTAATAATACAGGATCGATATACCAGATCCACAACAACAGTATCCCCCACTGGGGTAGACACATGTACGGGCAAAGCAAGAATACCACGGGTCATACCCAAATGATGTGCAAAATAAGTAGAGACATAAGAATAAAATGATACGAGTGATTCATTAACAAGATTTCAACTTTTACAACGCCCGACATAACACCTTATATATATAAGACCGGAGTCCCACAGTTTACATGTCTACAGAGCCTCTAGGATACAAAAGGGAAATACAATACTTGCCGGTAACAAGGCTCCGACTATACCTTTCAAAAACCAAAATGAAATCCAAACCGAAGTGGCAAGAACCACACAAGGCCCCGAGGAAGAAAGGGGCTCACCAAGACGGGCAGTGGAAGGAGAAGAATACTACTGCCGACGAGCTGAAGTGCCTGCTACCGATCCACCTACAATCATGACACGAATGTAGCGCCCCCGGCAAAAGGGACGTCAGTACACTTAAATTGTACTTGGTATGTATGGACAAACTTTGTCCCAAGTAAACTCAAGCCATTAAATTACATCAACAATTAATTAAGCCAACCAACCATGTTTCCACATTTTCCTCATTTCAAATAATTCTCAACTCAAAGCACTTCCTACGATCAACCAATTTAACAATTACCAATCAATCACATAAAGCACAAGTAGTCAAACAAAGGGGCAATCAGTGCCCCACAGGTTGCAAACTCTCCTGCTGTCTCCTTTCACAATTTCACATTATTGATTTATGTATCAATTTTCAATAGCGATTTCGATCGCTTTCCATCCTTATTGCCCCTGACCACCCTTATTACCTCGGCCACCCTTATCACCCCAACCCAAACCTTATTTCACCACGTCGCGGCGCGCGACACGACCCCGCCTTACAGTTGAAAACACAACAATTTCAAACAGCAGATAAGGTACTACACACAATTTCAACAAGTTCAAATAAGCAACTTGCACATTGTTTCATGTTCTCAATTACTTCTCAAGCCAATATCACAACCAAGTTACAATGTTTCCACATTCAATAATATTCACACATGTATATTCAACAATTTTCCATAATTCAAGTGTTTCATCTCTTTCCACAATAAACCAATTCTCAAGTGTTTCGATTTCTTTTCCACAAGGTGCCATATAGGCCATCATAATCATTATTCACAAATTCTTTACCCAATTCAACTCTCATTTACCTTTCGGTTCATATTTCTTACCACAACACTCATAGTTCAACAACAACTTTGAATATCCAACAACAACATCAATTAATCACATACAATTTCTCAAATCAACACATGCCAAACAATTTTACACATAAGGGCGATTTCACAAGAATCAAAATTAGCCATACATACCTGGTGATGATTTTTCCTCATACTTTATGCTTACCCAAGATATCCTACTCTTGCCAACCTTGTTCTTGAAGACTCTTACTTCTACCCACTTCTTTTTACTAGAAATCAAGTCCAATAATCATGCATGAGTGTAAAAATTCTATTTTCAAAAGCTATTATATGCAAACCTCTCTTTACCCAATTAAAACTGAAAATCAAAGAAAATAGTTAGGGTTTTTACCTTGAAAATATTGGGGAAGTTGAATCCTTGCCCTAGAATCCCTTGGAATTAAGTAGTTGGAACAATCTTTGAAGATGAAGAACTTCTCTCTCTAAAAACCCTCTCTTCTCTCTCTAATTTTGGTGAGATGATATGATAAAATGAAGAAGAAAGTGTGTTATATTAAAGAAGAGATCGGGTCAAAATGTTACAAAAATCTGGGCCGGGGTCAATTATGCGGTGCACTATGCGACCGCAGAATCAACATGCGGTCCGCATAGTGGCCGCAGAATGGCTCAAAAATTACGCAGGCTCTGGAACGATTTGCGGTCACTATGCGGACCGCATGTCGATTCTGCGGTCGCAAAAGTGCACCGCAGATTGACATGCGATCGCATATCGACCGCACATTGGACACAATTTTGGGCAACTCTCTGGAACGATCTGCGGTCACTATGCGGACCGCATATTGATTCTGCGGTCGCAAAAGTGCACCGCAGATTGACATTTTTCTGGAAAAAATTTTATTCTACATTTTGAAACTTAAATCACTACCAAGGGTCCGAACCGCGGCGAGCTTGCTAACACATCATTCGGACCATGACACCACATCTACTAGGTTTTATGCACAAAAATTTCACGGGGCCTTACATCCTCCCCCCCTTAAGATCATTCGTTCTCGAATGAGGATTTTGAAATAAATGAGTTGGTTTTGAAAGACATGATATGCAACCCTCAAAATTTTGACTAACTCTTATATTTTAGAAAAATTTCGCCAGAGTTTCCTTTGTATTATGGGCATATCCACCTGTCAGAGGGCCCCCGAAACACATCACCAAACAACAATATACAACAATAACACTATTCACAACTGGTATACACCTTCTTACCTCAACGAATGCACATAAACTAGTCACTTCAATGAATTCTTACCTTATTTAACCATTTTAACACACCATGTACGCTTAACAAATCATTACCAATCTACACTTACTATTAGTTGTTTATTAAACACGTAAATCTTTATAAGGCTTTCATTTATCAAGAACGGTTCAAGTGACCCAAGGTAACAACACATCTAACTCATTACAAATAAAGGAGACTTACTAATACTAAGAGGGAAACAACTTAGGCAAGATGACAGCTACTAGGAGTAGGAGGGTCACCTAATTTCTTCTAGGCTTGATCAAACAAATGGGGGTACTTTTCTTTCATCTCTTTTTCTGCTTCCCATGTGGCCTCCTCTACTTGTTGACTTCGCCACAATACTTTAACAGAGGCAACTTCCTTATTTCTCAACTTATGGACTTGCCTATCAAGAATGGCGACTGGAACTTCTTCATATGACAAATCTTCATTAACCTCTATAGTTTCAACTGGCATGATGGTGGATGGATCTCCAATCACTTTCTTCAACATGGACACATGGAATACCGGATGCACTGCTGACATCTCAGGAGGCAACTCTAGCCTATAAGCAACTTGACCAATCCTTTGAACGATCCGATATGGCCCGACATACCTAGGACTCAATTTCCCTTTCTTTCCGAATCGCATGACTCCCTTCATAGGAGATACCCTCAAGAACACCCAATCATCGACTTGAAACTCCAAATCCCTTCGACGAACGTCTGCATAGGACTTTTGACGACTCTGTGCTGTTTTCATTCTCTCCTGAATAACTTTGACCTTTTCCATAGCTTCATACACCATATCTGGCCCTAGCAATTCCGCTTCACCTACCTCAAACCACCCGATTGGCGATCTACATTTTCTCCCGTACAATGCCTCAAATGGGGCCATCTGAATGCTAGCATGATAGCTGTTATTGTAAGCAAATTCTATCGGTGGCAAGTGTTCATCCCAATTACCTTTAAAATCTAAGACACAAGCCCGCAACATATCTTCAAGCGTCTGAATGGTCCGCTCGGCCTGTCCATCGGTCTGTGGATGGAAAGCTGTGCTGAGATTCACCTGAGTTCCCAAACCTTGCTGAAACTTCTTCCAAAAGTTAGCGGTGAACTGAGCCCCGCGATCTGAGATGATAGAAAGTGGAGTTCCATGAAGCCTTACTATCTCTTTGATGTACAATCTTGCATATTGCTCCGCAGTATCAGTAGACTTGACTGGCAGGAAGTGAGCTGATTTGGTGCGTCGATCCACTATCACCCATATTGAGTCAAACTTACGCCGAGTGCGAGGTAACCCCACCACGAAATCCATATTGATCATCTCCCATTTCCACCTTGGTATTTCTATAAGCTGAGTTAATCCACCAGGCCGTTGATGCTCGGCCTTCACTTGTTGAGAGTTCGGACATTTAGCTACAAAGCCTGCCACATCCCTTTTCATACCGTTCCACCAATAAATCTCCTTGAGATCGTGATACATTTTCGTTGAACCAGGGTGCACAGAATACCTGGAAGTATGAGCCTCTGCCATCACTCTTTCCCGAAGCTCGTCTACATCCGGAACACATAGCCTATCTTGACACCGCAATACACCATCTTCACTACTGAGTACAAATGCTGAGGTCTTGTCATTCAGGACTGCTTCTTTCACCCGAACCAATGCTGGATCCGTGAATTGTTTTTCCTTGATTTCCGCGACCAATGATGATTCTGCTCCATTATGCACCAAGATATCCCCCTCGTCTGACGCCGAAATACGAACCCCCAAACTGGCTAATTGGCAGATCTCTCGAGCCAGGGGTCTCTGATCCACACCCAAATGAGCCAAACTACCCATGGATTTCCGACTAAGAGCGTCGGCTACCACATTTGCCTTCCCTGGATGGTACAATATGTCCATATCATAGTCCTTGAGTAATTCTAACCATCGCCGCTGTCTCAGATTCAGCTCTTTCTGCTTGAACAAATACTGGAGGCTCTTGTGGTCTGAAAACACATCTACATGAACCCCATAAAGATAGTGTCGCCATATTTTCAAGGCAAACACAACGGCTGCAAGTTCCAAATCATGCGTCGGATAATTCTTCTCATGGTTCTTGAGTTGTCTGGAAGCATAAGCTATAACCTTTCCGTGCTGCATCAATACACATCCCAAACCGACTCTGGAGGCATCACAATAGACTACAAATCCCTCTGTGCCTTATGGCAAGGCCAATACTGGTGCCGAGGTCAATCTTGACTTCAATTCTTGGAAACTTTTCTCACATGCTTCGGACCACTGGAACTTAACTGCTTTCCGTGTCAATTTAGTCAATGGGGAGGCGAGGGTTGAGAATCCCTCTACAAACCTCCGATAGTACCCTGCCAGACCCAAAAAGCTGCGAATCTCTGTCGGGGTCGTGGGTCTAGGCCAATCTTTCACTGCCGCAATCTTCCGAGGATCCACCATAATTCCCTCACTGGAAATAACATGCCCTAGAAAAGCTACGGACTCCAACCAAAACTCACATTTTGAGAACTTGGCATACAATTGATGTTGAAGAAGGGTCTGCAATGCTGCTCTGAGGTGAACGGCATGATCTTCCCCGCTCCGAGAGTAGATGAGAATATCGTCAATGAATACAATCACAAAGGAATCTAGGAATGGCTTGAAAACCCGATTCATAAGGTCCATGAAAGCTGCTGGGGCATTGGTTAGCCCAAAAGACATGACCAAAAACTCGAAGTGACCATAACGAGTTCTGAAGGCGGTCTTAGGAATATCCTGCTCCCTGATTTTCAACTGGTGGTACCCAGACCGTAAATCAATCTTTGAGAAGAACCTCGCTCCCTGCAATTGGTCAAACGGATCATCCACTCGAGGCAAAGGATATTTATTCTTGATGGTGACTTTGTTGAGCTGCCGATAATCAATACACATTCGAAGTGACCCATCCTTCTTTCGACAAAGAGAACCGGAGCACCCCATGGCGACACACCCGGTCGTATGAACCCTTTCTCTAATAAATCCCTCAACTGCTCCTTTAACTCCCTTAACTCTGCTGGCGCCATTCTGTAAGGTGGAATGGATATTGGCTGAGTATTTGGCAATACATCAATTCCGAAATCAATCTCCCTATCCGGCGGGATGCCTGGAAGCTCATCTGGAAACACTTCAAGAAATTCATTCACAATTGGCACGGACTCGAGGATAGGCACATCTGAGGTGGTGTCCGTTACCCGAACCAGGTGATAGATATACCCCTTCTTAATCATCTTCGAAGCCTTAAGGTAGGAAATAAACCTACCCCTTGGCACTACACCATTTCCTCTCCATTCAATGAGCTGGCTCGTTAGGGAACTCGAGCCTCATAACTCTCGTTCGACAGTCAAGTTTGGCAAAGCACGAATAGAGCCAATCCATCCCCATAATTACATCAAAATCTACCATCCCAAGATCAATAAGATCGGTTGTGGTATCACGACCACCCACCGTAACAACACAATTCCTATAGACTCGTGAGGCTGTAATAGAATCACCAATAGGTGTCGACACAGAGAACGGCTCATGAAGCTGTTCGGGTTCTATCCCAAAACTTGAAGCAATGAATGGAGTAACATAAGACAAGGAGGACCCTGGATCAATAAGGGCATAGCAATCAATAGTATGAACAGACATGATACCTGTAACAACATCTGGAGAAGCCTCGGCATTTTGGCGACCACTCAATGCATAGAATCGGCTAGGTCCACCCCTACCCCTGAGCTCCACCCCTAGCTGCACCACGCCCTGCTGCTGCTGGAGTACGCGCTGATGATGTAGCAGCTGAAGAACCGGATGATTGAGCAGATCCCCTACCTATACCCTGACGGGGTGCACGGCAGTCCCGCTGAATGTGACCTCTCACCCCGCACCCGAAGCACACTGGAAGGTCAAGGTAGCAAGTTTCTGTATGAAATCTCCCACATTTGGGACATGTAGGTCTCCCCTGCTGCTGGGATCTTACCCCAGGATGACCAGACTGACGAGACCTCCTGCTGTCTGAACCAGGTCTCGAGTAACTGCCCTGCTGATGACTGTGCACGGATGGCGGTGCACTCGCGGAGGACCGAGCATATGACTGGGATGGCCCTGATGACCCCTTCCCTGGAAGTGATCTCCCTGAACGACCCATTGACCGGGCCCTGTTGCTACTTTCTCTTTCTGCACGAATCTTCAATTTCTTGGCCTCTGTGGCCTGAGCAAACCCCACAATCCTCCCATAGTTCATGTCTGAGTGCAAAGCTGCTGTGGCGGCCTCATTCACTACCAAAGGACTAAGGCCCTGAACAAACCGTCGAACCTGGGCATCCATGGTCGACACTAAATGAGGAGCGTACTTGGACAACCTTACGAACTCCATGCGATACTCCCAAACACTCATACTGCCCTGTTTGAGAACCTCGAACTCAGTGGCACGGGCTGCCATTGCCTCAGTCAGGTAAGAAGTGGTCCATAAATGCATCCACGAACTCATCCCATCCGGCCGGAGGGCCCCCTTCCTCACGGGAATCCTCCCACATTTCAAACCATGAACGTGCCGCTCCCTTCAGCCTGTAAGAGGGCAACTCTACCCCCTCTATATCTGTAGCCTTCATCACTCTGAGGGTCTTGTATATGTCATCAAGGAATTCCTGTGGGTCAGCCTCTGGATCGGTACCTGAAAATTCTGGAGGGGCCAATCGCAAGAATTGATGGACTCTGGAGCCAAAGGAATCTCCCTGTCCGCTGGAGGATGCAGGGGCATCATGGGATCTCTGGGCCTGGGCAGCCACTAGCTGTGTTAACATATGGATGGCTCCCCTAAGTTCTTCATTAGAAATACCAGAGCCCGAAGCGGGAACTGTATCTGAGTCAGGAACACTGGCAGGAGGAATGGTGGCATCCTCTGCCGCGGCTGAAATAGGGACACTTGGGTTTTGAACGGATGGGCCAGGCAAATTCGGGGCTGGTGGGTCATTCTCTCCCACGGCATCGGGTACATGATTAACAGCTGCACTTGGGCCGGCATTGGCCCTAAGGCCGAGTCTAGCCTTCTTCTTAGGTGCCATATTCTGAAAATTTGGGAACAAGGCACGAATTAGACACAGGTATCTCCACATTGCATTTTACCGCACGATATAGATTAACAAAGAAGTAGGTAAATTCCTAAATGCCCGTGTAGCCCCCTACTTATATGATGTGGTCGACAACACACCTATAAGAAGGGCACTACTAGACACGGCTCCGAGACATCCTAGGACACTTTAAAACCTTAAGCTCGGATACCAAGTTTGTCACGCCCCAAATCGAGGGACATGACCGGCGCCTAACCGGATTGCCCCAGTCAAGCGGACCTGGGTGCCTTTCATTCCCACGCGTTACCCCTGTGATGACTGTTTCTCACTAACCAAATATATTACTAATCATAATTGATTTCACATTAAACAAATAAAATGATACGAGTGATTCATTAACAAGATTTCAACTTTTACAACGCCCGACATAACACCTTATATATATAAGACTGGAGTCCCACGGTTTACATGTCTACAGAGCCTCTAGGATACAAAAGGGAAATACAATACTTGCCGGTAACAAGGCTCCGGCTATACCTTTCAAAAACCAAAATGAAATCCAAACCGAAGTGGCAAGAACCACACAAGGCCCCGAGGAAGAAAGGGGCTCACCAAGACGGGCAGTGGAAGGAGAAGAATACTACTGCCGACGAGCTGAAGTGCTTGCTACTGATCCACCTACAATCATGACACGAATGTAGCGCCCCCGGCAAAAGGGACGTCAGTACACTTGAATTGTATTGGTATGTATGGACAAACTTTGTCCCAAGTAAACTCAAGCCATTAAATTACATCAACAATTAATTAAGCCAACCAACCATGTTTCCACATTTTCCTCATTTCAAATAATTCTCAACTCAAAGCACTTCCTACGATCAACCAATTTAACAATTACCAATCAATCACATAAAGCACAAGTAGTCAAACAAAGGGGCAATCAGTGCCCCACAGGTTGCAAACTCTCCTGTTGTCTCCTTTCACAATTTCACATTATTGATTTATGTATCAATTTTCAATAGCGATTTCGATCGCTTTCCATCCTTATTACCCCTGACCACCCTTATTACCTCGGCCACCCTTATCACCCCAACCCAAACCTTATTTCACCACGTCGCGGCGCGCGACACGACCCCGCCTTACAGTTGAAAACACAACAATTTCAAACAGCAGATAAGGTACTACACACAATTTCAACAAGTTCAAATAAGCAACTTGCACATTGTTTCATGTTCTCAATTACTTCTCAAGCCAATATCACAACCAAGTTACAATGTTTCCACATTCAATAATATTCACACATGTATATTCAACAATTTTCCATAATTCAAGTGTTTCATCTCTTTCCACAATAAACCAATTCTCAAGTGTTTCGATTTCTTTTCCACAAGGTGCCATATAGGCCATCATAATCATTATTCACAAATTCTTTACCCAATTCAACTCTCATTTACCTTTCGGTTCATATTTCTTACCACAACACTCATAGTTCAACAACAACTTTGAATATCCAACAACAACATCAATTAATCACATACAATTTCTCAAATCAACACATGCCAAACAATTTTACACATAAGGGCGATTTCACAAGAATCAAAATTAGCCATACATACCTGGTGATGATTTTTCCTCCTACTTTATGCTTACCCAAGATATCCTACTCTTGCCAACCTTGTTCTTGAAGACTCTTACTTCTACCCACTTCTTTTTACTAGAAATCAAGTTCAATAATCATGCATGAGTGTAAAAATTCTATTTTCAAAAGCTATTATATGCAAACCTCTCTTTACCCAATTAAAACTGAAAATCAAAGAAAATAGTTAGGGTTTTTACCTTGAAAATATTGGGGAAGTTGAATCCTTGCCCTAGAATCCCTTGGAATTAAGTAGTTGGAACAATCTTTGAAGATGAAGAACTTCTCTCTCTAAAAACCCTCTCTTCTCTCTCTAATTTTGGTGAGATGATATGATAAAATGAAGAAGAAAGGTGTTATATTAAAGAAGAGATCGGGTCAAAATGTTACAAAATCTGGGCCGGGGTCAAATATGCGGTCACTATGCGACCGCAGAATCAACATGCGGTCCGCATAGTGGCCGCAGAATGGCTCAAAAATTACGCAGGCTCTGGAACGATTTGCGGTCACTATGCGGACCGCATGTCGATTCTGCGGTCGCAAAAGTGCACCGCAGATTGACATGCGATCGCATATCGACCGCACATTGGACACAATTTTGGGCAACTCTCTGGAACGATCTGCGGTCACTATGCGGACCGCATATTGATTCTGCGGTCGCAAAAGTGCACCGCAGATTGACATTTTTCTGGAAAAAATTTTATTCTACATTTTGAAACTTAAATCACTACCAAGGGTCCGAACCGCGGCGAGCTTGCTAACACATCATTCGGACCATGACACCACATCTACTAGGTTTTATGCACAAAAATTTCACGGGGCCTTACACTCCTGACCCCCAATAGTAATACAGGATCGATATACCTGATCCACAACAACAGTATCCCCCACTGGGGTGGACACATGTACGGGCAAAGCAAGAATACCACGGGTCATACCCAAATGATGTGCAATATAAGTAGAGACAGAAGAATAGGTGGATCCGGGATCAAATAAGACAGAAGCATCCCTGTGGCAGACTGAGATAATACCTGAAATAACCCAAATCTGCCCCAAAGGGTCTTGGCCGCCCCTCACCTAACCAAAGACTTTTCTTAGACTTTAGCAACCACCTACCTCATTGTAATAATTGTGTTTTCCACTAGAACCACCCCACCTAGTTTTTAATGTTATTTTTATGCCTTTGTACTCCTATAAATAGGGTGTTCTTCTCCCTCATAAGACACATTATTATTGAGTGAGTATATCATACTTTGAGAGTTCTTTTGAATCTTTGTTACTTGTGCTTTGAGATTTATCTTTCAACCTTTACTAGTTCATAGTTCAAGGTAGTAAGATTACTTCTCTTTTGTGATATCTTTGATTCCTTTGTGGTATTCTTAGAAGGCGATTAATACTAGTATTAATTGTTGTCTCAAGTTACTCGTAAAGTGGTCAAGATCCGAATCTATTGTTTTGATTTGCTTTTAAGAAAAGGCGTTTGATTTCTTTAATAAATCAAGACGTTGTTACTTTGATCTTGTCAAGGCTATAGAACTTGCGTTCTTGAAAGTTCTCGGAATTCTTTCCTTGAATCTTTCCCATATCCTTTGTTTTCGTCTCTTTAATTCTAGTTGTTCAATTCCTGTTGTTATTACTTCCGCATTTACTTCTCAAATTCTTATTCTAGTTTGGATTCCCGACCTAGTTGTTATCAAGTGGTATCAGAGCGGTTCTATCAAGATTTCGTTCTAGATAATTCTTGGGATATTTAGAAAAAAAAACAAAAAAAAACAAAAAAAAACAGAAAAAAACAAAAAAAAACGAAATCCAATTTAAAACAAGAAGAAATACAATTGCTTGCTCTCCAGGATATATCTTTTGTATCTAAGTGTTTCCAAAAATTAACAAAGGAAACAAGAAGAGGGGATCCTTGATTTTCTTATTCTTTGTATTCTGCACATTTATATTCTTTCCTTTTCGTTCGTGTCTTGTTTCAACCGAGCCTAAAAGTTCTAGGATTTGGTTCTTTCTTCTTTTATTTGTTCCCAAAAACAAAAGAAAAAATCTGATTTTTACTACTGAGAACTACATACGAGTTGGGTTTAACTGTAAATCTACAAAGTATTTTGTTCAAAGGTTATTTCAAAAAAAAAAAAAAAAAGAAAGGAAAGGTGTGTGTGAGAACAATTGAGAAAAACGCCAAATTGGAGAGACATATTTTCTTTAATCTATGACAAGATGTCTCAAACAGGTAACTACAATGGAAGGAGGAAAGCGATGGTTCAACAATTTGAAAACTCAAACTTACAGTATATCGAATGGAAGGAAGACAATGGTAAAGTTATTTTTCAAACAAGAGCTAAAGTGGTGTGTGATGTCTTAAGTTATACCCTTAGAATTGACAAAGCTTTTGGCTATAACTTAATTAGCACTTATATGGTTGAGAAATTGAACTTGTCTTGTGTTGAACATTTTGAACCCTACATGTTGAAAGGAGTAAAGGTAGATAAAAGAGTGTTATTGTCATTCTCTATTGGAAGGTATGAGGATGTGATTTGGTGTGATGTCATTCCCATGAATAATTTTCATATCTTGTTGGGAAGGCCATGGTATATCTATAGAAATGCTTCATATAGTATCCAAAAAAATAGATACTCTTTTGAGTTTAATGGGAAGAAATGCATTCTTGGTCCTTTGACTCCCTCACAAATTTGTAAAGATGAAAAGATTGTTAAAGAGAATATGGAAAAATACGAGAGAGAAAAGAATGAGAGTCGTAAGAGAGTGCATGTTGACATTCCAAGAGAGGAAAAAGGAGAGGTTGTGTTGAGTGAAAAAAGTGGGATGTCTAGTGAAGAAAAGAGTGATCTTGAGAAGAAAGAAAAGAGAGAAGACAATGAGATAAACATAGTCTATGAGGTAGAGAGAGAAAAACATGAGGGATTGAGTGAAGGAATAGAACTCTTTAGTGAGAGAAAAGAGGCTAAGGGCGAGGAAAACAGTAGTCTTGTGATAAAAGCCAAAGAAAGTACCAAGAAAAAAGTTTCTTCACTTCCTAACCCATTAACTCTTTCTTGTTTTAGTTCTTTTGATTTTGTGCAGCCACGTGTTGAAATACCTTTTGAAAGGGGAAGTGAGGTGCAAGATATGGTGGCAAAAGATCCAATTGGATTGCAACATAAATTCGGCAATATCAATTCTTGTTGGATCGTGGAAGATAAAAGCTTGGTTAAAGTCTTTGTTATTGAACCTTTTAAATATTTTGATTCTTATTTACAGGGTTATGACACGGAGTTTCCTAAAAGCATTACTAAGTTACAGCCATTGCATAAAAGAATACAAGGTGATGATATTCCATTAGTAAATAAGTCCAAGTATGGTATATACAATTGGTTTATTTGCATTCTTGGTCTTTCTAGAACACCTAAAGTATTTTTCGAGGTAATGAATTATACTCTTATATCTTATGTTGGTGACTTTATAATTTTTGTGGATGATGATAGTTTGATGCACATCAAGTCATTAACTGTAATATCTAAGTTAAAGTGCAAGAGTAATTTGCTTCTTTTTGATATTATGTATGAAATAAATGATCACGTAATCCAACTTTATGATAAGAGGCATGAAATTAATGAGAAGAGGCTTGCGAATGAGTTAAATATTTCTTCTTCTCTTATTCAAGTGGTTAATGAGTGTTCATATGATAAATTGCTAGAATGTGATTGTTGTGGTATGATGTGGAGTCGTTCTTCAAGTCATGTTTATTGTGAGCTTGTAAAAAGTATTTGTTATTAGTAAAGTGGATAAGCATGATGGTTGTAACATTTGTGATCAAGTACTCTTTCAAGAAGAGAAATCCTTGAAATACTTGAAAGATCAAGGTAAGCTCAGTAGAAGGCATGCTAAGTGGGTTGAATTCACTGAAACTTTTCCTTATGTAATTTCTTACAACCAAGGGAAAGAGAATGTTGTTGATGATGCACTTTCAAGAAGGTATGTCTTAGTTTCTACCCTCACTTCTAAATTGATGGGTTTTGATCAAATCAAGGAACTGTATACTAATGATATTGCTAGTCTTGATGGTAGGACAAAGGCTGAGATGATGAAAAAAATTCATGAGCAAACAAGGCTTGCAATTGAGAAGAAAAATGAGCAAACCGCTTTAAGAAAGAACAAGGATCGAAAACAAGTTAATTTTAACCCTGAAGATTTAGTTTGGGTTGACTTTAGAAAGGAGAGATTTCCTTCCAAAAGAATGTCAAAGTTGCATCCTAGAGGAGTTGACCCTTTTCAATTCCTTGAAAAGATTGGAGACAATGCATACAAGCTGGACCTTCCTGGTGAGTTTCAAGTAAATACTACATTCAATGTTGCTGACTTGTCATTGTTTGACGTAGGATCGAATTCGAGGACGAATTCTTTTCAAGAAGAGGGGAATGATAGCATCCTAGGAAGCTCAATTCTATTCAAGTACAAGGATGAAGCGTTGCAATCTCAAAGAGGACCTTTAACAAGATGTCAAGCTAAAGAATTTCAAAACACGATCATTGGACTTCAAGTGCACATAGAGAATCCTTTAATTGTCGAGAAAGAGCTCCAGCCAGAGGAGAAGAATTGTTGAAGTTTTACAATTATTTGATAGATCAAATTGAAGTCCAAGAAGAGGAAGATATGGTCACCCAAATCAGCCCTTGGAGTACACCAAAATGGCTCAAAATGAGCTTAAAAGAAGTCCTAAAGGAGGTACTACAAAAGGAGCCCAATTGGAATCCAAACAAATGGCCCAAACTAGTTGTTTTAACGCCCAAATCTGCCCCAAAGGGTCTTGGCCGCCCCTCACCTAACCAAAGACTTTTCTTAGACTTTAGCAACCACCTACCTCATTGTAATAATTGTGTTTTCCACTAGAACCACCCCACCTAGTTTTTAATGTTATTTTTATGCCTTTGTACTCCTATAAATAGGGTGTTCTTCTCCCTCATAAGACACATTATTATTGAGTGAGTATATCATACTTTGAGAGTTCTTTTGAATCTTTGTTACTTGTGCTTTGAGATTTATCTTTCAACCTTTACTAGTTCATAGTTCAAGGTAGTAAGATTACTTCTCTTTTGTGATATCTTTGATTCCTTTGTGGTATTCTTAGAAGGCGATTAATACTAGTATTAATTGTTGTCTCAAGTTACTCGTAAAGTGGTCAAGATCCGAATCTATTGTTTTGATTTGCTTTTAAGAAAAGGCGTTTGATTTCTTTAATAAATCAAGACGTTGTTACTTTGATCTTGTCAAGGCTATAGAACTTGCGTTCTTGAAAGTTCTCGGAATTCTTTCCTTGAATCTTTCCCATATCCTTTGTTTTCGTCTCTTTAATTCTAGTTGTTCAATTCCTGTTGTTATTACTTCCGCATTTACTTCTCAAATTCTTATTCTAGTTTGGATTCCCGACCTAGTTGTTATCAAGTGGTATCAGAGCGGTTCTATCAAGATTTCTTTCTAGATAATTCTTGGGATATTTAGAAAAAAAAACAAAAAAAAACAAAAAAAAACAGAAAAAAACAAAAAAAAAGGAAATCCAATTTAAAACAAGAAGAAATACAATTGCTTGCTCTCCAGGATATATCTTTTGTATCTAAGTGTTTCCAAAAATTAACAAAGGAAACAAGAAGAGGGGATCCTTGATTTTCTTATTCTTTGTATTCTGCACATTTATATTCTTTCCTTTTCGTTCGTGTCTTGTTTCAACCGAGCCTAAAAGTTCTAGGATTTGGTTCTTTCTTCTTTTATTTGTTCCCAAAAACAAAAGAAAAATCTGATTTTTACTATTGAGAACTACATACAAGTTGGGTTTAACTATAAATCTACAAAGTATTTTGTTCAAAGGTTATTTCAAAAAAAAAACAAAAAGAAAGGAAAGGTGTGTGTGAGAACAATTGAGAAAAACGCCAAATTGGAGAGACATATTTTCTTTAATCTATGACAAGATGTCTCAAACAGGTAACTACAATGGAAGGAGGAAAGCGATGGTTCAACAATTTGAAAACTCAAACTTACAGTATATCGAATGGAAGGAAGACAATGGTAAAGTTATTTTTCAAACAAGAGCTAAAGTGGTGTGTGATGTCTTAAGTTATACCCTTAGAATTGACAAAGCTTTTGGCTATAACTTAATTAGCACTTATATGGTTGAGAAATTGAACTTGTCTTGTGTTGAACATTTTGAACCCTACATGTTGAAAGGAGTAAAGGTAGATAAAAGAGTGTTATTGTCATTCTCTATTGGAAGGTATGAGGATGTGATTTGGTGTGATGTCATTCCCATGAATAATTTTCATATCTTGTTGGGAAGGCCATGGTATATCTATAGAAATGCTTCATATAGTATCCAAAAAAATAGATACTCTTTTGAGTTTAATGGGAAGAAATGCATTCTTGGTCCTTTGACTCCCTCACAAATTTGTAAAGATGAAAAGATTGTTAAAGAGAATATGGAAAAATACGAGAGAGAAAAGAATGAGAGTCGTAAGAGAGTGCATGTTGACATTCCAAGAGAGTTTGGATTCCCGACCTAGTTGTTATCAAATCGTATAAGTCTAATGGACTTATGTGGTTTTCGTAGGCCGATGCGTCCTAGTATATTAATGAAATCATATTTATAGATGGTCAATTCCTTAATAGCAACCACGATATATAAACGGAAGGTCCAAGAACTACAATCGTATTAGTCAAATGGACTTATGTGATTGTCGTAGGCCGATGCATCTATGAACGGAAGGTCCTTCATTTGACTAATACGATTGTAGTAATAGACTGATGCATCGGCCTACGACAACCATGTGGTAGGCCGATGCATCATATACTAGGACGCATCGGCCTACGACAACCACATAAGTCCATTTGACTAATACAATTGTCGTCAAAACAAATTGGGAATAATGTAATACGATTGTAGTCACAGGACCTTCCGTTCCTATATCGTATTGGGAGTAATGTCATACGTTCATACTAGGACGCATCGGCTTACGACAATCACATAAGTCCATTTGACTAATATGATTGTAGTCATAGCAGATTGGGAGTAATGTAATACGATTGTAGTAGGATGCCTCGGTCTACGACAACCACAAACTAGGACGCATCAGCCTACGACAACCACATAAGTCCATTTGACTAAAACGCATGTAGTCATCACAGATTGGGTGTAATGTAATACGATTGTAGTCATAGGACCTTCGGATTATATATCGTATTGGGAGTAATGTCATACATTCTTACTAGGATTCATTGGCCCACAACAACCAAATAAGTCCATTTGTCTAATATGATTGTAGTAATAAGACCTTCCATTTATATATCGGGGTTGTTATTTAGTAATTGACCATTTATGAATATTATTGCATTCATATACTAGGACGCATCGGCCTACGACAACCACATAAGTCCATTGGACTAATACGACTGAAGTCATAGGAACTTCCGTTTATATATCGTGGTTGTTATTTAGTAATTATCCGTGAATAAATATGATTGCATTCATATACTAGGATGCATCGGCCTACGACAACCACATAATTCCATTTGACTAATACGATTGTAGTCATAACAGATTGGGAGAAATGTAATACGATTGTAGTCATAGGACTTTCCGTTTATATATCGTATTGGGAATAATGTCATACGTTCATACTAGGACGCATTGGCCTACGAATTCAGATAAGTCCATTTGACTAATACGATTGTAGTCATAACAGAATGGGAGTAAAGTAATACGATTGTAGTAGGACGCATCGGCCTACGACAACCACATAAGTCCATTTGACTAATAAAATTGTAGTAATAGGACCTTCCGTTTATATATCGTGGTAATTATTTAGTAATTGACCGTGAATGAATATGATTTCATTCATATACTAGGACGCATCGGCCTATGACAACCACATAAGTCCATTTGACTAATACGATTGTCGTTATAACAGATTCGGAGTAATGTAATACGATTGTAGTAGGACGCATCGGCCTACGACAAACACATAAGTCCATTTGACTAATACGATTGTAGTAATAGGTCCTTCCGTTGATATATCGTGGTTGTTATTTAGTAATTGACCATCTATAAATATTATTTCATTCATATACTAGGACGCATCGGCCTACGACAACCTCATAAGTCCATTGGACTAATACGATTGTAGTCATCGGAACTTCCGTTTATATATCGTGATTGTTATTTAGTAATTGACTGTGGATGAATGTGATTTCATTCATATACTAGGACAAATCGGCCTAAGACAATCACATAAGTCCATTTGACTAATACGATTGTAGTCATAACAGATTGGGAGTAATGTAAAACGATTGTAGTACGATGCATTGGCCTAGACAACCACATAAGTCCATTTGACTAATACGATTGCAGTAATAGGACCTTCCGTTTATATATCATGGTTGTTATTTAGTAATTGACCATCTATGAATATTATTTAATTCATATAATAGGACGCATCGGCCTACGACAAACACATAAGTCCATTGTGCTGATACGATTGTAGTCATAGGAACTTCTGTTTATATATTGTGGTTGTTATTTAGTAATTGATCGTGAATGAATATGATTTCATTCATATACTAGGACGCATCGGCCTACGACAAACACATAAGTCCATTTGACTAATACGATTGTAGTCATAACAGATTGGGAGTAATGTAATACGATTGTAGTCATAGGTCCTTTCGTTTATATATAGTATTAGGAGTAATGGCATACGTTCATACTAGGACGCATCGGCCTACGACAACCACATATGTCCTTTTGAATAATACAATTGTAGTAATAGGACCTTCCGTTTATATATCGTGATTGTTATTTAGTAATTGACCATCTATGCATATTATTTCATTCATATACTAGGACGCATCAGCCTACGACAACCACATAAGTCCATTGGACTAATACGATTGTAGTCATCGGAACTTATGTTTATATATCGTGATTGTTATTTAGTAATTGACTTTGAATGAATATGAATTCATTAATATACTAGGACGCATCGGCCTAAGACAATCACATAAGTCCATTTGACTAATACGATTGTAGTCATAACAGATTGGGAGTACTGTAATACGATTGTAGTACAACGCATTGGCCTAGACAATCACATAAGTCCATTTGGCTAATACGATTGCAGTAATAGGACCTTCCGTTTATATATCATGGTTGTTATTTAGTAATTGACCATCTATAAATATTATTTCATTCATATAATAGGACGCATCGGTCTACGACAACCACATAAGTCCATTTGACTAATACGATTGTAGTAATAGACCTTCCGTTTATATATCGTGGTTGTTATTTAGTAATAGACCGTGAATGAATATGATTTCATTCATATACTAGGATGCATCGGCCTACGACAACCACATAAGTCCATTTGACTAATACGATTGTAGCTATAACAGATTGGGAGTAATGTAATACGATTGTAGTAGGACGCATCGGCCTAGGACAAACACATAAGTCCATTTGACTAATACGATTGTAGTAATAGGTCCTTCTGTTTATATATCGTGGTTGTTATTTAGTAATTGACCATCTATGAATATTATTTCATTCGTATACTAGGACGTATCGTCCTACGATAAGCACATAAGTCCATTGGACTAATACGATTGTAGTCGTAGGAATTTCCGTTTATATATTGTGGTTGTTATTTAGTAATTGACCGTGAATGAGTATGATTTCATTCATATACTAGGACGCATCGGCCTACGACAAACACATAAGTCCGTTTGACTAATACGATTGTAGTCATAACAGATTGGGAGTAATGTAATACGATTGTAGTACAACGTACCGGCCTACGACAACCACACAAGTCCATTTGACTAATACGATTGTAGTAATAGGAGCTTCCGTTTATATATCATGGTTGTTATTTAGTTATTGACCAGCTATGAATATTATTTCATTCATATACTAGGACGCATCGGCCTACGACAACCATATAAGTCCATTGGACTAATACGATTGTAGTCATAGGAACATCCGTTTATATATCGTGGTTGTTATTTAGTAATTGAGCGTGAATGAATATGATTTCATTCATGTACTAGGACGCATCGGCCTACGACAACCACATAAGTCCATTTGACTAATACAATTGTCGTCATAACAAATCTGGAATAATGTAATACGATTGTAGTCATAGGACCTTCAGTTCATATATCGTATTGGGAGTAATGTCATACGTTCATAATAGGACGCATCGGCTTACGACAATCACATAAGTCCATTTGACTAATACGATTGTAGTCATAACAGATTGGGAGTAATGTAATACGATTGTAGTAGGATGCATCGGCCTATGACAGCCACGAACTAGGACGCATCAGCCTGCGACAACCACATAAGTCCATTTGACTAAAACGCTTGTAGTCATCACAGATTGGGTGTAATGTAATACGATCGTAGTCATAGGACCTTCCGATTATATATCGTATTGGGAGTAATGTCATACATTCATACTAGGACGCATCGGCCTACAACAACCAAATAAGTCCATTTGACTAATATGATTGTAGTAATAAGACCTTCCATTTATATATCGGGGTTGTTATTTAGTAATTGACCATCTATGAATATTATTTCATTCATATATAGGACACATCGGCCTACGACAACCACATAAGTCCATTGGACTTATATGACTATAGTCATAGGAACTTCCATTTATATATCGTGGTTGTTATTTAGTAATTATCCGTGAATAAATATGATTTCATTCATATACTAGGATGCATCGGCCTACGACAACCACATAAGTCCATTTGACTAATACGGTTGTAGTCATAATAGATTGGGAGAAATGTACTACGATTGTAGTCATAGGACTTTCCGTTTATATATCGTATTGGGAGTAATGTCATACGTTCATACTAGGACGCATCGGCCTACGACAACCTGATAAGTCCATTGGACTAATACGATTGTAGTCATCGGAACTTCCGTTTATATATCGTGATAGTTATTTAATAATTGACTGTGAATGAATATGAAATTCATATACTAGGACGCATCGGCCTAAGACAATCACATAAGTCCATTTGACTAATACGATTGTAGTCATAACAGGATTGGGAGTAATGTAATACGATTGTAGTAGGATGCATCGGCCTACGACAACCATATAAGTCCATTTGACTAATACGATTATAGTAATAGGACCTTCCATTTATATATCGTGGTTGTTATTTAGTAATTAACCGTGAATGAATATGATTTCTTTCATATAGTAGGACGCATCGGCCTATGACAACCACATAAGTCCATTTGACTAAAACGATTGTAGTCATAACATATTGGGAGTAATGTAATATGATTGTAGTAGGACGCATCGGCCTATGACAACCACATAAGTCCATTTGATTAACACGATTGTAGTCATAGGAACTTCCGTTTATATATCGTGTTTGTTATTTAGTAATTGACCGTGAATGAATATGATTTCATTCATATACTAGGACGCATAGACCTACGACAACCACATAAGACCATTTTACTAATACGATTGTTGTCATAACAGATTGGGAGTAATGTAATATGATTGTAGTAGGACGCATCGGCCTACGACAACCACATAAGTCCTTTTGACTAATATGATTGTAGTAATAAGACCTTCCGTTTATATATCGTGGTTATTATTAATTAAATTGACCATCTATGAATATTATTTCATTCGTATACTAGGACGCATCGGCCAACGACAACCACATAAGTCCATTGGACTAATATGACTGTAGTCATAATAGATTTGGAGTAGTGTAATACGATTGTAGTAGAATGCATCGGCCTACGACAACCACATAAGTCCTTTTGACTAATATGATTGTAGTAATAGGACCTTCCGTTTATATATCGTGGTTGTTTTTTAGTAATTGACCATGAATGAATATGACTTCATTTATATAGTAGGACGCATCGGCATACGACAACCACATAAGTCCATTTGACTAATACGAGTGTAATCATTACATATTCGGAGTAATGTAATACGATTGTAGTAGGACGCATCGGCCTACGACAACCACATTAGTCCATTTGACTGATACGATTGTAGTCATAGGACCTTCCGTTTACATATCGTGGTTGTTATTTAGTAATTAACCGTGAATGAATATGATTTCTTTCATATAGTAGGACGCATCGGCCTATGACAACCACATAAGTCCATTTGACTAAAATGATTGTAGTCATAACATATTGGGAGTAATGTAATATGATTGTAGTAGGACGCATCGGCCTATGACAACCACATAAGTCCATTTGACTAACACGATTGTAGTCATAGGACCTTCCGTTTATATATCGTGTTTGTTATTTAGTAATTGACCGTGAATGAATATGATTTCATTCATATACTAGGACACATAGACCTACGACAACCACATAAGACCATTTTACTAATATGATTGTTGTCATAACAGATTGGGAGTAATGTAATATGATTGTAGTAGGACGCATCGGCCTACGACAACCACATAAGTCCTTTTGACTAATATGATTGTAGTAATAAGGCCTTCCGTTTATATATCGTGGTTATTATTAATTAAATTGACCATCTATGAATATTATTTCATTCGTATACTAGGACGCATCGGCCAACGACAACCACATAAGTCCATTGGACTAATATGACTGTAGTCAAAATAGATTTGGAGTAATGTAATACGATTGTAGTAGGACGCATCGGCCTACGACAACCACATAAGTCCTTTTGACTAATATGATTGAAGTAATAGGACCTTCCGTTTATATATCGTGGTTGTTTTTTAGTAATTGACCATGAATAAATATGACTTCATTCATATAGTAGGACGCATCGGCCTACGACAACCACATAAATCCATTTGACTAATACGAGTGTAGTCATTACATATTCGGAGTAATGTAATACGATTGTAGTAGGACGCATCGGCCTACGACAACCACATTAGTCCATTTGGCTGATACGATTGTAGTCATAGGACCTTCCGTTTATATATCGTGGTTGTTATTTAGTAATTGACCATGAATGAATAAGATTTCACTCAGATACTAGGACGCATCGGCCTACGACAACCACATAAGTCCATTTTACTAATTCGATTGTAGTCATAACAGATTGGGAGTAATGTAATAAGATTGTAGTAGGACGCATCGGCCTACGACAACCGCATAAGTCCTTTTGACTAATACAATTTTACTAATAGGACCTTCCGTTTATATATCGTGGTTATTATTAATTAAATTGAGCATCTATGAATATTATTTAATTCATATACTAGGACGCATCGGCCTACGACAACCACATAAGTCCATTGGACTAATACGATTGTAGTCATAACAGATTGGGAGTAATGTATTACGATTGTAGTAGGACGCATCGGCCTATGACAACCACATAAGTTCATTTGACTAATACGATTGTAGTAGTAGGACCATCCATTAATATATCGTTGTTGGTATTTAGTAATTGACCATGTATGAATATTATTTCATTCATATAATAGGACGCATCGGCCTACGACAACCACACGAGTCCATAGGACTTATACGATTGTAGTCATAGGAAGTTCCGTTTATATATCGTGGTTGTTATTTAGTAATTGACCGTGAATGAATATGATTTCATTCATATACTAGGACGCATAGACCTACGAAAACCACATAAGACCATTTTACTAATATGATTGTTGTCATAACAGATTGGGAGTAATGTAATATGATTGTAGTAGGACGCATCGGCCTACGACAACCACATAAGTCCTTTTGACTAATATGATTGTAGTAATAAGACCTTCCGTTTATATATCGTGGTTATTATTAATTAAATTGACCATCTATGAATATTATTTCATTCGTATACTAGGACGCATCGGCCAACGACAACCACATAAGTCCATTGGACTAATATGACTGTAGTCATAATAGATTTGGAGTAATGTAATACGATTGTAGTAGGACGCATCGGCCTATGACAACCACATAAGTTCACTTGACTAATACGATTGTAGTAGTAGGACCATCCGTTAATATATCGTGGTTGTTATTTAGTAATTGACCATGTATGAATATTATTTCATTCATATAATAGGACGCATCGGCCTACGACAACCACACAAGTCCATAGGACTTATACGATTGTAGTCATAGGAAGTTCCATTTATATATCGTGGTTGTTATTTAGTAATTGACCGTGAATGAATATGATTTCATTCATATACTAGGACGCATTGGCGTACGACAACCACATAAGTTCATTTGACTAATACGATTGTAGTCACAACAAATTGGGAATAATGTAATACGATTGTATTCATAGGACCTTCCGTTCATATATCGTATTAGGAGTAATGTCATACGTTCATAGTAGGACGCATCGGCCTACGAAAATCACATAAGTCCATTAGGCTAATATGATTGTAGTCATAATAGATTAGGAGTAATGTAATACGTTTGCAGTAGGACGCATCGGCCTTCGACAACCATATAAGTCCATTTGACTAATACGATTGTATTAATAGGACCTTCCGTTTATATATCGTGATTGTTATTTAGTAATTGACCGTGAATTAATTTGATTTCATTCATATACTAGGACGCATCAGCCTATGACAACCACATAAGTCCATTTGACTAATACAACTGTAGTCATAAAAGATTCGGAGTAATGTAATACGATTATAATAGGACGCATCGGCCTATGACAACCACATAAGTCCATTTGACTAATACGAGTGTAGTCATTACATATTCGGAGTAATGTAATACGATTGTAGTAGGACGCATCGGCCTACGACAACCACATTAGTCCATTTGACTGATACGATTGTAGTCATAGGACCTTCGTTTATATATCGTGGTTGTTATTTAGTAATTAACCGTGAATGAATATGATTTCTTTCATATAGTAGGACGCATCGGCCTATGACAACCACATAAGTCCATTTGACTAAAACGATTGTAGTCATAACATATTGAGAGTAATTTAATATGATTGTAGTAGGACGCATCGGCCTATGACAACCACATAAGTCCATTTGACTAACACGATTGTAGTCATAGGACCTTCCGTTTATATATCGTGTTTGTTATTTAGTAATTGACCGTGAATGAATATGATTTCATTCATATACTAGGACGCATAGACCTACGACAACCACATAAGACCATTTTACTAATATGATTGTTGTCATAACAGATTGGGAGTAATGTAATATGATTGTAGTAGGACGCATCGGCCTACGACAACCACATAAGTCCTTATGACTAATATGATTGTAGTAATAAGACCTTCCGTTTATATATCGTGGTTATTATTAATTAAATTGACCATCTATGAATATTATTTCATTCGTATACTAGGACGCATCGGCCAACGACAACCACATAAGTCCATTGGACTAATATGACTGTAGTCATAATAGATTTGGAGTAATGTAATACGATTGTAGTAGGACGCATCGGCCTACGACAACCACATAAGTCCTTTTGACTAATATGATTGTAGTAATAGGACCTTCCGTTTATATATCGTGGTTGTTATTTAGTAATTGACCATGAATGAATATGACTTCATTCATACAGTAGGACGCATCGGCCTACGACAACCACATAAGTCCATTTGACTAATACGAGTGTAGTCATTACATATTCGGAGTAATGTAATACGATTGTAGTAGGACGCATCGGCCTACGACAACCACATTAGTCCATTTGACTGATACGATTGTAGTCATAGGACCTTTTGTTTATATATCGTGGTTGTTATTTAGTAATTGACCGTGAATGAATAAGATTTCACTCATATACTAGGACGCATCGGCCTACGACAACCATATAAGCCCATTTTACTAATACGATTGTAGTCATAACAGATTGGGAGTAATGTAATACGATTGTAGTAGGACGCATCGGCCTACGACAACCGCATAAGTCCTTTTGACTAATACAATTTTACTAATAGGACCTTCCGTTTATATATCGTGGTTATTATTAATTAAATTGACCATCTATGAATATTATTTAATTCATATACTAGGACGCATCGGCCTACGACAACCACATAAGTCCATTGGACTAATACGATTGTAGTCATAACAGATTGGGAGTAATGTATTACGATTGTAGTAGGACGCATCGGCCTATGACAACCACATAAGTTCATTTGACTAATACGATTGTAGTAGTAGGACCATCCATTAATATATCGTGGTTGGTATTTAGTAATTGACCATGTATGAATATTATTTCATTCATATAATAGGACGCATCGGCCTACGACAACCACACAAGTCCATAGGACTTATACGATTGTAGTCATAGGAACTTCCGTTTATATATCGTGGTTGTTATTTAGTAATTGACCGTGAATGAATATGATTTCATTCATATACTAGGACGCATAGACCTACGACAACCATATAAGACCATTTTACTAATATGATTGTTGTCATAACCGATTGGGAGTAATGTAATATGATTGTAGTAGGACGCATCGGCCTACGACAACCACATAAGTCCTTTTGACAAATATGATTGTAGTAATAAGACCTTCCATTTATATATCGTGGTTATTATTAATTAAATTGACCATCTATGAATATTATTTCATTCGTATACTAGGACGCATCGGCCAACGACAACCACATAAGTCCATTGGACTAATATGACTGTAGTCATAATAGATTTGGAGTAATGTAATACGATTGTAGTAGGACGCATCGGCCTACGACAACCACATAAGTCCTTTTGACTAATATGATTGTAGTAATAGGACCTTCCGTTTATATATCGTGGTTGTTATTTAGTAATTGACCATGAATGAATATGACTTCATTCATATAGTAGGATGCATCGGCCTACGACAACCACATTAGTCCATTTGACTAATACGAGTGTAGTCATTACAGATTCGGAGTAATGTAATACGATTGTAGTAGGACGCATCGGCCTACGACAACCACATTAGTCCATTTGACTGATACGATCGTAGTCATAGGACCTTCCGTTTATATATCGTGGTTGTTATTTAGTAATTGACCGTGAATGAATAAGATTTCACTCATATACTAGGACGCATCGGCCTACGACAACCACATAAGTCCATTTTACTAATACGATTGTAGTCATAACAGATTGGGAGTAATGTAATACGATTGTAGTAGGACGCATCGCCCTACGACAACCGCATAAGTCCTTTTGACTAATACAATTTTACTAATAGGACCTTCCGTTTATATATCGTGGTTATTATTAATTAAATTTACCATCTATGAATATTATTTAATTCATATACTAGGACGCATCGGCCTACGACAACCACATAAGTCCATTGGACTAATACGATTGTAGTCATAACAGATTGGGAGTAATGTATTACGATTGTAGTAGGACGCATCGGCCTATGACAACCACATAAGTTCATTTGACTAATACGATTGTAGTAGTAGGACCATCCCTTAATATATTGTGGTTTTATTTAGAAATTGACCATGTATGAATATTATTTCATTCATATAATAGGACGCATCGGCTTACGACAACCACACAAGTCCATAGGACTTATACAATTGTAGTCATAGGAAGTTCCGTTTATATATCGTGGTTGTTATTTAGTAATTGACCGTGAATGAATATAATTTCATTCATATACTAGGACGCATTGGCCTACGACAACCACATAAGTTCATTTGACTAATACGATTGTAGTCACTACAAATTGGGAATAATGTAATACGATTGTATTCATAGGACCTTCCGTTCATATATCGTATTAGGAGTAATGTCATACGTTCATAGTAGGACGCATCGGCCTACGACAATCACATAAGTCCATTAGGCTAATACGATTGTAGTCATAACAGATTAGGAGTAATGTAATACGTTTGTAGTAGGACGCATCGGCCTTCGACAACCATATAAGTCCATTTGACTAATACGATTGTATTAATAGGACCTTCCGTTTATATATCGTGATTGTTATTTAGTAATTGACCGTGAATTAATATGATTTCATTCATATACTAGGACGCATCAGCCTATGACAACCACATAAGTCCATTTGACTAATACAACTGTAGTCATAAAAGATTCGGAGTAATGTAATACGATTGTAGTAGGACGCATCGGCCTACGACAACCACATAAGTCCATTTGACTAACACGATTGTAGTCATAGGATCTTCCGTTTATATATCGTGGTTGTTATTTGGTAATTGACTGTGAATGAATATTATTTCATTCATATACTAGGACACATCGGCCTACGACAACCACACAAGTCCATTTGACTAATACGATTGTACTTATAGGACCTTCCGTTTATATATCGTGCTTGTTATTTAGTAATTGATCGTGAATGAATATGATTTCATTCATATACTAGGACACATAGGCCTACGACAACCACATAAGTCCATTTTACTAATACGATTGTAGTCATAACAGATTGGGAGTAATGTAATACGATTGTAGTAGGACGCATCGGCCTATGACAACCACATAAGTTCATTTGACTAATACGATTGTAGTAGTAGGACCATCCATTAATATATCGTGGTTGGTATTTAGTAATTGACCATGTATGAATATTATTTCATTCATATAATAGGACGCATCGGCCTACGACAACCACACAAGTCCATAGGACTTATACGATTGTAGTCATAGGAACTTCCGTTTATATATCGTGGTTGTTATTTAGTAATTGACCGTGAATGAATATGATTTCATTCATATACTAGGACGCATAGACCTACGACAACCATATAAGACCATTTTACTAATATGATTGTTGTCATAACCGATTGGGAGTAATGTAATATGATTGTAGTAGGACGCATCGGCCTACGACAACCACATAAGTCCTTTTGACAAATATGATTGTAGTAATAAGACCTTCCATTTATATATCGTGGTTATTATTAATTAAATTGACCATCTATGAATATTATTTCATTCGTATACTAGGACGCATCGGCCAACGACAACCACATAAGTCCATTGGACTAATATGACTGTAGTCATAATAGATTTGGAGTAATGTAATACGATTGTAGTAGGACGCATCGGCCTACGACAACCACATAAGTCCTTTTGACTAATATGATTGTAGTAATAGGACCTTCCGTTTATATATCGTGGTTGTTATTTAGTAATTGACCATGAATGAATATGACTTCATTCATATAGTAGGATGCATCGGCCTACGACAACCACATTAGTCCATTTGACTAATACGAGTGTAGTCATTACAGATTCGGAGTAATGTAATACGATTGTAGTAGGACGCATCGGCCTACGACAACCACATTAGTCCATTTGACTGATACGATCGTAGTCATAGGACCTTCCGTTTATATATCGTGGTTGTTATTTAGTAATTGACCGTGAATGAATAAGATTTCACTCATATACTAGGACGCATCGGCCTACGACAACCACATAAGTCCATTTTACTAATACGATTGTAGTCATAACAGATTGGGAGTAATGTAATACGATTGTAGTAGGACGCATCGCCCTACGACAACCGCATAAGTCCTTTTGACTAATACAATTTTACTAATAGGACCTTCCGTTTATATATCGTGGTTATTATTAATTAAATTTACCATCTATGAATATTATTTAATTCATATACTAGGACGCATCGGCCTACGACAACCACATAAGTCCATTGGACTAATACGATTGTAGTCATAACAGATTGGGAGTAATGTATTACGATTGTAGTAGGACGCATCGGCCTATGACAACCACATAAGTTCATTTGACTAATACGATTGTAGTAGTAGGACCATCCCTTAATATATTGTGGTTTTATTTAGAAATTGACCATGTATGAATATTATTTCATTCATATAATAGGACGCATCGGCTTACGACAACCACACAAGTCCATAGGACTTATACAATTGTAGTCATAGGAAGTTCCGTTTATATATCGTGGTTGTTATTTAGTAATTGACCGTGAATGAATATAATTTCATTCATATACTAGGACGCATTGGCCTACGACAACCACATAAGTTCATTTGACTAATACGATTGTAGTCACTACAAATTGGGAATAATGTAATACGATTGTATTCATAGGACCTTCCGTTCATATATCGTATTAGGAGTAATGTCATACGTTCATAGTAGGACGCATCGGCCTACGACAATCACATAAGTCCATTAGGCTAATACGATTGTAGTCATAACAGATTAGGAGTAATGTAATACGTTTGTAGTAGGACGCATCGGCCTTCGACAACCATATAAGTCCATTTGACTAATACGATTGTATTAATAGGACCTTCCGTTTATATATCGTGATTGTTATTTAGTAATTGACCGTGAATTAATATGATTTCATTCATATACTAGGACGCATCAGCCTATGACAACCACATAAGTCCATTTGACTAATACAACTGTAGTCATAAAAGATTCGGAGTAATGTAATACGATTGTAGTAGGACGCATCGGCCTACGACAACCACATAAGTCCATTTGACTAACACGATTGTAGTCATAGGATCTTCCGTTTATATATCGTGGTTGTTATTTGGTAATTGACTGTGAATGAATATTATTTCATTCATATACTAGGACACATCGGCCTACGACAACCACACAAGTCCATTTGACTAATACGATTGTACTTATAGGACCTTCCGTTTATATATCGTGCTTGTTATTTAGTAATTGATCGTGAATGAATATGATTTCATTCATATACTAGGACACATAGGCCTACGACAACCACATAAGTCCATTTTACTAATACGATTGTAGTCATAACAGATTGGGAGTAATGTAATACGATTGTAGTAGGACGCATCGGCTTACGACAACCACATAAGTTCTTTTGACTAACACGATTGTAGTAATAGGACATTCCATTTATATATCGTGGCTATTATTAATTAAATTGACCATATATGAATATTATTTCATTCATATACTAGGACGCATCGGCCTATGACAACCACATAAGTCCATTGGACTAATACGATTGTAGTCATAACAGATTGGGAGTAATGTATGAATATCAGTCCATTGGACTAATACGAATGTAGTAGGACGCATCGGCCTACGACAACCATATAAGTCCATTTGACTAATACGATTGTAGTAATAGGACCATCCATTTATATATCGTGATTTTTATTTAGTAATTGACCATGTATGAATATTATTTCATTCATATAATAGGACGCATCGGCCTACGACAACCACATAAGTCCATTGGACTGATACGATTGTAGTCATAGGAACTTCCGTTTATATATATCGTGGTTGTTATTTAGTAATTGACCGTGAATGAATATGATTTCATTCATATACTAGGACGCATTGGCCTACGACAACCACATAAGTTCATTTGACTAATACGATTGTAGTCATAACAGATTGGGAGTAATGTAATACGATTGTAGCACGACGCATCGGCCTATGACAACCACATAAGTCCTTTTGACTAATACGATTGTAGAAATAGGACCATCCGTTTATATATCGTGGTTATTACTAATTAAATTGACCATCTACGAATATTATTTCATTCATATACTAGGACGCATCGGCCTACGACAACCACATAAGTCCATTGGACTGATACGATTGTAGTCATAGGAACTTCCGTTTATATATATCGTGGTTGTTATTTAGTAATTGACCGTGAATGAATATGATTTCATTTATATACTAGGACGCATTGGCCTACGACAACCACATAAGTTCATTTGACTAATACGATTGTAGTCATAACAAATTGGGAATAATGTAATACGATTGCATTCATAGGACCTTCCGTTCATATATCGTATTGGGAGTAATGTCATACGTTCATAGTAGGACGCATAGGCCTATGACAATCACATAAGTCCATTTGACTAATACGATTGTAGTCATAAAAGATTGGGAGTAATGTAATACGTTTGTAGTAGGACGCATCGGCCTTCGACAACCATATAAGTCCATTTGACTAATACGATTGTAGTAATAGGACCTTCCGTTTATATATCGTGGTTGTTATTTAGTAATTAACCGTGAATGAATATGATTTCATTCATATAGTAGGATGCATCGGCCTACGACAACAACATAAGTCTATTTTACTAATACGATTGTAGTCATAACAGATTGGGAGTAATGTAATACGATTGCAGTAGGATGCATCGGCCTACGACAACCACATAAGTCCATTTGACTAATACGATTGCAGTCATAGGACCTTCCGTTTATATATCGTGGTTGTTATTTAGTAATTGACAGTGAATGAATATGATTTCATTCATATACTAGGACGCATCGGCCTACGACAACCACATAAGTCTATTTGACTAATACGATTGTAGTCATAACAGGATTGGGAGTAATGTAATACGATTGTAGCACGACGCATCGGCCTATGACAACCACATAAGTCCTTTTGACTAATACGATTGTAGTAATAGGACCATCCGTTTATATATCGTGGTTATTACTAAATAAATTGACCATCTATGAATATTATTTCATTCATATACTAAGACGCATCGGCCTACGACAACCACATAAGTCCATTGGACTAATACGATTGTAGTCACAATAGATTGGGAGTAATGTAATACGATTGTAGTAGGACGCATCGGCCTACGACAACCACATAAGTTCATTTAACTAATACGATTGTAGTAATAGGACCTTCCGTTTCTATATCGTGGTTGTTATTTAGTAATTGACCGTCTATGAATATTATTTCAGTCATATACTAAGACACATCGGCCTACGACAACCACATAAGTCCATTTGACTAATTCGATTGTATTCATAACCGATTGGGAGTAATGTAATACGATTGTAGTAGGACGCATCGGCCTACGACAACCACATAAGTCCATTTGACTAATATGATTGTCGTCATAGGACCTTCCGTTTATATATCATGGTTGTTATTTTGTAATTGACCGTGAATGAATATGATTTCATTCATATACTAGGACGCATCGGCCTACGACAACCTCATAATTCTGTTTGACTAATACGATTGTAGTCTTAACATATTGGGAGTAATGTAATACGATTTTAGTAGGATGCATCAGCCTACGACAACCACATAAGTCCATTTGACTAATACGATTGTAGTAATAGGACCTTCCGTTTATATATCGTGGTTGTTTCATAGTAATTGACCATCTATGAATATTATTTCATTCATATACTGGGACGCATCGGCCTACGACAACCTTATAAGTCCATTGTACTAATACGATTGTAGTCATAGGAACTTCCGTTTATATTTCGTGGTTGTTATTTAGTAATAGACCATCTATGAATATTTTTTCTTCATATACTAGGATGCATCGGCCTACGACAACCGCATAAGTCCATTTGACTAATACGATTGTAGTCATTACATATTGGGAGAAATGTAATACGATTGTAGTCATAGGACTTTCCATTTATATAACGTATTAGGAGTATTGTCATACGTTCATACTAGGACGCATCGGCCGACGAAATTAGATAAGTCCTTTAGACTAATACGATTGTAGTCATAACAGAATAGGAGTAATGTAATACGATTGTAGTAGGATGCATCGGCCTACAACAATAACATAAGTCCATTTGACTAATACGATTGTAGTAATAGGACCTTCCGTTTATATAGCGTGGTTGTTATTTAGTAATAGACCGCGAATGAATATGATTTCATTCATATACTAGGACACATCGGCCTACGACAACCACATAAGTCCATTTGACTAATACGATTGTAGCTATAACAGATTGGGAGTAATGTAATACGATTGTAGTAGGTCGCATCAGCCTACGACAAACTTATAAGTCCATTTGACTAATACGATTGTAGTAATAGGACCTTCCGTTTATATATCGTGGTTGTTATTTAGTAATTGACCATTCATGAATATTATTTCATTCATATACTAGGACGCATCGGCCTACGAAAATCACATAAGTCCATTTGACTAATACGATTGTACTCATAGGAACTTTCGTTTATATATCGTGATTCTTATTTAGTAATTGACCGTGAATAAATTTGATTTCATTCATATACTAGCACGCATCGGCCTACGACAACCACATAAATCCATTTGACTAATACAATTGTAGTCATAACAGATTAGGTGAAATGTAATACGATTGTAGCAAGATGCATCAGCCTACGACAACCACATAAGTCCATTTGACTAATACGATTGTAGTAATAGGACCTTCCATTTATATATTGTGGTTGTTATCTAGTAATTGACCATTAACGAATATTATTTAATTCATATACTAGGTCGCATCGGCCTACGACAACCACATAAGTCCGTTTGACTATTACGATTGTAGTCATAACAGATTGGGAGTAATGTAATACTATTATAGTAGGAAGCATCGGCCTACGACAACCACATAAGTCCATTTGACTAACACGATTTTAGTAATAGGACCTTCCGTTTATATATCGTGGTTGTTATTTAGTAATTGACCGTGAATGAATATGATTTCATTTATATACTAGGACGCATCAGCCTACGACAACCACATAAGTCCATTTGACTAATACGATTGTAGTCATAACATATTGGGAGTAATGTAATATGATTGTAGTAGGACGCATCGGCCTACGACAACCACATAAGTCCATTTGACTAATTCGATTGTAGTCATAACCGATTGGGAGTAATGTAATACGATTGTAGTAGGACGCATCGGCCTACGACAACCAAATAAGTCCATTTGACTAATACTGATAGCATCCTAGGAAGCTCAATTCTATTCAAGTACAAGGATGAAGCGTTGCAATCTCAAAGAGGACCTTTAACAAGATGTCAAGCTAAAGAATTTCAAAACACGATCATTGGACTTCAAGTGCACATAGAGAATCCTTTAATTGTCGAGAAAGTGCTCCAGCCCGGAGGAGAAGAATTGTTGAAGTTTTACAATTATTTGATAGATCAAATTGAAGTCCAAGAAGAGGAAGATATGGTCACCCAAATCAGCCCTTGGAGTACACCAAAATGGCTCAAAATGAGCTTAAAAGAAGTCCTAAAGGAGGTACTACAAAAGGAGCCCAATTGGAATCCAAACAAATGGCCCAAACTAGTTGTTTTAAGGCCCAAATCTGCCCCAAAGGGTCTTGGCCGCCCCTCACCTAACCAAAGAATTTTCTTAGACTTTAGCAACCACCTACCTCATTGTAATAATTGTGTTTTCCACTAGAACCACCCCACCTAGTTTTTAATGTTATTTTTATGCCTTTGTACTCCTATAAATAGGGTGTTCTTCTCCTTCATAAGAGATTATTATTGATTGAGTATATCATACTTTGAGAGTTCTTTTGAACCTTTGTTACTTGTGCTTTGAGATTTATCTTTCAAGCTTTACTAGTTCATAGTTCAAGGTAGTAAGATTACTTCTCTTTTGTGATATCTTTGATTCCTTTGTGGTATTCTTAGAAGGCGATTAATACTATTATTAATTGTTGTCTCAAGTTACTCGTAAAGTGGTCAAGATCCGAATCTATTGTTTTGATTTGCTTTTTAAGTAAAGGCGTTTGATTTCTTTCATAAATCAAGACGTTGTTACTTTGATCTTGTCAAGGCTATAGAACTTGCGTTCTTGAAAGTTCTCGGAATTCTTTCCTTGAATCTTTCCCATATCCTTTATTTTGTCTCTTTAATTCTAGTTGTTCAATTCCTGTTGTTATTGCTTCCGCATTTACTTCTCAAATTCTTACTCTAGTTTGGATTCCCGACCTAGTTGTTTTCAAGTGGTATCAGAGCGATTCTATCAAGATTTCGTTCTTGATAATTCTTGGGATATTTTGATAAAAAAAAAACAAAAACAAAACAAAACAAAAAAAAAACGAAATCCAATTTAAAAACAAGAAGAAATACAATTGTTACTCTCCAGGATATATCTTTTGTATCTAAGTGTTTCCAAAAATTAACAAAGGAAACAAGAAGAGGGGATCCTTGATTTTCTTACTCTTTGTATTCTGGACATTTATATTCTTTCCTTTTCGTTCGTGTCTTGTTTCAACCGAGCCTAAAAGTTCTAGGATTTGGTTCTTTCTTCTTTTATTTGTTCCCAAAAACAAAAGAAAAATCTGATTTTTACTACTGAGAACTACATATAAGTTGGGTTTAACTATAAATCTACAAAGTATATTGTTCAAAGGTTATTTCGAGAAAAAAAAAAGGAAAGGTGTGTGTGAGAACAATTGAGGGAAACGCCAAATTGGACAGACATATTTTCTTTAATCTATGACAAGATGTCTCAAGCAGGTAACTACAATGGAAGGAGGAAAGCGATGGTTCAATAATTTGAAAACTCGAACTTACAGAAATTCGAATGGAAGGAAGACAATGGTAAAGTTATTTTTCAAACAAGAGCTAAAGTGGTGTGTGATGTCTTAAGTTATACCCTTAGAATTGACAAAGCTTTTGGCTATAACTTAATTAGCACTTATATGGTTGAGAAATTGAACTTGTCTTGTGTTGAACATTTTGAACCCTACATGTTGAAAGCAGTAAAGGTAGATAAAAGAGTGTTATTGGCATTCTCTATTGGAAGGTATGAGGATGTGATTTGGTGTGATGTCATTCCCATGAATAATTTTCATATCTGTTGGGAAGGTCATGGTATATCTATAGAAATGCTTCATATAGTATCCAAAAAAATAGATACTCTTTTGAGTTTAATGGGAAGAAATGCATTCTTGGTCATTTGACTCCCTCGGAAATTTGTAAAGATGAAAAGATTGTTAAAGAGAATATGGAAAAATACGAGAGAGAAAAGAATGAGAGTCGTAAGGGAGTGCATGTTGACATTCCAAGAGAGGAAAAAGGAGAGGTTGTGTTGAGTGAAAAGAGTGCGATGTCTAGTGAAGAAAAGAGTGATCTTGAGAAGAAAGAAAAGAGAGAAGACAATGAGATAAACATAGTCTATGAGGTAGAGAGAGAAAAACATGAGGGATTGAGTGAAGGAAAAGAACTCTTTAGTGAGAGAAAAGAGGCGAAGGGCGAGGAAAACAGTAGTCTTGTGATAAAAGCCAAAGAAAGTAGCAAGAAAAAAGTTTCTTTACTTCCTAACCCATTAACTCTTTCCTGTTTTAGTTCTTTTGCTTTTGTGTAGCCACGTGTTGAAATACCTTTTGAAAGGGGTAGTGAGGTGCAAGATATGGTGGCAAAAGATCCAATTGTATTGCAATATAAATTAGGCAATATCAATTCTTGTTGGATCGTGGAAGATAAAAGCTTGGTTAAAGTCTTTGTTATTGAACCTTTTAAATATTTTGATTCTTATTTACAAGGTTATGACACGGAGTTTCCTAAAAGCATTACTAAGTTACAGCCATTGCATAAAAGAATACAAGGTGATGATATTCCATTGGTAAATAAGTCCAAGTATGGTATATACAATTGGTTTATTTGCATTCTTGGTCTTTCTAGAACACCTAAAGTATTTTTCGAGGTAATGAATTATACTCTTATATCTTATGTTGGTGACTTTATAATTTTTGTGGATGATGATAGCTTGATGCACATCAAGTCATTAACTGTTATATCTAAGTTAAAGTGCAAGAGTAATTTGCTTCTTTTTGATATTATGTATGAAATAAATGATCACGTATTCCAACTTTATGATAAGAGTCATGAAATTAATGAGAAGAGGTTTGCGAATGAGTTAAATATTTCTTCTTCTCTTATTCAAGTGGTTAATGAGTTTTCATATGATAAATTGCTAGAATGTGATTGTTGTGGTATGATGTGGAGTCGTTCTTCAAGTCATGTTTATAGTGAGCTTGTAAAAGTATTTGTTATTAGTAAAGTGGATAAGCATGATGGTTGTAACATTTGTGATCAAGTACTCTTTCAAGAAGAGAAATCCTTGAAATACTTGAAAGGTCAAGGTAAGCTCAGTAGAAGGCATGCTAAGTGGGTTGAATTCACCGAAAATTTTCCTTATGTAATTTCTTACAACCAAGGGAAAGAGAATGTTTTTGATGATGCACTTTCAAGAAGGTATGTCTTAGTTTCTACCCTCACTTCTAAATTGATGGGTTTTCATCAAATCAAGGAACTGTATACTAATGATATTGCTAGTCTTGATGGTAGGACAAAGGCTGAGATGACGAAAAAAAATCATGAGCAAACAAGGCTTGCAATTGAGAAGAAAAATGAGCAAACCGCCTTAAGAAAGAACAAGGATCGAAAACAAGTTAATTTTAACCCTGGAGATTTAGTTTGGGTTGACTTTAGAAAGGAGAGATTTCCTTCCAAAAGAAAGTCAAAGTTGCATCCTAGAGGAGATGACCCTTTTCAATTCCTTGAAAAGATTGGAGACAATGCATACAAGCTGCACCTTCCTGGTGAGTTTCAAGTAAATACTACATTCAATGTTGCTGACTTGTCTTTGTTTGACGTAGGATCGAATTCGAGGACGAATTCTTTTCAAGAAGAGGGGAATGATAGCATCCTAGGAAGCTCAATTCTATTCAAGTACAAGGATGAAGCGTTGCAATCTCAAAGAGGACCTTTAACAAGATGTCAAGCTGAAGAATTTCAAAACACAATCATTGGACTTCAAGTGCACATAGAGAATCCTTTAATTGTCAAGAAAGAGCTCCAGCCCAGAGGAGAAGAATTGTTGAAGTTTTACAATTATTTGGTAGATCATATTGAAGTCCAAGAAGAGGAAGATATGGTCACCCAAATCAGCCATTGGAGTACACCAAAATGGCTCAAAATGAGCTTAAAAGAAGTCCTAAAGGAGGTACTACAAAAGGAGCCCAATTGGAATCCAAACAAATGGCCCAAACTAGTTGTTTTAAGGCCCAAATCTGCCCCAAAGGGTCTTGGCCGCCCCTCACCTAACCAAAGAATTTTCTTAGACTTTAGCAACTACCTACCTCATTGTAATAATTGTGTTTTCCACTAGAACCACCCCACCTAGTTTTTAATGTTATTTTTATGCCTTTGTACTCCTATAAATAGGGTGTTCTTCTCCTTCATAAGAGATTATTATTGATTGAGTATATCATACTTTGAGAGTTCTTTTGAACCTTTGTTACTTGTGCTTTGAGATTTATCTTTCAACCTTTACTAGTTCATAGTTCAAGGTAGTAAGATTACTTCTCTTTTGTGATATCTTTGATTCCTTTATGGTATTCTTAGAAGGCGATTAATACTATTATTAATTGTTGTCTCAAGTTACTCGTAAAGTGGTCAAGATTCGAATCTATTGTTTTGATTTGCTTTTTAAGTAAAGGCGTTTAATTTCTTTCATAAATCAAGACGTTGTTACTTTGATCTTGTCAAGGCTATAGAACTTGCGTTCTTGAAAGTTCTCGAATTCTTTCCTTGAATCTTTCCCATATCCTTTATTTTGTCTCTTTAAAGTTATTCAATTCCTGTTGTTATTGCTTCCGCATTTACTTCTCAAATTCTTAGTTCAGTTTGGATTCCCGACCTAGTTGTTATCAAATACGATTGTAGTCATAGGACCTTCCGTTTATATATCGTGGTTGTTATTTTGTAATTGACCATGAATGAATATGAATTCATTCATATACTAGGACGCATCGGCCTACGACATCCTCATAATTCTGTTTGACTAATACGATTGTAGTCATAACAGATTGGGAGTAATGTAATACGATTGTAGTAGGATGCATCAGCCTACGACAACCACATAAGTCCATTTGACTAATACAATTGTAGTAATAGGACATTCCATTTATATATCGTCGTTGTTATTTAGTAATTGATCATCTATGAGTATTATTTCGTTCAAATATTGGGATGCATCGGCCTACGACAACCACATAAGTCCATTGTACTAATACGATTGTAGTCATAGGAACTTCCGTTTATATATCGTGGTTGTTATTTAGTAATAGACCATCTATGAATTTTATTTCATTCATATACTAGGACGCATCGGCCTACGACAACCACATAAATCCATTTAACTAATACGATTCTAGTCAAGCGGACCTGGGTGCCTTTCATTCCCACGCGTTACCCCTGTGTTGACCGTTTCTCATTAACCAAATATATTACTAATCATAATTGATTTCACATTAAACAAATAAAACGATACGAGTGATTCATTAACAAGATTTCAATTTTTACAACGCCCGACATAACACCATATATATACATAAGACTGGAGTCCCACGGTTTACATGTCTACAGAGCCTCTAGGATAAAAAAAGGGAAATACAATACTTGCCGGTAACAAGGCTCCGGCTATACCTTACAAAACCCAAATGAAATCTAAACCGAGTGGCATGAACCACACAAGGCCCCGAGGAAGAATGGGGCTCACCAAAAACGGGCAGTGGAGGATGAAAGATACTACTGCCGATGAGCTGAAGTGCCTGCTACTGATCCACCTACAATCATGACACGAATGTAGCGCCCCCGGCAAAAGGGACGTCAGTACACTTGAATTGTACTGGTATGTATGGACAAACTTTGTCCCAAGTAAACTCAAGCCAATAAATTACATCAACAATTAATTGAGCCAACCAACCATGTTTCCACATTTTCCTCATTCAAATAATTCTCAACACAAAGCACTTCCTACGATCAACCAATTTAACAATTACCAATCAATCACATAAAGCACAAGTAGTCAAACAAAGGGGCAATCAGTGCCCCACAGGTTGCAAACTCTCCTGCTGTCTCCTTTCACAATTTCACATTATTGATTTTTGTATCAATTTTCAATAGCGATTTCGATCGCTTTCCATCCTTATTGCCCCCGACCACCCTTATTACCTCGGCCACCCTTATCACCCCAACCCACACCTTATTTCACCACGTTGCGGCGCGCAACACGACCCCGCCGTACAGTTGAAAACACAACAATTTCAAACAGCATATAAGGTACTACACACTATTTCAACAAGTTCAAATAAGCAACTTACCCATTGGTTCATGTTCTCAATTTCTTCTCAATTCAATATCACAACCATGTTACAATATTTCCACAATTCAAGTGTTTCATCTCTTTCCAAAAGGAACCATATATGCCATAACAACAATTTTCCTCAGTTTCTTTACCAATTTCAATTCCTTTGTCATCTTTCAATTCATATTTCAAACCATACCACATGTAGTTCAATCATCAATTGTATACCCAACAATGATATCGAAAAAATCACATAAAATCTCTCAAATTAACACATGCCAAACAATTTCACACATATGGGCGATTTTACAAGAATCAAAATTAGCCATACATACCTGGTGGTGAGTTTTCTTCCGTTAACTTCCTACTTTATGCTTACCCAAGCTATCTTACTCTTGCCAACCTTGTTCTTGAAGACTCTTACTTCTACTCACTTTTTTTTACTAAAAATCAAGTTCAATAATCATGCATGAGTGTAAAAATTCTATTTTTAAAAGCTATTATATGCAAACCTCTCTTTACCCAATTAAAACTGAAAATCAAAGAAAATAGTTAGGGTTTTTTACCTTGGAAAGATTGGGGAAGTTGAATCCTTGCCCTAAGATCCCTTGGAATTAAGGTAGTTGGAACAATCCTTGAAGATGTAAGATTTCTCTCTCTAAAAACCCTCTCTTCTCTCTCTAATTTTTGGTGAGATGATATGATAAAAATGAAGAAGAAGTGTGTTATATTAAAGAAGAGATCGGGTCAAAATGTTACAAAAATCTGGGCCGGGGTCAAATATGCGGTCACTATGCGACCGCAGAATCCACATGCGGTCCGCAAAGTGACCGCAAAATGGCCTCAAAGTTATGCAGGTTCTGTTAAGGAATGCGGTCACTATGCGGACCGCATGTTGATTCTGCGGTCGCAAAAGTGCACCGCAGATTTGACATGCGATCGCATATCGACCGCACTTTTGACACGATTTTGGGCAACTCTCTCGAACGATTTGCGGTCAGAATGCGGTCCGCATGTCAGGTTTGCGGTCGCATTCTTGACCGCATATTTGACATTTTTCTGGAAAATTGATTCCCTACATTTTTGAAACTTAAATCACTACCAAGGGTCCGAACCGCGGCGCACATTATTCGGACCATGACACCACAGCTACTAGGTTTTATGCACAAAAATTTTACGGGGCCTTACATCCTCCCCCCCTTAAGATCATTCGTCCTCGAATGAGGATTTTGAAATAAATGAGTTGGTTTTGAAAAACATGATATGCAACCATCAGAATTTTGACTAACTCTTATATTTTAGAAAAATTTTCGCCAGAGTTTCCTTTGTATTATGGGCATATCCACCTGTCAGAGGGCCCCCGAAACACATTACCAAACAACAATATACAACTACAACACTTTTCACAACTGGTATACACTTTCTTACCTCAACGAATGCACATATTCTATCACATTGTTACAATTGTACATAAACTAGTCAATTCAATGAATTCTTACCTTATTTAACCAATTTAACACACCATGTACACTTAACAAACCATTACCAATCTATACTTACTATTAGTTGTCTATTAAACACGTAAATCTTTATAAGGCTCTCATTTATCAAGAAAGGCTCAAATGACCCAAACGTGACAACACATTAAATTCATTACAAAATGAAGGAGACTTTACTAACACTAAGAGGGAAACAACTTAGGCAAGATGACAGTTACTAGGAGTAGGAGGGTCACCTAATTTCTTCTAGGCTTGATCGAACAAATGGGGGTACTTTTCCTTCATCTCTTTTTCTGCTTCCCATGTGGCCTCCTCAACTTGTTGACTTCGCCACAATACTTTAACAGAGGCAACTTCCTTATTTCTCAACTTACCGACTTGCCTATCAAGAATGGCAACTGGAACTTCTTCATATGACAAATCTTCATTAACCTCTATAGCTTCGACTGGCATGATGGTGGATGGATCTCCAATCACTTTCTTCAACATGGACACATGGAATACCGGGTGCACTGCTAACATCTCAGGAGGCAACTCTAGCCTATAAGCAACTTGTCCAATCCTTTGAACTATCCGATATGGCCCGACATATCTAGGACTCAATTTCCCTTTCTTTCCAAATCGCATGACTCCTTTCATAGGAGATACCCTCAAGAACACCCAATGATCGACTTGAAACTCCAAATCCCTTCGGCGAACGTCTGCATAGGATTTTTGACGACTCTGTGCTGTTTTCATTCTCTCCTGAATAACCTTGACCTTTTCCATAGCTTCGTACACCATATCTGGCCCTAGCAATTCCGCTTCACCTACCTCAAACCACCCGATTGGCGATTTACATCTTCTCCCGTACAATGCCTCAAACGGGGCCATTTGAATGCTAGCATGATAGCTGTTATTGTAAGCAAATTCTATCAGGTGGCAAGTGTTCATCCCAATTACCTTTAAAATCTAAGACACAAGCCCGCAACATATCTTCAAGCGTCTGAATGGTCCGCTCGGCCTGTCCATTGGTCTGTGGATGGAAAGTCGTGCTGAGATTCACCTGAGTTCCCAAACCTTGCTGAAACTTCTTCCAAAAGTTAGCGGTGAACTGAGCCCCGCGATCTGAGATGATAGAAAGTGGAGTGCCATGAAGCCTTACTATCTCTTTGATGTACAATCTTGCATATTGCTCCGCAGAATCAGTGAACTTGACAGGCAAGAAGTGAGCTGATTTGGTGAGTCGATCTACTATCACCCATACTGAATCGAACTTACGCTGAGTGCGAGGTAACCCCACCACGAAATCCATATTGATCATCTCCCATTTCCACCTTGGTATTTCTATAAGCTGAGTTAACCCACCGAGCCGTTGATGCTCGGCCTTCACTTGTTGACAGTTCGGACATTTAGCTACAAAGCCTGCCACATCCCTTTTCATACCGTTCCACCAATAAATCTCCTTGAGATCGTGATACATTTTCGTTGAACCAGGGTGCACGGAATACCTGGAAGTATGAGCCTCTGCCATCACTCTTTCCCGAAGCTCGTCCACATTTGGAACACATAGCCTATCTTGACATCGCAATACACCATCTTCGCTGCTGAGTACAAATGCTGAGGTCTTGTCATTCATGACTGCTTCCTTCACCCGAACCAATGCTAGATCCATGAACTATTTTTCCTTGATTTCCGCGACCAATGATGATTCTGCTCCATTATGCACCAAGATATCCCCCTCGTCCGACGCCGAAATACGAACCCCCAAGCTGGCTAATTGGTAGACCTCTCGAGCCAGGGGTCTCTGATCCACACCCAAATGAGCCAAACTACCCATGGATTTCCGACTAAGAGCGTCAGCTACCACATTCGCCTTCCATGGATGGTACAATATGTCCATATCATAGTCCTTGAGTAGTTCTAACCACCGCCGCTGTCTCGGGTTCAGCTCTTTCTGCTTGAACAAATACCTGAGGCTCTTGTGGTCTGAAAACACATCTACATGAACCCCATAAAGATTGTGTCGCCATATTTTCAAGGCAAACACAACAACTGCAAGTTCCAAATCATGCGTCGGATAATTCTTCTCATGGTTCTAGAGTTGTCTGGAAGCATAAGCTATAACCTTTCCGTGCTGCATCAATACACATCCCAAACCGACTCTGGAGGCATCACAATAGACTACAAATCCCTCTGTGCCTTCTGGCAAGGCCAATACTAGTGCCGAGGTCAATCTTGACTTCAATTCTTGGAAACTTTTCTCACATGCTTCGGACCACTGGAACTTAACTGCTTTCTGCGTCAATTTAGTCAATGGGGAGGCGAGGGTTGAGAATCCCTCTACAAACCTCCGATAGTACCCTGCCGGACCCAAAAAGCTGCGAATCTCTGTCGGGGTCGTGGGTCTAGGCCAATCTTTCACTGCCACAATCTTCTGAGGATCCACCATAATTACATGCCCTAGAAAAGCTACGGACTCCAACCAAAACTCACATTTTGAGAACTTGGCATACAATTGATGCTGAAGAAGGGTCTGCAATGCTGCTCTGAGGTGAACGGCATGATCTTCCCCGCTCCGAGAGTAGATGAGAATATCGTCAATGAATACAATCACAAAGGAATCTAGGAATGGCTTGAAAACCCGATTCATAAGGTCCATGAAAGCTGTGGGGCATTGGTTAGCCCAAAAGACATGACCAAAAACTCGAAGTGACCATAACGAGTTCTGAAGGCGGTCTTAGGAATATCCTCCTCCCTGATTTTTAACTGGTGGTACCCAGACCGTAAATCAATCTTTGAGAAGAACTTCGCTCCCTGCAATTGGTCAAACAGATCATCCACTCGAGGCAAAGGATATTTATTCTTGATGGTGACTTTGTTGAGTCGCCGATAATCATTACACATTCGAAGTGACCCATCCTTCTTTCTGACAAAGAGAACCGGAGCACCCCACGGTGACACACTCGGTCGTATGAACCCTTTCTCTAATAAATCCCTCAGCTGCTCCTTTAACTCCCTTAACTCTGCTGGCGCCATTCTGTATGGTGGAATGGATATTGGCTGAGTATCCGGCATTACATCGATCCCGAAATCAATCTCCCTATCCGGCGGGATGCCTGGAAGCTCATCTGGAAACACTTCAGGAAATTCATTCACAATTGGCACGGACTTGAGGGTAGGCACATCTGAGGTGGTGTCCGTTACCCGAACCAAGTGATAGATACACCCTTTCTTAATCATCTTCGAAGCCTTAAGGTAGGAAATAAACCTACCTCTTGGCACTACACCATTTCCTCTCCATTCAATAACTGGCTCGTTAGGGAACTCGAGCGTCATAACTCTCGTTCGACAGTCAAGTTTGGCAAAGCACGAATAAAGCCAATCCATCCCCATAATTACATCAAAATCTACCATCCCAAGCTCAATAAGATCGGCTGTGGTATCACGACCACCCACCATAACAACACAATTCCTATAGACTCGTGAGGCTATAATAGAATCACCAATAGGAGTCGACACAGAGAACGGCTCATGAAGCTGTTCGGGTTCTATCCCAAAGCTTGAAGCAATGAATGGAGTAACATAAGACAAGGAGGACCCCGGATCAATAAGGGCATAGCAATCAATAGTTTGAACAGACAGGATACCTGTAACAACATCTGGAGAAGCCTCGGCATTCTGGCGGTCACTCAATGCATAGAATCGGCTAGGTCCACCCCTACCCCGAGCTCCACCCCTAGCTGCACCACGCCCTACTGCTGCTGGAGTACGCGCTGATGATGTAGCAGCTGAAGAACCGGATGACTGAGCAGATCCCCTACCTATACTCTGACGGGGTGCACGGCAGTCCCGCTGAATATGACCTCTCACCCCGCACCCGAAGCACACTGGAAGGTCAAGGTAGCAAGTTTCTGTATGAAATCTCCCACACTTGGGGCATGTAGGTCTCCTCTGCTGCTGGGATCTCACCCCAGGACGACCAGACTGACGAGACCTCCTGCTGTCTGAACCAGGTCTCGAGTAACTGCCCTGCTGATGACTGTGCACGGATGGCGGTGCACTCGCGGAGGACTGAGCATATGACTGGGATGGCCCTGATGACCCCCTCCCTGGAAGTGATCTCCCTGAACGACCCATTGACCGGGCCCTGTTGCTACTTTCTCTTTCTGCACGAATCTTCACTTCCCGGCCTCTCGTGGCCCGAGCAAACCCCACAATCCTCCCATAGTTCATGTCCGAGTGCAAAGTCTGCTGTGGCGGCCTCATCTACCACCAAAGGGCTAAGGCCCTGAACAAACCGTCGAACCCGGCATCCATGGTCGACACTAAATGAGGAGCATACTTGGACAATCTTACGAACTCCATGTGATACTCCCAAACACTCATACTACCCTGTTTGAGAACCTCGAACTCAGTGGCACGGGCTGCCATGGCCTCAGCAGGTAAGAAGTGGTCCATAAATGCATCCACGAACTCATCCCATCTGGCCGAGGGCTCCCTTCCTCACGGGAATCCTCCCACATTTCGAACCATGAACGTGCCGCTCCCTTCAGCCGGTAAGAGGCCAACTCTACCCCCTCTATATCTGTAGCCTTCATCACTCTGAGGGTCTTGTATATCTCATCAAGGAATTCCTGTGGGTCAGCCTTTGGATCGGTGCCTGAAAATTCTGGAGGGGCCAATCGCAAGAATTGATGGACTCGGGAGCCAAAGGAATCTCCCTGTCCGCTGGAGGATGCAGGGGCATCATGGGATCTCTGGGCCTGGGCAGCCACTAATTGTGTTAACATATGGATGGCTCCCCTAAGTTCTTCATTAGAGATACCGGAGCCCGAAGCGGGAACTGTATCTGAGTCAGGAACACTGGCAGGAGGAATGGTGGCATCCTCTGCCGCAGCTGGAATAGGGACACTTGGGTTTTGAACAGATGGGCCAGGCAAATTCGGGACCGGTGGGTCATTCTCTCCCACGGCATCGGGTACATGATTAACAGCCGCACTTGGGCCGGCATTGGCCCTAAGGCCGAGTCTAGCCTTCTTCTTAGGTGCCATATTCTGAAAATTTGGGAACAAGGCACGAATTAGACACAGATATCTCCACATTGCACTTTACCGCACAATATAGATTAACAAAGAAGTAGGTAAATTCCTAAATGCCCGTGTAGCCCCCTACTTATATGATGTGGTCGACAACACACCTATAAGAAGGGCACTACTAGACACGGCTCCAAGACATCCTAGGACACTTTAAAACCTTAAGCTCTGATACCAAGTTTGTCACGCCCCAAATCGAGGAACATGACCGGCGCCTGACCGGGTTGCCCCAGTCAAGCGGACCTGGGTGCCTTTCATTCCCACGCGTTACCCCTGTGTTGACCGTTTCTCATTAACCAAATATATTACTAATCATAATTGATTTCACATTAAACAAATAAAACGATACGAGTGATTCATTAACAAGATTTCAATTTTTACAACGCCCGACATAACACCATATATATACATAAGACTGGAGTCCCACAGTTTACATGTCTACAGAGCCTCTAGGATAAAAAAAGGGAAATACAATACTTGCCGGTAACAAGGCTCCGGCTATACCTTACAAAACCAAAATGAAATCTAAACCGAGTGGCATGAACCACACAAGGCCCCGAGGAAGAATGGGGCTCACCAAAAACGGGCAGTGGAGGATGAAAGATACTACTGCCGATGAGCTGAAGTGCCTGCTACTGATCCACCTACAATCATGACACGAATGTAGCGCCCCGGCAAAAAGGGACGTCAGTACACTTGAATTGTACTGGTATGTATGGACAAACTTTGTCCCAAGTAAACTCAAGCCATTAAATTACATCAACAATTAATTGAGCCAACCAACCATGTTTCCACATTTTCCTCATTCAAATAATTCTCAACACAAAGCACTTCCTACGATCAACCAATTTAACAATTACCAATCAATCACATAAAGCACAAGTAGTCAAACAAAGGGGCAATCAGTGCCCCACAGGTTTGCAAACTCTCCTGCTGTCTCCTTTCACAATTTCACATTATTGATTTTTGTATCAATTTTCAATAGCGATTTCGATCGCTTTCCATCCTTATTCCCCCTGACCACCCTTATTACCTCGGCCACCCTTATCACCCCAACCCACACCTTATTTCACCACGTTGCGGCGCGCAATACGACCCCGCCGTAAAGTTGAAAACACAACAATTTCAAACAGCAGATAAGGTACTACACACAATTTCAACAAGTTCAAATAAGCAACTTACCCATTGGTTCATGTTCTCAATTTCTTCTCAATTCAATATCACAACCATGTTACAATATTTCCACAATTCAAGTGTTTCATCTCTTTCCAAAAGGAACCATATATGCCATAACAACAATTTTCCTCAGTTCTTTACCAATTTCAATTCCTTTGTCATCTTTCAATTCATATTTCAAACCATACCACATGTAGTTCAATCATCAATTGTATACCCAACAATGATATCGAAAAAATCACATAAAATCTCTCAAATTAACACATGCCAAACAATTTCACACATATGGGCGATTTTACAAGAATCAAAATTAGCCATACATACCTGGTGGTGAGTTTTCTTCCGTTAACTTCCTACTTTATGCTTACCCAAGCTATCTTACTCTTGCCAACCTTGTTCTTGAAGACTCTTACTTCTACTCACTTCTTTTTACTAAAAATCAAGTTCAATAATCATGCATGAGTGTAAAAATTCTATTTTTAAAAGCTATTATATGCAAACCTCTCTTTACCCAATTAAAACTGAAAATCAAAGAAAATAGTTAGGGTTTTTTACCTTGAAAAGATTGGGGAAGTTGAATCCTTGCCCTAAGATCCCTTGGAATTAAGGTAGTTGGAACAATCCTTGAAGATGCAAGATTTCTCTCTCTAAAAACCCTCTCTTCTCTCTCTAATTTTTGGTGAGATGATATGATAAAAATGAAGAAGAAGTGTGTTATATTAAAGAAGAGATCGGGTCAAAATGTTACAAAAATCTGGTCGGGGTCAAATATGCGGTCACTATGCGACCGCAGAATCCACATGCGGTCCGCAAAGTGACCGCAAAAATGGCCTCAAAGTTATGCAGGTTCTGTTAAGGAATGCGGTCACTATGCGGACCGCATGTTGATTCTGCGGTCGCAAAAGTGCACCGCAGATTTGACATGCGATCGCATATCGACCGCACTTTTGACACGATTTTGGGCAACTTTCTGGAACGATTTGCGGTCAGAATGCGGTCCGCATGTCAGGTTTGCGGTCGCATTCTTGACCGCATAATTGACATTTTTCTGGAAAATTGATTCCCTACATTTTTGAAACTTAAATCACTACCAAGGGTCCGAACCGCGGCGCACATTATTCGGACCATGACACCACAGCTACTAGGTTTTATGCATAAAAATTTTACGGGGCCTTACATCCTCCCCCCCTTAAGATCATTCGTCCTCGAATGAGGATTTTGAAATAAATGAGTTGGTTTTGAAAAACATGATATGCAACCATCAAAATTTTGACTAACTCTTATATTTTAGAAAAATTTTCGCCAGAGTTTCCTTTGTATTATGGGCATATCCACCTGTCAGAGGGCCCCCGAAACACATTACCAAACAACAATATACAACTACAACACTTTTCACAAATGGTATACACTTTCTTACCTCAACGAATGCACATATTCTATCACATTGTTACAATTGTACATAAACTAGTCACTTCAATGAATTCTTACCTTATTTAACCAATTTAACACACCATGTACACTTAACAAACCATTACCAATCTATACTTACTATTAGTTGTCTATTAAACACGTAAATCTTTATAAGGCTCTCATTTATCAAGAAAGGCTCAAATGACCCAAACGTGACAACACATTAAATTCATTACAAAATGAAGGAGACTTTACTAACACTAAGAGGGAAACAACTTAGGCAAGATGACAGAGTTACTAGGAGTAGGAGGGTCACCTAATTTCTTCTAGGCTTGATCGAACAAATGGGGGTACTTTTCCTTCATCTCTTTTTCTGCTTCCCATGTGGCCTCCTCAACTTGTTGACTTCGCCACAATACTTTAACAGAGGAAACTTCCTTATTTCTCAACTTACGGACTTGCCTATCAAGAATGGCAACTGGAACTTCTTCATATGACAAATCTTCATTAACCTCTATAGCTTCGACTGGCATGATGGTGGATGGATCTCCAATCACTTTCTTCAACATGGACACATGGAATACCGGATGCACTGATGACATCTCAGGAGGCAACTCTAGCCTATAAGCAACTTGTCCAATCCTTTGAACTATCCGATATGGCCCGACATATCTAGGACTCAATTTCCCTTTCTTTCCAAATCGCATGACTCCTTTCATAGGAGATACCCTCAAGAACACCCAATCATCGACTTGAAACTCCAAATCCCTTCGGTGAACGTCTGCATAGGATTTTTGACGACTCTGTGCTGTTTTCATTCTCTCCTGAATAATTTTGACCTTTTCCATAGCTTCGTACACCATATCTGGCCCAAGCAATTCCGCTTCACCTACCTCAAACCACCCGAATGGCGATCTACATCTTCTCCCGTACAATGCCTCAAACGGGGCCATTTGAATGCTAGCATGATAGCTGTTATTGTAAGCAAATTCTATCAGTGGCAAGTGTTCATCCCAATTACCTTTAAAATCTAAGACACAAGCCCGCAACATATCTTCAAGCGTCTGAATGGTCCGCTCGGCCTGTCCATCGGTCTGTGGATGGAAAGCTGTGCTGAGATTCACCCGAGTTCCCAAACCTTGCTGAAACTTCTTCCAAAAGTTAGCGGTGAACTGAGCCCCGCGATCTGAGATGATAGAAAGTGGAGTGCCATGAAGCCTTACTATCTCTTTGATGTACAATCTTGCATATTGCTCTGCAGTATCAGTGGACTTGACAGGCAGGAAGTGAGTTGATTTGGTGAGTCGATCTACTATCACCCATACTGAATCGAACTTACGCCGAGTGCGAGGTAACCCCACCACGAAATCCATATTGATCATCTCCCATTTCCACCTTGGTATTTCTATAAGCTGAGTTAATCCACCGGGCCGTTGATGCTCGACCTTCACTTGTTGACAGTTCGGACATTTAGCTACAAAGCTTGCCACATCCCTTTTCATACCGTTCCACCAATAAATCTCCTTGAGATCGTGATACATTTTCGTTGAACCAGGGTGCACAGAATACCTGGAAGTATGAGCCTCGGCCATCACTCTTTCCCGAAGCTCGTCCACATCCCTAACACATTATTCGGACCATGACACCACAGCTACTAGGTTTTATGCACAAAAATTTTACGGGGCCTTACAGCATCGGCCTACGACAACCACATAAATCCATTTAACTAATACGATTCTAGTCATAAGAGATTGGGAGTAATATAATACGATTGTAGTAGGACGTATCGGCCTACGACAACCACATAAGTCCATTTGACTAATACGATTATTGTAATAGGACCTTCTGTTTATATATCATGGTTGTTATTTAGTAATTGACCATCCATGAATATGATTTCATTCATATACTTGGACGCATCGGCCTACGAAAATCACATAAGTCCATTTGACTAATACCATTGTACTCATAGGAACTTCTGTTTATATATCATGGTTGTTATTTAGTAATTGACCGACAATAAATTTGATTTCATTCATATACTAGGACGCATCGGCCTACGACAACCACATAAGTCCATTTGACTAATACGATTGTAGTCATAAAAGATTGGGAGTAATGTAATACGATTGTAGTAGGACGCATCGGCCTACGACAACCACATAAGTCCATTTGACTAATTCGATTGTAGTCATAACCGATTGGGAGTAATGTAATACTGTCACGACCCGGATTTTCCCCCAACATCGGGATCGTGATGGCGCCTACTCGTAGTAGCTAGGCAAGCCACTGTATTCATACTATCCTGTTTTTAACACAATTTTAATTAAATAAATGCGGAATACTTTATCGAAATAGAAATAACTAATTACAAGATGAAAATCATAATGAAATCCTCTACCCAAGACGTGGAGTCACCAACTCACGAAATACTACTGAATACTACACATAAAGTCTGAAAGAAATATAACATAATCTGTTCGTCTTGGAACAAAGAGACTACAGCTAGTAACATAAGTAAAGGAAGAGACGACGGGCCTGCGGACGCCTGCAAGCTACCTCGGTCTCAAATATGATCAACTCCCACGCAAAAGATCTATTGTTGCTGCTCTTGATCGAAACTTGGACCTGTGCAAAAACGCACAGAAGTGCAGTATCAGCACAACCGACCCCATGTGCCGGTAAGTGCCTGGCCTATCCCGGCGAAGTAGTGACAAGCCTAGGACCAGACACCCACATAAACCTGTGCAGTTCTATATATATGTATACCACAAGATAACGAGAAATAATCAAGTAACAACTCAACAAGGAATAACACAAAGGAACTCAACAGTTAACAACAATAACTCATAATATCCAAATTAATCTAATCCACAGAATTAAATCTTACTTTCGTGTCTCAATTCTTTATTTTTCTTTTCTTATCTCGTGGTAGGCGTACCACCCGCTCCCAACTGTAACAATAAATTATATCTTGTGGTAGGCGTACCACCCGCTCCCAAATATATCAATAGGCTACCGGCAACTATGGCCAATGCCAAGATTCAAATCACTTTGTGGTCGACTTGCCACACGATTCCATTTCTTTAATATATATATTACCACAATTAACAAGAAATAACCAAGTAATAACACAATAAGGAATATCTCAAAAGAACTCAACAATTAACAATGGTTAATAAGTTCACAAGGAAAACAAAGTATAATGGAAACACAAGTAATATTAAGTCAAGGAATGGCAAATAGTTGCACGGCATCACCCAAATAAAATATAATGGAAAAACAAGTAATATCAAGTCAAGGAATGGCAAATAGTTGCACGGCATCACCCTTCGTGCTTTTACTTTCGTCCTCACCAAATAAGCAAATAAAGAGCACAGCATCACCCTTCGTGCTTTTACTCTCATCCTCACATCCATAGTACGGCATGATCCTTCGTACATGGTTCAATAACAAGGCACGACATGATCCTTCGTGCATAATTAATAAAACATGGCACGGCATTAACCTTCGTGCATAAATAATAAAACATGGCACGACATCACCCTTCGTGCATTATCACTCTTCCTCACCCAAATAACAATCACGGTTAAGGGCAGAGAAAGAAAACAACAAATCATGAACCGTCCCGGCAAGGGACACAATAATCATTTCAACAAAGTCCCTGCAAGGGCAATCAATATCTCACTTCACAACAAGTCCCGACAAGGGAGAACAATAACAATTATACAACCCGGCAAGGGTTTAACAATTTATCTTCAAAATATCTCACAACAAATATCAACAACGACTCACGGTCATGCTAGACGCCAGTGTATGGATGCTTGTCACCACAGCCCATACACCGCACTCGATCACATAGCACATAATCATATTCCCTCAAGCTAGGATAGAACAAACACTTACCTCGAATGTTTATGAACAATTCAATCCGTGGAAATGCCTTTTCCTTTCAAATTTGGCTCCAATCCAATCGTATCTATACACAATTGATTTAATATCATCAATACTACTCAACAAACTAATTCATAAGGCTAATTACAACTTTTACAACATTCTGCCCGGAATAGTGAATTTCGACCCCGGGCCCACATGGTCGGAACTCGGGGTTCGGACCAAAATCCGGTTACCCATCCCCCCATGAGTTCATGTATATGATTTGTTTCAAAATTAGACCTCAATTCGAGGTCCAATTTCCCAATTTATGAAAAACCCTATATTCTAACAAAAACAAGAAATTCTACCATGAAAACCTATGATTTCTATTTAAAAACATGTTTAATGATGTTAGGAATTGAAAGAATTAAGTAAAAAGTGACTTACAATTGTTTTGAAGAAGAAGGAATCCGTGAAGAATCGCAAACGGGTGTTTTTGGTTTGTAAAAAGTGAAGAAATGAATTGAAAATCGTGTTTTACAGGTCTCTGTGTTCGCATTTGCGAACATGGTTTCGCAATTGCGAACCCCGACCAATTTCTGGAGTTTGAAAAATAAGCTAAGGCTGGGAAGTTCGCATTTGTGAACATTTATTCGCATTTGCGAAGTTTAGGCAGTTACTGGGGATTTCGCATTTGCGAAATAAGGTTCGCATTTGCGAACCAGCAGGCTTCTGGGCTTCTTCGCAATTGCGACACATTCTTCGCAATTGCGAAGGCAGGCAATTACTGAAGGCCTCGCATTTGCGAGGTTAAGTTCGCAATTGCGAACTATGGTCCAGGTGTGCCAGTGTCGCATTTGCGACACTTTGTTCGCATTTGCGAACTTGGTTGGTTCTTGCAAGCATCGCATTTGCGATAATGGGATCGCATTTGCGAACCCAGCCTTGAACTGCCTTCTTCGCATTTGCGAGAAATTCTTCGCAAATGCGAAGCCAAAAGCTGGGTGAAAAACCAGCAGTGCATAAACACATAAATTGATCCTACGGCCTATCAAATCTTTACCCGAGCCCCCCGGGCTCCAAACCAAACATGTACACAACCTCAAAAACACATTATGAACTTGTTCGTGCGATCACATCGCCAATATCACATCGTTTTCATCAAATCAAGCCTCAAATTCATGAATTTCATACTTTTGGTTTTCAAAACCTTCAAACTTGGAACTCAAGGTCCAAAACATCTCAAACGACATCCGAATGTCACCAAACTTTACATAAATCACATATATAATATTTAAGACTTGTACCGGGCGTTGGAACCAAAATACGAGCCCGATACCAAGGTCAATTAATTCATTTCCTTTAACAATTACATCAAAAACAATTTTATAGAAAAATTCATAACTTGGGCTCTAGGCCTCAGAATTCGACTCCGGACGCATGACCAAGTCCCATATTTTCCTACGGACCTCTCGGGACCATCCAATCTCGGGTCCGGATCCGTTTACCAAAAATGTTGACCAAAGTCAACCATATCAATATTAATATCATTTTTATCCAAATTTCTCATAAAATGCATATTTTCTATCACAAAAATCTTTCCGGCTACAAGCTCGGATCGTGCACGTAAATCGAGGCAACATAGAATAAGGTTTTCAAGGCCTCAGAAGCTCGAAATGATTAATAAAATAAGTGATGACCCTTTGGGTCGTCACAATCTCCACCTCTAAAACAACCGTTCGTCCTCGAACGGACAAAAGAAAGAAGTACCTGAGTCAGGAAACAAGTGTGGGTAGCGGCTCCGCATATCGGACTCGGACTCCCAGGTCGATGCCTCAGGAGGCTGACCTCTCCACTGAACACGCACAGAAGGATAACTCTTCGACCTCAACTGTCAAACCTGTCGGTCTAGAATGGCCACCGGCTCCTCCTCGTAAGATAGATCATTGTCCAATTGGACAGTATTGAAGTCTAACACATGTGTGGGATCGCCGTGGTATCTCCGAAGCATAGATACGTGAAAAACTAGGTGCACGGCTGATAAGCTAGGCGGCAAAGCTAATCTGTAAGCCACCCCTCCCACTCTGTCTAGAATCTCAAATGGACCAATATACCTAGGGCCGAGCTTGCCCTTCTTCCCGAACCTCATCACGCCCTTCATAGGCGACACTCGGAGCAATACTCGTTCACCAATCATGAAATGCACATATCTCGAACCTTGCGATCTGCATAGCTCTTTTGTCTAGACTGAGTTGTGCGAAGCCTATCTTGAATAATCTTGACCTTATCTAAGGCCTCCTGGAATAAATCTGTACCGAATAACCGAGTTTCTCCCGGTTCAAACCATCCAACCGGAGAACGACACCGCCTACCATAAAACGCTTCATGAGGAGCCATCTGGATGCTCGATTGATAACTATTATTATAAGCAAACTCTGCCAAAGGCAGGAATTGATCACATCAGCATCTAAGGTGACCTGATTAGCACCTCCTCGCTGAACCGTGTCTCTAAGGTCACATAAATAGGAATCATTATATTGTTGATCGCGGATACGCTCCAATAATGAAGAGTGAGCGATCGCACAAGCTAGTGCTCGACTAGGCTCAGAAATATCCAACCTCACAAATCGATTAGCCAAGGATTGAACATCCAAAGCAATTGGCCTCTGATTGACTGGAATATAAACAAGACTGCCCATACTGGCTGACTTCCTACTCAAAGCGTCAGCCACCACGTTTGCTTTTTCCCCGATGATATAAAAAGGTGACATCATAATCTTTCCGCAATACCAACCACCTTCTCTGCCTCAAATTCAACTCTTTTTGTTTAAACAAATACTGAAGACTCTTATGATCGGTGTATACTTCACATACTACACCATACAAATAATGCCTCTAGATCTTCAATGCGTGAATAATCGCCGCAAATTCTAGATCATGCACTGGGTAATTCTTTTCATGCATCTTCAACTGCCTCGAAGCATAGGCATAACCTTGCCATCCTGCATTAACACTGCACCAAGCCCAATACGGGAAGCATCACAATAATCAGTATAAGGTCTCGTACCTGTGGGTAAAATCAATACCGGTGATGTGGTCATGGCTGTCTTGAGCTTTTGAAAGTTCGCCTCACATTCATCTGACCATTCAAATTGAACACCTTTCTGTGTCAATCTGGTTGGTGGGGTTGCAATAGATGAAAACCCCTCCACGAATCGCCGATAATAACCCGCTAATCCCAAGAAACTCCAAATCTCTGTGGCTGATGTCGGTCTAGGCCAGTTCTTGACTGCCTCAATCTTCTTCGGATCAACCTGAATACCTGCTGCCGTCACAATATGACCCAGGAATGCAACTGAACTTAGCCAAAATTCACACTTTGAAATTTTTGCATATAGTTGGCTATCTTTCAGAGTCTGCAAAGTCACTCTGAGATGTTGCGCATGCTCCTCATGACTGCAGGAGTATGTCAATATGGAAACAATGAAGAGTACAACGAACAAGTCTAAATAAGGCACGAACACACATGCGTATGCACATATCCATGACTCTGAAGTCTGGCCATAAGAGTTATTCTTAAATTACAACATTGTCAATTAACCCTGTTATCAAATACCTTATTCTACAAATCCCACTTTACTCAGGAATGAGGTATGGTGACCTCGTGATCATTTTCCCGAATTAATGCGTCATATTTATCCTTACCTGGTGCTCGTCTCAAAGGCTAAGCTCAACGGTTTCAAAATAGAAATGGCTAAATATGAATAGAAACTATACAAGAATTGTCAAATAGTCCTAACGGACATGACTCTTATTTACGAATGCGATACGAAAGTATTAATTCATAAAAGAAGAATTTTAAACACATAAACTCTTACTACCAGGACCCAGTCCTCATATGATATCCACCGCAGCTTGAAGCTCGGCTTAGAAATATTTCACATTTTGCCAAAAATTGGAGGATCTCATCCTCAACTCTGAATCACAGTGCTTGCACATCATATAATCTGAAATTTTTTATTTCCTTTCTTTCTTCCTTTCAATAATTGTCCGTCAAAGATAATCACGACATAAAATGAACCCTCATACCGATAGGGCACACAATTAACGATTAAAATTAGTTATTCCGAGAATTATATCAAAACATACTGTAATAAGTAATATAAAGTCACTCTTAGTCTCATGGATATTTAGTGACTAACACCTAATAATAGGGATGTCTATCCTCATGTAATATCTCAACGGAAGTATTTCCCTAAGTAGTATGATTACGATGTACGCTCATGAATAGAGCATGTTAAACAGACTCGCCTAAATTTTCTTTCAAAAACCAAATCAAATTAAGGGAAAATTATTCTGTTTATAACAATCTGAATTATACACGTGATGACACCATCCGGTGTAATGACCTCCCTCATACCATAAAAAGTATATCAATGGTTGGGTCTCCACCTCTAGGATTTTCACCTCCACCTCTAACATCCCTGACCTATACATCTGGCTGGCCATGTAGGATAAATATTAACTGCAATGGAGCGTGTAGCCTGAGTGCTTTCCTAAAATTATATTTCTCCAAGAATTCCACATTCACAGCAATTCCTTTAAGGCTCAGTTAACTTGTTGTTCATGACAATATATATTCGGACACAGTCATTGTGACCTGGTACAACCGTTCAGATCGCATATACTACATATTGCGGAGAATCTCGGGGTGACGTCTTCATAACATTTTCTAAAAATAGAGTTTAGTAGATAGCATTGCATTGGCCGGCTTGCCCTCTTGGTAATCTTGTCACAAACATTGATGGCCAATTTCCTCTTTTGCTATGTTGGCTTAACACTACTGAGCTACCCCGTTTACTCACAAACTCTTCGTTATTCTCTGGGGCGATTTCTTACCCCATGAAAGGAACCAACCTTAAATATGCATAAATTATTTAGAGGACCTTTCTATACCATATATATACAGTCCAATAACTCACCATATTTGTCCTTCACAACTCCAACACATCGACCGGACGTCAAGGTCCGTTGAAACCCAACACGATTTATTAGGTGATCTCCTGATATAATTGCACCTTCCGTTGGGACCATAACCGGTGTGGTAAATACATTATCTTCCCACTATTTCTGTGTGCCTTCTGTAGCACAGTAAAATGAACTCCTCGCATTCGACTATTCCCACGTTCTGTAATTCCTCATAAGAACCGTCAAGCACAATCTCGTGGGTTCTCAAAAGATGCACCGCTGAAGGTGGTAGCGAAGACTTTGGTGAAACCTATCCGTCCTCCGTAAAACTTTTGAAGGCATAGTTGATCTATCACCAGCCTGTGCCATTGTTCGGCTGGATAAGCGGTTACGTGACTACGCCATTCGTGGGAAGACAAGAGTGGAAATTTAACTTAAAACTTTGAAGAACAAATTCGCACGATAAGAAAGAACAAATGAGAGACTCTTTCCTAACTCAATAGACTCTGGAGGACAAGTACAGACGTCTCCGTACCTACCTCTCAAACTCTACTAAGCTTGTTCGTGAGTGGTAAGACCTATGTAACCTAGAGCTCTGATACCAACTTGTCACGACCCGGATTTTCCCCCAACATCGGGATCGTGATGGCGCCTACTCGTGGTAGCTAGGCAAGCCACCGTATTCATACTATCCTGTTTTTAACACAATTTTAATTAAATAAATGCGGAATACTTTATCGAAATAGAAATAACTAATTACAAGATGAAAATCATAATGAAATCTTCTACCCAAGATGTGGAGTCACCAACTCACGAAATACTACTAAATACTACACATAAAGTCTGAAAGAAATATAACATAATCTGTTCGTCTCGGAACAAAGAGACTACAGCTAGTAACATAAGTAAAGAGAGAGACGCCGGGCCTGCGGACGTCTGCAAGCTACCTCGGTCTCAAATATGATCAACTCCCACGCAAAAAATCTACTGCTGCTGCTTCTGATCGAAACCTGGACCTGTGCAAAAACGCACAGAAGTGCAGTATCAGCACAACCGACCCCATGTGCTGGTAAGTGCCTGGCCTATCCCGGCGAAGTAGTGACAAACCTAGGACCAGACACCCACATAAACCTGTGCAGTTGCAATATATATATATATATATATATATATGTGTGTGTGTGTGTGTACATAAACATTTATAAGGAAATACTCTGCTCTGCAATAACAGCCAATAACTCATAATATCCAAATTAATCTAATCCACAAAATTAAATCTTACTTTCGTGTCTCAATTCTTTATTTTTCTTTTCATATCTCGTGGTAGGCGTACCACCCGCTCTCAACTGTAACAATAAATTATATATTGTGGTAGGCGTACCACCCGCTCCCAAATATATCAATAGGCTACCGGCAACTATGGCCAATGCCAAGATTCAAATCACTTTGTGGTCGACTTGCCACACGATTCCATTTCTTTAATATATATATTATCACAATTAACAAGAAATAACCAAGTAATAACACATTAAGGAATATCTCAAAAGAACTCAACAATTAACAACGGTTAATAATTTCACAAGGAAAACAAAGTGTAGTGGAAACACAAGTAATATCAAGTCAAGGAATGGCAAATAGTTGCACGGCATCACCCAAATAAAATATAATGGAAAAACACGTAATATCAAGTCAAGGAATGGCAAATAGTTGCACGGCATCACCCTTCGTGCTTTTACTCTCGTCCTCACCAAATAAGCAAATAAAGTGCACGGCATCACCCTTCGTGCTTTTACTCTCATCCTCACATCCATAGTACGGCATGATCCTTCGTACATGGTTCAATAACAAGGCACGGCATGATCCTTCGTGCATAATCAATAAAACATGGCACAGCATTTACCTTCGTGCATAAATAATAAAACATGGCACAGCATCACCCTTCGTGCATTATCACTCTTCCTCACCCAAATAACAATCACAGTTAAGGGCAGAGAAAGAAAACAACAAATCATGAACCGTCCCGGCAAGGGACACAATAATCATTTCAACAAAGTCCCTGCAAGGGCAATCAATATCTCACTTCACAACAAGTCCCGACAAGGGAGAACAATAACAATTATACAACCCGGCAAGGGTTCAACAATTTATCTTCAAAATATCTCACAACAAATATCAACAACGACTCACGGTCATGCTAGACGCCGGTGTATGGATGCTCGTCACCACAACCCGTACACCGCACTCAATCACATAGCACATAATCCTATTCCCTCAAGCTAGGATAGAACAAACACTTACCTCGAATGTTTATGAACAATTCAATCCGTGGCAATGCCTTTTCCTTTCAAATTTGGCTCCAATCCAATCGTATCTATACACAATTGATTTAATATCATCAATACTACTCAACAAACTAATTCATAAGGCTAATTACAACTTTTACAACATTCTGCGCCCGGAGTAGTGAATTTCGACCCCGGGCCCACATGGTCGGAACTCGGGGTTCGGACCAAAATCCGGTTACCCATCCCCCCACGAGTTCATGTATATGATTTGTTTCAAAATCGGACCTCAATTCGAGGTCCAATTTCCCAATTTATGAAATATTCTAATAAAAACAAGAAATTCTACCATGAAAACCTTTGATTTCTATTGAAAAACATGTTTAATGATGTTAGGAATTGGAAGAATAAAGTAAAAAGTGACTTACAATTGTTTTGGAGAAGAAGAAATCCGTGAAGAATCGCAAATGTGTGTTTTTGGTTTGTAAAAAGTGAAGAAATGAACTGAAAATCGTGTTTTACAGGTCTCTGTGTTCGCATTTGCGAACATGGTGTTCGCAATTGCGAACCCCGACCAATTTCTGGAGTTTGAAAAATAAGCTAAGGCTGGGAAGTTCGCATTTGCGAACATTTATTCGCATTTGCGAAGTTTAGGCGGTTACTGGGGATTTCGCATATGCGAAATAAGGTTCGCATTTGCGAACCAGCAGGCTTCTGGGCTTCTTCGCAATTGCGACACATTCTTCGCAATTGCGAAGACAGGCAATTATAGAAGGCCTCGCATTTGCGAGGTTAAGTTCGCAATTGCGAACTATGGTCCAGGTGTGCCAGTGTCGCATTTGCGACACATTGTTCGCATTTGCGAACTTGGTTGGTTTTGGCAAGCATCGCATTTGCGATAATGGGTTCGCATTTGCGAACCCATCCTTGAACTGCCTTCTTCGCATTTGCGAGAAATTCTTCGCAAATGCGAAGCCAACAGCTGGGTGAAAAACCAGCAGTGCATAAACTCAGAAATTGATCCTACGGCCTATCAAATCTTTACCCGAGCCCCTCGGGCTCCAAACCAAACATGTACACAACCTCAAAAACACATTATGAACTTGTTCGTGCGATCACATCGCCAATATCACATCGTTTTCATCAAATCAAGCCTCAAATTCATGAATTTCATACTTTTGGTTTTGAAAACCTTCAAACTTGGAACTCAAGGTCCAAAACATCTCAAACGACATCCGAATGTCACCAAACTTTACATAAATCACATATATAATATTTAAGACTTGTACCGGGCGTCAGAACCAAAATATGAGCCCGATACCAAGGTCAATTAATTCATGTCCTTTAACAATTACATCAAAAACAATTTTATAGAAAAATTCATAACTTGGGCTCTAGGCCTCGGAATTCGACTCCGGACGCATGTCCAAGTCCCATATTTTCCTACGGACCTCTCGGGACCATCCAATCTCGGGTACGGATCCGTTTACCAAAAATGTTGACCTAAGTCAACCATATCAATATTAATATCATTTTTATCCAAATTTCTCATAAAATTCATATTTTCTATCACAAAAATCTTTCCGGCTATAAGCTCAGATCGTGCACGTAAATTGAGGCAACATGGAATGAGGTTTTCAAGGCCTCAGAAGCTCGAAATGATTAATAAAATAAGTGATGACCCTTTGGATAGTCACAAATACGATTGTAGTAGGACGCATCGGCCTACGACAACCAAATAAGTCCATTTGACTAATACGATTGTAGTCATAGGACCTTCCGTTTATATATCGTGGTTGTTATTTTGTAATTTACCGTGAATGAATATGAATTCATTCATATACTAGGACGCATCGGCCTACGACATCCTCATAATTCCGTTTGACTAATATGATTGTAGTCATAACAGATTGGGAGTAATGTAATACGATTGTAGTAGGATGCATCGGCCTACGACAACCACATAAGTCCATTTGACTAATACGATTGTAGTAATAGGACCTTCCATTTATATATTGTGGTTGTTATCTAGTAATTGACCATCAACGAATATTATTTAATTCATATACTAGGTCGCATCGGCCTACGACAACCACATAAGTCCGTTTGACTATTACGATTGTAGTCATAACAGATTGGGAGTAATGTAATACTATTATAGTAGGAAGTATCAACCTAAGACAACCATATAAGTCCATTTGACTAACATGATTGTAGTAATAGGACCTTCCGTTTATATATCGTGGTTGTTATTTAGTAATTGACCATGAATGAATATGATTTCATTTATATACTAGGACGCATCAGCCTACTACAACCACATAAGTCCATTTGACTAATACGATTGTAGTCATAACAGATTGGGAGTAATGTAATACGATTGTAGTAGGACGCATCGGCCTACGACAACCACGTAAGTCCATTTGACTAATTCGATTGTAGTCATAACCGATTGGGAGTAATGTAAGACGATTGAAGTAGGACGCATCGGTATACGACAACCAAATAAGTCCATTTGACTAATACGATTGTAGTCATAGGACCTTCCGTTTATATATCGTGGTTGTTATTTTGTAATTGACCATGAATGAATATGAATTCATTCATATACTAGGACGCATCGGCCTACGACATCCTCATAATTCCGTTTGACTAATACGATTGTAGTCATAACAGATTGGGAGTAATGTAATACGATTGTAGTAGGACGCATCGGCCTACGAAAATCATATAAGTCCATTTGACTAATACCATTGTACTCATAGGAACTTCCGTTTATGTATCGTGGTTGTTATTTAGTAATTGACCGAGAATAAATTTGATTTCATTCATATACTAGGACGCATTGGCCTACGACAACCACATAAGTCCATTTGACTATTACGATTGTAGTCATAACAGATTGGGAGTAATGTAATACGATTGTAGTAGGACACATCGGCCTACGACAACCACATAAGTCCATCTGACTAATTCGATTGTAGTCATAACCGATTGGGAGTAATGTAATACGATTGTAGTAGGACGCATCGGCCTACGACAACCAAATAAGTCCATTTGACTAATACGATTGTAGTCATAGGACCTTCCGTTTATATATCGTGGTTGTTATTTTGTAGTTGACCGTGAATGAATATGAATTCATTCATATACTAGGACGCATCGGCCTACGACATCCTCATAATTCCATTTGACTAATACGATTGTAGTCATAACAGATTGGGAGTAATGTAATACGATTGTAGTAGGATGCATCAGCCTACGACAATCACATAAGTCCATTTGACTAATACGCTTGTAGTAATAGGACCTTCCATTTATATATTGTGGTTGTTATCTAGTAATTGACCATCAACGAATATTATTTAATTCATATACTAGGTCGCATCGGCCTACGACAACCACATAAGTCCGTTTGACTAGTACGATTGTAGTCATAACAGATTGGGAGTAATGTAATACTATTATAGTAGGAAGCATCAACCTATGACAACCACATAAGTCCATTTGACTAACACGATTGAAGTAATAGGACCTTCCGTTTATATATCGTGGTTGTTATTTAGTAATTAACCATGAATGAATATGATTTCATTTATATACTAGGACGCATCAGCCTACTACAACCACATAAGTCCATTTGACTAATACGATTGTAGTCATAACAGATTGGGAGTAATGTAATACGATTGTAGTAGGACGCATCGGCCTACGACAACCACATAAGTCCATTTGACTAATTCGATTGTAGTCATAACCGATTGGGAGTAATGTAATACGATTGTAGTAGGACGCATCGGCCTACGACAACCAAATAAGTCCATTTCACTAATACGATTGTAGTCATAGGACCTTCCGTTTATATATCGTGGTTGTTATTTTTTAATTGACCATGAATGAATATGAATTCATTCATATACTAGGACGCATCGGCCTACGACATCCTCATAATTCTGTTTGACTAATACGATTGTAGTCATAACAGATTGAGCGTAATGCAATACGATTGTAGTAGGATGCATCAGCCTACGACAACCACATAAGTCCATTTGACTAATACAATTGTAGTAATATGACCGTCCATTTATATATCGTCGTTGTTATTTAGTAATTGACCATCTATTAGTATTATTTCGTTCATATATTGGGATGCATCGGCCTACGACAACCACATAAGTCCATTGTACTAATACGATTGTAGTCATAGGAACTTCCGTTTATATATCGTGGTTGTTATTTAGTAATAGACCATCTATGAATTTTATTACATTCATATACTAGGACGCATCGGCCTACGACAACCACATAAATCCATTTAACTAATACGATTCTAGTCATAAGAGATTGGGAGTAATATAATACGATTGTAGTAGGACATATCGGCCTACGACAACCACATAAGTCCATTTGACTAATACGATTGTTGTAATAGGACCTTTTGTTTATATATCGTGGTTGTTATTTAGTAATTGACCATCCATGAATATGATTTAATTCATATACTAGGACGCATCGGCCTACGAAAATCACATAAGTCCATTTGACTAATACCATTGTACTTATAGAAACTTCCGTTTATATATCGTGGTTGTTATTTAGTAATTGACCGAGAATAAATTTGATTTCATTCATATACTAGGACGCATCGGCCTACGACAACCACATAAGTCCATTTGACTAATACGATTGTAGTCATAAAAGATTGGGAGTAATGTAATACGATTGTAGTAGGACGTATCGGCCTACGACAACCACATAAGTCCATTTGACTAATTCGATTGTAGTCATAACCGATTGGGAGTAATGTAATACGATTGTAGTAGGACGCATCGGCCTACGACAACCAAATAAGTCCATTTGACTAATACGATTGTAGTCATAGGACCTTCCGTTTATATATCGTGGTTGTTATTTTGTAATTGACCGTGAATGAATATGAATTCATTCATATACTAGGACGCATCGGCCTACGACATCCTCATAATTCCGTTTGACTAATATGATTGTTGTCATAACAGATTGGGAGTAATGTAATACGATTGTAGTAGGATGCATCAGCCTACGACAACCACATAAGTCCATTTAACTAATACGATTGTAGTAATAGGACCTTCCATTTATATATTGTGGTTTTTATCTAGTAATTGACCATCAACGAATATTATTTAATTCATATACTAGGTCGTATCGGCCTACGACAACCACATAAGTCCGTTTGACTATTACGATTGTAGTCATAACAGATTGGGAGTAATGTAATACTATTATAGTAGGAAACATCAACCTAAGACAACCACATAAGTCCATTTGACTAACACGATTGTAGTAATAGGACCTTCCGTTTATATATCGTGGTTGTTATTTAGTAATTGACCATGAATGAATATGATTTCATTTATATACTAGGACGCATCAGCCTACTACAACCACATAAGTCCATTTGACTAATATGATTGTAGTCATAACAGATTGGGAGTAATGTAATACGATTGTAGTAGGACGCATCGGCCTACGACAACCACATAAGTCCATTTGATTAATTCGATTGTAGTCATAACCGATTGGGAGTAATGTAATACGATTGTAGTAGGACGCATCGGCCTACGACAACCATATAAGTCCATTTGACTAATACGATTGTAGTCATAGGACCTTCCGTTTATATGTCGTGGTTGTTATTTTGTAATTGACCATGAATGAATATGAATTCATTCATATACTAGGACGCACCGGCCTACGACATCCTCATAATTCCGTTTGACTAATACGATTGTAGTCATAGCAGATTGGGAGTAATGTAATACGATTGTTGTAGGATGCATCAGCCTACGACAACCACATAAGTCCATTTGACTAATACAATTGTAGTAATAGGACCTTCCATTTATATATCGTCGTTGTTATTTAGTAATTGACCATCTATTAGTATTATTTCGTTCATATATTGGGATGCATCGACCTACGACAACCACATAAGTCCATTGTACTAATACGATTGTAGTCATAGGAACTTCCGTTTATATATCGTGGTTGTTATTTAGTAATAGACCATCTATGAATTTTATTACATTCATATACTAGGACGCATCGGCCTATGACAACCACATAAATCCATTTAACTAATACGATTCTAGTCATAAGAGATTGGGAGTAATATAATACGATTGTAGTAGGACGTTTCGGCCTACGACAACCACATAAGTCCATTTGACTAATACGATTGTTGTAATAGGACCTTCTGTTTATATATCGTGGTTGTTATTTAGTAATTGACCATACATGAATATTATTTCATTCATATACTAGGACGCATCGGCCTACGAAAATCACATAAGTCCATTTGACTAATACCATTGTACTCATAGGAACTTCCGTTTATATATCATGGTTGTTATTTAGTATTTGACCGAGAATAAATTTGATTTCATTCATATACTAGGATGCATTGGCCTACGACAACCACATAAGTCTATTTGACTAATACAATTGTAGTCATAACGGATTGGGATTAATGTAATACGATTGTAGTAGGACGCATCGGCCTACGACAACCACATAAGTCCATTTGACTAATACGATTGTAGTAATAGGACCTTCCGTTTATATATCATGGTTGTTATTTAGTAATTGACCATCTATGAATATTATTTCATTCATATACTAGGTCACATCGGCCTACGACAACCACATAAGTACATTTGACTAATACGATTGTAGTCATAACAGATTGGGAGTAATGTAATACGATTATAGTAGGAAGCATCGGCCTACGAGAACCACATAAGTCCATTTGACTAATACGATTGTAGTAATAGGACCTTCCGTTTATATATCGTGGTTATTATTTAGTAATTGACTGTGAATGAATATGATTTCATTCATATACTAGGACGCATTGGCCTACGACAACCACATAATTCCATTTGACTAATACGATTGTAGTCATAACATATTGGGAGTAATATAATACGATTGTAGTAATACGACCTTCCGTTTATATATCGTGGTTGTTATTTAGTAATTGTCCGTGAATGAATATGAATTCATTCATATACTAGAATGCATCGGCCTACGACAACCATATAAGTCCATTTGACTAATACGATTAGAGTAATACGACCTTCCGTTTATATATCGTGGTTGTTATTTAGTAATTAACCATCTACGAATATTATTTCATTCATATACTAGGACGCATCGGCCTACGACAACCACATAAGTCCATTGGACTAATACGATTGTATCATAGGAACTTCCGTTTATATATCGTGGTTGTTATTTAGTAATTGACTGTGAATGAATATGATTTCATTCTTATACTATGACGCATCGGCCTACGACAATCACAAAAGTTCATTTGACTAATACGATTGTAGTCATAACAGATTGGGAGTAATGTAATACGATTGTAGTTCGACGCATCGGCCTACGACAACCACATAAGTCCATTTGACTAATACAATTGTAGTAATAGGACCTTCCGTTTATATATCATGGTTGTTATTTAGTAATTGGCTGTGAATGAATATGATTTCATTCATATACTAGGACGCATCAGCCCACGACAATCACATAAGTTCATTTGACTAATACAATTGTAGTCATAACAGATTGGGAGTATTGTAATACGATTGCAGTACTGTGACGACCCGGCCTGTCATCACGAGAATTACCACCCCGTTATGTTGTAAATGCATGTTTTATGGTTTTATATCAGTGTTAGAGTCTATCGGGTGAGTTAGGAGTGATTGGGAATGGAAATGAGGCATATAGCCTTTTTGAAGGAGACTTGAATAAGGAAAGTCAACCTGGAGTTGACTATTTGGTTAGAGGGCTCGGATTCGGATTCTGATGATACGGTTAGTTCCGGGAGGTAATTTGTGACTTAGGGGAGCGATCGGAATTGAATTTGGAGGCCCGGTGTAGAAATAGGCTTGAATTGGCTAAGGTTGAATTTTGGTGAAATCCGAACGGTAGGTGAGATTTTGATCCGGGAGTCGGAATGGAATTCCAACAGTTGCGGTAGCTCCGTTAGGTGATTTTGGATGTGCCTGCAAAATTTCAGGTCATTCGGACGTCGTTTGGTCGGGTTTTTGATTGAATGTGTAATTTGGAATGTTTTAAGGAATTTAGGCTTGAATTCGATGCGAATTATGGGTTTTGATGTTGTTAGACGTGTTTTGAGGATTGGAGCAAGTTCGAATAAGGTATTAAGATGTGTTGGTATGTTTGGATGAGGCCCCGGGGGCCTCGGGGTGTTTCCGGATGGTTAAACGGAAGAAAAATCATGGAAATTGCAGGTTGGGATCCTGTTTCTGTTGTTTCCGCTCCTGCGGAATTTTGGACGCAGGAGCGAGTCCGCAGAAGCGGACGAGGGGCGCAGGAGCGGCTGGTTACGCAGAAGCGAAAGTCATTCCGCTGAAGCGGCATCGCTGGTGCGAGCCAGGTGATCGCAGAAGCGAAGGGGAGAAAATGGGCATGTTCCGCAGAAGCGGACATTCGACCGTTTGGGCGAGACCGCAAAAGCGGACAATGGTGCGCAGAGGCGGATGTTTCCGCAGAAGCGGAAGTTTCTTCGCAGAAGCGGGCACGGTTAAGCGGCCCTTTGCTCGCAGAAGCGGAAATGGCCGGCTAGGCCTGGAACCGCTGAAGCGACCCTTTGGTCGCGGATACGGGTGCGTAGGAGCGGAAAATATTCCGCAGAAGCGAAAATCGCTGTAAGTAAGTGTATCAGAAGTTAGAAAAATTTCAGAACATTTCACACAATTTGGGTCTCGGCTTTAGAGGCGATTTGGGCGATTTTGAAGAGAAATTCAAGGGAAATCATAAGGTAATCATCTATGGACTTAAACTATGATTAGTATTGGTAATATTATGCAATTATATCATGAAAATGGAGGAATTTGGGGTAAATTATGGAGGATTTAGCCCTAGGCTTGAACTTTAGAAAATCAAGGTTTTGAATGGGCAAATGGAGTCCGAATTTGGTAAAATTGATATGCTTAGACTCGTATTGAGATGAGGGTTCCGAATATGTGACTTTCGTGATTTTTCGATAAGCGTACCGAAAGTCGGGTTTTGACAACTTTGGGAATTTTGATGTAAATTGAGTTGTATTGATTGGGTGTAGTCCCATTGGCCTAATTTGTTGTATTTATACTGTATTTGATCAGATTCTACGCGTGCGGAGCTTAATTCTTGTGGCAAGGGCATTGCGGAATAGTCGTCGCGCTGTATTGAGGTGAGTAATAGATGTGGGTGATGACCAGCGGGTTCGAAACCCCGGTATACCACTTTGTGACGCTGTATAGCGGCGAGACACGCACACTCTCGAGAGTGCGGGGTCGATCATGAACTGGAGACTATATATTAGTCCGACCTGTTGATACTGTATTATTGGCTATTCTCGAGCCGTCGAACCTCCTTCTCGGATGGTTGCATATATATATATTGTGATAATGGCCACTCTTGAGCCGAGGAACCCCTTCTTGGGCGGTTGAGTATACATGTGGGCCGTGAGCCAGTTATTGGATCCCGCGAGGATCGTTATCATTGTCTTATCATATAGACATGCTAGTTTACTACTAGTCCGCAGCTATTTTTGTTATTATGCTAATTCCAATCTCTGGAACTTGATATTACTGTTTTCCAACTGAAAAATGATAAAGCAGTTTTCAAAAACTACTTTTGAGCCTGCGAGGCTGTATCTGCATATTAGCTGACTAGTAGTGGATCGGGCTGCACGCCGCAGCAGGATATATGTTGGATCGGACTGCACGCCGCGAGAATATCTCTATGAGATGTGCTTGGGCTGTAGGAGCCCCTCTGGAGTCTGAACCCCCACAGTGAGCACGGGTACCCAAAATTGGAGTCGGGCTACGTGCCGTAGCGGTCATATCATGCATTGCATTGCATTTAGCTACATCTGCTAGCTGTTATGCTATTTATTGGTATTTGTTGGTACAGGTACAGTGAAGATTGATTCTATGACAGGGTAGCTGATTATAGCTTTACATAGTGCTTTATTGCGGATTTCTTATCTGCGTTGTCTTACCCTTGTTTATTACCACCGAGTCTGGCAGTACTCATTTTACTCCCTGCACCTTGTGTGCAGATCCAGGTACCTCTCAGCAGTGATCCAGTAGCTGTGCGAGGCGACATCTGTGGGATATACGAGGTAGCTGCAGCGTCCGCAGGACCCGATATTCCTTCCTATTGTCTTTTGATTTTGTATTGACATTTCTTTCCGTACTTGGTATCTTGTAAACCTTTATACACTCAGGTTCAGTAGAGGCTCATGACTCTTGACCCTTGGTCTATGGGAGTTAATATATTTTGGGACTTGGTTCCCCGTTTTCGTTATATGTTTCGCTGTTATTTCGTGAATTAATATGCCTAAATGGGCTAAAGTGAGCTTCTAGCTCCGTGGTTGATATTGATTGGTCGGGCTGGCTTAGCAATGTGCTGGGCGCCATCACGACCGGATTTGGGGTCGTGACAAGTTGGTATCAGAGCCTAGGTTTACTAGGCCTCATGAGTCTTGAGCCGGTTAGTAGAGTCTTGTGGATCGGTACGGGGACGCCTGTACTTATCCTCGGGAGGCTGCGAACCTTTAGGAAAACTTCACTTTTCTTGAACTATGTCGTGCGATCTTGTTGTTCTGAGAACTGAACTTCTATATTCTATTCTCTCGCAGATGGCGAGAACGCGAGCATCGGGACGAGGTGGACGACCTCCATTGCCACCTGTTAGAGGCCGTGGGCGCGGTCGTGCTAGAGGTAGAGGTAGGGCGGCCGAGGCGGTGCCGGTTGACCCGCCCTGTTGTACCGGTTCAAGAGCGGCCCCCGGTGGTTGATGCCCCAGCGGTCCCGGTTCGGGGCCGGACTATATCTATTGCTATTCCCGGTCTTCGGGAGACTCTTGCTCGGATATTATCGGTGTGTTCCGGTTTGGCTCGGGTAGTTTCAGCTACCGCTACCGTAGCGACATCTCGGTCGGGGGGTGGTCGGCGGACCCCTGCGGCTCGCACACCCGATCCGGTTGTTCGGGGACTTCGGATGCTAGAGGATGTCCCCGCTCGGGTGGTTGCACCGGTTATTCCTCCAGCTGCACCGGCTCCGGCTCCAGAGCATATGGTTCAGGTTATGCTCGAAGACGAGCAAGCGTCGTCTTGAGAGATTTGGTAGACTTCGGCCACCCCATTTCGGTGGCGTTGAGGGCGAGGATGCCCGGGGTTTCTTGGATAAGTGTGAGAAGATGCTGCGTACGGCTGGTATTCTTGAGTCCAGCGGAGTTTCATTTACTACATTTCGGTTCACTGGTCCCGCATTTGATTGGTGGGAGGAGTTTGAGAGGCGTAGGCACGCAAGAGCAGCACCTCTCACATGGCAGCAGTTCTCTACTCTCTTTCTAGAGAAATATGTACCTCAGTCTCGTCGTGAGGAGCTACGTCGCCAGTTCGAGTGGTTGATTCAGGGCGACATGTCTGTGACCCAGTATGAGCTTAGATTCACTCGGTTGGCTAGGCATGCCACATGGATGATCCCCACTGATAGGGAGAGGATCAGGAGGTTCATTGATGGCCTCAACTACTCTATCTGTATTCTTATGACCAGAGAGCGAGTTCTGTCATCATCTTTTGAGCAGGTTGTTGATATGGCACGCTCCATTGAGGCGGATCGTCGCCGAGAGAGAGAGGAGCGGGAGGCCAAGAGGCCTCGTGGTTCTGGCAGTTTCAGTGGTGCTCCATCTAGAGGGCATTCCCAGCAGAGCAGAGGTCGCTCATCTAGACCTTCTCATTCGGGCCGCCCAGAGCAGAGCGGAGGTTCTTATGGTCGTGGTCGACAGGGGGTTTCAGCAGGGTCAGTCATCACTTAGTGCCCTCCCAGCCCAAAGTGCAGCACCTACTTCTCCAGCACTAGGTGCATGTTATGAGTGTGGTGAGTTTAGCCACATGAGGAGACATAGCCCTCGACTACGTAGGGGCAGGACTCAGCAGAGGGATCAGCCCTCCTCTTCAGCACCATCTCAGTCTAGTAGAGGTGGAGGTCAGTCTTCTCGTGGACGCCCCAGGGGCGAGGAGAGATCCGGTGGAGGCCAGGCACGGTTCTATGCACTTCCTGACAGGCGTGATGCAGTTGCCTCCGATGCTGTGATTACAGGTATCATTTCTGTCTGTCACAGAGATGCCTCTGTTCTATTTGATCCGGGGTCCACATATTCTTACGTGTCCTCTTATTTTGCACATCATTTGGGTGCGACTCGTGGTAGTCTTGATTTACCTGTTCATGTATCCACCCCGTGGGTGATACGATTGTTGTGGATCATGTCTATAGATCCTGTGTTATATCTATTGGGGGTCTGGAGACCCAGGCAGATTTGTTATTATTGGGGATGGTGGACTTTGATGTTATATTGGGTATGGACTGGTTGTCTCCGTACCATGCTATATTGGACTGTCATGCTAAGACAGTTACGTTGGCCATTCCTGGTATTTCTCAGATTGAGTGGCGGGGTTCGACCGATTTCGTCCCTAGCCGTGTTATTTCGTTCCTAAAAGCTCGGAAGATGGTTGAAAAAGGGTGTTTATCGTACTTAGCTTTTGTGAGAGATGTGGGAGCTGAGTCTCCTAGCATTGATTCTGTACCTGTTGTGAGGGACTTCTCAGATGTATTCCCCTCAGACCTGCCGGGCATGCCGCCGGACAGGGATATTGATTTTGGCATTGACTTGGTGCCGGGCACTCAGCCCATATCTATTCCTCCTTATCGAATGGCACCAGCCGAGTTGAAAGAACTAAAAGAGCAGCTTCAAGAACTTCTGGATAAGGGTTTCATCCGTCCTAGTGTGTCACCGTGGGGTGCGCCGGTATTATTTGTTAAAAAGAAAGATGGCTCCATGCAAATGTGTATTGATTATAGGCAATTGAACAAAGTGACAGTGAAGAACAAGTACCATCTACCGCGCATGGATGATTTGTTTGATCAGTTAAAGGGTGCGAGGGTGTTTTCTAAGATAGATCTTCGTTCAGGCTATCATCAGCTGAAGATCAGGGACTCGGATATTATGAAGACTGCATTCGGGACCCGATATGGTCATTATGAGTTTCTTGTGATGTCGTTTGGGCTGACCAACGCCCCAGCAGCATTTATGCATCTGATGAACAGTGTGTTCAGGCCTTATTTGGATTTATTTGTGATTGTGTTCATTGATGACATTCTAGTCTACTCCCTAGTCAGGAGGAGCATGCTCAGCATTTGAGTATTGTGTTGCAGAGATTGAGAGAGGAGAAGCTATATGCTAAATTCTCCAAGTGCGAGTTTTGGCTCGAGTCCGTAGCATTTATGGGACATGTGGTGTCTCGTGATGGTATTCAGGTTGATCAGAAAAAGATAGAGGCGGTGCGGAGTTGGCCTAGACCGTCCTCAGCTACAGAGATCAGGAGTTTTCTTGGCTTGGCGGGGTATTATCGCCGGTTTGTTCAGGGATTTTCATCCATTGCTTCTTCATTGACTAAATTGACCCGGAAGGGTGCACCATTCGTGTGGTCGGATGAGTGCGAGGAGAGCTTTCAGAAGCTCAAGACAGCTTTGACCACAGCTCCAGTGTTAGTATTGCCATCAGCTTCAGGTTCATATACCGTTTATTGTGATGCCTCGAGAGTGGGGATAGGTTGTGTGTTAATGCAGGAAGGAAAGGTAATTGCTTATGCTTCTCGGCAGTTGAAGCCGCATGAGAAGAACTATCCTGTTCATGACTTGGAGCTAGCCGCCATTGTTCATGCCTTGAAGATTTGGAGGCACTATTTGTATGGTGTGTCTTGTGAGGTGTATACCGACCATCGTAGTCTCCAGCACTTGTTCAAACAGAAAGACCTTAATTTGAGACAGCGGAGATGGCTAGAGTTGCTTAAGGATTATGACATCACTATATTACATCATCCGGGGAAAGCCAATATGGTGGCCGATGCTTTGAGCCGGAAGGCGGTCAGTATGGGGAGCTTGGCATATATTCCAGCTGAGGAGAGGCCATTTGCTTATGATGTTCGGGTGCTAGCCAATCGGCTAGTGAGGTTAGATATTTCGGAGCCCAGCAGGGTATTGGCTTGTGTTGTATCTCGGTCATCTCTGTATGATCGTATTCGTGAGCACCAGTATGATGATCCGCATTTGGCTGTCCTGAGGGACAGAGTTCAGCATGATGATGCTAGAGATGTCACCATTGATAGTGACGGCGTATTGAGGATGCAGGGCCGGATATGTGTGCCCAATGTTGATGACCTTCGTGAGTTGATTCTGGAAGAGGCCCATAGCTCGCGGTATTCTATCCATCCAGGAGCCGCGAAGATGTATCAAGATTTGAAACAGCACTATTGGTGGAGAAAGATGAAAATGGACATTGTCAGACATGTAGCACGGTGCCTCAACTGTCAGCAGGTTAAGTACGAGCACCGGAGGCCCGGTGGTGTATTTCAGCGCATTGCTATTCCTGAGTGGAAATGGGAGAGGGTCACTATGGACTTTGTTACTAGACTCCCTCGGACGGCGAGGAAGTTTGATTCTGTATGGGTGATTGTGGATAGACTGACCAAGTCAGCTCACTTCATTCCAGTTAGTACTACCTACTCATCGGAGCGGTTGGCATCGATCTTTATTCGAGAGATTGTTCGGTTGCATGGAGTCCCGGTGTCTATCATATCCGACAGGGGTACTCAGTTCACTTCTCAGTTTTGGAGAGCATTTCAGCGAGAGATGGGTACACGGGTTGAGTTGAGTACAACATTTCACCCCCAGACAGACGGACAGTCTGAGCGCACTATTCGGATCTTGGAGGATATGTTGCGAGCTTGTGTGATTGATTTTGGTGGTTCGTGGGATGAGTTCCTACCACTTGCTGAGTTTGCCTACAACAACGGTTATCAGTCGAGTATTCAGATGGCCCCGTATGAGGCATTGTATGGCAGGGCGGTGTAGATCCCCCGTGGGATGGTTTGAGCCTGGTGAGGTTAGATTGATAGGGACTGAGTTAGTCCAGGATGCTCTAGATAGAGCAAAGTTGATCCAGGAGAGGCTTCGTACAGCACAGTCTCGTCAGAAGAGTTATGCGGACCGTAGAGTTCGAGAGTTGTCTTTCATGGTTGGTGACAGAGTATTGTTGAAGATTTCACCTATGAAGGGTGTCATGAGGTTTGGGAAGAAAGGAAAGTTGAGTCCCGGGTACATTGGTCCTTTTGAGATACTTAGGAGAGTTGGAGAGGTGGCATATGAGTTGGCCTTGCCGCCCAGCTTATCCAGCATTCATCCGGTATTCCATGTGTCTATGCTCCGGAAGTACATTGGAGATCCGTCTCATGTATTAGATTTCAGCACCATCGAGCTTGATGGTGATCTATCCTATGATGTGGAGCCTATTGCTATTTTGGGTCGTCAGGTGAGAAAATTGAGGTCTACGGAGATTGCATCAGTTAAGGTTCAGTGGAAAGGTCGACCCGTGGAGGAGGCCACTTGGGAGGTCGAGCGGGAGATGCGGAGCAGATATCCTCACTTGTTTGAGACTTCAGGTATGTTTCTTGACCCGCTCGAGGACGAGCGTTTGCTTAAGAGGGGGAGAATGTGACGACCCGGCCCATCGTCACGAGAATTACCACCCCGTTATGTTGTAAATGCATGTTTTATGGTTTTATATCAGTGTTAGAGTCTATCGGGTGAGTTAGGAGTGATTGGGAATGGAAATGAGGCATATAGCCTTTTTGAAGGAGACTTGAATAAGGAAAGTCAAACTGGAGTTGACTATCTGGTTAGACGGCTCGGAATCAGATTCTGATGATACGGTTAGTTCCGGGAGGTGATTTGTGACTTAGGGGAGCGATCGGAATTGAATTTGGAGGCCCGGTGTAGAAATAGGCTTGAATTGGCTAAGGTTGAATTTTGGCGAAATCCGAACGGTAGGTGAAATTTTGATCCGGGAGTCGGAATGGAATTCCGACAGTTGCAGAGTAGCTCCGTTAGGTGATTTTGGATGTGCCTACAAAATTTCAGGTCATTCGGACGTCGTTTGGTCGGGTTTTTGATTGAATGTGTAATTTGGAATGTTTTAAGGAATTTAGGCTTGAATTCAATGCGAATTATGGGTTTTGATGTTGTTAGACGTGTTTTGAGGATTGGAGCAAGTTCGAATAAGGTATTAAGATGTGTTGGTATGTTTGGATGAGGCCCCGGGGGCCTCGGGGTGTTTTCGGATGGTTAAACGGAAGAAAAATCATGGAAATTGCAGGTTGGGATCCTGTTTCTGTTGTTTCCGCTCCTGCGGAATTTTGGACGCAGGAGCGAGTCCGTAGAAGCGGACGAGGTGCGCAGGAGCGGCTGGTTATGCAGAAGCGGAAGTCATTCCGCTGAAGCGGCATCGCTGGTGCGAGCCAGTGATCGCAGAAGCGAAGGGGAGAAAATGGGCATGGTCCGCAGAAGCGGACACTCGACCGCTTGGGCGAGACCGCAGAAGCGGTAAACAGTGCGCAGAGGCGGATGTTTCCGCGAATGCGGATGTTCCTTCGCAGAAGCGGGCCCGCTTAAGCGGCCCTTTGCTCGCAGAAGCGGAAATGGCCGGCCAGGCCTGGAACCGCTGAAGCGACCCTTTGGTCGCGGATACGGGTGCGTAGGAGCGGAAAATATTCCGCAGAAGCGAAAATCGCTGTAAGTAAGTGTATCAGAAGTTAGAAAAATTTCAGAACATTTCACACATTTTGGGTCTCGGCTTTAGAGGCGATTTGGGCGATTTTGAAGAGAAATTCAAGGAAATCATCAGGTAATCATCTTTGGACTTAAACTATGATTAGTATTGGTAATATTATGCAATTATATCATGAAAATGGAGGAATTTGGGGTAAATTATGGAGGATTTAGCCCTAGGCTTGAACTTTAGAAAATCAAGGTTTTGAATGGGCAAATGGAGTCCGAATTTGGTAAAATTGATATGCTTAGACTCGTATTGAGATGAGGGTTCCGAATATGTGACTTTCGTGATTTTTCGATAAGCGTACCGAAAGTCGGGTTTTGACAACTTTGGGAATTTTGATGTAAATTGAGTTGTATTGATTGGGTGTAGTCCCATTGGCCTAATTTGTTGTATTTCTACTGTATTTGATCAGATTCTACGCGTGCGGAGCTTAATTCTCGTGGCAAGGGCATTGCGGAATAGTCGTCGCGCTGTATTGAGGTGAGTAATAGATGTGGGTGATGACCGGCGGGTTCGAAACCCCGGTATACCACTTTGTGACGCTGTATAGCGGCGAGACACGCACACTCTTGAGAGTGCGGGGTCGATCATGAACTGGAGACTATATATTAGTCCGACCTGTCGATACTGTATTATTGGCTATTCTCGAGCCGTTGAACCCCCTTCTTGGGCGGTTGAGTATACTTGTGGGTCGTGAGCCAATTATTGGATCCCGCGAGGATTGTTATCATTGTCTTAGCCAGTTATTGGATCCCGCGAGGATCGTTATCATTGTCTTATCATATAGACATGCTAGTTTACTACTAGTCCGCAGCTATTTTTGTTATTATGCTAATTCCAATCTATGGAACTTGATATTACTGTTTTCCAACTGAAAAATGATAAAAGAGTTTTCAAAAACTACTTTTGAGCCTGCGAGGCCGTATCTGCATATTAGCCGACTAGTAGTGGATCGGGCTGCACGCCGCAGCAAGATATATGTTGGATCGGACTGCACGCCGCAGGAATATCTCTGTCACGCCCCAAATCGAGGGACATGACCGGCGCCTGACCGGGTTGCCCCAGTCAAGCGGACCTGGGTACCTTTCATTCCCACGAGTTAACCCTGTGTTGATTGCTTCTCATTAACCAAATATCTTACTAACCATGAATGATTTCACATTAAACAAATAAAACCATACGAGTGATTCATTTACAAGTTTGCAGTTTTTACAACGCCCGACATAACATAATGTATACATAATACTGGAGTCCCACAGTTTACATGTCTACAGAGCCTCTAGGATACAAAAAAGGGAATACAATACTTGCCGGTAACAAGGCTCCGGCTATACCTTACAAAACCAAAATGAAATCTAAACAAAAGTGGCATGAACCACATAGGGCCCCAAGGAAGAAAGGGGCTCACCAAAACGGGCAGTGGAAGGAGAAGGATACTACTGCCGATGAGCTAAAGTGCCTGCTACTGATCCACCTACAATCATAACACGAATGTAGCGCCCCCGGCAAAAGGGACGTCAGTACACTTGAATTGTACTGGTATGTATGGACAAACTTTGTCCCAAGTAAACTCAAGCCATTGAATTACATCAACAATTAATTAAGCCAGCTAACCATATTTCCATATTTTCGTCATTTCAAATAATTCTCAACACAAAGCACTTTCTACAATCAACCAATTTAACAATAACCAATCAATCACGTAAAGCACAAGTAGTCAAACAAAAGGGGCAATCAGTGCCCCACAGGTTGCAAACTCTCCTGCTGTCTCCGTTCACAATTTTACATTATTGATTTTTGTATCAATTTTCAATATCGATTTCGATCGCTTTCCATCCTTATTGCCCCTGACCACCCTTATTACCTCTGCCACCCTTATCACCCCAACCCACACCTTATTTCCCCACGTTGCGGCGCGCAATACGACCCCGCCTTACAGTTGAAAACACAACAATTTCAAACAGCAGAGATAAGGTACTACACACAATTTCAACAAGTTCAAATAAGCAACTTACACATTGGTTCATGTTCTCAATTTCTTCTCAAGCCAATATCAAAACCAAGTTACAAGTATTCCAAAATCGAAAATGCCCACATAATCATGTTCAACAATTGACCACAATTAAGGTGTTTCAAATTCCTTCCACAATAAGCCAAATATGCCATCACAATGGTTGTTCCCAATTCTTTACCAATCTCAATTACCTTTTTATCTTTCAATTCATATTTCATACCACACCACACGTAGTTCAACATCAATCAAATGCTCAACAAGGAAATCAAAGAATTACGTAAAATTTCTCAATTTGACACATGCCAAAACAATTCGCACACATTTGGGCGATTTTACAAGAATCAAAATTAGCCAAACATACCTGGTGGTGAGTTTTCTTCCGTTAACTTCCTACTTTATGCTTACCCAAGCTATCTTACTCTTGCCAACCTTGTTCTTGAAGACCCTTACTTCTACTCACTTCTTTTTACTAAAAATCAAGTTCAATAATCATGCATGAGTGTAAAAATTCTATTTTCAAAAGCTAATATATCCAAACCTCTCTTTACCCAATTAAAACTGAAAGTCAAAGAAAATAGTTAGGGTTTTTACCTTGAAACGATTGGGGAAGTTGAATCCTTGCCCTAAGATCCCTTGGAATTAAGATGGTTGGAACAATCTTTAAAGATGAAAGATTTCTCTCTCTAAAAACCCTCTCTTCTCTCTCTAAATTTGGTAAGATGATATGATAAAATGAAGAAGAAGTGTGTTATATTAAAGAAGAGATCGGGTCAAAATGTTACAAAAATTTGGGCCGGGGTCAATTATGCGGTGCACTATGCGACCGCAGAATCAACATGCGGTCCGCATAGTGACCGCAGAATTGCCCCAAATTTTACACAGGGTTCTGTTAAGGAATGCGGCCAGAATGCGGTCCGCATGCTTGATCTGCGGTCGCAAAGTGCACCGCAGATTTGACATGCGATCGCATATCGACCGCACTTTTGACACGATTTTTGGGAAACTCTCCGGAACGTTTTGCGGCAAGAATGCGGTCCGCATGTCAGGTTTGCGATCGCATTCTTGACCGCATATTGGACACTTTTCGGAAAAATCAATTCTCTACATTTTTGAAACTTAAATCACTACCAAGGGTCTGAACCGCGGCGAGCAAACTCGCCGCGAAGAATTCTACGCATTCCTAACACATTATTCGGACCATGACACCACACCTACTAGGTTTTATGCACAAAATTTTTACGGGGCCTTACATCCTCCCCCCCTTAAGATCATTCGTCCTCGAATGAGGATTTTTGAAATAAATGAGTTGGTTTTGAAAGACATGATATGCAACCATCAAAATTTTGACTAACTCTTATATTTTAGAAAAATTTTGCCAGGAGTTTCCTTTGTATTATGGACATATCCACCTGTCAGAGGGCCACCGAAACACATTACCAAACAATAATACACAAATACAACACCTTTCACAACTGGTATACACTTTCTTACCTCAATGAATGCACATATTCTACCACTTCAATGAATTCTCACCTTTTTTTTAACCATTTTAACACACCATGTACACTTAACAAACCATTACCAATCTAAACTTACTATTAGTTGTTTATTTAACACCCAAATATTTATAAGGATTTCATTTATCAAGGAAGGTTCAAGTGACCCAAGGTAACAACACATTTAACTCATTACAAAATAAAGGGGACTTTACTAATACTAAGAGGGAAACAACTTAGACAAGATGACAGTTACTAAGAGTAGGAGGGTCACCTAATTTCTTCTAGGCTTGATCAAACAAATGGGGGTACTTTTCTTTCATCTCTTTTTCTGCTTCCCATGTGGCCTCCTCAACTTGTTGACTTCGCCACAATACTTTAACAGAGGCAACTTCCTTATTTCTCAACTTACGGACTTGCCTATCAAGAATGGCGACTGGAACTTCTTCATATGACAAATCTTCATTAACCTCTATAGCTTCGACCGGCATGATGGTGGATGGATCTCCAATCACTTTCTTCAACATGGACACATGGAATACCGGATGCACTGATGACATCTCAGGAGGCAACTCTAGCCTATAAGCAACTTGACCAATCCTTTGAACGATCCGATATGGCCCGACATACCTAGGACTCAATTTCCCTTTCTTTCCGAATCGCATGGCTCCCTTCATAGGAGATACCCTCAAGAACACCCAATCATCGATTTGAAACTCCAAATCCCTTCGACGAACGTCTGCATAGGACTTTTGACGACTCTGTGCTGTTTTCATCCTCTCCTGAATAACCTTGACCTTTTCCATAGCTTCGTACACCATATCTGGTCCTAGCAATTCCGCTTCACCTACCTCAAACCACCCGATTGGCGACCTACATCTTCTCCCGTACAACGCCTCAAACGGGGCCATTTGAATGCTAGCATGATAGCTGTTATTGTAAGCAAATTCTATCAGTGGCAAGTGTTCATCCCAATTACCTTTAAAATCTAAGACACGAGCCCGCAACATATCTTCAAGCGTCTGAATGGTCCGCTCGGCCTGTCCATCGGTCTGTGGATGGAAAGCTGTGCTGAGATTCACCTGAGTTCCCAAACTTTGCTGAAACTTCTTCCAAAAGTTAGCGGTGAACTGAGCCCCGCGATCCGAGATAATAGAAAGTGGAGTGCCATGAAACCTTACTATCTCCTAGATGTACAATCTTGCATATTGCTCCGCAGTATCGGTGGACTTGACAGACAGGAAGTGAGCTGATTTGGTGAGTCGATCTACTATCACCCATATTGAGTCAAACTTACGCTGAGTGCGAGGTAACCCCACCACGAAATCCATATTGATCATCTCCCATTTCCACCTTGGTATTTCTATAAGCTGAGTTAATCCACCGGGCCGTTGATGCTCGGCCTTCACTTGTTGACAGAGTTAGGACATTTAGCTACAAAGCCTGCCACATCCCTTTTCATACCGTTCCACCAATAAATCTCCTTGAGATCGTGATACATTTTCGTTGAACCAGGGTGCACAGAATACCTGGAAGTATGAGCCTCTGCCATCACTCTTTCCCGAAGCTCGTCCACATCCAAAACACATAGCCTATCTTGACACCGCAATACACCATCTTCGCTACTGAGTACAAATGCTGAGGTCTTGTAATTCATGACTGCTTCCTTCACCCGAACCAATGCTGGATCCATGAACTGTTTTTCCTTGATTTCCGCGACCAATGATGATTCTGCTCCATTATGCACCAAGAAATCCCCCTCGTCTGACGCCGAAATACGAACCCCCAAGCTGGCTAATTGGCAGACCTCTCGAGCCAGGGGTCTTTGATCCACACCCAAATGAGCCAAACTACCCATGGATTTCCGACTAAGAGCGTCGGCTACCACATTTGCCTTCCCTGGATGGTACAATATGTCCATATCATAGTCCTTGAGTAGTTCTAACCACCGCCGCTGTCTCGGATTCAGCTCTTTCTGCTTGAACAAATACTGGAGGCTCTTGTGGTCTGAAAACACATCTACATGAACCCCATAAAGATAGTGTCGCCATATTTTCAAGGCAAACACAACAGTCGCGAGCTCCAAATCATGTGTCGGATAATTCTTCTCATGGTTCTTGAGTTGTCTGGAAGCGTAAGATATGACTTTTCCGTGCTGCATCAATACACATCCCAAACCGACTCTGGAGGCATCACAATAGACTACAAATCCCTCTGTGCCTTCTGGAAAGGCCAATACTGGTGCCGAGCTCAATCTTGACTTCAGTTCTTGGAAACATTTCTCACATGCTTCGGACCACTGGAACTTAACTGCTTTCTGCGTCAATTTAGTCAATGGGGAGGCGAGGGTTGAGAATCCCTCTACAAACCTCCGATAGTACCCTGCCAGACCCAAAAAGCTGCGAATCTCTGTCGGGGTCGTGGGTCTAGGCCAATCTTTCACTGCCGCAATCTTCGGAGGATCCACCATAATTCCCTCACTGGAAATAACATGCCCTAGAAAAGCTACGGACTCCAACCAAAACTCACATTTTGAGAACTTGGCATACAATTGATGCTGAAGAAGGGTCTGCAATGCTGCTCCGAGGTGAACGGCATGATCTTCCCTGCTCCGAGAGTAGATGAGAATATCGTCAATGAATACAATCACAAAGGAATCTAGGAATGGCTTGAAAACCCGATTCATAAGGTCCATGAAAGCTGCTTGGGCATTGGTTAGCCCAAAAGACATGACCAAAAACTCAAAGTGACCATAACGAGTTCTGAAGGCGGTCTTAGGAATATCCTGCTCCATGATTTTCAACTGGTGGTACCCAGACCGTAGATCAATCTTTGAGAAGAACTTCGCTCCCTGCAATTGGTCAAACAGATCATCCACTCGAGGCAATGGATATTTATTCTTAATGGTGACTTTGTTAAGCTGCCGATAATCAATACACATTCGAAGTGACCCATCCTTCTTTCTGACAAAGAGAACCGGAGCACCCCATGGTGACACACTTGGTCGTATGAACCCTTTCTCTAATAAATCCCTCAGCTGCTCCTTTAACTCCCTTAACTCTGCTGGCGCCATTCTGTAAGGTGGAATGGATATTGGCTGAGTATCTGGCAATACATCAATTCCGAAATCAATCTCCCTATCCGGCGGGATGCCTGGAAGCTCATCCGGAAACACTTCAGGAAATTCATTCACAATTGGCACGGACTCGAGGGTAGGCACCTCCGAGGTGGTGTCCGTTACCCGAACCAGGTGATAGATACACCCCTTCTTAATCATCTTCGAAGCCTTAAGGTAGGAAATAAACCTACCCCTTGGCACCACACCATTTCCTCTCCATTCAATGACTGGCTCGTTAGGGAACTCGAGCCTCATAATTCTCGTTCGACAGTCAAGCTTGGCAAAGCACTAATAGAGCCAATCCATCCCCATAATTACATCAAAATCTACCATCCCAAGCTCAATAAGATCAGTTGTGGTATCACGACCACCCACTGTAACAACACAATTCCTATAGACTCGTGAGGCTGTAATAGAATCACCAATAGGAGTCGACACAGAGAACGGCTCATGAAGCTGTTCGGGTTCTATCCCAAAGCTTGAAGCAATGAATCGAGTAACATAAGACAAGGAGGACCCTGGATCAACAAGGGCATAGCAATCAATAGTTTGAACAGACAGGATACCTGTAACAACATCTGGAGAAGCCTCGGCATTCCGGCGGTCACTCAATGCATAGAATCGGCTAGGTCCACCCCTACCCTGAGCTCCACCCCTAGCTGCACCACGCCCTGCTGCTGCTGGAGTACGCGCTGATGATGTAGCAGCTGAAGAACCGGATGACTGAGCAGATCCCCTACCTATACCCAGACGGGGTGCACGGTAGTCTCGTTGAATATGACCTCTCACCCCGCACCCAAAGCACACTGGAAGGTCAAGGTAGCAAGTCTTTGTATGAAATCTCCCACACTCGGGGCATGTAGGTCTCCCCTGCTGCTGGGATCTCACCCCAGGACGACCAGACTGACGAGACCTCCTGCTGTCTGAACCAGGTCTCGAGTAACTGCCCTGCTGATGACTGTGCACGGATGGTGGTGCACTCGCGGAGGACTGAGCATATGACCGGGATGGCCCTGATGACCCCCTCCCTGGAAGTGATCTCCCTGAACGACCCATTGACCGGGCCCTGCTGCTACTTTCTCTTTCTGCACGAATCTTCAATTTCCTGGCCTCTGTGGCCTGAGCAAACCCCACAATCCTCCCATAGTTCATGTCTGAGTGCAAAGCTGCTGTGGCGGCCTCATTCACCACCAAAGGGCTAAGGCCCTGAACAAACCGTCGAACCCGGGCATCCATGGTCGACACTAAATGAGGAGCGTACTTGGACAACCTTACGAACTCCATGTGATACTCTCAAACACTCATACTGCCCTGTTTGAGAACCTCGAACTCGGTGGCACGGGCTGCCATTGCCTCAACAGTTAAGAAGTGGTCCATAAATGCATCTACGAACTCATCCCATCTGGCCGGAGGGCTCCCTTCTTCACGGGAATCCTCCCACATTTCGAACCATGAACGTGCCGCTCCCTTCAACCTGTAAGAGGCCAACTCTACCCCCTCTATATCTGTAGCCTTCATCACTCTGAGGGTCTTGTATATCTCATCAAGGAATTCTGTGGGTCAGCCTCTGGATCGGTACCTGAAAATTCTGGAGGGGCCAATCGCAAGAACTGGTGGACTCTGGAGCCAAAGGAATCTCCCTGTCCGCTGGAGGATGCAGGGGCATCATGGGATCTCTGGGCCTGGGCAGCCACTAATTGTGTTAACATATGGATGGCTCCCCTAAGTTCTTCATTAGAGATACCGGAGCCCGAAGCGGGAACTGTATCTGAGTCAGGAACACTGGCAGGAGGAATGGTGGCATCCTCTGCCGCGGCTGGAATAGGGACACTTGGGTTTTGAACAGATGGGCGGGGCAAATTCGGGACTGGTAGGTCATTCTCTCCCACGGCATCGGGTACATGATTAACAGCTGCACTTGGGCCAGCATTGGCCCTAAGGCCGAGTCTAGCCTTCTTCTTAGGTGCCATATTCTGAAAATTTGGGAACAAGGCACGAATTAGACACGGATATCTCCACATTGCACTTTACCGCACGATATAGATTATCAAAGAAGTAGGTAAATTCCTAAATGCCCGTGTAGCCCCCTACTTATATGATGTGGTCGACAACACACCTATAAGAAGGGCACTACTAGACACGGCTCCGAGACATCCTAGGACACTTTAAAAACCATAGGCTGTGATACCAAGTTTGTCACGCCCCAAATCGAGGGACATGACCGGCGCCTGACCGGGTTGCCCCAGGTCAAGCGGACCTGGGTGCCTTTCATTCCCACGAGTTAACCCTGTGTTGATTGCTTCTCATTAACCAAATATCTTACTAACCATGAATGATTTCACATTAAACAAATAAAACCATACGAGTGATTCATTTACAAGTTTGCAGTTTTTACAACGCCCGACATAACATAATGTATATGTAAGGCCCCGTAAAATAATTGTGCATAAAACCTAGTAGCTATGGTGTCATGGTCCGAATAAATGTGTTAGGAATGCGTAGAATTCTTCGCGGCTCGCAAGCTCGCCGCGGTTCGGACCCTTGGTAGTGATTTAAGTTTCAAAAATGTAGAGAATTAATTTTTTCCGAAAAGTGTCAAATATGCGGTCAAGAATGCGACCGCAAACCTGACATGCGGACCGCATTCTTGCCGCAAAACGTTCCAGAGAGTTTCCCAAAAATCGTGTCAAAAGTGCGGTCGATATGCGATCGCATGTCAAATCTGCGGTGCACTTTGCGACCGCAGAATCAACATGCGGTCCGCATAGTGACCGCATTCCTTAACAGAACCTGTGTAAAATTTGGGGCAATTCTGCGGTCACTATGCGGACCGCATGTTGATTCCGCGGTCGCATAGTGCACCGCATAATTGACCCCGGCCCAGATTTTTGTAACATTTTGACCCGATCTCTTCTTTAATATAACACACTTCTTCTTCATTTTATCATATCATCTTACCAAAATTAGAGAGAGAAGAGAGGGTTTTTAGAGAGAGAAGTTCTTCATCTTCAAAGATTGTTCCAACCACTTAATTCCAAGGGATCCTAGGGCAAGGATTCAACTTCCCCAATCTTTTCAAGGTAAAAACCCTAACTATTTTCTTTGATTTTCAGTTTTAAATTGGGTAAAGAGAGGTTTGCATATAATAGCTTTTGAAAATAGAATTTTTACACTCATGCATGATTATTGAACTTGATTTTTAGTAAAAAGAAGTGAGTAGAAGTAAGAGTCTTCAAGAACAAGGTTGGCAAGAGTAAGATAGCGTGGGTAAGCATAAAGTAGGAAGTTAACGGAAGAAAACTCATCACCAGGTATGTATGGCTAATTTTGATTCTTGTAAAATCGCCCAAATGTGTGCGAATTGTTTTGGCATGTATCAAATTGAGAAATTTTACGTAATTCTTTGATTTCCTTGTTGAGCATTTGATTGATGTTGAGCTACGTGTGGTGTGGTATGAAATATGAATTTAAAGATAAAAAGGTAATCGAGATTGGTAAAGAAATGGGGAACAACCATTGTGATGGCATATTTGGCTTATTGTGGAAGGAATTTGAAACACCTTAATTGTGGTAAATTGTTGAACATGATTATGTGGGCATTTTCGATTTTGGAATATTTGTAACTTGGTTTTGATATTGGCTTGAGAAGAAATTGAGAACATGAACCAATGTGTAAGTTGCTTATTTGAACTTGTTGAAATTGTGTGTAGTACCTTATCTGCTGGTTTGAAATTGTTGTGTTTTCAACTGTAAGGCGGGGTCGTGTTGCGCGCCGCAACGTGGGGAAATAAGGTGTGGGTTGGGGTGATAAGGGTGGCCGAGGTAATAAGGGTGGTCGGGGGCAATAAGGATGGAAAGCGATCGAAATCGCTATTGAAAATTGATACAAAAATCAATAATGTGAAATTGTGAAAGGAGACAGCAGGAGAGTTTGCAACCTGTGGGGCACCGATTGCCCCTTTGTTTGACTACTTGTGCTTTACGTGATTGATTGGTTATTGTTAAATTGGTTGATCGTAGAAAGTGCTTTGTGTGAGAATTATTTGAAATGAGGAAAATGTGGAAACATGGTTGGCTCGGCTTAATTAATTGTTGATGTAATTTAATGGCTTGAGTTTACTTGGGACAAAGTTTGTCCATACATACCAGTACAATTCAAGTGTACTGACGTCCCTTTTGCCGGGGGCGCTACATTCGTGTCATGATTGTAGGTGGATCAGTAGCAGGCACTTCAGCTCATCGGCAGTAGTATCCTTCACCTTCCACTGCCCGTTTTGGTGAGCCCCTTTCTTCCTCGGGGCCTTGTGTGGTTCATGCCACTCGGTTTAGATTTCATTTTGGTTTTGTAAGGTATAGCCGGAGCCTTGTTACCGGCAAGTATTGTATTTCCCTTTTGTATCCTAGAGGCTCCGTAGACATGTAAACTGTGGGACTCCGGTCTTATGTATATATATTGTGTTATGTCGGGCGTTGTAAAAATTGAAATCTTGTTAATGAATCACTCGTATCGTTTTATTTGTTTAATGTGAAATCAATTATGATTAGTAATATATTTGGTTAATGAGAAACAGTCATCACAGGGGTAACGCGTGGGAATGAAAGGCACCCAGGTCCGCTTGACTGGGGCAACCCGGTCAGGCGCCGGTCATGTCCCTCGATTTGGGGCGTGACAAACTTGGTATCAGAGCTTAAGGTTTTAAAGTGTCCTAGGATGTCTCGGAGCCGTGTCTAGTAGTGCCCTTCTTATAGGTGTGTTGTCGACCACATCATATAAGTAGGGGGCTACACGGGCATTTAGGAATTTACCTACTTCTTTGTTAATCTATATCGTGCGCTAAAGTGCAATGTGGAGATATCTGTGTCTAATTCGCGCCTTGTTCCCAAATTTTCAGAATATGGCACCTAAGAAGAAGGCTAGACTCGGCCTTAGGGCCAATGCCGGCCCAAGTGCAGCTGTTAATCATGTACCCGATGCCGTGGGAGAGAATGACCCACCGGTCCCGAATTTGCCTGGCCCATCTGTTCAAAACCCAAGTGTCCCTATTCCAGCTGCGGCAGAGGATGCCACCATTCCTCCTGCCGGTGTTCCCGACTCAGATACAGTTCCCGCTTCGGGCTCCGGTATCTCTAATGAGGATCTTAGGGGAGCTATTCATATGTTAACACAGTTAGTGGCCGCCCAGGCCCAGAGATCCCATGATGCCCCTGCATCCTCCAGCGGACAGGGAGATTCCTTTGGCTCCAGAGTCCACCAGTTCTTGCGATTGGCCCCTCCAGAATTTTCAGGTACCGATCCAGAGGCTGACCCACAGGAATTCCTTGATGAGATATACAAGACCCTCGGAGTGATGAAGGCTACAGATATAGAGGGGGTAGAGTTGGCCTCTTACAGGCCGAAGGGAGCGGCACGTTCATGGTTCGAAATGTGGGAGGATTCCCGTGAGGAAGGGAGCCCTCCGGCCAGATGGGATGAGTTCGTGGATGCATTTATGGACCACTTCTTACCTGCTGAGGCAATGGCAGCCCGTGCCACTGAGTTCGAGGTTCTCAAACAGGGCAGTATGAGTGTTTGGGAGTATCACATGGAGTTCGTAAGGTTGTCCAAGTACGCTCCTCATTTAGTGTCGACCATGGATGCCCGGGTTCGACGGTTTGTTCGGGGCCTTAGCCCTTTGGTAGTGAATGAGGCCGCCACAGCAGCTTTGCACTCAGACATGAACTATGGGAGGATTGTGGGGTTTGCTCAGGCCACAGAGGCCAGGAAATTGAAGATTCGTGCAGAAAGAGAAAGTAGCAGCAGGGCCCGGTCAATGGGTCGTTCGGGGAGATCACTTCCAGGGAAAGGGTCATCAGGGCCATCCCAGTCATATGCTCAGTCCTCCGCGAGTGCACCGCCATCTGTGCACAGTCATCAGCAGGGCAGTTACTCGAGACCTGGTTCAGACAGCAGGAGGTCTCGTCAGTCCGGTCATCCTGGGGTGAGATCCCAGCAGCAGGGGAGACCTACATGCCCCAAGTGTGGGAGATTTCATACAGAAACTTGCTACCTTGACCTTCCAGTGTGCTTCGGGTGCGGGGTGAGAGGTCACATTCAGCGGGATTGCCGTGCACCCCGTCAGGGTATAGGTAGGGGATCTGCTCAGTCATCCGGTTCTTCAGCTGCTACATCATCAGCGCGTACTCCAGCAGCAGCAGGGCGTGGTGCAGCTAGGGGTGGAGCTCGGGGTAGGGGTGGACCTAGCCGATTCTATGCATTGAGTGGCCGCCAAAATGCCGAGGCTTCTCCAGATGTTGTTACAGGTATCCTGTCTGTTCAGACTATTGATTGCTATGCCCTTATTGATCCAGGGTCCTCCTTGTCTTATGTCACTCCATTCATTGCTTCAAGTTTTGGGATAGAACCCGAACAGCTTCATGAGCCGTTCTCTGTGTCGACTCCTATTGGTGATTCTATTACAGCCTCACGAGTCTATAGGAATTGTGTTGTTACGGTGGGTGGTCGTGATACCACAGCCGATCTTATTGAGCTTGGGATGGTAGATTTTGATGTAATTATGGGGATGGATTGGCTCTATTCGTGCTTTGCCAAGCTTGACTGTCGGACGAGAGTTATGAGGCTCGAGTTCCCTAACGAGCCAGTTATTGAATGGAGAGGAAATGGTGTAGTGCCAAGGGGTAGGTTTATTTCCTACCTTAAGGCTTCGAAGATGATTAAGAAAGGGTGTATCTATCACCTGGTTCGGGTAACGGACACCACCTCGGAGGTGCCTACCCTCGAGTCCGTGCCAATTGTGAATGAATTTCCTGAAGTGTTTCCAGATGAGCTTCCAGGCATCCCGCCGGATAGGGAGATTGATTTCGGGATCGATGTAATGCCGGATACTCAGCCAATATCCATTCCACCATACAGAATGGCGCCAGCAGAGTTAAGGGAGTTAAAGGAGCAGCTGAGGGATTTATTAGAGAAAGGGTTCATACGACCGAGTGTGTCGCCGTGGGGTGCTCCGGTTCTCTTTGTCCGAAAGAAGGATGGGTCACTTCGAATGTGTATTGATTATCGGCAGCTCAACAAAGTCACCATCAAGAATAAATATCCTTTGCCTCGAGTGGATGATCTGTTTGACCAATTGCAGGGAGCGAAGTTCTTCTCAAAGATTGATTTACGGTCCGGGTACCACCAGTTGAAAATCAGGGAGCAGGATATTCCTAAGACCGCCTTCAGAACTCGTTATGGTCACTTTGAGTTTTTGGTCATGTCTTTTGGGCTAACCAATGCCCAAGCAGCTTTCATGGACCTTATGAATCGGGTTTTCAAGCCATTCCTAGATTCCTTTGTGATTGTATTCATTGACGATATTCTCATCTACTCTCGGAGCAGGGAAGATCATGCCGTTCACCTCAGAGCAGCATTGCAGACCCTTCTTCAGCATCAATTGTATGCCAAGTTCTCAAAATGTGAGTTTTGGTTGGAGTCCGTAGCTTTTCTAGGGCATGTTATTTCCAGTGAGGGAATTATGGTGGATCCTCAGAAGATTGCGGCAGTGAAAGATTGTCCTAGACCCACGACCCCGACAGAGATTCGTAGCTTTTTGGGTCTAGCCGGGTACTATCGGAGGTTTGTAGAGGGGTTCTCAACCCTCGCTTCCCCATTGACAAAACTGACGCAGAAGGCAGTGAAGTTCCAGTGGTCCGATGCATGTGAGAAAAGTTTCCAAGAATTGAAGTCAAGATTGACCTCGGCACCAGTATTGGCCTTGCCAGAAGGCACAAAGGGATTTGTAGTCTATTGTGATGCCTCCAGAGTCGGTTTGGGATGTGTATTGATGCAAGCACGGAAAGGTTATAGCTTATGCTTCCAGACAACTCAAGAACCATGAGAAGAATTATCCGACGCATGATTTGGAACTTGCAGCTGTTGTGTTTGCCTTGAAAATATGGCGACACTATCTTTATGGGGTTCATGTAGATGTGTTTTCGGACCACAAGAGCCTCCAGTATTTGTTCAAGCAGAAAGAGCTGAATCTGAGACAGCGGCGGTGGTTAGAACTACTCAAGGACTATGATATGGACATATTGTACCATCCAGGGAAGGCAAATGTGGTAGCCGACGCTCTTAGTCGGAAATCCATGGGTAGTTTGGCTCATTTGGGTGTGGATCAGAGACCCCTGGCTCGAGAGGTCTACCAATTAGCCAGCTTGGGGGTTCGTATTTCGGCGTCAGACGAGGGGGATATCTTGGTGCATAATGGAGCAGAATCATCATTGGTCGCGGAAATCAAGGAAAAACAGTTCATGGATCCAACATTGGTTCGGGTGAAGGAAGCAGTCATGAATGACAAGACCTCAGCATTTGTACTCAGCAGCGAAGATGGTGTATTGCGGTGTCAAGATAGGCTATGTGTTCCGGATGTGGACGAGCTTCGGGAAAGAGTGATGGCAGAGGCTCATACTTCCAGGTATTCTGTGCACCCCGGTTCAACGAAAATGTATCACGATCTCAAGGAGATTTATTGGTGGAACGGTATGAAAAGGGATGTGGCAGGCTTTGTAGCTAAATGTCCGAACTGGTCAACAAGTGAAGGCCGAGCATCAACGGCCCGGTGGATTAACTCAGCTTATAGAAATACCAAGGTGGAAATGGGAGATGATCAATATGGATTTCGTGGTAGGGTTACCTCGCACTCAGCATAAGTTCGATTCAATATGGGTGATAGTAGATCGACTCACCAAATCAGCTCACTTCCTGCCTGTCAAGTCCACTGATACTGCGGAGCAATATGCAAGATTGTACATCAAAGAGGTAGTAAGGCTTCATGGCACTCCACTTTCTATCATCTCGGATCGCGGGGCTCAGTTCACCGCTAACTTTTGGAAGAAGTTTCAGCAAGGTTTGGGAACTCAGGTGAATCTCAGCACAGCTTTCCATCCACAGACCGATGGTCAGGCTGAGCGGACCATTCGGACGCTTGAAGATATGTTGCGGGCTTGTGTCTTAGATTTTAAAGGTAATTGGGATGAACACTTGCCACTGATAGAATTTGCTTACAATAACAGCTATCATGCTAGCATTCAAATGGCCCCGTTTGAGGCATTGTACGGGAGAAGATGTAGATCGCCAATCGGGTGGTTTGAGGTAGGTGAAGCGGAATTGCTAGGGCCGGATATGGTGTACGAAGCTATGGAAAAGGTCAAGGTTATTCAGGAGAGAATGAAAACAGCACAGAGTCGTCAAAAGTCCTATGCGGACGTTCGTCGAAGGGATTTGGAGTTTCAAGTCGATGATTGGGTGTTCTTGAGGGTATCTCCTATGAAGGGAGTCATGCGATTCGGAAAGAAAGGGAAATTGAGTCCTAGGTATGTCGGGCCATATCGGATCGTTCAAAGGATTGGTCAAGTTGCTTATAGGCTAGAGTTGCCTCCTGAGATGTCATCAGTGCATCCGGTATTCCATGTGTCCATGTTGAAGAAAGTGATTGGAGATCCATCCACCATCATGCCAGTCGAAGCTATAGAGGTTAATGAAGATTTGTCATATGAAGAAGTTCCAGTTGCCATTCTTGATAGGCAAGTCCGTAAGTTGAGAAATAAGGAAGTTGCCTCTGTTAAAGTATTGTGGCGAAGTCAACAAGTTGAGGAGGCCACATGGGAAGCGGAAAAAGAGATGAAAGAAAAGTACCCCTATTTGTTTGATCAAGCCTAGAAGAAATTAGGTGACCCTTCTACTCCTAGTAATTGTCATTTTGTCCAAGTCGTTTCTCTCTTAGTGTTAGTAAAGTCTCCTTCATTTTGTAATGAATTTAATGTGTTGTCGCATTGGGTCATTTGAGCCTTTCTTGACAAATGAAAGCCTTAGAAAGATTCGTGTGTTAAATAAACAACTAATAGTAAGTGTAGATTGGTAATGGTTTGTTAAGTGTACATGGTGTGTTAAAATGGTTAAATAAGGTAAGAATTCATCGAAGTGACTAGTTTATGTGCAATTGTAACAATGTGATAGAATATGTGCATTCGTTGAGGTAAGAAAGTGTATACCAGTTGTGAAAAGTGTTGTATTTGTGTATTGTTGTTTGGTAATGTGTTTCGGGGGCCCTCTGACAGGTGGATATGTCCATAATACAAAGGAAACTCCGGCGAAATTTTTCTAAAATATAAGAGTTAGTCAAAATTTTGATAGCTTGCATATCATGTCTTTCAAAACTCATTTATTTCAAAATCCTCATTCGAGGACGAATGATCTTAAGGGGGGAGGATGTAAGGCCCCGTAAAATAATTGTGCATAAAACCTAGTAGCTATGGTGTCATGGTCCGAATAAATGTGTTAGGAATGCGTAGAATTCTTCGCGGCGAGCTTGCGAGCCGCGGTTCGGACCCTTGGTAGTGATTTAAGTTTCAAAAATGTTTTCCAGAAAAATGTCAAATATGCGGTCAAGAATGCGACCGCAAACCTGACATGCGGACCGCATTCTTGCCGCAAATCGTTCCAGAGAGTTTCCAAAAATCGTGTCAAATGTACGGTCGATATGCGATCGCATGTCAAATCTGCGGTGCATTTTGCGACCGCAGATCAAACATGCGGACCGCATTCTGGCTTTATTCCTTAACAGAACCTGTAAAATTTGGGGCAATTCTGCGGTCACTATGCGGACCGCATGTTGATTCTGCGGTCGCATAGTGCACCGCATAATTGACCCCGGCCCAGATTTTTGTAACATTTTGACCCGATCTCTTCTTTAATATAACACACTTCTTCTTCATTTTATCATATCATCTTACCAAAATTAGAGACAGAAGAGAGGGTTTTTAGAGAGAGAAGTTCTTCATCTTCAAAGATTGTTCCAACCACTTAATTCCAAGGGATCCTAGGGCAAGGATTCAACTTCCCCAATCTTTTCAAGGTAAAAACCCTAACTATTTTCTTTGATTTTCAGTTTTAAATTGGGTAAAGAGAGGTTTGCATATAATAGCTTTTGAAAATAGAATTTTTACACTCATGCATGATTATTGAACTTGATTTTTAGTAAAAAGAAGTGAGTAGAAGTAAGAGTCTTCAAGAACAAGGTTGGCAAGAGTAAGATAGCGTGGGTAAGCATAAAGTAGGAAGTTAACGGAAGAAAACTCATCACCAGGTATGTATGGCTAATTTTGATTCTTGTAAAATCGCCCAAATGTGTGCGAATTGTTTTGGCATGTGTCAAATTGAGAAATTTTACGTAATTCTTTGATTTCTTGTTGAGCATTTGATTGATGTTGAGCTACGTGTGGTGTGGTATGAAATATGAATTTAAAGATAAAAAGGTAATCGAGATTGGTAAAGAAATGGGGAACAACCATTGTGATGGCATATTTGGCTTATTGTGGAAGGAATTTGAAACACCTTAATTGTGGTAAATTGTTGAACATGATTATGTGGGCATTTTCGATTTTGGAATATTTGTAACTTGGTTTTGATATTGGCTTGAGAAGAAATTGAGAACATGAACCAATGTGTAAGTTGCTTATTTGAACTTGTTGAAATTGTGTGTAGTACCTTATCTGCTGGTTTGAAATTGTTGTGTTTTCAACTGTAAGGCGGGGTCGTGTTGCGCGCCGCAACGTGGGGAAATAAGGTGTGGGTTGGGGTGATAAGGGTGGCCGAGGTAATAAGGGTGGTCAGGGGCAATAAGGATGGAAAGCGATCGAAATCGCTATTGAAAATTGATACAAAAATCAATAATGTGAAATTGTGAAAGGAGACAGCAGGAGAGTTTGCAACCTGTGGGGCACCGATTGCCCCTTTGTTTGACTACTTGTGCTTTACGTGATTGATTGGTTATTGTTAAATTGGTTGATCGTAGAAGGTGCTTTGTGTGAGAATTATTTGAAATGAGGAAAATGTGGAAACATGGTTGGCTGGCTTAATTAATTGTTGATGTAATTTAATGGCTTGAGTTTACTTGGGACAAAGTTTGTCCATACATACCAGTACAATTCAAGTGTACTGACGTCCCTTTTGCCGGGGGCGCTACATTCGTGTCATGATTGTAGGTGGATCGGTAGCAGGCACTTCAGCTCATCGGCAGTAGTATCCTTCATCCTCCACTGCCCGTTTTGGTGAGCCCCTTTCTTCCTCGGGGCCTTGTGTGGTTCATGCCACTCGGTTTAGATTTCATTTTGGTTTTGTAAGGTATAGCCGGAGCCTTGTTACCGGCAAGTATTGTATTTCCCTTTTGTATCCTAGAGGCTCTGTAGACATGTAAACTGTGGGACTCCGGTCTTATGTATATATATTGTGTTATGTCGGGCGTTGTAAAAATTGAAATCTTGTTAATGAATCACTCGTATCGTTTTATTTGTTTAATGTGAAATCAATTATGATTAGTAATATATTTGGTTAATGAGAATCAGTCATCACAGGGGTAACGCGTGGGAATGAAAGGCACCCAGGTCCGCTTGACTGGGGCAACCCGGTCAGGCGCCGGTCATGTTCCTCGATTTGGGGCGTGACAGTATACATACATAAGACTGGAGTCCCACAGTTTACATGTCTACAGAGCCTCTAGGATACAAAAAGGGGAATACAATACTTGCCGGTAACAAGGCTCCGACTATACCTTACAAAACCAAAATGAAATCTAAACAAAAGTGGCATGAACCACACAGGGCCCCAAGGAAGAAAGGGGCTCACCAAAACGGCAGTGGAAGGAGAAGGATACTACTGCCGATGAGCTGAAGTGCCTGCTACTGATCCACCTACAATCATAACACGAATGTAGCGTCCCCGGCAAAAGGGACGTCAGTACACTTGAATTGTACTGGTATGTATGGACAAACTTTGTCCCAAGTAAACTCAAGCCATTGAATTACATCAACAATTAATTAAGCCAACCAACCATGTTTCCACATTTTCCTCATTTCAAATAATTCTCAACACAAAGCACTTTCTACGATCAACCAATTTAACAATAACCAATCAATCACGTAAAGCACAAGTAGTCAAACAAAGGGGCAATCAGTGCCCCACAAGTTGCAAACTCTCCTGCTGTCTCCTTTCACAATTTCACATTATTGATTTTTGTATCAATTTTCAATAGCGATTTTGATCGCTTTCCACCCTTATTGCCCCTGACCACCCTTATTACCTCGGCCACCCTTATCACCCCAACCCACACCTTATTTCCCCGCGTTGCGACGCGCAACACGACCCCGCCTTAAAGTTGAAAACACAACAATTTCAAACAACAGATAAGGTACTACACACAATTTCAACAAGTTCAAATAAGCAACTTACACATTGGTTCATGTTCTCAATTTCTTCTCAAGCCAATATCAAAACCAAGTTACAAGTATTCCAAAATCGAAAATGCCCACATAATCATGTTCAACAATTTACCACAATTAAGGTGTTTCAAATTCCTTCCACAATAAGCCAAATATGCCATCACAATGGTTGTTCCCAATTCTTTACCAATCTCAATTACCTTTTTATCTTTCAATTCATATTTCATACCACACCACATGTAGTTCAACATCAATCAAATGCTCAACAAGGAAATCAAAGAATTACGTAAAATTTCTCAATTTGACACATGCCAAAACAATTCGCACACATTTGGGCGATTTTACAAGAATCAAAATTAGCCATACATACCTGGTGGTGAGTTTTCTTCCGTTAACTTCCTACTTTATGCTTACCCAAGCTATCTTACTCTTGCCAACCTTGTTCTTGAAGACTCTTACTTCTACTCACTTCTTTTTACTAAAAATCAAGTTCAATAATCATGCATGAGTGTAAAAATTCTATTTTCAAAAGCTATTATATCCAAACCTCTCTTTACCCAATTAAAACTGAAAGTCAAAGAAAATAGTTAGGGTTTTTACCTTGAAAAGATTGGGGAAGTTGAATCCTTGCCCTAAGATCCCTTGGAATTAAAATGGTTGGAACAATCTTTAAAGATGAAAGATTTCTCTCTCTAAAAACCCTCTCTTCTCTCTCTAATTTTGGTAAGATGATATGATAAAATGAAGAAGAAGTGTGTTATATTAAAGAAGAGATCGGGTCAAAATGTTACAAAAATCCGGGTCGGGGTCAATTATGCGGTGCACTATGCGACCGCAGAATCAACATGCGGTCCGCATAGTGACCGCAGAATTGCCCCAAATTTTACACAGGTTCTGTTAAGGAATGCGGCCAGAATGCGGTCCGCATGCTTGATCTGCGGTCGCAAAGTGCACCACAGATTTGACATGCGATCGCATATCGACCGCACTTTTGACACGATTTTTGGGAAACTCTCTGGAACGTTTTGCGGCAAGAATGCGGTCTGCATGTCAGGTTTGCGGTCGCATCTTGACCGCATATTTGACTAACTCTTATATTTTAGAAAAATTTTGCCAGAGTTTCCTTTGTATTATGGACATATCCACCTGTCAGAGGGCCCCCGAAACACATTACCAAACAATAATACACAAATACAACACCTTTCACAACTGGTATACACTTTCTTACCTCAACGAATGCACATATTCTACCACTTCAATGAATTCTCACCTTTTTTTTAACCATTTTAACACACCATGTACACTTAACAAACCATTACCAATCTAAACTTACTATTAGTTGTTTATTTAACACCCAAATATTTATAAGGATTTCATTTATCAAGAAAGGTTCAAGTGACCCAAGGTAACAACACATTTAACTCATTACAAAATAAAGGGGACTTTACTAATACTAAGAGGGAAACAACTTAGACAAGATGACAGTTACTAAGAGTAGGAGGGTCACCTAATTTCTTCTAGGCTTGATCAAACAAATGGGGGTACTTTTCTTTCATCTCTTTTTCCGCTTCCCATGTGGCCTCCTCAACTTGTTGACTTCTCCACAATACTTTAACAGAGGCAACTTCCTTATTTCTCAACTTACGGACTTGCCTATCAAGAATGGCAACTGGAACTTCTTCATATGACAAATCTTCATTAACCTCTATAGCTTCGACTGGCATGATGGTGGATGGATCTCCAATCACTTTCTTCAACATGGACACATGGAATACCGGGTGCACTGATGACATCTCAAGAGGCAACTCTAGCCTATAAGCAACTTGACCAATCCTTTGAACGATCCGATATGGCCCGACATACCTAGGACTCAATTTCCCTTTCTTTCCGAATCGCATGGCTCCCTTCATAGGAGATACCCTCAAGAACACCCAATCATCGATTTGAAACTCCAAATCCCTTCGACGAACGTCTGCATAGGACTTTTGATGACTCTGTGCTGTTTTCATCCTCTCCTGAATAACCTTGACCTTTTCCATAGCTTCATACACCATATCTGGCCCTAGCAATTCCGCTTCACCTACCTCAAACCACCCGATTGGCGACCTACATCTTCTCCCGTACAATGCCTCAAACGGGGCCATTTGAATGCTAGCATGATAGCTATTATTGTAAGCAAATTCTATCAGTGGCAAGTGTTCATCCCAATTACCTTTAAAATCTAAGACACAAGCCCGTAACATATCTTCAAGCGTCCGAATGGTCCGCTCGGCCTTGCCGTCGGTCTGCGGATGGAAAGCTGTGCTGAGATTCACCTGAGTCCCCAAACCTTGCTGAAACTTCTTCCAAAAGTTAGCGGTGAACTGAACCCCGCGATCCGAGATAATAGAAAGTGGAGTGCCATGAAGCCTTACTATCTCCTTGATGTACAATCTTGCATATTGCTCCGCAGTATCAGTGGACTTGACAGGCAGGAAGTGAGCTGATTTGGTGAGTCGATCTACTATCACCCATATTGAGTCAAACTTACGCCGAGTGCGAGGTAACCCCACCACGAAATCCATATTGATCATCTCCCATTTCCACCTTGGTATTTCTATAAGCTGAGTTAATCCACCGGGCCGTTGATGCTCGGCCTTCACTTGTTGACAGTTCGGACATTTAGCTACAAAGCCTGCCACATCCCTTTTCATACCGTTCCACCAATAAATCTCCTTGAGATCGTGATACATTTTCGTTGAACCACGCTGCACAGAATACCTGGAAGTATGAGCCTCTGCCATCACTCTTTCCCGAAGCTCGTCCACATCCGGAACACATAGCCTATCTTGACACCGCAATACACCATCTTCGCCGCTGAGTACAAATGCTGAGGTCTTGTCATTCATGACTGCTTCCTTCACCTGAACCAATGCTGGATCCATGAACTGTTTTTCCTTGATTTTCGCGACCAATGATGATTCTGCTCCATTATGCACCAAGATATCTCCCTCGTCTGACGCCGAGATACGAACCCCCAAACTGGCTAATTGGTAAACCTCTCGAGCCAGGTGTCTCTGATCCACACCCAAATGAGCCAAACTACCCATGGATTTCCGACTAAGAGCGTCCGCTACCACATTTGCCTTCCCTGGATGGTACAATATGTCCACATCATAGTCCTTGAGTAGTTCTAACCACCGCCGCTGTCTCAGATTCAGCTCTTTCTGCTTGAACAAATACTGGAGGCTCTTGTGGTCCGAAAACACATCTACATGAACCCCATAAAGATAGTGTCGCCATATTTTCAAGGCAAACACAACAGCCGCAAGTTCCAAATCATGCGTCGGATAATTCTTCTCATGGTTCTTGAGTTGTCTGGAAGCATAAGCTATAACCTTTCCGTGCTGCATCAATACACATCCCAAACCGACTCCGGAGGCATCACAATAGACTACAAATCCCTCTGTGCCTTCTGGCAAGGCCAATACTGGTGCCGAGGTCAATCTTGACTTCAGTTCTTGGAAACTTTTCTCACATGCTTCGGACCACCGGAACTTAACTGCTTTCTGCGTCAATTTAGTCAATGGGGAGGCGAGGGTTGAGAATCCCTCTACAAACCTCCGATAGTACCCTGCCAAACCCAAGAAGCTACGAATCTCTGTCGGGGTCGTGGGTCTAGGCCAATCTTTCACCGCCGCAATCTTCTGAGGATCCACCTGAATTCCCTCACTGGAAATAACATGCCCTAGAAAGGCTACGGACTCCAACCAAAACTCACATTTTGAGAACTTGGCATACAATTGATGCTGAAGAAGGGTCTGCAATGCTGCTCTGAGGTGAACGGCATGATCTTCCCCGCTCCGAGAGTAGATGAGAATATCGTCAATGAATACAATCACAAAGGAATCTAGGAATGGCTTGAAAACCCGATTCATAAGGTCCATGAAAGTTGCTGGGGCGTTGGTTAGCCCAAAAGACATAACCAAAAACTCAAAGTGACCATAACGAGTTCTGAAGGCGGTTTTAGGAATATCCTGCTCCCTGATTTTCAACTGGTGGTACCCAGACCGTAAATCAATCTTTGAGAAGAACCTCGCTCCCCGCAATTGGTCAAACAGATCATCCACTCGAGGCAATGGATATTTATTCTTAATGGTGACTTTGTTAAGCTGCCGATAATCAATACACATTCGAAGTGACCCATCCTTCTTTCTGACAAAGAGAACCGGAGCACCCCATGGCGACACACTTGGTCGTATGAACCCTTTCTCTAATAAATCCCTCAGCTGCTCCTTTAACTCCCTTAACTCTGTTGGCGCCATTCTGTATGGTGGAATGGATATTGGCTGAGTATCTGGCAATACATCAATTCCGAAATCAATCTCCCTATCCGGCGGGATGCCCGGAAGCTCATCTGGAAACACTTCAGGAAATTCATTCACAATTGGCACGGACTCGAGGGTAGGCACCTCCGAGGTGGTGTCCGTTACCCGAACCAGGTGATAGATACACCCCTTCTTAATCATCTTCGAAGCCTTAAGGTAGGAAATAAACCTACCCCTTGGCACCACACCATTTCCTCTCCATTCAATGACTGGCTCGTTAGGGAACTCGAGCCTCATAACTCTCGTCCGACAGTCAAGCTTGGCAAAGCACGAATAGAGCCAATCCATCCCCATAATTACATCAAAATCTACCATCCCAAGCTCAATAAGATCGGCTGTGGTATCACGACCACCCACCGTAACAACACAATTCCTATAGACTCGTGAGGTTGTAATAGAATCACCAATAGGAGTCGACACAGAGAACGGCTCATGAAGCTGTTCGGGTTCTATCCCAAAGCTTGAAGCAATGAATGGAGTAACATAAGACAAGGAGGACCCTGGATCAACAAGGGCATAGCAATCAATAGTTTGAATAGACAGGATACCTGTAACAACATCTGGAGAAGCCTCGGCATTCTGGCGGTCACTCAATGCATAGAATCGGCTAGGTCCACCCCTACCATGAGCTCCACCCCTAGCTGCACCACGCCCTGCTGATGCTGGAGGACGCGCCGATGATGTAGCAGCCGAAGAACCGGATGACTGAGCAGATCCCCTACCCATACCCTGACGGGGTGCACGGCAGTCCCGCTGAATGTGACCTCTCACCCCGCACCCGAAGCACACTGGAAGGTCAAGGTAGCAAGTTTCTATATGAAATCTCCCACACTTGGGGCATGTAGGTCTCCCTTGCTGCTGGGATCTCACCCCAGGATGACCAGACTGACGAGACCTCCTGCTGTCTGAACCAGGTCTCGAGTAACTGCCCTGCTGATGACTGTGCACGAATGGCGGTGCACTCGCGGAGGACTGAGCATATGACTGGGATGGCCCTGATGACCCCCTCCCTGGAAGTGATCTCCCCGAACGACCCATTGACCGGGCCCTGCTGCTACTTTCTCTTTCTGCACGAATCTTCAATTTCCTGGCCTCTGTGGACTGAGCAAACCCCGCAATCCTCCCATAGTTCATATCTGAGTGCAAAGCTGCTGTGGCGGCCTCATTCACTACCAAAGGGCTAAGGCCCTGAACAAACCGTCGAACCCGGCATCCATGGTCGACACTAAATGAGGAGCGTACTTGGACAACCTTACGAACTCCATGTGATACTCCCAAACACTCATACTGCCCTATTTGAGAACCTCGAACTCAGTGGCACGGGCTGCCATTGCCTCAGCAGGTAAGAAGTGGTCCATAAATGCATCTACGAACTCATCCCATCTGGCCGGAGGGCTCCCTTCTTCACGGGAATCCTCCCACATTTCGAACCATGAACGCGCCGCTCCCTTCAACCTGTAAGAGGCCAACTCTACCCCCTCTATATCTGTAGCCTTCATCACTCTGAGGGTCTTGTATATCTCATCAAGGAATTCCTGTGGATCAGCCTCTGGATCGGTGCCTGAAAATTCTGGAGGGGCCAATCGCAAGAATTGATGGACTCTGGAGCCAAAGGAATCTCCCTGTCCGCTGGAGGATGCAGGGGCATCATGGGATCTCTGGGCCTGGGCGGCCACTAACCGTGTTAACATATGGATGGCTCCCCTAAGTTCTTCATTAGAGATACCAGAGCCCGAAGCGGGAACTGTATCCGAGTCAGGAACACCGGCAGGAGGAATGGTGGCATCCTCTGCCGCGGCTGGAATAGGGACACTTGGGTTTTGAACAGATGGGCCAGGCAAATTCGGGACTGGTGGGTCATTCTCTCCCACGGCATCGGGTACATGATTAACAGCCGCACTTGGGCCGACATTGGCCCTAAGGCCGAGTCTAGCCTTCTTCTTAGGTGCCATATTCTGAAAATTTGGGAACAAGGCGCGAATTAGACACAGATATTTCCACATTGCACTTTACCGCACGATATAGATTAACAAAGAAGTAGGTAAATTCCTAAATGCCCGTGTAGCCCCCTACTTATATGATGTGGTCGACAACACACCTATAAGAAGGGCACTACTAGACACGGCTCCGAGACATCCTAGGACACTTTAAAAACTATAGGCTCTGATACCAAGTTTGTCACGCCCCAAATCGAGGGACATGACCGGCACTTGACCGGGTTGCCCCAGTCAAGCGGACCTGGGTGCCTTTCATTCCCACGAGTTAACCCTGTGTTGATTGCTTCTCATTAACCAAATATCTTACTAACCATGAATGATTTCACATTAAATAAATAAAACCATACGAGTGATTCATTTACAAGTTTGCAGTTTTTACAACGCCCGACATAATATAATGTATACATAAGACTGGAGTCCCACAGCTTACATGTCTACAGAGCCTCTAGGATACAAAAAGGGGAATACAATACTTGCCGGTAACAAGGCTCCGGCTATACCTTACAAAACCAAAATGAAATCTAAACAAAAGTGGCATGAACCACACAGGGCCCCGAGGAAGAAAGGGGCTCACCAAAACGGGCAGTGGAAGGAGAAGGATACTGCTGCCGATGAGCTGAAGTGCCTGCTACTGATCCACCTACAATCATAACACGAATGTAGCGCCCCGGCAAAAGGGACGTCAGTACACTTGAATTGTACTGGTATGTATGGACAAACTTTGTCCCAAGTAAACTCAAGCCATTGAATTACATCAACAATTAATTAAGCCAGCTAACCATATTTCCATATTTTCCTCATTTCAAATAATTCTCAACACAAAGCACTTTCTACAATCAACCAATTTAACAATAACCAATCAATCACGTAAAGCACAAGTAGTCAAACAAAGGGGCAATCAGTGCCCCACAGGTTGCAAACTCTCCTGCTGTCTCCTTTCACAATTTCACATTATTGATTTTTGTATCAATTTTCAATAGCGATTTCGATCGCTTTCCATCCTTATTGCCCCCGACCACCCTTATTACCTCGGCCACCCTTATCACCCCAACCCACACCTTATTTCCCCACGTTGCGGCGCGCAACACGACCCCGCCTTACAATTGAAAACACAACAATTTCAAACAGCAGATAAGGTACTACACACAATTTCAACAAGTTCAAATAAGCAACTTACACATTGGTTCATGTTCTCAATTTCTTCTCAAGCCAATATCAAAACCAAGTTACAAGTATTCCAAAATCGAAAATGCCCACATAATCATGTTCAACAATTTACCACAATTAAGGTGTTTCAAATTCCTTCCACAATAAGCCAAATATGTCATCACAATGGTTGTTCCCAATTCTTTACCAATCTCAATTACCTTTTTATCTTTCAATTCATATTTCATACCACACCACACGTAGTTCAACATCAATCAAATGCTCAACAAGGAAATCAAAGAATTACGTAAAATTTCTCAATTTGACACATGCCAAAACAATTCGCACACATTTGGGCGATTTTACAAGAATCAAAATTAGCCATACATACCCGGTGATGAGTTTTCTTCCGTTAACTTCCTACTTTATGCTTACCCAAGCTATCTTACTCTTGCCAACCTTGTTCTTGAAGACCCTTACTTCTACTCACTTCTTTTTACTAAAAATCAAGTTCAATAATCATGCATGAGTGTAAAAATTCTATTTTCAAAAGCTATTATATCCAAACCTCTCTTTACCCAATTAAAACTGAAAGTCAAAGAAAATAGTTAGGGTTTTTACCTTGAAAAGATTGGGGAAGTTGAATCCTTGCCCTAAGATCCCTTGGAATTAAGATGGTTGGAACAATCTTTAAAGATGAAAGATTTCTCTCTCTAAAAACCCTCTCTTCTCTCTCTAATTTTGGTAAGATGATATGATAAAATGAAGAAGAAGTGTGTTATATTAAAGAAGAGATCGGGTCAAAATGTTACAAAAATCTGGGCCGGGTCAATTATGCGGTGCACTATGCGACCGCAGAATCAACATGCGGTCCGCATAGTGACCGCAGAATTGCCCCAAATTTTACACAGGTTCTGTTAAGGAATGCGGCCAGAATGCGGTCCGCATGCTTGATCCGCGGTCGCAAAGTGCACCGCAGATTTGACATGCGATCGCATATCGACCGCACTTTTGACACGATTTTTGGGAAACTCTCTGGAACGTTTTGCGGCAAGAATGCGGTCCGCATGTCAGGTTTGCGGTCGCATTCTTGACCGCATATTTGACATTTTTCGGAAAAATCAATTCTCTACATTTTTGAAACTTAAATCACTACCAAGGGTCCGAACCGCGGCGAGCTTCTATGCATTCCTAACACATTATTCGGACCATGACACCACAGCTACTAGGTATGTTGGATCGGACTGCACGCCGCAGTAAATCTCTATGAGATGTGCTTGGGCTGTAGGAGCCCCTCCGGAGTCTGAACCCCCACAATGAGCACGGGTACCCAAAATTGGAGTCGGGCTACGCGCCGTAGCGGTCATATCATGCATTGCATTGCATTTAGCTACATCTGCTAGCTGTTATGCTATTTATTGGTATTTGTTGGTACAGGTACAGTGAATATTAATTCTGTGACAGAGTAGCCGATTATAGCTTTACATAGTGCTTTATTGCGGATTTCTTATATGCGCTGTCTTACCCTTGTTTATTACCACTGAGTCTGGCAGTACTCATTTTACTCCCTGCACCTTGTGTGCAGATCCAGGTACCTCTCAGCAGTGATCCGAGTAGCTATTCAAGGTGACTTCTGTAGGATATTCGAGGTAGGTGTAGAGTCCGCAGGACCCGATATTCCTTCCTACTGTCTTTTGATTCTGTATTGCTATTTCTTTCCACACTTGGTATCTTGTAAACCTTTATACACTCAGGTTCAGTAGAGGCTCATGACTCTTGACCCATGGTCTATGGGAGTTAATATATTTTGGGACTTGGTTCCCCGTTTTCGTTATATGTTTCGCTGTTATTTCGTGAATTAATATGCCTAAATGGGCTAAAGTGAGCTTCTAGCTCCGTGGTTGATATTGATTGGTCAGGCTGGCTTAGCAATGTGCTGGGCGCCATCACGACCGGATTTGGGGTCGTGACAAGTACGAGGCATCGGCCTACGATAACCACAAAAGTCCATTTGACTAATACGATTGTAGTAATAGGACCTTCCGTTTATATATCGTGGTTGTTATTTAGTAATTGACTGTGAATGAATACGATTTCATTCAAATACAAGGACGCATCGGCGTACGACAATCACATAAGTTCATTTGACTAATACGATTATAGTCATAACAGATTGGGAGTAATGTAATACGATTGTAGTACGACGCATCGGCCTACGACAAACACATAAGTCCATTTGACTAATACGATTGTAGTAATAGGACCTTCCGTTTATATATCATAGTTGTTAGTTAGTAATTGACCGGCTATGAATATTATTTCATTCATATACTAGGACGCATCGGCCTACGACAACCATATAAGTCCATTGGCCTAATACAATTGTAGTCATAGGAACATCCGTTTATATATCGTGGTTGTTATTTAGTAATTGACCGTGAATGAATATGATTTCATTCATATACTAGGACGCATCGGCCTACGACAATCACATAAGTCCATTTGACTAATAGGATTGTAGTCATAACAGAATAGGAGTAATGTAATACGATTGTAGTAGGACGCATCGGCCTACGACAACCACATAAGTCCATTTGACTAATACGATTGTAGTAATAGGACCTTCCGTTTATATATCATGGTTGTTATTAAGTAATTGACCATCCATGAATATTATTTCATTCATATACTAGGACACATCGGCATACGACAACCATATAAGTCCATAGGACTAATACGATTGTAGTCATAGGACCTTCCGTTTATATATCGTGGTTGTTATTTAGTAATTGACCGTGAATGAATATGATTTCATTCATATACTAGGACGCATCGGCCTACGACAACCGCATATGTCCATTTGACTAATACAATTGTAGTCATAACAGATTGGGAGTAATGTAATACGATTGTAGTACGATGCATCGGCCTATGACAACCACATAAGTCCTTTTGACTAATACGATTGTAGTCATAACAGATTGGGTGTAATGTAATATGATTGTAGTAGGACACATCGGCCTACGACAACCACATAAGTTCATTTGACTAATACGATTGTAGTAATAGGACCTTCTGTTTATATTTCGTGGTTGTTATTTAGTAATTAACCGTCTATGAATATAATTTCATTCATATACTAAGACGCATCGGCCTACGACAACCACAAAAGTCCATTTGACTAATAAGATTGTAGTCATAACAGATTGGGAGTAATGTAATACGATTGTAGTAGGATGCATCAGCCTACGACGACCACATAAGTCCATTTAACTAATACGATTGTAGTAATAGGAACTTCCCTTTAAATATCATGGTTGTTATTTAGTAATAGACCATTTATGAATATTATTTCTTTCAAATACTAGGACGCATCGGCCTACAACAACCACATAAATCCATTTAACTAATACGATTGTAGTCATAAGAGATTGAGGGTAATGTAATACGATTGTAGTAGGACGTATCGGCCTACGACAACCACATAAGTGCATTTGACTAATACGATTGTAGTCATAACAGATTGGGAGTAATGTAATATGATTGTAGTCATAGGACTTTCCGTTTATATATCGTATTGGGAGTAATGTCATACGTTCATACTAGGACGCATCGGCCTACGACAATCACATAAGTCCATTTGACTAATACAATTGTAATCATAACAAATTGGGAGTAATGTAATACGATTGTAGTAGGACGTATCGGCCTACAACAACCACATAAGTCCATTTGACTAATACGATTGTAGCAATAGGTCCTTCCGTTTATATATCGTTGGTTGTTATTTAGTAATTGACCATCTATGAATATTATTTTATTCATATTATAGGACGCATCGGCCTACGACAACCACATAAGTCCATTTGACTATTACGATTGTAGTCATAGGACCTTCCGTTTATATATCGTGGTTGTTATTTAGTAATTGACCGTGAATAAATATGATTTTATTCATATACTAGGACGCATCGGTCTACGACAACCACATAGGTCCATTTGACTAATACGATTGTAGTCATAACAGATTGGGTGTAATGTAATACGATTGTAGTCATAGGACCTTCCGTTTATATATCGTATTGGGAGTAATGTCATAAGTTCATACTAGGACGCATCCGCCTACGACAACCAAATAAGTCAATTTGACTAATACGATTGTAGTAATAGGACATTCTGTTTATATATCGTGGTTGTTGTGTAGTAGTTGACCATCTATGAATATTATTTCATTCTTATACTAGTACGCATCGGCCTACGACAACCACATAAGTCCATTGGACTAATACGATTGTATTCATAGGAGCTTTCGTCTATATATCGTGGTTGTTATTTTGTAATTGACCGTGAATAAATATGATTTTATTCATATACTAGGACGCATCGGCCTACGACAACCACATAAGTCCATTTGACTAATACGATTGTAGTCATAACAGATTGAGAGTAATGTAATACGATTATAGTCATAGGACTTTCCGTTTATATATCGTATTGAGAGTAATGTCATACATTCATACTAGGACGCATCGGCCTACGAGAATCACATAAGTCCATTTGACTAATAGGATTGTAGTCATAACAGAATGGGAGTAATGTAATACGATTGGAGTAGGACGCATCGGCCTACGACAACCACATAAGTCAATTTGACTAATACGATTGTAGTAATAGGACCTTCCGTTTATATATCGTGGTTGTTATTAAGTAATTGAACATCCATGAATATTATTTCATTCATATACTAGGACACATCGGCCTACGACAACCATATAAGTCCATAGGACTAATACGGTTGTAGTCATAGGACCTTCCGTTTATATATCGTGGTTGTTATTTAGTAATTGACCGTGAATGAATATGATTTCATTCATATACTAGGACGCATCGGCCTACGACAACCGCATATGTCCATTTGACTAATACGATTGTAGTCATAACAGATTGGGAGTAATGTAATACGATTGTAGTACGACGCATCGGCCTATGACAACCACATAAGTCCTTTTGACTAATACGATTGTAGTCATAACAGATTGGGAGTAATGTAATACGATTGTAGTAGGACGCATCGGCCTACGACAACCACATAAGTCCATTTGACGAATACGATTGTAGTAATAGGACCTTCCGTTTATATATCGTGGTTATTATTTAGTAATTAACCGTCTATGAATATAATTTCATTCATATACTAAGACGCATCGGTCTACGATAACCACATAAGTCCATTTGACTAATAAGATTGTAGTCATAACAGATTGGGAGTAATGTAATACGATTGTAGTAGGATGCATCAGCCTACGACAACCACATAAGTCCATTTGACTAATACGATTGTAGTAATAGGAACTTCCGTTTATATATCGTGGTTGTTATTTAGTAATAGACCATCTATGAATATTATTTCTTTCAAATACTAGGACGCATCGGCCTACAACAACCACATAAATCCATTTAACTAATACGATTGTAGTCATAAGAGATTGAGGGTAATGTAATACGATTGTAGTAGGACGTATCGGCCTACGACAACCACATAAGTCCATTTGACTAATACGATTGTAGTCATAACAGATTGGGAATAATGTAATATGATTGTAGTCATAGGACTTTCCGTTTATATATCGTATTGGGAGTAATGTCATACGTTCTGTAATGACCCGTTGTTTCAGAAATTTCCACCCCGTTACCTTGCATTAACATATCTTATGCTTCTATATCAGTGTTAGAACCTATCGGGTGAGTTAGGGGTGAATTGAATGGAAAATGAAGCAAATAGCATGTTTGAAGGAAGTTTGAATATGGAAAGTCAACCTAGAGTTGACTATCGATTTAGATTGCTCGGAATCAAATTCTGATGATTCGACTAGTTTCGGGGGATCATTTATGACTTAGGAGAGCAATCGGAATTGAATTTGGAGGTCCGGTGTAGTTTTAGGCTTGAATTGGAGAAGGTTGAAATTTGGAGAAATTCGAACGGTAGGTGAGATTTTTATCCGGTGGTCGGAATGGAATTCCGACAATTCCTGTAGCTTCGTTATGTGATTTTGGATATGTCTGCAAATTTTCAGGTCATTCGGACGTCGTTTGATCGGGTTTTGGATTGAATGTTAGTTTTGAAAGTTTTGAAGAAACTTAGGCTTGAATCCGTGTGGAAATGGTGATTTTGATGTTTAGGATGATGTTTTTATGATTGGAACAAGTTCGTATCATGTTTTGGAGTATGTTGGTGGTTTTTCTTGGTGTCCCGGGAGCCTCGGGATGAATTCGGGGGTCCAAACGGACCAATTTGTGCCAAAGGCATTGCTGTTTCTGCTGCAATAAATGCAGAGAATTTTTGTGCTTCGCGATCGCGAAGCTATGTATGCGATCGCGTAAGAGGAGGATGTTGAGCTCTGCGATCGCGTAGGGCAAAGCTGGGAAGCTCTGCGATCGCAAGGTTGAGTCCGCGATCGCGTAGTGTATCGGAGTGAGGCCGGAAAATTGTTCTTCGCGATCGCGGGAAGAGAGATACGATCGCGTAAGGTCGACTGGTTGTGCAGTGCAATCGCGTTCATATTATTGCGATCGCGTAGGGTCGCTAAGTGGGTCACTGCGATCGCGTCCAGGTTCACGCGATCGCGTAGAGGAAAAGATGGCAGTCCAGGATTTGTGCATCGCGATCGCGAGCCCAGTGCTGCGATCGCGTAGGGTTAAATGTTCTGGCAGTGAGTTAAATTGCAGAACAGAGGGTTCACGGGTTCATATACCAAAAAACATAATTTTGAGCCCTAGAGAGAAGAAATCACGGGAAAACGCTGGGAAATCATCGGGTATTCATCGGAGGTAAGTTTCTTGACTCAAAAACATCATTTTATGGTAGAATTAACATCAATCTTGATGAATTTGGGTAGAAATTGTGAAGGATTGTGGCCTAGATATTGAAAACGAAAATTTGGGTTTTGAAAGGCCAATCGAACTCCGATTTTGGTAAATTTTATATGTATGGACTCGTGGCGAGACGAGGGTTCTGGAAATATGAGTTTCGAAATTTTTCGAGATGTGTGCCCGGGGCTCGGGTTTTGCAAATTTCGTGATTTTTGATAGTTTTCGATTTCTTTCGATTGGGTTATGTTCCATTAGCCTATTTTGATATATTTGTGCTGATTTGTGCTAGTTTTGACGTGCGTTGATGCCGGTTCGAGGAGCTAAGGCTTCGAGGGCATGAGTTTTCGTCGGTTCGAGGTGGGTAATACTTGTAAATGATGTCCTGAGGGTTAGTAAACCCCGGACTTGCACATCTTAGTGCTGTGTCGAGGTGACTTGCACGCCGGATAACGGGCGTGAGGTAGAGCACCATTGGGGATTGTGACTTGGTCCGTCCCGCGTAATAAATAATAACACCTAATTGTTGAAATGAATTGGACTAATTATCATGCTTGGGCTTCGTGCCGATTATTTGGATCCTTCGGGGATTGGTATCATTGTCTTGATAACACCGTGCATATTTTATTCTAAATTTAAGGTTTTAAATGGTATTTTGCTATTCAGCATTTTTATAAGGTTATGAAAAACTTGAACAATGTCTTAATAACATTTTTTTAGCTGTGAGCTAATATGATATTGTTGCCCGTAGGGCTTTCTTGATTATTTGTTAGACTGATTGCGGCCGAGGGCCATATGTTAGGGCATGACAATTTATGTGAGCATATGCATACACATGCATGGATCGGACTGCACGCCGCAATGGTATACGGATCGGGCTACGCGCCGCAACAGGTGTGTGACATGTAGGAGCCCCTCCGAAGTCTGAACCCCCACAGTGAGCACGAGTACCCAAATTGGATCGGGCTACACGCCATAGCGGTCATATGCATTGCATGGCATACATACATTGGTTTGCGTGTACTACGTGGCATAACATTCAGCACTCATACATTACCGGCACACATGCATTAGTTGCCTTATTGACCAGATCTCCTAGTGTAAATTGATAAGGAGTGCTGAGCCCGAGGGGCTGATTTGAGTGCGGACTTGCACTGCTTGAGAGTGTATCCAGGTATTGGTATATTATCATGAAAGAAAGTAGCTAAAAATCGAGATTTCTAAATAATCTACTCACATATGCTAGAAAGGGATAAAAAGATAGTTCTGTATTGTGTAGCATGAGATAGTGCCTATCGTGGTTTTCTTCCCTTCAACATTATTTACTTTTATTACTGCTGAGTTGGAAGTACTCACACCCGACTCCCTGCACATTGTGTGCATATCCAGGTACATCATAGCAGGGCTGATTCTATTATGGTTCGGGAGTGCTTCTGGACAATCGAGGTAGCTGCCAGCGTTCGCAGGACCTGATTCTCCAGTTTGTCTATATTTTGTTCCGACCATCCCATAGTTGTGCACAGTTATATTCGCTATTTACACTTTGTATACTCTGTAGAGGCTTATGACTCTTGACCCTTCGGTCTATGGGAGTTGGTATGCGTTGGGACTTGGTTCCCCTGTTTCAATATATCCATCACTGTTATTTTACAATTGTTATGCTTAAATGGGATAAGGCGAGCTCATAGCTCTATGATTGTTGTTGATTGGTCGGGCTGGCCTAGCAGTGTGTTGGGCGCCATCACGACCGGATTTGGGGTCGTGACAAGTTGGTATTAGAGCCTAGGTTTACTAGGCCTCATGAGTCTTGAGCCGGTTAGTAGAGTCTTGTGGATCGGTACGGGGACGCCTGTACTTATCCTCGGGAGGCTGCGAACCTTTAGGAAACACTCCACACTTCTTGGAATTCTTATCGTGCGTACTTGATTCAGATTGAGATATACCATTTTGAAACTCCTTCCGCACATCTGAGTACGCTTCGAGCGCTCAGTAATATAATTGACTTATGGCTTGCGATTCCCCGGTCGAGGGCGAGATATAATCTCCGTGAATTCATGTTGCGCCAGTCGGGAGGACTCGAGGCTGGATCCTTGTCTATGGCTTGAGCACCAAGGTACTAATTTCGCGAGCCGGTATTATGAAGTTCATACGATCGGTATTGATCTTTATTGTGATTTGATATGTAGCCCTAGCTATGGGCGTGAGAAATATTTCCATCGCCTCTTAATTGGAATGTAAAGTGCCTTATGTGTAGTGGAACGAGTTCAAACTCAGGGAAGACTAAAATGATTATGCTATGTGTATCCTGGTGGAAGGTATTGTGCTGAAATGCTAAATTGAGGTGAGGTAGGTGGAATGATTCTCATGTGTAATTGAAAGGTAGTTGATGTGTTATGATTTGAGCAGGTACAACGCATGTTCATGTACCAATTATGATAATATAAATTGTGTAGTGTTGAGATTTAATGTTGTTGAAATACATTGTGATGTCTTGTTGAGTTGTGAATGTATTGCTAGGATGGTTTGGTGATTCTCTGGCAGGTGGATATGGCAAATTACAAAGGAAACTCTGCCGAAATTTTTGGAAAATTTGGGACTTAGAAAGATTTCTGTCACCTAAAGAGAGTGGGCTTATTGGTGGTGTGTGTATAAATGCAAGAATTGCAGAAGGGTTAAGGTCTCTGATGATTCGAGTCTCTGTCAAGGCTTGTAAATGACTTGAGTTTAATCTCATTGTAACATTTCGGCATCACTTGAGTAATAATGACATGAGTGGTTAAAAGTGCTTTGATGAATGGCTTCGAGCTAAGTTGGGGAGGTTGCTATTGATTAACTGATTGCACTATTGTGTGCTATATTGATTCTGTCTTTAAGTATGTTGGGAAGATTCTGACAAGGTTATGGCGCTTCGTAGATGTGAAGAAATACTAGGATGTTTTGAACTACTGTTGGTAGAGAATGTTCGGTGTATAGAAAGGAAAGATGGCTCATTGTATCCGTAAGTAATCATGTTCTGCGATGTCAGAGTTCTAACAAAACACGAGTGGTTCTACTCAATGGGACAGTTGAATTACATCTGAATAAGGGTGAATGATGCCCGAGAATGGTTTTGCAGTGTTCAAGATTTTGCTTGTAACAGTCAGGTGCCTTAAGATTTGTGTATGTGGCTAAAGATGGCGGTTTCGTTAGAGAAGATCAAGGCTTGTGTTATATCATGTGAAGGACGGGATTCTACGTATCCGTATTGGGAAGTAATGATAACAATTTAAAAATCGCGGTAAGTTCATCAAAATAAAGTGTGGTAGAACGTGGTACTTCTGGGAACACTGAGAGAGTATTCAATGGCCTATGGGTCTTAGACAGTGTGGTCTTGTGTACGAGTCTTGTGTGGTAAAAAGGGTTGAGGCATTGTCGTACTACAGTAAAGACTGATATGAAATTAGAGATGAATCAGAAAGGAAACTGGGTAAATGGAACAATTTGTTAATAAACTGAAGCGGTATGATAAGGAATACGATTAATTCATGGTATGTGTTTGAAGTGATGAGTCTTGCAGATATTGTGCAGCAAAGCTTTTGAGTGCTGGCAGTTGTGTAACTTGATATGGGTATAACGACTCAGTCCTAGCGGTTTAATTTATGCAATGTAATTGGGAGAAAGAGTTTGCGATGTGTTATACCGTGGTTTGAAAATGAGTGTATTTTTCCTGTTGGTATGCAAGGTTGGGAATGTGTAATGAGTTTTCTCTATATGGGATCATGAAAGCCCTTGACGAGTTGAGTGCGCCGATGTTTGCGGCGTAGGAAAGGAATATGAATTTCCATGTTATCTTAGGGTGGTGTGGCATATGCGATGTGTGATGGAAAGTTGATAATGGTATATTCTAGGTTTTGAGATCAGTTCATAATATATGGGAAGTCAATAAAATTATTGAGCAACGCGGACAGCTGCAGGTGAATTAAGAATCGATCTTTCTGATGATTTAAGAAAATGGTACTACTATTCTAGTAATTTGGCAGGGAATATGGTCCAAAAGGGACAAGGTAATGTAAACTGATAATATCTAATGGCATGGTGGTATTCTCTTGTGGGATCGACTTTAATAATTGAGTCGTTGATGGCATAGTGAAATTTTTGAATGGCTTTCGTGGAACGAATGGGCGCTTGATATGCGTTATGTATTCGTACGGTGAAGTGTGGAACCAGATATAGCGATTCATGTGTTATATATGTGTTGGAGACTAGAAGTTCTCGTAATCCGCCTATGCAGTGGTTGTATATCGTGTGTATCAGCACCGTTTAGCTCTTAGCTTGATATGATGAATTTGGGTTATGATACCTTATTTCAGACCGGTTGACATAAGCCAGGTCGTCTAGACTAATGTGATATGGGCTATGTCGGAAAATGGCACAAATTGCGTAGCAGAGAGCATCAGAGTATGCTCCAACAGAGTAGTTGTACCCAGGACTAGCGGACGGCTGGTAGGCATTGCTTTGTTAGTTGGACCTTAGTGGCGGATGTCAGTGTAGAGGTATCGACCATTGATTCAGTTCCAATATTGAGAAACGTTGTCGGATGCGTTTCATGTGGCCGAGCTTGAGGCTATATATATATATGTTTGCTGTAATGAGAAAATTCGACTCGATATGCATTTCCTTTTTGCGAGATTTATGCGTGGATCGGGTGGCACGCCGCCACGGGTTATTTGGATCGGGTGGCACGCCGCCACATGTATGGTATCTGGATCGGGTGGCACGTCGCCACGGGTATGTCATTGGAACGGGTTGCACGCCACAACAGAATATTGTGAAAATATAGTTAGTTATATGCTACCTGGTATACAATACTTCCTCGCTTCTGAGGAAAAGTCCGTTTTGAGTATCGCTTGGCGAATGGCACATCGGTTGTGTCCTTTCAGGATTTAATAGCATACGTTAATTGTTTCACCGTGGATGAGGTTGATTGCTTGGGTTCAAGACCTAGATCTGTGCGTGGCTAACCGTTTGAGCTTAGTGGCTTGAGGTGCTTCATGAGTAATAATGTTGGGATAGAATCACGAGTCTTGGCAAGGCCACGTGATGTTATGACCTCTCGAGAAGGATTCGGGTACTCTATTTCTATAATGCGAGACGCGATCTCAGTTCTATGTTATGATGGCACAGAGGAATTGATTAATTGCAGCTCTATTTGCTGGAGACAGTTGTCATGATTTGAGCTGTCATGATTCGAGTGTGTGCGGACGTTTCTATTGGAGCCTATGTTGTGCTCGTCGCGGCTTAGGCCGGTGGTTGAGATGTCATGTCACCAGTGTGGTGTGTTATGATCGAAATGACCGTTGGAGTCATTAATGAATACGAGCATATTGGATCTTAGCTTGTTAGAAAGGTAAAAATCGAGGTTTGGCTCCGAAACATTTTGTGGTACCAGTTTTAAAAGGGAAATAGATTCACGAATGGTTAACCTGAGAGATGGGTTCGGTATATCGCGTGCTTCAGCTGCCGTGGGCAGGATATGGAGGTGTTGGAATAAAGACTCTATCTAATGAAAGAGGTTTTCAGCTAGTATTTGGTTATTGTGGCCAGTTTTTGTGATTAGAGACTATCGTCTCGAGTGATTGGGTTGTCGATACATCATATGATCTCACCCGGAGTAGTAAATATGGGTTATTGCAGTGGATTCGAGTGTATCCTGAGTATAGGCATGGGATTTGCAATTGGCATATGATTTCAGAAAGTACAATGTGATTTATGGTTGAGATGGTCTGTGAAATTTTGACTATATGGTGTTTTCGGACTTATGTGAGATAGGGTGACGTATGATCGCCTGAAATTATGCTTGGTAAGGTCATTCAGCTATTGGGTGGCTTCTAGTACAACTCTGAGTCCGCTCGAGGACGAGCGTTTGTTTAAGTTGGGGAGAATTGTAACGACCTGGCCCGTTGTTATGGGAATTTCCACCCCGTTACCTTGCATTAACATATCTTATGCTTCTATATCGGTGTTAGAACCTATCGGGTGAGTTAGGAGTGAATTGAATGGAAAATGAAGCAAATAGCATGTTTGAAGGAAGTTTGAATATGGAAAGTCAACCTAGAGTTGACTATCAAGTTAGAGTGCTCGGAATCAAATTCTGATGATTCGACTAGTTTCGGGGATCATTTATGACTTAGGAGAGCAATCGGAATTGAATTTGGAGGTCCGGTGTAGTTTTAGGCTTGAATTGGCGAAGGTTGAATTTTGGCGAAATCCGAACGGTAGGTGAGATTTTGATCCGGGGGTCAGAATGGAATTCCGACAATTTCTGTAGCTTCGTTATGTGATTTTGGATATGTCTGCAAATTTTCAGGTCATTCGGACGTCGTTTGATCGGGTTTTGGATTGAATGTTAGTTTTGAAAGTTTTGAAGAAACTTAGGCTTGAATCCGTGTGGAAATGGTGATTTTGATGTTTAGGATGATGTTTTTATGATTGGAACAAGTTCGTATCGTGTTTTGGAGTATGTTGGTGGCTTTCATTGGGGTCCCGAGAGCCTCGGGATGAATTCGGGGGTCCAAATGGACCAATTTGTGCCAAAGGCACTGCTGTTTCTGCTGCAATAAATGCAGAGAATTTTGTGCTTCGCGATCGCGAAGCTATGTATGCGATCGCGTAAGAGGAGGATGTTGAGCTCTGCGATCGCGAGGGTGAGTCTGCGATCGCGTAGGGCAAAGCCGGGAAGCTCTGCGATCGCAAGGTTGAGTCTGCGATCGCGTAGTGTATCGGAGTGAGGCCGAAAAATTGTTCTTCGCGATCGCGGGAAGAGAGATGCGATCGCGTAAGGTCGACTGGTTGTGCATCGCGATCGCGGGTGTATTGATGCGATCGCGTAGGGTCGCTAAGTGGGTCACTGCGATCGCATCCAGGTTCACGCGATCGCGTAGAGGAAAAGTTGACAGCCCAGGATTTGTGCATCGCGATCGCGAGCCCGGTGTTGCGATCGTGTAGGGTTAAATGTTCAGGCAGTGAGTTAAATTGCAGAACAGAGGGTTCACGGGTTCATATACCAAAAACATAATTTTGAGCCCTAGAGAGAAGAAATCACGGGAAAACGCTGGGAAATCATCGGGTATTCATCGGAGGTAAGTTTCTTGACTCAAAAACATCATTTTATGGTAGAATTAACATCAATCTTGATGAATTTGGGTAGAAATTGTGAAGGATTGTGGCCTAGATATTGAAAACGAAAATTTGGGTTTTGAAAGGCCAACCGAACTCCGATTTTGGTAAATTTTATATGTATGGACTCGTGGCGAGACGAGGGTTCTGGAAATATGAGTTTCGAAATTTTTCGAGATGTGGGCCCGGGGCTCGGGTTTTGCAAATTTCGTGATTTTTGATAGTTTTCGATTTCTTTCGATTGGGTTATGTTCCATTAGCCTATTTTGATATATTTGTGCTGATTTGTGCTAGTTTTGACGTGCGTGGATGCCGGTTCGAGGAGCTAAGGCGTCAAGGGCATGAGTTTTCGTCGGTTCGAGGTGGGTAATACTTGTAAATGATGTCCTGAGGGTTAGTAAACCCCGGACTTGCACATCTTAGTGTTGTGTCGAGGTGACTTGCACGCCGGATAACGGGCGTGAGGTAGAGCACCATTGGGGATTGTGACTTGGTCCGTCCCGCGTAATAAATAATAACACCTAATTGTTGAAATGAATTGGACTAATTATCATGCTTGGGCTTCGTGCCGATTATTTGGATCCTTCAGGGATTGGTATCATTTTCTTGATAACACCGTGCATATTTTATTCTAAATTTAAGGTTTTAAATGGTATTTTGCTATTCAGCATTTTTATAAGGTTATGAGAAACTTGAACAATGTCTTAATAACATTTTTTTTAGTTGTGAGCTAATATGATATTGTTGCCCGTAGGGCTTTCTTGATTATTTGTTAGACTGATTGGGGCCGAGGGCCATATGTTAGGGCATGACAATTTATGTGAGCATATGCATACACATGCATGGATCGGACTGCACGCCGCAGTGGTATATGGATCGGGCTGCGCGCCGTAACAGGTGTGATATTAATATTGTGCTTGGGCTGTAGGAGCCCCTCCGGAGTCTGAACCCCCACAGTGAGCACGGGTACCCAAATTGGATCGGGCTACACGCCGTAGCGGTCATATGCGTTGCATGGCATACATACATTGGTTTACGTGTACTACGTGGCATAACATTCAGTACTCATACATTACTGGCACACATGCATTAGTTGCCTTATTGACCAGATCTCCTGGTGTAAATTGATAAGGAGTGCTGAGCCCGAGGGGCTGATTTGAGTGCGGACTTGCACTGCTTGAGAGTGTATCCAGGTATTGGTATATTATCATGAAAGAAAGTAGCTAAAAATCGAGATTTCTAAATAATCTACTCACATATGCTAGAAAGGGATAAAAAGATAGTTCTGTATTGTGTAGCATGAGATAGTGCCTATCGTGGTTTTCTTCCCTTCAACATTATTTACTTTTATTACTGCTGAGTTGGAAGTACTCACACCCGACTCCCTGCACCTTGTGTGCAGATCCAGGTACATCATAGCAGGGCTGATTCTATTACGGTTCGGGAGTGCTTCTGGACAATCGAGGTTGCTGCCAGCGTTCGCAGGACCTGATTCTCCAGTTTGTCTATATTTTGTTCTGACCATCCCATAGTTGTGCACAGTTATATTCGATATTTACACTTTGTATACTCTGTAGAGGCTTATGACTCTTGACCCTTCGGTCTATGGGAGTTGGTATGCGTTGGGACTTGGTTCCCCTGTTTCGATATATCCATCACTGTTATTTTACAATTGTTATGCTTAAATGGGATAAGGCGAGCTCATAGCTCTATGATTGTTGTTGATTGGTCGGGCTGGCCTAGCAGTGTGCTGGGCGCTATCACGACCGGATTTGGGGTCGTGACAAGTTGGTATTAGAGCCTAGGTTTACTAGGCCTCATGAGTCTTGAGCCGGTTAGTAGAGTCTTGTGGATCGGTACGGGGACGCCTGTACTTATCCTCGGGAGGCTGCGAACCTTTAGGAAACACTCCACACTTCTTGGAATTCTTATCGTGCGTACTTGATTTAGATTGAGATATACCATTTTGAAACCCCTTCCGCACGTCTGAGTACGCTTCGAGCGCTCAGTAATATAATTGACTTATGGCTTGCGATTCCCCGGTCGAGGGGCGAGATATAATCTCCGTGAATTCATGTTGGGCCAGGTCGGGAGGACTCGAGGCCAGATCTTTGTCTATGGATTGAGCACCAAGGTACTAATTTCGCGAGCCGGTATTATGAAGTTCATACGATCGGTATTGATCTTTATTGTGATTTGATATGTAGCCCTAGCTATGGGCGTGAGAAATATTTCCATCGCCTCTTAATTGGAAGGTAAAGTGCCTTATGTGTAGTGGAACGAGTTCAAACTCGGGAAGACTAAAATGATTATGCTATGTGTATCCTGGTGGAAGGTATTGTGCCTGAAATGCTAAATTGAGGCGAGGTAGGTGGAATGATTCTCATGTGTAATTGAAAGGTAGTTGATGTGTTATGATTCTAGCAGGTACAACGCATGTTTATGTACCAATTATGATAATATGAATTGTGTAGTGTTGAGATTTAATGTTGTTGAAATACATTGTGATGTCTTGTTGAGCTGTGAATGTATTGCTAGGATGGTTTTGGTGATTCTCTGGCAGGTGGATATGCCAAATTACAAAGGAAATTCTGCCGAAATATTTGGAAAATTTGGGACTTAGAAAGATTTCTGTCACCTTAAGAGAGTGGGCTTATTGGTGGTGTGTGTATAAATGCAAGAATTGCATAAGGGTTAAGGTCTCTGATGATTCGAGTCTCTGTCAAGGCTTGTAAATGACTTGAGTTTAATCTCATTGTAACATTTCGGCATCACTTGAGTAATAATGACATGAGTGGTTAAAAGTGCTTTGATGAATGGCTTCGAGCTAAGTTGGGGAGGTTGCTATTGATTAACTGATTGCACTATTGTGTGCTATGTTGATTCTGTCTTTAAGTATGTTGGGAAGATTCTGACAAGGTTATGGCGCTTCGTAGATGTGAAGAAATACTAGGATGTTTTGAACTACTGTTTGTAGAGAATGTTCGGTGTATAGAAAGGAAAGATGGCTCATTGTATCTGTAAGTAATCATGTTCTGCGATGTTAGAGTTCTAACAAAACACGAGTGGTTCTACTCAATAGGACAGTTGAATTACAGCTGAATAAGGGTGAATGATGCCCGAGAATGGTTTTGCAGTGTTCAAGATTTTGCTTGTAACAGTCAAGTGCCTTAAGATTTGTGTATGTGGCTAAAGATGGCGGTTTCGTTAGAGAAGATCAAGGCTTGTGTTATATCATGTGAAGGACGGGATTCTACGTATCCGTATTGGGAAGTAATGATAACAATTTAAAAATCGCGGTAAGTTCATCAAAATAAAGTGTGGTAGAACGTGGTACTTCTGGGAACACTGAGAGAGTATTCATTGGCCTATGGGTCTTAGGCAGTGTGGTCTTGTGTACGAGTCTTGTGTGGTAAAAAGGGTTGAGGCATTGTCGTACTACAGTAAAGACTGATATGAAATTAGAGATGAATCAGAAAGGAAACTGGGTAAATGGAACAACTTGTTAATAAACTGAAGCGGTATGATAAGGAATACGATTAATTCATGGTATGTGTTTGAAGTGATGAGTCTTGCGGATATTGTGCAGCAAAGCTTTTGAGTGCTGGCAGTTGTGTAACTTGATATGGGTATAAGGACTGAATCCTGGCGGTTTAATTTATGCAATGTAATTGGGAGAAAGAGTTTGCGATGTGTTATACCGTGGTTTGAAAATGAGTGTATTTTTCCTGTTGGTATGCAAGGTTGGGAATGTGTAATGAGTTTTCTCTATATGGGATCATGAAAGCCATTGACGAGTTGAGTGCGCCGATGTTTGCGGCGTAGGAAAGGAATAACATAAGTCCATCTGACTAATACGATTATAGTCATAACAGATTGGGTGTAATGTAATACGATTGAAGTCATAGGACCTTCCGTTTATATATCGTATTGGGAGTAATGTCATAAGTTTATACTAGGACGCATCGGCCTACGACAACCAAATAAGTCAATTTGATTAATACGATTGTAGCAATAGGACCTTCCGTTTATATATCGTGGTTGTTATTTAGTAATTGACCATCTATGAATATTATTTTATTCATATACTAGGACGCATCGGCCTACGACAACCACATATGTCCATTGGACTACAACGATTGTAGTCATAGAAACTTCCGTTTATATATCGTGGTTGTTATTTAGTAATTGACCATGAATAAATATGATTTCATTCATATACTAGGATGCATCGGCCTACGACAACCACATAAGTCCATTTGTCTAATACGATTCTAGTCATAACAGATTGAGAGTAATGTAATACAATTGTAGTCATAGGACTTTCCTTTTATATATCGTATTGGGAGTAATGTCATACGTTCATACTAGGACGCATCGGCCTACGACAATCACATAAGTCCATTTGACTAATACGATTGTAGTCATAACAGAATGGGAGTAATGTAATACAATTGTAGTAGGACGCATCGGCCTACGACAACCACATAAGTCCATTTGACTAATACGATTGTAGTAATAGGATATTCCGTTTATATATCGTGGTTGTTATTAAGTAATTGACCATCTATGAATATTATTTCACTTATATACTAGGACGCATCGGCCTACAACAACCACATAAGTCCATTTGACTAATACGATTGTAGTCATAACAGATTGAGAGTAATATAATACAATTGTAGTCATAGGACTTTCCGTTTATATATAGTATTGGGAGTAATGTCATACGTTCATAGTAGGACGCATCGGCCTACGGCAATCACATAAGTCCATTTGACTAATACGATTGTAGTCATAACAGAATGGGAGTAATGTAATACCATTGAAGTAGGACGTATCGGCCTACGACAACCACATAAGTCCATTTGACTAATACGATTGTAGTAATAGGACCTTCCGTTTATATATAGTGGTTGTTATTTAGTAATTGACCATCCATGAATATTATTTCATTCATATACTAGGATGCATCGGCCTACGACAACCATATAAGTCCATTTGACTAATACGATTGTAGTCATAGGACCTTCCGTTTATATATCGTGGTTGTTATTTTGTAATTGACCGTGAATGAATATGATTTCATTCATATTCTAGGACGTATCGGCCTACGACATCCACATATGTCCATTTGACTAATACGATTATAGTCATAACAGATTGGGAGTAATGTAATACAATTGTAGTAGGACGCATCGGCGTACGACAAACACTTAAGTCCTTTTGACTAATACGATTGTAGTAATAGGACTTTCCATTTATTGTCACGACCCGGATTTTTTCCCAACATCGGGATCGTGATGGCGCCTACTCGTGGTAGCTAGGCAAGCTACTGTATTTATACTATCCTGTTTTTAACACAATTTTAATTAAATAAATGCGGAATACTTTATCGAAATAGAAATAACTAATTACAAAGTGAAAATCATACTGAAATCCTCTACCCAAGACGTGGAGTCACCAACTCACGAACTACTTTGGAATACTACACATAAAAGTCTGAAGGAATTATAACATAATTTCTGTTTGTCTCGGAACAATGAGACTACAACTAATAATATAAACAAAAAGGAGAGACGCCGGGCCTGCGGACGCTCGCAAGCTACCTCGGTCTCAATATGATCAACTCCCACGCAAAAGATCTACTGCTGCTGCTCCTGATCGAAACCTGGACCTGTGCAAAAACGCACAGAAGTGTAATATCAGCACAACCGACCCCATGTGCTGGTAAGTGCCTGGCCTATCCCGGCGAGGTAGTGACAAGCCTAGGACTAGACACCCACATAAACCATACAATTCAATATATATTTATACCACAGAATAACAAGAAATAACCAGGTAATAACACAATAAGGAATATCTCAAAGAATCCAACAATTAATCAACAGTTAATAAATTCACAAGGAAAAACAAAGTATAATGTAAACACAAGTAATATCAAGTCAAGGAATAGCAAGCGGTTGCACGGCATCACCCTTCGTGCTTTTACTCTCATCCTCACCAAATAAGCAAATAAAGTACACGGCATCACCCTTCGTGCTTTTACTCTCATCCTCACATCCATAGTACGGCATGATCCTTCGTACATGGTTCAATAACAGGCACGGCATGATCCTTCGTGCATAATCAATAAATAAACATGGCACGACATTAACCTTCGTGCATAAATAAATAAACATGGCACGGCATCACCCTTCGTGCATTATCACTCTTCCTCACCCAAATAACAATCACGGTTAAGGGCAAAGAAAGAAACAGTAATTCATAAACCGTCCCATCAAGGGCAATCAATAATTATCTTCACAACAAATCCCAACAAGGAAGAACAATAACAATTCATCTGTAATATATCTCAAAATAATCCTTTTCCAACGACTCACGGTCATACTAGACGCCAGTGTATGGATGCTCGTCACCACAGCCCATACACCGCACTCGATCACATAACACATAACACATAATCCTATTCCCTCAAGCTAGGATAGAACAAACACTTACCTCGAGTGTTTATGAACAATTCAATCCGTGGAAATGTCTTTTTCTTTCAACTTTGGCACCAATCCAATCGTATCTATACACAATTGATTTAATATCATCAATACTACTCAACAAACTAATTCTTAAGACCAAATACATCTTTTACAACATTCTGCGCCCGAAATAGTGAATTTCAACCCCGGGCCCACATGGTCGGAACTCGGGGTTAGGACCAAAATCCGGTTACCCATCCCCCACGAGTTCATGTATATGATTTGTTTCAAAATCGGACCTCAATTCGAGGTCCAATTCCCCAATTTATGAAAACCCTATTTTCTAACAAAAACAAGAATTCTACCATGAAAATCTTTGATTTCTTATGAAAAACATGTTTAATGATGTTAGGAATTGAAAGAATTATGTAAAGAGTGACTTACAATAGTTTTGATGAAGAAGAAATCCGTGAAGAATCGCAAATGGGTGTTTTTGTTTTGTAAAAAGTGAAGAAATGACTGAAAATCGTGTTTTACATGTCTCTGTGTTCGCATTTGTGAACATGGGTTCGCAATTGCGAACCCCGACAAATTTCTGGAGTTTGAAAAATAAGCTAAGGCTGGGAAGTTCGCATTTGCGAACATTTGTTCGCATTTCCGAACACTGGCAGCCAAAGGGAGCGTTCGCATTTGCGAACTAATGTTCGCATTTGCGAACATAGGCTGTATAGGGCGGTGTTCGCATTTGCGAACAATGGTTCGCATTTGCGAACCAAGGCATTATAGGGAATGTTCGCATTTGCGAACTTTTGTTCGCATTTGCGAACATAGGCAAGCACTGGGGACCTTCGCAAATGCGAACAATTGTTCGCATTTGCGAACAAGGCTGGGTCAATGGGGCTTCGCATTTGCGATCAGGGTTCGCATTTGCGAGCCCTGCCTTGTACTGCCCCCTTCGCAATTGCGAGAAATACTTCGCAATTGCGAAGCCAACAGCTGGGGTGAAAAACCAGCAGTGCAAAAATTCAGAATTTCATCCAACGGCCTATCAAATCTTTACTCGAGCCCCCCGGGCTCCAAACCAAACATGTACATAACCTCAAAAACACATTATGAACTTGTTCGTGCGATCATATCGCCAATATCACATCGTTTTCATCAAATCAAGCCTCAAATTCATGATTTTCATACCTTTGGTTTTCAAAACTTTCAAACTTGGGACTCAAGGTCCAAAACATCTCTAACGACATCCAAATGTCACCAAACTTTACAGAAATCACATATATAATATTTAAGACTTGTACCGGGCATCGGAACCAAAATACGAGCCCGATACCAAGGTCAATTAATTCATTTCCTTTAACAATTACATCAAAAACAATTTCACATAAAAATTCATAACTTGGGCTCTAGGCCTCAGGAATTCGACTCCGGACGCATGTCCAGGTCCCATATTTTCCTACGGACCTCTCGGGATCATCCAATCTCGGGTCCGGGTCCGTTTACCAAAAATGTTGACCGAAGTCAACCATATCAATATTAATATCATTTTTATCCAAATTTCTCATAGAATTCATATTTTCTATCACAAAATCTTTCCGGTTACATGCCCGGATTGTGCACGTAAATCGAGGCAACATGGAATGAGGTTTTCAAGGCCTCAGAAGCTCGAAATGATTAATAAAATAAGTGATGACCCTTTGGGTCGTCACAATCTCCACCTCTAAAACAACCGTTCGTCCTCGAACGGACAAAAGAAAGAAGTACCTGAGTCAGGAAACAAGTGTGGGTCAGCTAAAAGATAATAACAATAAAGAAATTCCTACTAGGTCAACAACACCTAGTAAAATTGAAACACATCCTTTAATTAAAATCCCTGAATTTTCGAAAGAAAAATTTCCAAAGTTAAATGAACATTTCGATTTTTCAGATAAAATTTTAGAAAAAATAGAATCGATACTCGTGCTACGAGCCTAGACTCAAACTATTCATCAAGTGTTCAACGAGAGTTGAACTGGGACTCAGGGCGCGAGCCTTCACCGAATTAATTCAACCACAGTTGATTGGATACTCGGGCTACGAGCCCTCGACTCAAAATATTCGACAAGTGTTCAACGATAGTTGAACTAGACTCAGGTCAAGAGCCTTTGTCGAGTTAATTCAACCACAGTTGAATCGATACTCGGGCTACGAGCCCTCGACTCAAAATATTCAACAAGTGTTCAACGATAGTTGAACTAGGACTAATGCTACGAGCCTTCGCCGAATTAATTCAGCCACAGTTGAATCGATACTCGTGCTACAAGCCTCGACGCAAAATATTCAACAAGTGTTCAACGACGGTTGAACTGGGACTCAGGCCACGAGCCTTCGCCAAATTAATTCAACCACTGTTAAATCGATACTCCGGCTATGATCCTTGACTTAAAATATTGAAAAAGTGCTCAACGAAAGTTGAACTGGGACTTAGGCCATGAGCCTTCGCCGAATTAATTCAACCACAGTTGATTGGATACTCGGGCTGTCAGCCCTCGACTCAAAATATTCGAAATCTGTTCAACGATAGTTGAACTGGACTTAGGCCACGAGCCTTTGCCGAATTAATTCAACCACAGTTGTATCGATACTCGAGCTACAAGCCTCGACTCAAAATATTAAACAAATCTTCAATGACAGTTGAACTGGGACTCAGGCCGTGACTCTTCGCCGTATTAATTCAACCACAGTTGAATTGATACTTGGGCTATAAGCCAGCGACTCAAAATATTCGACAAGTGTTCAATGACAGTTGAACTGGGACTCAGGGTACGAGCCTTCGTAGAATTAATTCAACCACAGTTGAATCGATACTCGTGCTACGAGCCCTCGACTCAAAATGTTCGACAAGTGTTCAACGATAGTCGAACTAGGACGCACGCCATCAGCCTTCGCCCAATCAAATAAACCACATTTTAATCGATACTCGGGATACGATCCCTCTACTCTAAATATTCGATAACTGTTCAACGACAGTTGAACTAGGACTCAAGCCACGAGCCTTCGCCGAGTTAATTCAACCATAGTTGAATCGATACTCGGGCTACGAGCCCTCGACTCAAAATATTCAACAAGTGTTCAACGATAGTTGAACTGGGACTCAGGCCATGAGCCTTCGCCGAATTAAGTCAACCACAGTTAAATCGATACTCGTGCTACGAGCCTCGACTCAAACTATTCAACAATTGTTCAACGAGAGTTGAACTGGGACTCAGGGCACGAGCCTTCACCGAATTAATTCAACCACAGTTGAATCGATACTCAGGCTACGAGCCCTCGACTTAAAATATTCGACAAGTGTTCAACGACAGTTGAACTAGGATTGAGGCCATCAGCCTTCGCCGAATTAAATCAACCCCATCCGAATCGATACTCGGGCTACGAGCCCTCGACTCCAATTATTCGACAAGTGTTCAACAACAGTTGAACTGGGACTCAGGCCACGTGCCTTCGCCGAGTTAATTCAACTACAAATGAATCGATACTCGGGCTACGAACCCTTGACTCAAAATATTCAACAAGTGTTCAACGACAGTTGAACTAGGACTCATACCACGAGCCTTCGCCGAATTAATTCAACCACAGTTGAATCGATACTCGGGCTACGAGCCTCAACTCAAAATATTCAACAAGTGTTCAACGACATATAAATTGGGACTCGGGCCACGATCCTTCGCCGAATTAATTCAACCATGGTTGATTGGATACTCGGGCGACTAGCCCTTGACTCAAAATATTCAACAAGTGTTCAACGATAGTTGAACTGGACTCAGGCCAGGAGCCTTCGCCGAATTAATTCAACCACTGTTGTATCGATACTCGGGCTACGAGCCCTCGACTCAAAATATTCAACAAGTGTTCAGCGATAGTTGAACTGGGACTCATGATATGAGCCTTTGCCGAATTAAGTCAACCACAGTTGAATCGATACTCATGCTACGAGCCTCGACTCAAACTATTCAGCAAGTGTTCAACGAGAGTTGAACTAGGACTCAGGGAACGAGCCTTCGCCAAATTAATTCAACCACAGTTGATTGAATACTCGGGCTACGAGCCCTCGACTTAAAATATTCGACAAGTGTTCAACGATAGTTGAACTGGACTCAGGCCAGGAGCCTTCGCCGAATTAATTCAACCACAGTTGTATCGATACTCGGGCTACGAGCCCTCGACTCAAAATATTCAACAAGTGTTCAGCGACAGTTGAACTGGGACTCAGGCCACGAAGGTTCGCCGAATTAATTCAACCACAGTTGAATAGATACTCGTGCTACGAGCCTAGACTCAAACTATTCATCAAGTGTTCAACAAGAGTTGAACTGGGACTCAGGGCGCGAGCCTTCACCGAATTAATTCAACCACAGTTGATTGGATACTCGGGCTACGAGCCCTCGACTCAAAATATTCGACAAGTGTTCAACGATAGTTGAACTAGACTCAGGCCAAGAGCCTTTGCCGAGTTAATTCAACCACAGTTGAATCGATACTCGGGCTATGAGCCCTCGACTCAAAATATTCAACAAGTGTTCAACGATAGTTGAACTAGGACTAATGCTACGAGCCTTCGCCGAATTAATTCAGCCACAGTTGAATCGATACTCGTGCTACGAGCCTCGACGCAAAATATTCAACAAGTGTTCAACGACGGTTGAACTGGGACTCAGGCCACGAGCCTTCGCCAAATTAATTCAACCACTGTTAAATCGATACTCCGGCTATGATCCTTGAATTAAAATATTGAAAAAGTGCTTAACGAAAGTTGAACTGGGACATAGGCCATGAGCCTTCGCCGAATTAATTCAACCACAGTTGATTGGATACTCGGGCTATGAGCCCTTGACTCAAAATATTCGAAATCTGTTCAACGATAGTTGAACTGGACTTAGGCCACGAGCGTTTGCCGAATTAATTCAACCACAGTTGTATCGATACTCGAGCTACAAGCCTCGACTCAAAATATTAAACAAGTCTTCAATGACAGTTGAACTGGGACTCAGGCCGTGACTCTTCGCCGTATTAATTCAACCACAGTTGAATTGATACTCGGGCTATGAGCCAGCGACTCAAAATATTCGACAAGTGTTCAATGACAGTTGAATTGGGACTCAGGGTACGAGCCTTCGTAGAATTAATTCAACCATAGTTGAATCGATACTCGTGCTACGAGCCCTCGACTCAAAATGTTCGACAAGTGTTCAACGATAGTCGAACTAGGACGCACGCCATCAGCCTTCGCCCAATCAAATAAACCACATTTTAATCGATACTCGGGATACGATCCCTCTACTCTAAATATTCGATAACTGTTCAACGACAGTTGAACTAGGACTCAAGCCACGAGCCTTCGCCGAGTTAATTCAACCATAGTTGAATCGATACTCGGGCTACGAGCCCTCGACTCAAAATATTCAACAAGTGTTCAACGATAGTTGAACTGGGACTCGGGCCATGAGCCTTCGCCGAATTAAGTCAACCACAGTTAAATCGATACTCGTGCTACGAGCCTCGACTTAAACTATTCAACAATTGTTCAACGAGAGTTGAACTGGGACTCAGGGCACGAGCCTTCACCGAATTAATTCAACCACAGTTGAATCGATACTCAGGCTACGAGCCCTCGACTTAAAATATTCGACAAGTGTTCAACGATAGTTGAACTAGGACTGAGGCCATCAGCCTTCGCCGAATTAAATCAACCCCATCCGAATCGATACTCGGGCTACGAGCCCTCGACTCCAATTATTCGACAAGTGTTCAACAACAGTTGAACTGGGACTCAGGCCACGTGCCTTCGCCGAGTTAATTCAACTACAAATGAATCGATACTCGGGCTACGAACCCTTGACTCAAAATATTCAATAAGTGTTCAACGACAGTTGAACTGGGACTCAGGCCACGAGCCTTCGCCAAATTAATTCAACCACAGTTGAATCGATACAAGGGCTACAAGCCTCAACTCAAAATATTCAATAAGTGTTCAACGACATATAAATTGGGACTCAGGCCACGATCCTTCGCCGAATTAATTAAACCATGGTTGATTGGATACTCGGGCTACTAGACCTTGACTTAAAATATTCAACAAGTGTTCAACGATAGTTGAACTGGACTCAGGCCAGGAGCCTTCACCAAATTAATTCAACTACAATTGCATCGATACTCGGGCTACGAGCCCTCGACTCAAAATATTCAACAAGTGTTCGCGATAGTTGAACTGGGACTCATGCCACGAGCCTTCGTCGAATTAAGTCAACCACAGTTGAATCGATACTCGTGCTACGAGACTCGACTCAAACTATTCAGCAAGTGTTCAACGAGAGTTGAACTGGGACTTAGAGCACGAGCCTTCGCCGAATTAATTCAACCACAGTTGATTGGATACTCGGGCTATGAGCCCTTGACTCAAAATATTCGACAAGTGTTCAGCGATAGTTGCACTAGACTAAGGCAGAAGCCTTTGCCGAGTTTATTCAACCACATTTGATTCGATACTCGGGCTACAAGCCCTCGACTCAAAATATTCAACAAGTGTTCAACGACAGTTGAACCGGGACTCGGGCCATGAGCCTTCACCGAATTAATTCAGCCATAGTTGAATCGATAGTCGTGCTACGAGCCTCGACGCAAAATATTCATCAAGTGTTCAACGACGATTGAACTGGGACTCAAGCCACGAGCCTTCGCCAAATTAATTCAACCACTGTTAAATTGATAATCCAACTATGATCCTCGACTCAAAATATTGAAAAAGTGCTCAACGAAAGTTGAACTGGGACTTAGGCAATGAGCCTTCGCCAAATTAATTCAACCACAATTGATTGGATACTCGGGCTATGAGCCCTCGACTTAAAATATTCGAAATCTGTTCAACGATAGTTGAACTGGACTTAGGCCATGAGCCTTTGCCGAATTAATTCAACCACAGTTGTATCGATACTCGGGCTACGAGCCTCGACTCATAATATTAAACAAGTCTTTAATGACTGTTGAACTGGGACTCAGGCCATGACTCTTCGCTGTATTAATTCAACTACATTTGAATCGATACTCGGGCTATAAGCCCGCAACTCAAAATATTCGACAAGTGTTCAATGACAGTTGAACTGGGACTCAGGGCACGAGCCTTCGTAGAATTAATTCAACCACAGTTGAATCGATACTCGTGCTACGAGCCCTCGACTCAAAATGTTCGACAAGTGTTCAACGATAGTTGAACTAGGACGCACGCCATCAGCCTTCGCCCAATTAAATCAACCACATTTGAATCGATACTCGGGATACGATCCCTCTACTCCAAATATTCGATAAGTGTTCAACGACAGTTGAACTAGGACTTAGGCCACGAGCCTTCGCCGAGTTAATTCAACCACAGTTGAATCGATACTCGGGCTACGAGCCCTCGACTCAAAATATTCAACAAGCGTTCAACGACAGTTGAATTGGGAATCAGGCCATGAGCCTTCCCCGAATTAATTCAACCATAATTAAATTGACACTCGTGCTACGAGCCTCGGCTCAAACTATTCAACAAGTGTTCAACGAGAGTTGAACTGGGACTCAGGGCACGAGCCTTCACCGAATTAATTCAACCACAGTTGAATCGATACTCAGGCTACGAGCCCTCGACATAAAATATTCGACAAATGTTCAACGACAATTGAACTAGGACTGAGGCCATCAGCCTTCACCGAATTAAATCAACCACATTCGAATCGATACTCGGGCTACGAGCCCTCGACTCCAAATATTCGATAAATGTTCAACGACAGTTAAAATGGGACTCAGGCCACGATCCTTCGCCGAATTAATTCAACCATGGTTGATTGGATACTCGGGCTACAAGCCCTTGACTCAAAATATTCAACAAGTGTTCAACGATAGTTGAACTGGACACAGGCCAAGAGCCTTCGCCGAATTAATTCAACCACAGTTGTATCGATACTCGGGCTACGAGCCCTCGACTCAAAATATTCAACAAGTGTTCGACAACTGTTGAACTGGGACTCATGCCACGAGCCTTCGCCGAATTAAGTCAACCACAGTTGAATCGATACTCGTGTTACAAGCCTCAACTCAAACTATTCAAGTGTTCAACGATAGTTGAACTGGGACTCAAAGCACGAGCCTTCGCCGAATTAATTCAACCACAGTTGATAGGATACTCGGGCTACGAGCCCTTGACTCAAAATATTCGACAAGTGTTCAACGATAGTTGAACTGGACTCAGGCCAGAAGCCTTTGCCGAGTTTATTCAACCACATTTGAATCGATACTCGGGTTACAAGCCCTCGACTCAAAATATTCAACAAGTGTTCAACGACAGTTGAACTAGGACTCAGGCCACAAGCCTTCACCGAATTAATTCAGCCACAGTTGAATCGATAGTCGTGCTACGAGCCTCGACGCAAAATATTCAACAAGTATTCAACGACAGTTGAACTGGGACTCAGGCCACGAGCCTTCGCCAAATTAATTCAACCACAGTTGAATCGAAACTCCGGCTACGAGCCTCGACTTAAAATACTGAAAAAGTGTTCAACGAAAGTTGAACTGGGACTCAGGCCACGTGCCTTTGCCGAGTTAATTCAACCACAGTTGAATCGATACTCGGGATACGAGCCCATGAATCAACATATTCAACAAGTGTTCAACGACAGTTGAACTAGGACCCATGCCACGAGCCTTCGCCGAATTAATTCAACCACAGTTGAATCGATCCTCGTGCTACGAGCCTTGAAGCAAAATATTCAACAAGTGTTCAACGACGGTTAAACTGAGACTCAGGCCACTTGCCTTCACCGAATTAAGTCAACCACAGTTGATTCGATACTCGTGCTACGAGCCTCAACTCAAACTATTAAACAAGTGTTCAATGAGAGTTGAACTGGGACTCAGGGTATGAGCCTTCGCCGAATAAATTCAACCACAATTGATTGGATACTCGGGCTACGAGCCCTCTACTCAAAATATTCGACAAGTGTTCAAGGATAGTTGAACTGGACTCAACCCAGAAGCCTTTGTCGAGTTAATTCAACCACAGTTGAATCGATACTCGGGCTACGAGCCCTCGACTCAAAATATTCAACAAGTGTTCAACGACAGTTTAACTGGGACTCAGGCCACGAGCCTTCACCGAATTAATTCAACCACAGTTGAATCGATAGTCATGCTATGAGCCTCGACGCAAAATATTCAACAAGTGTTCAACGACAAATGAACTGGGACTTAGGGCACGAGCATTCGCCAAATTAATTCAACCACAGTTGAATCGATACTTCGGCTACGAGCCTTGACTCAAAATATTGAAAAAGTGTTCAACGAAAGTTGAACTGGGACTCAGGCCACGAGCCTTTGCCGAGTTAATTCAACCACACTTGAATCGATACTCGGGCTACGAGCCCTCAACTCAAAATATTCAACAAGTGTTCAACGACAGTTGAACTAGGACTCATGCCATGAGCCTTCGCCGAATTAATTCAGCCACAGTTGAATCGATAGTCGTGCTACGAGCCTCGACGCAAAATATTCAACAAGTGTTCAATGACGGTTGAACTGGGACTCAGGCCTCGAGCCTTCGCCAAATTAATTCAACCACTGTTAAATCGATACTCCAGCTATGATCCTCGACTCAAAATATTGAAAAAGTGCTCCATGAAAGTTGAACTGGGACTTAGGCCATGAGCCTTCACCGAATTAATTCAACTACAGTTGATTGGATACTCGGGCTGTGAGCCCTCGACTCAAAATATTCGAAATCTGTTCAACGACGGTTGAACTGGACTTAGGCCACGAGCCTTTGCCGAATTAATTCAACCACAGTTGTATCGATACTCGGGCTACGAGCCTCGACTCATAATATTAAACAAGTGTTCAATGACAGTTGAACTGGGACTCAGGCCACGACCCTTCGCCGAATTAATTTAACCAAAGTTGAATTGATACTCGGGCTATAAGCCCGCGACTCAAAATATTCGACAAGTGCTCAATGACAGTTGAACTGGGACTCAGGCCACGAGCCTTCGCCGAGTTAATTCAACCACAGTTGAATCGGTACTCGGGCTACGAGCCCTCGACTTAAAATATTGAACAAGTGTTCAACGACAGTTGAACTGGGACTCAGGCCATGAGCCTTCGCCGAATTAAGTCAACCACAGTTGAACCGATACTCGTGCTACGAGCCTCGACTCAAACTATTCAACAAGTGTTCAATGAGAGTTGAACTGGGACTCAGCGCAAGACCCTTCGCCGAATTAATTCAACCACAGTTGAATCGATACTCGGGCTACGAGCCCTCGACTCAAACTATTCGACAAGTGTTCAACGACAGTTGAACTAGGACTCAGGCTATCAGCCTTCGCCGAATTAAATCAACCACATTTGAATCGATACTTAGGCTACGAGCCCTCGACTCCAAATATTCGACAAGTGTTCAACGACAGTTGAACTATGACTCTGGCAATGAGACTTCGCCGAGTTCATTCAACCACAAATGAATCGATACTCGGGCTACGAGCCCTTGACTCAAGCCCTTGACTCAAAATATTCAACAAGTGTTCAACGATAGTTGAACTGGGACTCAGGACACGAGCCTTCGCCAAATTAATTTATCCACAGTTGAATCGATACTCGGGCTACAAGCCTCGACTCAAAATATTCAACAAGGGTTCAACGACATATGAATTGGGACTCAGGCCACGAGCCTTCGCCGAATTAATTCAACCACGGTTGATTGGATACTCGGGCTATGAGCCCTCGACTCAAAATATTCGACAAGTGTTCAACGATAGTTGACCTGGACTCAGGCCAGAAGCCTTCACCGAATTAAGTCAACCACAGTTGAATCGATACTCGTGCTACGAGCCTCGACTCAACATATTCAACAAGTGTTCAACGACAGTCGAACTGGGATTCAAGCCACGAGCCTTCGCCGAATTAATTCAACAATAGGTCAATCGATACTCGGGCTACGAGCCCTCGACTCAAAATATTTGACAAGTGTTCAACAACAGTTGAACTGGGACTCAGGACACGAGCCTTCACTGAGTTAATTCAACCACAGTTGATTCGATACTCGGGCTTTGAGCCCTCGACTCAAAATATTCAACAAGTGTTCAATGACATTTGAACTGGGACTCAGGCCACAATCCTTCACCGATTTAATTCTACCACGGTTGAATCAATACTCGGGCTACGAGCCCTCGACTCAAAATATTCGACAAGTGTTTAAGGACATTTGAACTGGGACTCAGGCCACGAGCCTTCGCCAAGTGAATTCAACCACAATTTAATCGATACTTGGGTTACGAGCCCTAGACTCAATATATCCAACAAGTGTTCAATGACAGTTGAACTGGGACTCAGGCCACAAGCCTTCGCTAAATTAATTCAAACACAGTTGAATCGATACTCGAGCTACGAGCCTTGCTACAAAATATTCAACAACTGTTCAACGACAGTTGCACTGGAACTCAGGCCACGAACCTTCGCCAAATTAACTCAACCACAGTTGTATCGATACTCGGGCTACGTGCCCTCGACTCTAAATATTCTGCAAGTGTTCAACTACAGTTGAACTGGGACTCAGGTCACGAGCCTTCACCGAATTAATTCAACCACGGTTGAATCGATACTCTGGTTGCGAGCCTCGACTCAACATATTCAACAAGTGTTCAAGGAGAGTTGAACTGGGACTCAAGCCACGAGCCTTCATTGAATTATTTCAACAATAGTTCAGTCGATATTCGGGCTACGAGCCCTCGACTCAATATATTTGACAAGATTTCAATGACAGTTGAACCGGGACTCAGGCCACGAGCCTTCGCCGAGTTAATTCAACCACAGTTGAATTGATACTCGGGCTATGATCCCTCAACTCAAAATATTCGACAAGTGTTCAACGACATTTGAACTAGGACTAAGGCCACGATCCTTCGTCGAATTAATTCAACCACAGTTGAATCGATACTCCGGCTACGAGCCCTCGACTCTAAATATTCGACAAGTATTCATGGACATTTGAACTGGGACTCAGGCCACGAGCCTTCGCCAAGTTAATTCAACCACAGTTTAATCGATACTCGGGCTACGAGCCCTCGACTCAAAATGTTCAACAAGTGTTCAACGATAGTTGAACTGGGACTCAGGCCACGAGCCTTAGCTAAATTAATTCAAACACAGTTAAATCGATACTCGGGCTACGAGCCTTGACTCAAAATATTCGACAAGTGTTCAACGATAGTTGAACTAGGACTCAGGACACGAGCCTTCGCCATATTAATTCAACTACAGTTGATTGGATACTCGGGCAACGAGCCCTCGACTCAAAATATTCGACAAGTGTTCAACGACAGTTGGACTGGACTTAGGCCACGAGCCTTCGCCGAATTAATTCAACCACAGTTGTATCGATACTCGAGCTACCAGCCTCGACTCATAATATTAAACAAGTGTTCAACGACAGTTGAACTCGGACTCAAGGCACGAGCCTTCGCCGAATTAATTCAACCACAGTTGAATCGATACTCGGGCTATAAGCCCGCGACTCAAAATATTCGACAAGTGTTCAATGACAGTTGAACTGGGACTCAAGGCACAAGCCTTCACCGAATTAATTCAACCACAATTTAATCGATGCTCGGGCTACGAGCCCTCGACTCAAAATATTCGACAAGTGTTCAACGACAGTTGAACTAGGACTCTGGCCATCAGCCTTCGCCAAATTAAATCAACCACATTTGAATCGATACTCGGGCTACGAGCCCTCGACTCCAAATATTCGACAAGTGTTCAATGACAGTTAAACTAGGACTCAGGCCACGAGCCTTCACCGAGTTAATTCAACGACAGTTGAATCGATACTCGGGCTACGAGCCCTCGACTCAAAATATTCAACAAGTGTTCAACAACAGTTGAACTAGGACTCAGGCCACGAGCCTTCACCGAATTAATTCAACCATAGTTGAATCGATACTCGTGCTACGATCCTTGATGCAAAATATTCAACAGGTGTTCAACGACAGCTGAACTAGGACTTAGGCCACGAGCTTTCGCCGAATTAATTCAACCACAGTTAAATTGATACTCGGCCTACAAGCCCATGACTAAAAGTATTCGACAAGTGTTCAACAATAGTTGAAGTGAGACTCATGCCATCCTTCGCCGAATTAATTCAACCACAGTTGAATAGATACTCAGGCTACGAGCCCTCTACTCAAAATATTCGACAAAGTGTTCAAAGACATTTGAACTGGGACTCAGGCCACAAGCCTTCGCCAAGTTAATTCAACCACAGTTTAATCGATACTCGGGCTACGAGCCTTCGACTCAAAATATACAACAAGTGTTCAACGACAGTTGAACTGGGACTCAGGCCACGAGCCTTTGCCAAATTAATTCAACCACAGTTGAATCGATACTCGGGCTATGAGCCTCGACTCAAAATATTCAACAAGTGTTGAACGATAGTTGAACTGGACTCAGGCCACAAGCCTTCGCCGAATTAATTCAACCACAGTTGATTGGATACTCGGGCTACGAGCTCTCGACTCAAATATTCGACAAGTGTTCAACGACAGTTGAACTGGACTCAGTCGACGATCCTTCACCGAATTAATTCAACCACAGATGTATCGATACTCGGGGTACGTTTCCTCGACTCAAAATATCCAACAAGTTGTCAACGACAGTTGAAATGAGACTCAGGCCACGAGCCTTCGCCAAATTAATTCAACCACAGTTGAATCGATACTCGGGCTACGAGCCTCGAGTCAAAATATTCAACAAGTGTTCAACGACATATGAATTGGGACTCAGGCCACGAGCCTTCGCCGAATTAATTCAACCACAGTTGATTGGATACTCGGGCTTTGAGCCCTCGACTCAAAATATTCGAAATCTGTTCAACGATAGTTGAACTGCACTCAGGCCACGAGCCTTTGCTGAATTAATTCAACCACAAATGTATCGATACTCGGGCTACGAGCCTCGACTCATAATATTACACAAGTGTTCAATGACAGTTGAACTGGGACTCAGGCCACGACCCTTCGCCGAATTAATTCAACCACAGTTGAATCGGTACTCGGCTTATAAGCCCGCGACTCAAAATATTCGACAAGTGTTCAATGACAAATGAACTAGGACTCAGGGCACGGGCATTCGTCGAATTAATTTAACCGCAGTTGAATAGATATTTGGGCTATGAGTCCTCGACCCAAAATATTTGACAAGTGTTTAACGCCAGTTGAACAGGGACTCGGGCCACGAGCCTTCGCCGAGCTAATTCAACCACAGTTGAATCGATACTCGGGCTACGAGCGCTCGACTCCAAATATTCGACAAGTGTTCAACGACAGTTGAACTGGAACTCAGGCCACGAGCCTTCGCCGAGTTAATTCAACCACAGTTGAATCGATTCTCGGGCTACGAGCCCTTGACTCAAAATATTCAACAAGTGTTCAACGACAGTTGAACTGGGACTCAGGCCACGAGCCTTCGCCGAATTAAGTCAACCACAGTTGAATTGATACTCGTGCTACGAGCCTCAACTCAAAATATTCAACAAGTGTTCAATGAGAGTTGAACTGGGAATCAGGGAAAGAGCCTTCGCCGAATTAATTCAACCACAGTTGAATCGATACTCGGGCTACGAGCCCTCGACTCAAAATATTCGAAAAGTGTTCAACGACAGTTGAACTAGGACTCAGGCCATCAGCCTTCGCCGAATTAAATCAACCACATTTGAATCGATACTCGGGCTACAAGCCCTCGACTCCAAATATTCGACAAGTGTTTAACAACAGTTGAACTGGGACTCAGGCAACGAGCCTTCGCCGAGTTAATTCAACCACAAATGAATCGATACCCGGGCTACGAGCCCTTTAGTCAAAATATTCAACAAGTGTTCAACGATAGTTGAACTGGGACTCAGGCCACGAGCCTTCGCCAAATTCATTCAACTATAGGTGAATCGATAATCGTGCTACGAGGCTCGACACAAAATATTCAACAAGTGTTAAACGACAGTTAAACTGGGACTCAGGCCACGAGCCTTCGCCAAATTAATTCAACCACAGTTGAATCGATACTCTGGCTACGAGCCTCGACTCAAAATATTGAACATGTGTTCAACGAAAGTTTTAGAGGGACTCAGGCCACGAGCCTTCGTCGAATTAATTCAACCACAGTTGATTGGATACTCGGGCCACGAGCCTTTGCCGAATTAATAGAACCACAGTTGCATCGATACTCGTGCTACGAGCCTTGACTCATAATATTAAACAAGTGTTCAATGACAGTTGAACTGGGACTCAGGCCAGGACCCTTCACCGAATTTATTCGACCATAGTTGAATCGATACCCGGGCTATAAGCCCGCGACTCAAAATATTCGACAAGTGTTCAATGACAGTTGAACTAGGACTCAGGGCACGAGCCTTCACCGAGCTAATTCAACCACAGTTGAATCGATACTCGGGCTATGAGCGCTCGACACCAAATATTCGACAAGTGTTCAACGATAGTTGAACTAGGACGCAGGCCATCAGCCTTCGCCGAATTAAATCAACCACATTTGAATTGATACTCGGGCTACGAGACCTCGACTCCAAATATTCGACAAGTGTTCAATGACAGTTGAACTGGGACTTTGGCCACGAGCCTTCACCGAGTTAATTCAACCACAGTTGAATTGATACTCGGGCTACGAGCCCTTGACTCAAAATATTCAACAAGGGTTCAACGACAGTTGAACTGGGACTCAGGCAACGAGCCTTCGCCGAATTAAGTCAACCACAATTGAATTGATACTCGTGCTACGAGCCTCGACTCAAACTATTCAACAAGTGTTCAACGAGAGTTGAACTAGGACTCAGGGCAAGAGCCTTTGCCGAATTAATTCAACCACAGTAGAATCGATACTCGCGCTACGAGCCCTTGACTCAAAATATTCAACAAGTGTTCAACGATAGTTGAACTGGGACTCAGGCCACAAGCCTTCTTCGAATTAAGTCAACCATAGTTGAACTGATACTCGTGCTACGAGCCTCGACTCGAACTATTCAACAAGTGTTCAATGAGAGTTGAACAGGGACTCAGGGCAAGAGCCTTCGCCGAATTAATTCAACCACAGTTGAATCGATACTCGGGCTACGAGCCCTCGACTCAAAATATTCGACAAGTGTTCAACGACAGTTGAACTGGGACTCAAGCCACGAGCCTTCGCCGAATTAATTCAACAATAGTTCAATCGATACTCGGGATACGAGCCCTCGACTCAAAATATTTGACAAGTTTTCAACGACAGTTGAACTAGGACTCGGGCCAGGACCCTTCACCGAATTTATTCGACCATAGTTGAATCGATACCCGGGCTATAAGCACGTGACTCAAAATATTCGACAAGTGTTCAATGATAGTTGAACTAGGACTCAGGGCACGAGCCTTCGCCGAATTAATTAAACCACAGTTGAATAGATATTTGTGCTACGAGCCCTTGACTCAAAATATTCGACAAGTGTTCAATGACAGTTGAACTAGGACGTAGGCCATCAGCCTTCGCCGAATTAAATCAACCACATTTGAATTGATACTCGGGCTACGAGACCTCGACTCCAAATATTCGACAAGTGTTCAATGACAGTTGAACTGGGACTTAGGCCACGAGCCTTCACCGAGTTAATTCAACCACAGTCGAATCGATACTCGGGCTACGAGCCCTTGACTCAAAATATTCAACAAGGGTTCAACAACAGTTGAACTGGGACTCAGGCCACGAGCCTTCGCCGAATTAAGTCAACCACAATTGAATTGATACTCGTGCTACGAGCCTCGACTCAAACTATTCAACAAGTGTTCAACGAGAGTTGAACTAGATTCAACCACAGTAGAATCGATACTCGGGCTACGAGCCCTTGACTCATAATATTAAACAAGTCTTCAATGACAGTTGAACTGGGACTCAGGCCACGAGCCTTCTCCGAATTAAGTCAACCATAGTTGAACTGATACTCGTGCTACAAGCCTCGACTCAAACTATTCAACAAGTGTTCAATGAGAGTTGAACTGGGACTCAGGGCAAGAGCCTTCGCCGAATTAATTCAACCACAGTTGAATCGATACTCGGGCTACGAACCCTCGACTCAAAATATTCGACAAGTGTTCAACGATAGTTGAACTAGGACTCAGGCCATCAGCCTTCGCCGAATTAAATCAACCACATTTGAATCGATACTCGGGCTACGAGCCCTCAACTCCAAATATTCGACAAGTGTTAAATGACATATGAATTGGGACTCAGGCCACGAGCCTTCACCGAATTAACTCAACCACAGGTGTATCGATACTCGTGCTACGAGCCCTCGACATAAAATATTCTGCAAGTGTTCAACTACAGTTGAATAGGGATTCAGGCCACGAGCCTTCGCCGAATTAATTCAACCACGGTTGAATCGATACTCTGGCTGCGAGCATCGATTCAACATATTCAACAAGTGTTCAACGACAGTTGAACTGGGACTCAAGCCACGAGCCTTCGCCGAATTAATTCAACAATAGTTCAATCGATACTCGGGATACGAGCCCTCGACTCAAAATATTTGACAAGTTTTCAACGACAGTTGAACTGGGACTCGAGCCACGAGCCTTCGCCGAGTTAATTCTACCACGGTTGAATCGATACTCGGGCTCTGAGCCCGCAACTCAAGATAGTCAACAAGTGTTCAATGACATTTGAACTAGAACTCATGCCACGATCCTTCGCTGAATTAATTAAACCACAGTTGAATCGATACTCGGGCTATGAGTCCTCAACTCAATATATTCGACAAGTGTTCAAGGACATTTGAACTGGGACTCAGGCCACGAGCCTTCACCAAGTTAATTCAACCACAGTATAATCGATACTCGGGCTACGAGCCATCTACTCAAAATATTCAACAAGTGTTCAACGACAGTTAAACTGGGACTCAGGCCACGAGCCTTCGCTAAATTAATTCAAACACAATTGAATCGATACTCGAGCTAGGAGCCTCGACTCAAAATATTCGACAAGTGTTCAATGACAGTTGAACTGGGACTCAGGCCATGAGCCTTCGCCGAATTAAGTCAACCACAGTTAAATCGATACTCGTGCTACGAGCCTCGACTCAAACTATTCAACAAGTGTTCAACGGGAGTTGAACTGGGACTCAGGGCACGAGCCTTCACCGAATTAATTCAACCACTGTTGAATCGATACTCAGGCTACGAGCCCTCGACTTAAAATATTCGACAAGTGTTCAACGACAGTTGAACTAGGACTGAGGCCATCAGCCTTCGCCGAATTAAATCAGCCACATTCGAATCGATACTCGGGCTACGAGCCCTCGACTCCAAATATTCGACAAGTGTTCAACGACAGTTGAACTGGGACTCAGGCCACGAGCCTTCGCCGAGTTAATTCAACTACAAATGAATCGATACTCGGGCTACGAACCCTTGACTCAAAATATTCAACAAGTGTTCAAGGACAGTTGAACTGGGACTCAGGCCACGAGCCTTCGCCAAATTAATTCAACCACAGTTGAATCGATACTTGGGCTACGAGCCTCAACTCAAAATATTCAACAAGTGTTCAACGACATATAAATTAGGACTCAGGCCACGATCCTTCGCCGAATTAATTCAACCATGGTTGATTGGATACTCGGGCTACTAGCCCTTGACTCAAAATATTCAACAAGTGTTCAACGATAGTTGAACTGGACTCAAGCCAGGAGCCTTCGCCGAATTAATTCAACCACAATTGTATCGATGCTCAGTCTACGAGCCCTCGACTCAAAATATTCAACAAGTGTTCTGCGATAGTTGAATTGGGACTCATGCCACGAGCCTTTGCCGAATTAAGTCAACCACAGTTGAATCGATACTCATGCTACGAGCCTCGACTCAAACTATTCAGCAAGTGTTCAACGAGAGTTGATCTGGGACTTAGAGCACGAGCCTTCGCCGAATTAATTCAACCACAGTTGATTGGATACTCGGGCTACGAGCCCTTGACTCAAAATATTCGACAAGTGCTCAACGATAGTTGCACTGGACTCAGGCCAGAAGCCTTTGCCAAGTTAATTCAACCACAGTTGAGTCGATACTCGGGCTACAAGCCCTCGACTCAAAATATTCAACAAGTGTTCAACAACTGTTGAACTGGGACTCAGGCCACGAGCCTTCGCCAAATTAATTCAGCCACAGTTGAATCGATAGTCGTGCTACGAGCCTCGACGCAAAATATTCAAGAAGTGTTCAACGACAGTTGAACTGGGACTCAGGCCACGAGCCTTCGCCAAATTAATTCAACCACAGTTGAATCGATACTCCGGCTATGATCCTCGACTCAAAATATTGAAAAAGTGCTCAACGAAAGTTGAACTGGACTTAGGCAATGAGCCTTCGCCAAATTAATTCAACCACAGTTGATTGGATACTCGGGCTATGAGCCATCGACTCAAAATATTCGAAATCTGTTCAACGATAGTTGAACTGGACTTAGGCCATGAGCCTTTGCCGAATTAATTCAAGCACAGTTGTATCGATACTCGGGCTACGAGCCTCGACTCATAATATTAAACAAGTCTTCAATGACAGTTGAACTGGGACTCAGGCCATGACTCTTCGCCGGATTAATTCAACTACAGTTGAATCGATACTCGGGCTATAAGCCCGCGACTCAAAATATTCGACAAGTGTTCAATGACAGTTGAACTGGGACTCAGGGCACGAGCCTTCGTAGAATTAATTCAACCACAGTTGAATCGATACTCGTGCTACGAGCCCTCGACTCAAAATGTTCGACAAGTGTTCAACGATAGTTGAACTAGGACGCACGCCATCAGCCTTCGCCCAATTAAATCAACCACATTTGAATCGATACTCGGGATACGATCCCTCTACTCCAAATATTCGATAAGTGTTCAACGAGAGTTGAACTGGGACTCTGGGCACGAGCCTTCACCGAATTAATTCAACCAAAGTTGAATCGATACTCAGGCTACGAGCCCTCGACTTAAAATATTCGACAAGTGTTCAACGACAGTTGAACTAGGACTGAGGCCATCAGCCTTCACCGAATTAAATCAACCACATTTGAATCGATACTCGTGCTACGAGCCCTTGACTCCAAATATTCGACAAGTGTTCAACGACAGTTGAGCTGGGACTCAGGCCACGAGCCTTCGCCGAGTTAATTAAACTACAAATGAATCGATACTCGGGCTACGAACCCTTGACTCAAAATATTCAACAAGTGTACAACGATAGTTGAACTGGGACTCAGGCCACGAGCCTTCGCCAAATTAATTCAACCACAGTTGAATCGATACTTAGGCTACGAGCCTCAACTCAAAATATTCAACAAGTGTTCAACGACATATAAATTGGGACTCGGGCGACGATCCTTCGCCGAATTAATTCAACCATGGTTGATTGGATACTCGTGCTACTAGCCCTTGACTCAAAATATTCAACAAGTGTTCAACGATAGTTTAACTGGACTCAGGCCAAGAGCCTTCGCCGAATTAATTCAACCACAATTGTATCGATACTCGGGCTATGAGCCCTCGACTCAAAATATTCAACAAGTGTTCAGCGATAGCTGAACTGGGACTCATGCCACGAGCCTTCGCCGAATTAAGTCAACCATAGTTGAATCGATACTCGTGCTACGAGCCTCGACTCAAACTATTCAGAAAGTGTTCAACGAGAGTTGAACTGGTACTCAGAGCACGAGCCTTCGCCGAATTAATTCAACAACAGTTGATTGGATACTCGGGCTACGAGCCCTTGACTCAAAATATTCGACAAGTATTCAACGATAGTTGAACTGGACTCAGGCCAGAAGCCTTTGCCGAGTTTATTCAACCACAGTTGAATCGATACTCGGGCTACAAGCCCTCGACTGAAAATATTCAACAAGCGTTCAACGACAGTTGAACTGGGACTCAGGCCACGAGCCTTCACCGAATTAATTCAGCCACAGTTGAATCGATAGTCGTGCTACGAGCCTCGACGCAAAATATTCAACAAGTATTCAACGACAGTTGAACTGGGACTCAAGCCACGAGCCTTTGCCAAATTAATTCAACCACAGTTGAATCGAAACTCCGGCTACGAGCCTCGACTCAAAATACTAAAAAAGTGTTCAACGAAAGTTGAACTGGGACTCAGGCCACGTGCCATTGCCGAGTTAATTCAACCATAGTTGAATCGATACTCGAGATACGAGCCCATGACTCAAAATATTCAACAAGTGTTCAACGAAAATTGAACTAGGACTCATGCCACGAGCTTTCGCCGAATTAATTCAACCACAGTTGAATCGATCCTCGTGCTACGAGCCTCGACGCAAAATATTCAACAAGTGTTCAACGACGGTTGAACTGAGACTCATACCACTTGCTTTCGCCGAATTAGGTCAACCACAGTTGATTCGATACTCGTGCTACAAGCCTCAACTCAAACTATTAAACAAGTGTTCAATGAGAGTTGAACTGGGACTCATGGCATGAGCCTTCGCCGAATAAATTCAACCACAGTTGATTGGATACTCGGGCTACGAGCCCTCTACTCAAAATATTCGACAAGTGTTCAATGATAGTTAAACTGGACTCAGGCTAGAAGCCTTTGTCGAGTTAATTCAACCACAGTTGAATCGATACTCGGGCTACGAGCCCTCAACTCAAAATATTCAACAAGTGTTCAACGACAGTTTAACTGGGACTCAGGCCACGAGCCTTCACCGAATTAATTCAACCACAGTTGAATCGATAGTCATGCTATGAGCCTCGACGCAAAATATTCAACAAGTGTTCAACGACAAATGAACTGGGACTTAGGGCACGAGCATTCGCCAAATTAATTCAACCACAGTTGAATCGATACTTCGGCTACGAGCCTCGACTCAAAATATTGAAAACGTGTTCGACGAAAGTTGAACTGGGACTCAGGCCACGAGCCTTTGCCGAGTTAATTCAACCACACTTGAATCGATACTCGGGCTACGAGCCCTCAACTCAAAATATTTAACAAGTGTTCAACGACAGTTGAACTAGGACTCATGCCATGAGAATTCGCCGAATTAATTCAACCACAGTTGAATCGATACTCGTGATACGAGCCTCGACGCAAAATATTCAACAAGTGTTCAACGACGGTTGAACTGGGACTCAGTCCACGAGCCTTCGCCAAATTAATTCAACCACTGTTGAATCGATACTCCGGCATTGAGCCTCGACTCAAAATATTCAACAAGTGTTCAACGATAGTTGAATTAGGACTCAGGACACGAGCTTTTGCCATATTAATTCAACTACAGTTGATTGGATACTCGGGCAACGAGCCCTCGACTCAAAATATTCGACAAGTGTTCAACGACAGTTGGACTGGACTTAGGCCACGAGCCTTCGCCAAATTAATTCAACCACAGTTGTATCGATACTCGAGCTACCAGCCTCGACTCATAATATTAAATAAGTGTTTAACGATAGTTGAACTCAGACTCAGGGCACGAGCCGTCGCCGAATTAATTCAACCACAGTTGAATCGATACTCGGGCAATAAGCCCGCGACTCAAAATATTCGACAAGTGTTCAATGACAGTTGAACTAGGACTCAAGGCACAAGCCTTCACCGAATTAATTCAACCACAATTTAATCGATGCTCGGGCTACGAGCCCTCGACTCAAATTATTCAACAAGTGTTCAACAACAGTTGAACTAGGACTCAGGCCACGAGCCTTCGCCGAATTAATTCAACCATAGTTGAATCGATACTCGTGCTACGAGCCTTGATGCAAAATATTCAACAAGTGTTCAACGACAGTTGAACTAGGACTTAGGCCACGAGCTTTCGCCGAATTAATTCAACCACAGTTAAATCGATACTCGGCCTACAAGCCCATGACTAGAAATATTCGACAAGTGTTCAACAATAGTTGAACTGAGACTCATGCCATCCTTCGCCCAATTAATTCAACCACAGTTGAATAGATACTCAAGCTACGAGACCTCTACTCAAAATATTCGACAAAGTGTTCAAAGACATTTGAACTGGGACTCAGGCCACGAGCCTTCGCCAAGTTAATTCAACCACAGTTTAATCGATACTCGGGCTACGAGTCCTCGACTCAAAATATCCAACAAGTGTTCAACGACAGTTGAACTAGGACTCAGGCCACGAGCCTTTGCCAAATTAATTCAACCACAGTTGAATCGATACTCGTGCTATGAGCCTCGACTCAAAATATTCAACAAGTGTTGAACGATAGTTGAACTGGGACTCAGGCCACGAGCCTTCGCCGAATTAATTCAACCATAGTTGATTGGATACTCGAGCTACGAGCTCTCGACTCAAATATTCGACAAGTGTTCAACGACAGTTGAACTGGACTCAGTCCACAAGCCTTCGCCGAATTAATTCAACCACAGATGAATCGATACTCGGGGTACGTTTCCTCGACTTAAAATATTCAAAAAGTTTTCAACGATAGTTGAAATGAGACTCAGGCCACGAGCCTTCGCCAAATTAATTCAAACACAGTTGAATCGATACTCGGGCTACTAGCCCCGAGTCAAAATATTCAACAAGTGTTCAACGACATATGAATTGGGACTCAGGATACGAGCCTTCGCCGAGTTAATTCAACCACAGTTGTTTGGATACTCGGGCTACGAGCCCTCGACTCAAAATATTCGACAAGTGTTCAACGATAGTTGAACCGGGACTCAGACCACGAGCCTTCATCGAATTAATTCAACCACAGTTGAATCGATACTCGGGCTACGAGCCCTCGACTCAAAATATTCGACAAGTGTTCAACGATAGTTGAACTGGGACTCAGGCCACGAGCCTTCGCCGAATTAATTCAACCACAGTTGAATCGATACTCGTGCTACGAGCCTCGACGCAAAATATTCAACAAGTGTTCAACGACGGTTGAACTGGGACTCAGGCCACGAGCCTTCGCCAAATTAATTCAACCACTGTTAAATCGATACTCCGGCTATGATCCTCGACTCAAAATATTGAAAAAGTGCTCAACGAAAGTTGAACTGGACTTAGGCAATGAGCCTTCGCCAAATTAATTCAACCACAGTTGATTGGATACTCGGGCTATGAGCCCTCGACTCAAAATATTCGAAATCTGTTCAACGATAGTTGAACTGGACTTAGGCCATGAGCCTTTGCCGAATTAATTCAAGCACAGTTGTATCGATACTCGGGCTACGAGCCTCGACTCATAATATTAAACAAGTCTTCAATGACAGTTGAACTGGGACTCAAGCCATGACTCTTCGCCGTATTAGTTCAACCACAGTTGAATCGATACTCGGGCTATAAGCCCGCGACTCAAAATATTCGACAAGTGTTCAATGACAGTTGAACTGGGACTCAGGGCACGAGCCTTCGTAGAATTAATTCAACCACAGTTGAATCGATACTCGTGCTACGAGCCCTCGACTCAAAATGTTCGACAAGTGTTCAACGATAGTTGAACTAGGACGCACGCCATCAGCCTTCGCCCAATTAAATCAACCACATTTGAATCGATACTCGGGATACGATCCCTCTACTCCAAATATTCGATAAGTGTTCAACGAGAGTTGAACTGGGACTCTGGGCACGAGCCTTCACCGAATTAATTCAACCACAGTTGAATCGATACTCAGGCTACGAGCCCTCGACTTAAAATATTCGACAAGTGTTCAACGACAGTTGAACTAGGACTGAGGCCATCAGCCTTCACCGAATTAAATCAACCACATTCGAATCGATACTCGTGCTACGAGCCCTTGACTCCAAATATTCGACAAGTGTTCAACGACAGTTGAGCTGGGACTCAGGCCACGAGCCTTCGCCGAGTTAATTAAACTACAAATGAATCGATACTCGGGCTATGAACCCTTGACTCAAAATATTCAACAAGTGTACAACGACAGTTGAACTGGGACTCAGGCCACGAGAATTCGCCAAATTAATTCAACCACAGTTGAATCGATACTCGGGCTACGAGCCTCAACTCAAAATATTCAACAAGTGTTCAACGACATATAAATTGGGACTCAGGAGACGATCCTTCACCGAATTAATTCAACCATGGTTGATTGGATACTCGTGCTACTAGCCCTTGACTCAAAATATTCAACAAGTGTTCAACGATAGTTGAACTGGACTCAGGCCAAGAGCCTTCGCCGAATTAATTCAACCACAATTGTATCGATACTCGGGCTACGAGCCCTCGACTCAAAATATTCAACAAGTGTTCAGCGATAGCTTGAACTGGGACTCATGCCACGAGCCTTCGCCGAATTAAGTCAACCACAGTTTAATTGATACTCGTGCTACGAGCCTCGACTCAAACTATTCAGAAAGTGTTCAACGAGAGTTGAACTGGTACTTAGAGCACGAGCCTTCGCCGAATTAATTCAACCACAGTTGATTGGCTACTCGGGCTACGAGCCCTTGACTCAAAATATTCGACAAGTATTCAACGATAGTTGAACTGGACTCAGGCCAGAAGCCTTTGCCGAGTTTATTCAACCACAGTTGAATCGATACTCGGGCTACAAGCCCTCGACTGAAAATATTCAACAAGCGTTCAACGACAGTTGAACTGGGACTCAAGCCACGAGCCTTCACCGAATTAATTCAGCCACAGTTGAATCGATAGTCGTGCTACGAGCCTCGACGCAAAATATTCAACAAGTATTCAACGACAGTTGAACTGGGACTCAAGCCACGAGCCTTTGCCAAATTAATTCAACCACAGTTGAATCGAAACTCCGGCTACGAGCCTCGACTCAAAATACTAAAAAAGTGTTCAACGAAAGTTGAACTGGGACTCAGGCCACGTGCCCTTGCCGAGTTAATTCAACCATAGTTGAATCGATACTCGAGATACGAGCCCATGACTCAAAATATTCAACAAGTGTTCAACGAAAATTGAACTAGGACTCATGCCACGAGCTTTCGCCGAATTAATTCAACCACAGTTGAATCGATCCTCGTGCTACGAGCCTCGACGCAAAATATTCAACAAGTGTTCAACGACGGTTGAACTGAGACTCATGCCACTTGCTTTCGCCGAATTAGGTCAACCACAGTTGATTCGATACTCGTGCTACAAGCCTCAACTCAAACTATTAAACAAGTGTTCAATGAGAGTTGAACTGGGACTCATGGCATGAGCCTTCGCCGAATAAATTCAACCACAGTTGATTGGATACTCGGGCTACGAGCCCTCTACTCAAAATATTCGACAAGTGTTCAATGATAGTTAAACTGGACTCAGGCCAGAAGCCTTTGTCGAGTTAATTCAACCACAGTTGAATCGATACTCGGGCTACGAGCCCTCAACTCAAAATATTCAACAAGTGTTCAACGACAGTTTAACTGGGACTCAGGCCACGAGCCTTCACCGAATTAATTCAACCACAGTTGAATCGATAGTCATGCTATGAGCCTCGACGCAAAATATTCAACAAGTGTTCAACGACAAATGAACTGGGACTTAGGGCACGAGCATTCGCCAAATTAATTCAACCACAGTTGAATCGATACTTCGGCTACGAGCCTCGACTCAAAATATTGAAAAAGTGTTCGACGAAAGTTGAACTGGGACTCAGGCCACGAGCCTTTGCCGAGTTAATTCAACCACACTTGAATCGATACTCGGGCTACGAGCCCTCAACTCAAAATATTCAACAAGTGTTCAACGACAGTTGAACTAGGACTCATGCCATGAGAATTCGCCGAATTAATTCAACCACAGTTTAATCGATACTCGTGATACGAGCCTCGACGCAAAATATTCAACAAGTGTTCAACGACGGTTGAACTGGGACTCAGTCCAGAGCTTTCGCCAAATTAATTCAACCACTGTTGAATCGATACTCCGGCATTGAGCCTCGACTCAAAATATTCAACAAGTGTTCAACGATAGTTGAATTAGGACTCAGGACACGAGCCTTTGCCGTATTAATTCAACTACAGCTGATTGGATACTCGGGCAACGAGCCCTCGACTCAAAATATTCGACAAGTGTTCAACGATAGTTGGACTGGACTTAGGCCACGAGCCTTCGCCAAATTAATTCAACCACAGTTGTATCGATACTCGAGCTACCAGCCTCGACTCATAATATTAAACACGTGTTTAACGATAGTTGAACTCAGACTCAGGGCACGAGCCGTCGCCGAATTAATTCAACCACAGTTGAATCGATACTCGGGCAATAAGCCCGCGACTCAAAATATTCGACAAGTGTTCAATGACAGTTGAACTAGGACTCAAGGCACAAGCCTTCACCGAATTAATTCAACCACAATTTAATCGATGCTCGGGCTACGAGCCCTCGACTCAAAATATTCAACAAGTGTTCAACAACAGTTGAACTGGGACTCAGGCCACGAGCCTTCGCCGAATTAATTCAACCATAGTTGAATCGATACTCGTGCTACGAGCCTTGATGCAAAATATTCAACAAGTGTTCAACGACAGTTGAACTAGGACTTAGGCCACGAGCTTTCGCCGAATTAATTCAACCACAGTTAAATCGATACTCGGCCTACAAGCCCATGACTAGAAATATTCGACAAGTGTTCAACAATAGTTGAACTGAGACTCATGCCATCCTTCGCCCAATTAATTCAACCACAGTTGAATAGATACTCAAGCTACGAGACCTCTACTCAAAATATTCGACAAAGTGTTCAAAGACATTTGAACTGGGACTCAGGCCACGAGCCTTCGCCAAGTTAATTCAACCACAGTTTAATCGATACTCGGGCTACGAGCCCTCGACTCAAAATATCCAACAAGTGTTCAACGACAGTTGAAATAGGACTCAGGCCACGAGCCTTTGCCAAATTAATTCAACCACAGTTGAATCGATACTCGGGCTTTGAGCCTCGACTCAAAATATTCAACAAGTGTTGAACGATAGTTGAACTGGGACTCAGGCCACGAGCCTTCGCCGAATTAATTCAACCACAGTTGATTGGATACTCGAGCTACGAGCTCTCGACTCAAATATTCGACAAGTGTTCAACGACAGTTGAACTGGACTCAGTCCACGAGCCTTCGCCGAATTAATTCAACCACAGATGAATCGATACTCGGGGTACGTTTCCTCGACTCAAAATATTCAACAAGTTTTCAACGATAGTTGAAATGAGACTCAGGCCACGAGCCTTCGCCAAATTAATTCAACCACAGTTGAATCGATACTCGGGCCACGAGCCCCGAGTCAAAATATTCAACAAGTGTTCAATGACATATGAATTGGGACTCAGGCCACGAGTCTTCGCCGAGTTAATTCAACCACAGTTGATTGGATACTCGGGCTACGAGCCCTCGACTCAAAATATTCGACAAGTGTTCAACGATAGTTGAACTGGACTCTGGCCATGAGCCTTTGCCGAGTTAATTCAACCACAGTTGAATCGATACTCGGGCTACGAGCCCTCGACTCAAAATATTCAACAAGTGTTCGACAACTGTTGAACTGGGACTCAGGCCACGAGCCTTCGCCGAATTAATTCAACCACAGTTGAATCGATACTCATGCTACGAGCCTCGATGCAAAATATTCAACAAGTGTTCAACGACAGTTGAACTGGGACTCAGGCCACGAGCCTTCGCCAAATTAATTCAACCACAGTTGAATCGATACTCCGGCTATGATCCTCGACTCAAAATATTGAAAAAGTGCTCAACGAAAGTTGAACTGGACTTAGGCAATGAGCCTTCGCCAAATTAATTCAACCACAGTTGATTGGATACTCGGGCTATGAGCCCTCGACTCAAAATATTCGAAATCAATTCAACGATAGTTGAACTTGACTTAGGCCATGAGCCTTTGCCGAATTAATTCAAGCACAGTTGTATCGATACTCGGGCTACGAGCCTCGACTCATAATATTAAACAAGTCTTAAATGACAGTTGAACTGGGACTCAGGCCATGACTCTTCGCCGTATTAATTCAACCACAGTTGAATCGATACTCGGGCTATAAGCCCGTGACTCAAAATATTCGACAAGTGTTCAATGACAGTTGAACTGGGACTCAGGGCACGAGCCTTCGTAGAATTAATTCAACCACAGTTGAATCGATACTCGTGCTACGAGACCTCGACTCAAAATGTTCGACAAGTGTTCAACGATAGTTGAACTAGGACGCACGCCATCAGCCTTCGCCCAATTAAATCAACCACATTTGAATCGATACTCGGGATACGATCCCTCTACTCCAAATATTCGATAAGTGTTCAACGAGAGTTGAACTGGGACTCTGGGCACGAGCCTTCACCGAATTAATTCAACCACAGTTGAATCGATACTTAGGCTACGAGCCCTCGACTTAAAATATTCGACAAGTGTTCAACGACAGTTGAACTAGGACTGAGGCCATCAGCCTTAACCGAATTAAATCAACCACATTCGAATCGATACTCGTGCTACGAGCCCTTGACTCCAAATATTCGACAAGTGTTCAACGACAGTTGAGCTGGGACTCAGGCCACGAGCCTTCGCCGAGTTATTTAAACTACAAATGAATAGATACTCGGGCTACGAACCCTTGACTCAAAATATTCAACAAGTGTACAACGACAGTTGAACTGGGACTCAGGCCACGAGCCTTCGCCAAATTAATTCAACCACAGTTGAATCGATACTCAGGCTACGAGCCTCAACTCAAAATATTCAACAAGTGTTCAACGACATATAAATTGGGACTCAGGCGACGATCCTTCGCCGAATTAATTCAACCATGGTTCATTGGATACTCGTGCTACTAGCCCTTGACTCAAAATATTCAACAAGTGTTCAACGATAGTTGAACTGGACTCAGGCCAAGAGCCTTCGCCGAATTAATTCAACCACAATTGTATCGATACTCGAGCTACGAGCCCTCGACTCAAAATATTCAACAAGTGTTCAGCTAGCTGAACTGGGACTCATGCCACGAGCCTTCGCCGAATTAAGTCAAACACAGTTGAATCGATACTCGTGCTACGAGCCTCGACTCAAACTATTCAGAAAGTGTTCAACGAGAGTTGAACTGGTACTCAGAGCACGAGCCTTCGCCGAATTAATTCAACCACAGTTGATTGGATACTCGGGCTACGAGCCCTTGACTCAAAATATTCGACAAGTATTCAACGATTGTTGAACTGGACTCAGGCTAGAAGCCTTTGCCGAGTTTATTCAACCACAGTTGAATCGATACTCGGGCTACAAGCCCTCGACTGAAAATATTCAACAAGCGTTCAACGACAGTTGAACTGGGACTCAAGCCACGAGCCTTCACCGAATTAATTCAGCCACAGTTGAATCGATAGTCGTGCTACGAGCCTCGACGCAAAATATTCAACAAGTATTCAACGACAGTTGAACTGGGACTCAAGCCACGAGCCTTTGCCAAATTAATTCAACCACAGTTGAATCGAAACTCCGGCTACGAGCCTCGACTCAAAATACTAAAAAAGTGTTCAACGAAAGTTGAACTGGGACTCAGGCCACGTGCCCTTGCCGAGTTAATTCAACCATAGTTGAATCGATACTCGAGATACGAGCCCATGGCTCAAAATATTCAACAAGTGTTCAACGAAAATTGAACTAGGACTCATGCCACGAGCTTTCGCCGAATTAATTCAACCACAGTTGAATCGATCCTCGTGCTACGAGCCTCGACGCAAAATATTCAACAAGTGTTCAACGACGGTTGAACTGAGACTCATGCCACTTGCTTTCGCCGAATTAGGTCAACCACAGTTGATTCGATACTCGTGCTACAAGCCTCAACTCAAACTATTAAACAAGTTTTCAATGAGAGTTGAACTGGGACTCGGGGCATGAGCCTTCGCCGAATAAATTCAACCACAGTTGATTGGATACTCGGGCTACGAGCCCTCTACTCAAAATATTCGACAAGTGTTCAATGATAGTTAAACTGGACTCAGGCCAGAAGCCTTTGTCGAGTTAATTCAACCACAGTTGAATCGATCCTCGGGCTACGAGCCCTCAACTCAAAATATTCAACAAGTGTTCAACGACAGTTTAACTGGGACTCAGGCCACGAGCCTTCACCGAATTAATTCAACCACAGTTGAATCGATAGTCATGCTATGAGCCTCGACGCAAAATACTCAACAAGTGTTCAACGACAAATGAACTGGGACTTAGGGCACGAGCATTCGCCAAATTAATTCAACCAAAGTTGAATCGATACTTCGGCTACGAGCCTCGACTCAAAATATTGAAAAAGTGTTCGATGAAAGTTGAACTGGGACTCAGGCCACGAGCCTTTGCCGAGTTAATTCAACCACACTTGAATCGATACTCGGGCTACGAGCCCTCAACTCAAAATATTCAACAAGTGTTCAACGACAGTTGAACTAGGACTCATGCCATGAGAATTCGCCGAATTAATTCAACCACAGTTGAATCGATACTCGTGATACGAGCCTCGACGCAAAATATTCAACAAGTGTTCAACGACGGTTGAACTGGGACTCAGTCCACGAGCCTTCGCCAAATTAATTCAACTACTGTTGAATGGATACTCCGGCATTGAGCCTCGACTCAAAATATTCAACAAGTGTTCAACGATAGTTGAATTAGGACTCAGGAGACGAGCCTTTGCCGTATTAATTCAACTACAGTTGATTGGATACTCGGGCAACGAGCCCTCGACTCAAAATATTCGACAAGTGTTCAACGACAGTTGGACTGGACTTAGGCCACGAGCCTTCGCCAAATTAATTCAACCACAGTTGTATCGATACTCGAGCTACCAGCCTCGACTCATAATATTAAACAAGTGTTTAACGATAGTTGAACTCAAACTCAGGGCACGAGCCGTCGCCGAATTAATTCAACCACAGTTGAATCGATACTCGGGCAATAAGCCCGCGACTCAAAATATTCGACAAGTGTTCAATGACAGTTGAACTAGGACTCAAGGCACAAGCCTTCACCAAATTAATTCAACCACAATTTAATCGATGCTCGGGCTACGAGCCCTCGACTCAAAATATTTAACAAGTGTTCAACAACAGTTGAACTGGGACTCAGGCCACGAGCCTTCGCCGAATTAATTCAACCATAGTTGAATCGATACTCGTGCTACGAGCCTTGATGCAAAATATTCAACAAGTGTTCAACGACAGTTCAACTAGGACTTAGGCCACGAGCTTTCGCCGAATTAATTCAACCACAGTTAAATCGATACTCGGCCTACAAGCCCATGACTAGAAATATTCGACAAGTGTTCAACAATAGTTGAACTGAGACTCATGCCATCCTTCGCCCAATTAATTCAACCACAGTTGAATAGATACTCAAGCTACGAGACCTCTACTCAAAATATTCGACAAAGTGTTCAAAGACATTTGAACTGGGACTCAGGCCACGAGCCTTCGCCAAGTTAATTCAACCACAGTTTAATCGATACTCGGGCTACGAGCCCTCGACTCAAAATATCCAACAAGTGTTCAACGACAGTTGAACTAGGACTCAGGCCACGAGCCTTTGCCAAATTAATTCAACCACAGTTGAATCGATACTCGGGCTATGAGCCTCGACTCAAAATATTCAACAAGTGTTGAACGATAGTTGAACTGGGACTCAGGCCACGAGCCTTCGCCGAATTAATTCAACCACAGTTGATTGGATACTCGAGCTACGAGCTCTCGACTCAAATATTCGACAAGTGTTCAACGACAGTTGAACTGGACTCAGTCCACGAGACTTTGCCGAATTAATTCAACCACAGATGAATCGATACTCGGGGTACGTTTCCTCGACTCAAAATATTCAACAAGTTTTCAACGATAGTTGAAATGAGACTCAGGCCACGAGCCTTCGCCAAATTAATTCAACCATAGTTGAATCGATACTAGGGCTACGAGCCTCGAGTCAAAATATTCAACAAGTGTTCAACGACATATGAATTGGGACTCAGGCCACGAGCCTTCGCCGAATTAATTCAACCACGGTTGATTGGATACTCGGGCTACGAGCCCTCGACTCAAAATATTCGACAAGTGTTCAACGATAGTTGACCTGGACTCAGGCCAGAAGCCTTCGCCGAATTAAGTCAACCACAGTTGAATCGATACTCGGGCTACGAGCCCTCGACTCAAAATATTCAACAAGTGTTCAACAACTGTTGAACTGGGACTCAGGCCACGAGCCTTCGCCGAATTAATTCAACCACAGTTGAATCGATACTCATGCTACGAGCCTCGACACAAAATATTCAACAAGTGTTCAACGACAGTTGAACTGGGACTCAGGCCACGAGCCTTCGCCAAATTAATTCAACCACAGTTGAATCGATACTCCGGCTACGAGCCTCGACTCAAAATATTGAACAAGTGTTCAACAAAAGTTGAACTGGGACTCAGGTCACGAGCCTTCGCCGAATTAATTCAACCACAGTTGATTGGATACTCGGGCTGTGAGCCCTCGACTCAAAATATTCAAAATCTGTTCAACGACAACTGAACTGGACTTAGGCCACGAGCCTTTGCTGAATTAATTCAACCACAAATGTATCGATACTCGGTTAACGAGCCTCGACTCATAATATTACACAAGTGTTCAATGACAGTTGAACTGAGACTCAGGCCACGACCCTTCGCCGAATTAATTCAACCACAGTTTAATCGGTACTCGGCCTATAAGCCCGCGACTCAAAATATTCGACAAGTGTTCAATGACAGTTGTCACACCTCCTTTTGGCGCTACCGCACCCCGCGAAGGGCGTGGTGGAAGGGAGTTTTTCCAATTGAAGGACAATCAAAACGGGATTCGTTTATTAAGAGATTCAGATTCGCCACTTGGGAGATTTGTGGTGTCCCAAGTCACCGGTTCGAATCCCGAATCGAGGAAAGGTTTGACTTTGTTTAACAATCCGCGAACCAGAAATCTGGATAAGGAATTCTGTTAACCCGGGAGAAGGTGTTAGGCATTCCCAAGTTCCGTGGTTCTAGCACGGTCGCTCAACTATCATGTTTGGCTTATTTATCTGATTTTAACAAATATGAACTTATGTGCCAGTTTTAACTTTTGAACCGCTTTCATTATTATAATTATTTTAACAAAGAATTGCAACATTGTGAAAACATATATTGAACCACGTTGCACCAGTGCACCCGTAGTTGTCAACACATTCCGACTCCGTTGAGATTTGGATTTGAGTCACATAAATGTGCACCCGAGTTTAGGGAGATAAGATTATTAAATACGTGCTTAAAGCTACTAACGCATTATTATTTTTTGAGAAGTCCGTGAAATTCGCTAAAACGACACATCTCAAAGTCTAAGTATTTTTATATATATATTTATAAGGGCCCCGTAACTTATGCATTTTTTATTTGACGAGGCTCGTCTTATTTTTCGTAAAAAAAGGCAAACCTAAGAGCAACTATGATTCTCTACTTTGTTTGTCTCTAAAAAGGAATCCTAACTTATACACTGAGGTTATCCAGGGTCGTTATAATCAGGTTACATAAAATGCACCGCCCAATTTTTTAGAAATTAAGCATTACAACTCATAGCCACTAACAAATCATGCTGCCGTTAAAACCCAACTTCTATTAATTCAAAAACGAAAAATAAGACTTAACACTAGTAGTCATGATTTTTAACTCAACGTTCACATTCTTATTACAATGAGAGTACACCATATACATGAGTACATACGTTGCAACAATCCACTAGATGTGTTAAATTGTACGATTATTAAACACAAATATATGCACAAAAGTAGACATTCTTGTAAAAAAAAACTAAAACTCCAATATATTTTCACATCTACATTAAGCATATACAGTAACTAGCCATAAAATAAATATTTTTTGACAAAGAAAATACATTGTTGAAATATGTCCATATCAAATACCCTCATTCATTTTTGAACCATAATATGAGAAAATAACGAAATGAAACAAAGGATGAAGAACAGTAACCTTCGGAACTCGATGAACTTAGAACCACAAACGACGGCCTCAACGGAAACGGAACTACGAGCGGCAGCCTCGACGGATTGAACCTCAATGATAGAGCCGAAGTATTCTCCAAATCGGATTAATGATAGATCTCCCAACAAAAATATACATCGAACCTTGACTGAAAATTAGCAACAAAAATCTGGACCGGGAGTCTTAACAATGACAGAAGTTTGAACATCAACAGCGTTAGAGATAGAGGTGAAGGAGGCCTAGTTCATCGATTTTCAGGCTAAACTTGCCGGTGGAGCTGCTGGTGAAGAGGTGAGGAAGATGCGACTGAGGGTTATTACTGGTTTGGTTGGTCGTTTCGTTTCCGGTGGTTTCAGGGGTGGTCGACGGATGGTTGCTGGTCGTTTGGGATAGTGTGAGGAGGAAGAAAAGATGAAGGGTTAAGGCCGCTGGTGGTTGACGGCGAGTTTGATGGTGAAGAAGCCATGGTCGTTCGTGGCGATTGCTGGCGAATTCCGTTGTTGGAGTGTTCAGAGGATGGAGAAGAAAGGTTTATGGGTTGGTTAGGGTGGTGTGACGACGGGTGGTAGCTATGGAGGAACGACTGGCGGCTCTAATGGTGGCTACTGTGAGAGTTTTGTTGGCGGTGGCTGGGCTGAAAGGGGTCGTTTGGTGTACGAAGGGTTGCTGGCGGGTTAGAGGCTGGAGGATTTGTTTTCCTGTGAATTGCTGCGCCTCCCTTGCTGCCGTTTTCTTCTTCTTCTTTAAGAAGAAGATGTATATCACTCTTCGTTTTTTTTCTTTCTGTTTCGTTTTTTTTCTTTCTGTTTCGTTTTTTTCTTTCTGTTTCGTTTTTTCTTCTTTCTGCCGTTTTCTTCTTCTCTTTAAGAAGAAGATGTATATCTCTCCTCGTTTTTTTTTGTGCCTTTGCTGCCGTTTTCTTCTTCTTTAAGAAGAAGATGTACCTCCTCTATTCGTTTGTCTCCCAGCCCCCTTTCACGTGTTTGCTTCTTCTTCAAAATAGTAATATTCTCTTTTCCACCATGTATTGTCCAATTTATTGTTTTGTGTTTGTCTTTTCATTTTTTTTTAATTATTCTCCCATCCCTCCCCCTTCAAGTTAGTGTAGTGTCGTATGGGTTGTTTTGTCCGTGTCCCCCACGTGTGGTGGGCTCGGATTATTATGGGCTAGGTCCGAAAATTATAAAATCGGGTAGTTTGAACCCGAATATTATTCTTTGCCCGGAATCTAGAATGAGAACACGGTGCTATTAATTAATCCTACGTAAGCAAAATAACTATAAGACTCATAATAAAAACAAAACTATTTTTTTTTAATATATTTTATTTTCAAGATTAAAGTAACCACAAAATGTTGATGAAACTATTTATTTATTTATTTTCATAATTTTCATTTTTATATGAAAAATAAAAATATAAAGTACTATTTTTGTATTTTTTCAGTTTAAAATGACTTCAAAATATTAATAAAACTATATTTTTGTTATTTTTCATTTTAAGGTAAAAATAAAGTAAAAGAGTCAAAATTAGCTAAGATAACTATATTAGGCCTAAACTAAATATTTTATGCTAAAAATATAAAAAATCTCGAGTAGGGGCAAAATCACGCATCTACAGCTGCCCCTCTTTGACTGAAAACACAAAGAGTTTTCAGACAAAGAACGACTAGACAAGTGTTTTGACCCGACCCTTATTCGGAGAGACTAAACTAAAAAGAAGAGGATGTGACCGAGCCCTTGTATCTGAGCTGCCTACATATCCTTGGCCATAAAGGAATCAGGCCACGTGTAGTTCGGAAGTGAGTAAGAATATGGAGTAACCGAAGTGGAGAGCCAGTCGAGGTGTCGTTCCGTCGGGGTTCCGTTCCATCGAAGTTCCGGTCCGTGGTCCTGCTATTACATCAAAAATCAAAACATGAAAAAGGCTAACTAAACCTATCAGCTACTAGTTACAAGATTCCTATCTATAAGTCTTCTAAAGCTTGATCTTGAGTATTGTTTGGCGCTTTATGTAGACTCTAAATTTGAACTTTGATACTTGCTAGTTGTAGGTGCTAGTTCCATCTTCTTTGGCCTTCTGGATCAGGACCAGACTTGCAGTTCTTGTGTCATTGACCATGTCTTGGACAACTTTCATCAGCTTCTGCATTTTGGATTGGCTTCTTGCCCTTTTTTTCATTGTGACTAACTTCTGTTGATCATCTCGGACCGTTGACTCGCATTCTGGTCGCAAGCTTCTTTTGTTGCTAACTTGCATTGCACTCCGAAGTGAATTCCCTTACTTGCGATCTTTGAACTATTCTCCTTCGAAGTCTGAATCTATCTTTTCTGATCCTTGTTGCCTTCCTTCTGATTATAAACTTGGATTCATGTTGTGGATTTCCGTTACACTCTATCACTTTCCCATTGTTCACTATCCTTATCAAATCTTGGAAACTGAGACGCCGTTCTGCTTTTCTGGCGGGCTTCTGACTTTAACGACAAACTCTAATCATAAATCGCCATTCCATTCTTCAGGCGGGCTCCCTGACTTCAATCATCAACTTTGAAAATAAATCGCCATTCTTCTCTTCAGGTGGGCTCCTAACTTCAACATCAACTTAGAAAATAAAACGCCATTCCTCTCTTCAGGCGGGCTCCTGACTTCAACATCTTTTGAAAATAAATCGCCATTCCTCTCTTCAGGCGGGCTCCCGACTTTAACAACATCTTTTGAAAATAAATCGCCATTCCTCTCTTCAGGCGGGTTCCTGACTTCAACATCAACTTTTGAAAATAAATCGCCATTCCTCTCTTCAGGCGGGCTCCCGACTTCAACAACATCCTTTGAAAATAAATCGCCACTCCATTCTTCAGGCGGGCTCCTGACTTCAACAACATCTTTTGAAAATAAATCGCCACTCCATTCTTCAGGCGGGCTCCTGACTTCAACAACATCCTTTGAAAATAAATCACCACTCCATTCTTCAGGCGGGCTCCTGACCTCAACAACATCTTTTGAAAATAAATCGCCATTCCTCTCTTCAGGTGGGCTCCTGACTTCAACAACATCCTTTGAAAATAAATCGCCACTCCATTCTTCAGGCGGGCTCCTGACTTCAACAACATCTTTTGAAAATAAATCGCCACTCCATTCTTCAAGCGGGCTCCTGACTTCAACAACATCCTTTGAAAATAAATCGCTACTCCATTCTTCAGGCGGGCTCCTGACTCCAACAACATCCTTTGAAAATAAATCGCCACTCCATTCTTCAGGCGGGCTCCTGACTTCAACATCAACTTTTGAAAATAAATCGCCATTCCTCTCTTCAAGCGGGCTCCCGACTTCAACAACATCCTTTGAAAATAAATCGCCACTCCATTCTTCAGAGGCGGGCTCCTGACTTCAACAACGTCTTTTGAAAATAAATCGCCACTCCATTCTTCAAGCGGGCTCCCGACTTCAACAACATCCTTTGAAAATAAATCGCCACTCCATTCTTCAGACGGGCTCCCGACTTCAACAACATCCTTTGAAAATAAATCGCCACTCCATTCTTCAGGCGGGCTCCGACTTCAACAACATCCTTTGAAAATAAATCGCCACTCCATTCTTCAGGCGGGCTCCCGACTTCAACAAAGTCTTTTGAAAATAAATCGCCACTCCATTCTTCAGGCGGGCTTCTGACCTCAACAACATCTCACTAACTCCATCCCATCCATGTCGCCTTCCTTTGCTTCCTGCACCATTTTCTTCTTCCTGCATCGCTTCTTGGACCATCCTTTCTTCTGAATTACCTTGTTTTGGAATTGCTTTCCTCCTAGGTCGTGTCATTTTTCTCTTGACTGCTGGGGATATCTTTGGAACTAATTACTTACCTGCTGGGGTAATGCTGTTGGGGAAATCTTCTTTATTTCCTCTTTTTCTACCTTCTTCAAAAACCTTTATTCTCTTCCGGGATCGATGGAGATTGAAATGTCATTAGCTTGGGATTACACTGTCGGGGATCCCTTTTCCTTTTTCCTCTTTCCAAACCTCATTCGGGACTCGCGCTTGGCTCCCTTGAAAAACTTGTAGGATATAATGCTGCCGGAGAAATCTCGAAATCGGTGTTTCATTTTTTCGAGAACTGCTGGGGATGATACCGACTTCTTGCCTTTCTGAACGCAAGCTTCCTCGTTTTGTCTTGTCTGTTGGGGGTATAATTTCCTCTATCACAACTTGTTGTTTTCTCTTTTTTTTTTTTTTTGCTGCTGGGGATAATCGGGTTCAAAGATCATTTCCTCGCGTTATCCGGTTTCTTTCCCCAACCGGGTATTTGGTTTCGAGAAAATTTTTGCAACGGAAGAAAATTTTCTGCCCCAGTTTGAGAATCTTCTTCGTGGCATGCTTTTCTGCCAACAACCCCTCTTCTTCCTGTTTCAAATCAAAGAAAAATTCGTTAGTTTTTAAAATGTGGTGGCTGGTTGTGGTGCTCCTGCTGGGGACGGTTCTCCTCCTCTTTCCCTGCTCTGCGTTTCATTATCAGAACTTGCTGGGGATGTTATTATTTGATGATATTCATGCTGGGGATAGCTTTCTCCTTTCTTGCTTCCCCACCTTCCTTGACGACTCTTTATTCGCGAACCTTTCCACGTGGTTTTCCACTGACCACCCGAATTCCTATGATAGTGACCCTTCGTGAAGACCTTGCATATTTTACTGGCGAACCATTTTCTTCGTTCACCCTTGTCACTGAAAATACCTCTTCTGCTGGGGATATCCTCCCTTCTTCTGTGGCGTTCTCCGACCTTTGAATCTCACTGGCCTTGGCCTTGAGGTCATTAACCTTTACTTTTTATGGAGGTATCTTTTATGATGTTGGTCTACCCCTTTGTCAACTTCCTCTTGTTGGGGAACATCCTTCTGGACATTGGCATTGCGCTTGTTCCCTCCTGACTTATACCACTTGGGTGTACCAAATAGAATCCCGTCTTGCGTAATTGGAAAGCCGATGGAAAATTTTGCAGTCATTTCTGGCAAACAGACTCTATTGGGGAATTTTCGATAAAAAGAAGAAAGATAAAAGGAAACAGAATAAAAGACAAAAAGGAAGATGACTCTCTAAAAAGAAAAATTATAAAGTTAACCTAATCAAACGTGGATACCAACTCTAATGGACATGACATGCACATATATCCTATCCTCCGTCGTTAAACCGCCTTTTGTAATCTTCGCATGGGGCTTTCCCATCTGATTTCCAATCTCCATTCGACTTGTAGTGCCCGAGGGGTTTTCACTACCAAACCTCTCTCATTTCGGTTTTTCTCTCAGCTTTCATCGCCTTATGGTGTCTGTGAAGGTTTTCACCGCTAAGACTCTCTCATTTGTCTTACTTTTTCACTGGGGATTGGTGGTGTTACTGCTAAGACTCTCCTATTTTCTGCTGGAGCTCGGAGTCTTTCTGCCGGGAATCAGAGTGTCATGTCCCGATGAAACTTCTCTCATTTGCCTAACTCAACCTCTTTTGAAAATTGGTCAAAAGGTCTTTCTTTGGACCGTAATGTGGGTTTGGACAGGGCTAGAAAAAAAGGGTATTAAAGGCTCAAAATAAAACAAATTGGGTTCAAAATTACAACCTTCGGAATCCTATATTTTCCTTACATAAACACATTTTTTTTACTGCCCCCGTTTCTGGCTTGGGGAATTTTTTGGTTTTCATTTACACTATGACCGAGCTGTGAAGCGCCTACTTATCCTCTTTGAGGAATCAGGTCAAACGTAGTTCCCAATTCCTCATTTTTCTTTTCATTTTTTTTTTCATTTTTTTTTTCTTTCGTTACTTTTTGGTTTGTTTTTTTTTTCTCTTTTTCTTTCTTTATCTTCCCCATTTGTGTTTCTAATTTTGGTACCGATTCCGAAGGAGGGATATGAAAGAAATCAAAATAAGGCTCGAAGGGTTAACGAAGGATAAAGTGTTTGGGTAGCAGAACAAAATGCCTTCGTCATTCCAATCTTCAAAACACACCAGGTACAAACAACACGATTAACATTCGTCATATCTTTAAAGCACAGTTGGACAACACTCTCATTTTCATTATTGTGAATGACCCCACGTCGATTTGGCCAGCTTGCCTTTAACTGTTTCCTTTTTAGTTGCCCCGGTTTCACATGACTCGGGATCCAAATAATCTCAAATTGTTTTTATTTCCTTTAAATGACCCGATCATCTTCCAATTGCTTCATGATTAACTTTTAGAAATAAGCCACAATTATGTGTGCGCATGTCGTGTCACTAGATTCGGCGTTTGAACACAAGACAAATCTAAAGGGTAAAAAGACTAAACAAATAAGATGATCGGAAGTAACAAAAGACCGAAAGCTTCATTAAACTAATGACGAAATGATTCAATGACAAAATAAGCAAAACAAACTAGAGTACAACCCTGAAACAAAACTGGGCAAGACCAAAGCGAACTACTAGGACAAAAGTGGAAGGACAAGAGGGTTTGACCCCAAGACAAAATCAGAATCACAATCTTGAAAATAACTCGGACAACAGAAATGTCAACAAAAATGAACCACCAAAACTCCATCCAGCTGACCCAAAGACGGAGTGTCTTTCCAACTACCAAGCACAACATTTTAGCCACTAAGTTCTGCTTCAATATTGCTGAGGCTTCCATCTGCTTCAACATTTTTAGCTTCAGTCAATATCCCCCCCAGAGGATTCGTGTGCTCCCTGTCATCGTCATTGATCACAATTAACCATCCTTTTTGAATCATTCTTTCTATTTCCTTTTTCAAGGTACGGCAACTCTCAATATCGTGCCCTCTGACATTGGAATGGTATGCACATCGTGCAGTAGGATTGAAGCTTCTTGCACGTGGATCGGGAGTATATCCGGGGAGCGGTGTAATCAAGCCGACATGTTTTAACTTTTCAAACAGACTTGCATAGGATTCTCCGATAGGGGTAAGAGCCTTTTCTCGCTTCAGCAACCTCTCCTCCCTAAACGCCTTATTGGGCCTGAAACCTGACCCCGGGGGTTTTCGGTATGTTCGTGGGGGTTGGTAGGCTTTTTGTGGAGCTGGGTACCTGGAAGGTGAAGTACGATTTTGGGTGTCCCGGGAAGAGTAGTGGTGTTGGGGACGGGAGTAGCGTTGTGAAAACATAGCTGGGGGACGAGTAGTTGAGCTAATTGAGCGGCTGAAAAAATTGTGATAGGCGGGTATATATGGAGAGTGTAGGGGATCATCTGGCATCGGGTTCATTGTACGGGTATGGACAGAGTCTAGGAAGCTAGGTGGTGGCGGGGGTGGTGCTTTTCCATCCATCCATGCCCGATACATGTCGGCCACATGTTGTCTCAATATTTTGACTTCTTCCACTAACACGTGGTTCCGTTCAACCAGCTATTGTCGGGTATCGGTATCAACCCACTCAGTCTTGAGATCTTCTGCCATCGTCCTCTGACTTTGTCCTGAAGGGAAGAGTTATTTTAGAACCACAACCAACCACCTTTCTGGAACGGAACACAACAAAGTGGAGACATTACGTTAACGTTAGGGCATTGGACAAACAGGTAAACGTGCATTAAGGATGCAATGAACCTAGGCAGTTAAACCTTTCTATCACGCATTTGCTTCAGTTACATGCGTCGTTCCAGCTTCTCATATACGTGCTTCCTAAACCTTCCTTTATTTTCTTAATTGTTGTTATTATTTTTTTCATTTTTCTCTTTTTCTCTTCTTTTTTTTCTTTTTGTAGTTTTCCATTTTTTTTTCTTTTGGTTATGGATATGATCGAATCCTATGTGGATTGCCTACGTATCATGACCCCGCATGAATCAGACCGAGCGTAGTTCTTGCAAATTAATGCAAGAAATAAAGAGATGAATATTTGATTTTTTTTTCGTTTTTTTTTTTGAAAAAATTGTAAAAGCCGACTCCAACTACAAACTCTGATGAAAAACTTTCACACCTTGTGCTGGAGATTTCTACAAGAATAAAAATATTTTTAGCGCCAATTATGACTATTTCTACTAACCATGTAATGGCTTATTTGGCAAAAATGGCTATTTTTGCAAAATTTATTTAATGAAAAAAGATAAACTTGAAAAACAATTTCCTCCTGTGGCTCATGGGGGCATCGTTCGGCATCGCCATAAGCCAACACAAGACTGGAGAAATTTCTAATATCAATTGACTATTTTTACAAAATTGGCCATGTAATGACTTATTTGACAAAGCGGCTATTTTTGCAAAATTTTATTTAAGAGACTACAAATTCAAAATTTTTCATCTTAGGGCCCATGGGGTATCGTTCAGCACCGGCACAGGCCAACACAAGACTGAGAAAGTTTAAATGCCAAATGTGGCCATTTCAGCAAAACCATATGTTTTTTTTTTTAAAAGTTGAGTGATGGCTCAAACATAATCTTGCGGATACGACCTTTCAATATTTCCACGAGGGAATATTTCAAGGCTGTGCTCAAAAATCATTTACAAAGACTCAAAGTGGCTATTCTTGCAAAAATATCCTTCCAGCGTACTTTTGGGGAACATTCGGCTTATTTTAAACAAGAATAGCACCACCCGACTTATTTATAACAAAATAAAAAATTTGACATTTTTTTTTAAATTTTGCAAAAGGGGTGTGAACCCGGACTTGATTTTGCGGCTATGGCCTTGCAACATTTCCACAAGGAATATTTCAAGGCTATGCCCGTAAATTAAAAATGACTCAAAGTGACTATTTTTGTAAAATCAGCCTTCCGGCGTCCTTTCGGAATATTCGGCTATTTTTAAAAACGGTATCACTTTGATTTTATTGACAAAATTAAACACACAATTTTTTTTGATTTTTTGAAAGGTGTGGTAACCCAAACTTGATTTTGCAACTACGACCTTTCAACATTTCCGCGAGGAAATATTTCAAGGTTGTGCCCAAAAATTATTTACAATGATTTAAAGTGGCTATTTTTGCAAAAACAGCCTTCCGGCGTCCTTTCGGAACATTCGGCTATTTTTCAAAATGGCATCACTTTGATTTTATTGACAAAATTAAACACACATTTTTTGATTTTTTGAAAGGTGTGCTAACCCAAACTTGATTTTGCGGCTACGACCTTTCAACATTTCCGCGAGGAAATATTTCAAGGTTGTGCCCAAAAATTATTTACAATGATTCAAAGTGGCTATTTTTTGCAAAAACAGCCTTCCGGCGTCCTTTCGGAACATTCGGCTATTTTTCAAAATGGCATCACTTTAATTTTATTGACAAAATTAAACACACATTTATTTTGATTTTTGAAAGGTGTGGTTGGACCCGATGAGGGTTGCCTACGTATCCCACCTAATGGCGAGAATCAAACCTGCGTAGTTCGGTCAGATAAAGAAAACTACTTTTGAAAACAATGACATTTCCTTTTCTTTTATGTTTTTTTTTCATTATATATATATATATATATATATATTTATTATAAACAAGCAACACGAATTATTTTTGAAAACAAACTATTAGTTTTTGAAAACAAACTATTATTTTTCAATTCATTGGCATATAAAACGAACTATTATAATTTTCATTTTATTGACAAACAAATGACTATTTTTTATGAATAAAATCACTTTTTTTTATTGAAAAATAAAGCTTGTTTTTTTTAATTATTAAAATAAAACGTTTTTCTTTTTTTTTCTTTTAAGTAATAACAAACTATTTTAAAAATAACAATTCTCTTTTTTTTCCTTTTTATTCTCAAAATCCGGTAGAGTTTCGACACTACTTGGGCATTGGTTTGTTTTCTAAAAATGAGTAGTTATCTCTCTGCACTGTTACTTTTCTTTTCTCTTTTTTTCTTCATTTTTCCTCAATATTTACAAATCGGTCGGCATGCAAGTCTGAAACAAATAATTGCGTGAAACAAACAGGAGGCAACAGGATGGCCTTTTTTTTTATTTTAGGTTGACTGTCCTAGATGGACCCAACCCCTGTGTTGAGTCCCCTAAGTCAAATGCAACATGATGCAAATAAGCGTTCCTACTAGGGATCCGGCATGAAGTCACGTTATTCTAAGTTTAAAACCCGGGTATGTGTTCTAGACTGTGTACCCGAGCGGACAACTCGAGTTGAGGAAGGAGCTCCTTTCCGGGAACCAAAAGGTCAGCCGGCTTAGAAACTTTCCGAGCCTCTTTATTATTTCGGGGTATGACACTAACAGTTCACGTAATATCAAAGCGGTAAACATGTAGCACATTAATCAAAACATATAAGGAAATCAGATATAAGCAAAAACAGCAATTTTAACTGAGCTCGAATTCTTAAACCCCGAACCGAAGTTCGGGTTACTTATCCCCAGCAGAGTCGCCAGAGCTGTCACACATCCCTTTTTTACCACCGCACCCCGCGAAGGGCGTGGTGGAAGGGAGTTTTTCCAATTGAAGGACAATCAAAACGGGATTCGTTTATTAAGAGATTCAGAGTCGCCACTTGGGAGATTTATGGTGTCCCAAGTCACCGGTTCGAATCCCGAATCGAGGAAAGGTTTGACTCTATTTAACGATCCGCGAACCAGAAATCTGGATAAGGAATTCTGTTAACCCGGGAGAAGGTGTTAGGCATTCCCGAGTTCCATGGTTCTAGCACGGTCGCTCAACTGTCATGTTTGGCTTATTTATCTGATTTTAACAAATATGAACTTATGTGCCAGTTTTAACTTTTGAACCGCTTTCATTATTATAATTATTTTAACAAAGAATTGCAACATTGTGAAAACGTATCTCGAACCACGTTGCACCAGTGCACCCGTAGTTGTCAACACATTCCGACTCCGTTGAGATTTGGATTTGAGTCACATAAATGTGCACCCGAGTTTAGGGAGATAAGATTATTAAATACGTGCTTAAAGCTACTAACGCATTATTATTTTTTGAGAAGGCCGTGAAATTCGCTAAAACGGCACATCTCGAAGTCTAAGTATTTTTATATATATATTTATGAGGGCCCCGTAACTTATGCATTTTTTATTTGACGAGGCTCGTCTTATTTTTCTTAAGAAAAAAGGCAAACCTAAGAGCAACTATGATTCTCTACTTTGTTTGTCTCTAAAAAGGAATCCTAACTTATACACTGAGGTTATCCAGGGTCGTTATAATCAGGTTACATAAAATGCACCGCCCAATTTTTTAGAAATTAAGCATTACAACTCATAGCCACTAACAAATCATGCTGCCGTTAAAACCCAACTTCTATTAATTCAAAAACGAAAAATAAGACTTAACACTAGTAGTCATGATTTTTAACTCAACGTTCACATTCTTATTATAATGAGAGTACACAATATACATGAGTACATACGTTGCAACAATCCACTAGATGTGTTAAATTGTACGATTATTAAACACAAATATATGCACAAAAGTAGACATTCTTGTAAAAAAAAACTAAAACTCCAATATATTTTCACATCTACATTAAGCATATGCAGTAACTAGCCATAAAATAAATATTTTTTGACAAAGAAAATACATTGTTGAAATATGTCCATATCAAATACCCTCATTCATTTTTGAACCATAATATGAGAAAATAACGAAATGAAACAAAGGGTGAAGAACAGTAACCTTCGGAACTCGACGAACTTAGAACCACAAACGACGGCCTCAACGGAAACGGAACTACGAGCGGCAGCCTCGACGGATTGAACCTCAATGATAGAGCCGAAGTATTTTCCAAATTGGATTATTGATAGATCTCCCAACAAAAATATACATCGAACCTTGACTGAAAATTAGCAACAAAAATTTGGACCGGGAGTCTTTCCAATGACAGAAGTTTGAACATCAACAGCGTTAGAGATAGAGGTGAAGGAGGCCTAGTTCATCGATTTTCAGGCTAAACTTGCCGGTGGAGCTGCTGGTGAAGAGGTGAGGAAGATGAGACTGAGGGTTGTTACTGGTTTGGTTGGTCGTTTTGTTTCCGGTGGTTTCAGGGGTGGTCGACGGATGGTTGCTGGTCGTTTGGGGTAGTGTGAGGAGGAAGAAAAGATGAAGGGTTAAAGCCGCTGGTGGTTGACGGCGAGTTTGATGGTGAAGAAGCAATGGTCGTTCGTGGCGATTGCTAGCGAATTCCGTTGTTGGAGTGTTCAGGGGATGGAGAAGCAAGGTTTATGGGTTGGTTAGGGTGGTGTGACGACGGGTGGTAGCTATGGAGGAACGACTGGCGGCTCTAATGGTGGCTACTGTGAGAGTTTCGTTGGCGGTGGCTGGGCTGAAAGGGGTCGTTTGGTGTACGAAGGGTGGCTGGCGGGTTAGAGGCTGGAGGATTTGTTTTCTTGTGAATTGCTGCGCCTCCCTTGCTGTCGTTTTCTTCTTCTTCTTTAAGAAGAAGATGTATATCTCTCTTCGTTTTTTTTTCTTTCTGTTTCATTTTTTTTCTTTCTGTTTCGTTTTTTCTTCTTTCTGCCGTTTTCTTCTTCTCTTTAAGAAGAAGATGTATATCTCTCCTCATTTTTTTTGTGCCTTTGCTGCCGTTTTCTTCTTCTTTAAGAAGAATATGCACCTCCTCTATTCGTTTGTCTCCCAGCCCCCTTTCACGTGTTTGCTTCTTCTTCAAAATAGTAATATTCTCTTTTCCACCATGTATTGTCCAATTTGTTGTTTTGTGTTTGTCTTTTCATTTTTTTTAATTATTCTCCCATCCCCCCCCCTTCAAGTTAGTGTAGTGTCGTATGGGTTGTTTTGTCCGTGTCCCCCACGTGTGGTGGGCTCGGATTATTATGGGCTAGGTCCGAAAATTATAAAATCGGGTAGTTTGAACCCGAATATTATTCTTTGCCCGCAATCGAGAATGAGAACACGGTGCTATTAATTAATCCTACGTAAGCAAAATAACTATAAGACTCATAATAAAAACAAAACTATTTTTTTTAATATATTTTTTTTTCAAGATTAAAGTAACCACAAAATGTTAATGAAACTATTTATTTACTTATTTTCATAATTTTCGTTTTTATATGAAAAATAAAAATATAAAGTACTATTTTTGTATTTTTTCAGTTTAAAATGACTTCAAAATATTAATAAAACTATATTTTTGTTATTTTTTCATTTTAAGGTAAAAATAAAGTAAAAGAGTCAAAATTAGCTAAGATAACTATATTAGGCCTAAACTAAATATTTTACGCTAAAAATATAAAAAATCTCGAGTAGGGGCAAAATCACGCATCTACAACAGTTGAACTAGGACTCAGGGCACGAGCATTCGCCGAATTAATTTAACCACAGTTGAATAGATACTTGGGCTACGAGCCCTCGACTCAAAATATTCGACAAGTGTTCAACGACAGTTGAATTGGGTCTCAGGCCACGAGCCTTCGCCGAGTTAATTCAACCACAATTTAATCGATACTCAGGCTACGAGCCCTCGACTACAAATATTCGACAAGTGTTCAACGACAGTTGAACTGGGACTCAGGCCACGAGCCTTCGCCAAGTTAATTCAACCACAGTTGAATTGATACTCGGGCTACGAGCCCTTGACTCAAAATATTCAACAAGTGTTCAATGACAGTTGAGCTGAGACTCAGGCCACGAGCCTTCGCCGAATTAAGTCAACCACAGTTGAATTGATACTCGTGCTACGAGCCTCGACTCAAACTATTCAACAAGTGCTCAATGAGAGTTGAACTGGGACTCAGGGAAAGAGCCTTCGCCGAATTAATTCAATCACAATTGCATCGATACTCGGGCTACTAGCCCTCGACTCAAAATATTCGACAAGTGTTCAACGACAGTTGAACTAGGACTCAGGCCATCAGCCTTCGCCGAATTAAATCAACCACATTTGAATCGATACTCGGGCTACGAGCCCTCGACTCCAAATATTCGACAAATGTTTAACAACGGTTGAACTGGGACTCAGGCAACGAGCCTTCGCCGAGTTAATTAAACCACAGATGAATCGATACTCGGGCTACGAGCCCTTCAGTCAAAATATTCAATAAGTGTTCAACGATAGTTGAACTGGGACACAGGCCACGAGCCTTCGCCAAATTAATTCAACTATAGGTGAATCGATAATCGTGCTACGAGGCTCGACGCAAAATATTCAACAAGTGTTAAACGACAGTTGAACTGGGACTCAGGCCACGAGCCTTCGCCAAATTAATTCAACCACAGTTGAATCGATACTCCGGCTACGAGCCTCGACTCAAAATATTGAACAAGTGTTCAATGAAAGTTTAACAGGGACTCAGGCCACGAGCCTTCGCCGAATTAATTCAACCACAGTTGATTTGATACTCGGGCCACGAGCCTTTGCCGAATTAATAGAACCACACTTGTATCGATACTCGGGCTACGAGCCTCGACTCATAATATTAAACAAGTGTTCAATGACAGTTAAACTGGGACTTAGGCCACGACCCTTCACCGAATTTATTCGACCATAGTTGAATCGATACCCGGGCTATAAGCCCGCGACTCAAAATATTAGACAAGTGTTCAATGACAGTTGAACTAGGACTCAGGGCACGAGCCTTCGCCGAATTAATTAAACCACAGCTGAATGGATATTTGTGCTACGAGCCCTTGACTCAAAATATTCGACAAGTGTTCAACGACAGTTGAACTAGGATGCAGGCCATCAGCCTTCGCCGAATTAAATCAGCCACATTTGAATAGATATTCGGGCTACGAGACCTCGACTCCAAATATTCGACAAGTGTTCAACGACAGTTGAACTAGGACTTAGTCCACGAGCCTTTACTGAATTAATTCAACCACAGTTGAATCGATACTCGGGCTACGAGCCCTTGACTCAAAATATTCAACAAGGGTTCAACGACAGTTGAACTGGGACTCAGGCCACGAGCCTTCGCCGAATTAAGTCAACCACAATTGAATTGATACTCGTGCTACGAGCCTCGACTCAAACTATTCAACAAGTGTTCAACAAGAGTTGAACTAGGACTCAGGGCAAGAGCCTTCGCCGAATTAATTCAACCACAGTAGAATCGATACTCGGGCTACGAGCCCTTGACTCAAAATATTAAACAAGTGTTCAACGACAGTTGAACTGGGACTCAGGCCACGAGCCTTCTCCGAATTAAGTCAACCACAGTTGAACTGATACTCGTGCTACGAGCCTCGACTCAAACTATTCAACAAGTGTTCAATGAGAGTTGAACAGGGACTCAGGGCAAGAGCCTTCGCCGAATTAATTCAACCACAGTTGAATCGATACTCGGGCTATGAGCCCTCGACTCAAAATATTCGACAAGTGTTTAACGACAGTTGAACTAGGACTCAGGCCATCAGCCTTCGCTGAATTAAATAAACCACATTTGAATCGATACTCCGGCTACGAGCCCTCGACTCCAAATATTCGACAAGTGTTGAACGACATATGAATTGGGACTCAAGCCACGAGCCTTCACCGAATTAACTCAACCACAGGTGTATCGATACTCGTGCTACGAGCCCTCGACATAAAATATTCTGCAAGTGTTCAACTACAGTTGAATAGGGATTCAGGCCACGAGCCTTCGCCGAATTAATTCAACCACGGTTGAATCGATACTCTGGCTGCGAGCCTCAACTCAACATATTCAACAAGTGTTCAACGACAGTTGAACTGGGACTCAAGCCATGAGCCTTCGCCGAATTAATTCAACAATAGTTCAATCGATACTCGGGATACGAGCCCTCGACTGAAAATATTTGACAAGTTTTCAACGACAGTTGAACTGGGACTCGGGCCACGAGCCTTCGCCGAGTTAATTCTACCACAGTTGAATCGATACTCGGGCTCTGAGCCCGCAACTCAAAATATTCAACAAGTGTTCAACGACATTTGAACTAGAACTCATGCCACGATCCTTCGCCGAATTAATAAAACCACAGTTGAATCGATACTCGGGCTACGAGCCCTCGACTCAATATATTCGACAAGTGTTCAAGGACATTTGAACTGGGACTCAGGCCACGAGCCTTCACCAAGTTAATTCAACCACAATATAATCGATACTCGGGCTACGAGCCCTCTACTCAAAATATTCAACAAGTGTTCAACGACAGTTGAACTGGGACTCAGGCCACGAGCCTTCGCTAAATTAATTCAAACACAGTTGAATCGATACTCGGGCTAGGAGCCTCGACTCAAAATAATCGACAAGTGTTCAATAACAGTTGAACTGGGACTCAGGACACGAGCCTTCGTCGAATTAATTCAACTACAGTTGATTGGACACTCGGGCAACGAGCCCTCGACACAAAATATTCGACAAGTGTTCAATGAGAGTTGAACTGGACTTAGGCCACGAGCCTTCGCCGAGTTAATTCAACCACAGTTGAATCGATACTCGGGCTACGAGCCTCGATTTATAATATTAAACAAGTGTTTAATGACATTTGAACTGGGACTCAAGGCACGAGCCTTCGCCGAATAAATTCAACCACAGTTGATTGGATACTCGGGCTACGAGCCATCGACTCAAAATATTCGACAAGTGTTCAACGATAGTTGAACTGGACTCAGGCCATGAGCCTTCGCCGAATTAATTCAACCATAGTTGTATTGATACTCGGGCTACGATCCCTCGACTATATTCTACAAGTGTTCAACGATTGTTGAACTGGGCCTCAGGCCACGAGCATTCGCCAAATTAATTCAACCACGTTTGAATGGATACTCTGACTGCGAGCCTCGACTCAACATATTCAACAAGTGTTCAACGACAGTCGAACTGGGACTCAACCCACGAGCCTTCGCCGAATTAATTCAAAAATAGTTCAATCGATACTCGGGCTACGAGCCCTCGACTCAAAATATTTTACAAGTGTTCAACAACAGTTGAACTGTGACTCAGGCCACGAGCCTTCGTTGAGTTAATTCAACCACAGATGAATCGATACTCGGGCTATGAGCCCTCGACTCAAAATATTCGACAAGTGTTCAATGACATTTTAAGTGGGACTTAGGCCATGATCCTTCACCGATTTAATTCAACTACGGTTGAATCGATACTCGGGCTACGAGCCCTCGACTCTAAATATTCGACAAGTGTTCAAGGACATTTGAACTGAGACTCAGGCCACGAGCCTTCGCCAAGTTAATTCAACCACAATTTAATCGATACTTGGGCTACGAGCCCTCGACTCAATATAATCAACAAGTGTTCAATGCCACTTGAACTGGGACTGAGGCCACGAGCCTTCGCTAAATTAATTCAAATACAGTTGAATCGATACTCGGGCTATGTGCCTTGACTCAAAATATTCAACAAGTGTTCAACGACAGTTGAACTGGGACTCAGGCCACGAGCCTTCGCCAAATTAACTCAACCACAGGTGTATCGATACTCGTGATACGAGCCCTCGACTCAAAATATTCTGCAAGTGTTCAACTATAGTTGAACTGGGACTCAGGCCACGAGCCTTCGCTAAATTAATTCAACCACGGTTGAATCGGTACTCTGGCAGTGAGCCTCGACTCAACATATTCAACAAGTGTTCAACGACAGTTGAACTAGGACTCAAGCCACGAGCCTTCGCCGAATTAATTCAACAATAGTTCAATCGATACTTGGGATACGAGCCCTCGACTCAAAATATTTGACAAGTTTTCAATGACAGTTGAACTGGGACTCAGGCCACGAGCCTTCGCCGAGTTAATTCAACCACAGTTGAATCGATACTCGGGCTACGAGCCTCGATTTATAATATTAAACAAGTGTTTAATGACATTTGAACTGGGACTCAAGGCACGAGCCTTCGCCGAATAAATTCAACCACAGTTGATTGGATACTCGGGCTACGAGCCATCGACTCAAAATATTCGACAAGTGTTCAACGATAGTTGAACTGGACTCAGGCCATGAGCCTTCGCCGAATTAATTCAACCATAGTTGTATTGATACTCGGGCTACGATCCCTCGACTATATTCTACAAGTGTTCAACGATTGTTGAACTGGGCCTCAGGCCACGAGCATTCGCCAAATTAATTCAACCACGTTTGAATGGATACTCTGACTGCGAGCCTCGACTCAACATATTCAACAAGTGTTCAACGACAGTCGAACTGGGACTCTACCCACGAGCCTTCACCGAATTAATTCAAAAATAGTTCAATCGATACTCGGGCTACGAGCCCTCGACTCAAAATATTTTACAAGTGTTCAACGACAGTTGAACTGTGACTCAGGCCACGAGCCTTCGTTGAGTTAATTCAACCACAGATGAATCGATACTCGGGCTATGAGCCCTCAACTCAAAATATTCGATAAGTGTTCAACGACATTTGAAGTGGGACTTAGGCCATGATCCTTCACCGATTTAATTCAACTACGGTTGAATCGATACTCGGGCTACGAGCCCTCGACTCTAAATATTCGACAAGTGTTCAAGGACATTTGAACTGAGACTCAGGCCACGAGCCTTCGCCAAGTTAATTCAACCACAATTTAATCGATACTTGGGCTACGAACCCTCGACTCAATATAATCAACAAGTGTTCAATGCCACTTGAACTGGGACTCAGGCCACGAGCCTTCGCTAAATTAATTCAAATACAATTGAATCGATACTCGGGCTATGAGCCTTGACTCAAAATATTCAACAAGTGTTCAACGACAGTTGAACTGGGACTCAGGCCACGAGCCTTCGCCAAATTAACTCAACCACAGGTGTATCGATACTCGTGATACGAGCCCTCGACTCAAAATATTCTGCAAGTGTTCAACTATAGTTGAACTGGGACTCAGGCCACGAGCCTTCGCTGAATTAATTCAACCACGGTTGAATCAATACTCTGGCTGTGAGCCTCGACTCAACATATTCAACAAGTGTTCAACGACAGTTGAACTAGGACTCAAGCCACGAGCCTTCGCCGAATTAATTCAATAATAGTTCAATCGATACTTGGGATACGAGCCCTCGACTCAAAATATTTGACAAGTTTTCAATGACAGTTGAACTGGGACTCAGGCCACGAGCCTTCGCCGAGTTAATTCAACCACAGTTGAATCGATACTCGGGCTACGAGCCTCGATTTATAATATTAAACAAGTGTTTAATGACATTTGAACTGGGACTCAAGGCACGAGCCTTCGCCGAATAAATTCAACCACAGTTGATTGGATACTCGGGCTACGAGCCATCGACTCAAAATATTCGACAAGTGTTCAACGATAGTTGAACTGGACTCAGGCCATGAGCCTTCGCCGAATTAATTCAACCATAGTTGTATTGATACTCGGGCTACGATCCCTCGACTATATTCTACAAATGTTCAACGATTGTTGAACTGGGCCTCAGGCCACGAGCATTCGCCAAATTAATTCAACCACGTTTGAATGGATACTCTGACTGCGAGCCTCGACTCAACATATTCAACAAGTGTTCAACGACAGTCGAACTGGGACTCAACCCACGAGCCTTCGCCGAATTAATTCAAAAATAGTTCAATCGATACCCGGGCTACGAGCCCTCGACTCAAAATATTTTACAAGTGTGCAACGATAGTTGAACTGTGACTCAGGCCACGAGCCTTCGTTGAGTTAATTCAACCACAGATGAATCGATACTCGGGCTATGAGCCCTCGACTCAAAATATTCGACAAGTGTTCAACGACATTTGAAGTGGGACTTAGGCCATGATCCTTCACCGATTTAATTCAACTACGGTTGAATCGATACTCGGGCTACGAGCCCTCGACTCTAAATATTCGACAAGTGTTCAAGGACATTTGAACTGAGACTCAGGCCACGAGCCTTCGCCAAGTTAATTCAACCACAATTAATCGATACTTGGGCTACGAACCCTCGACTCAATATAATCAACAAGTGTTCAATGCCACTTGAACTGGGACTCAGGCCACGAGCCTTCGCTAAATTAATTCAAATACATTTGAATCGATACTCGAGCTATGAGCCTTGACTCAAAATATTCAACAAGTGTTCAACGACAGTTGAACTGGGACTCAGGCCATGAGCCTTCGCCAAATTAACTCAACCACAGGTGTATCGATACTCGTGATACGAGCCCTCGACTCAAAATATTCTGCAAGTGTTCAACTATAGTTGAACTGGGACTCAGGCCACGAGCCTTCGCTGAATTAATTCAACCATGGTTGAATCGATACTCTGGCTGTGAGCCTCGACTCAACATATTCAACAAGTGTTCAACGACAGTTGAACTAGGACTCAAGCCACGAGCCTTCGCCGAATTAATTCAACAATAGTTCAATCGATACTTGGGATACGAGCCCTCGACTCAAAATATTTGACAAGTTTTCAACGACAGTTGAACTGGGACTCAGGCCACGAGCCTTCGCCGAGTTAATTCAACCACAGTTGAATCGATACTCGGGCTACGAGCCTCGATTTATAATATTAAACAAGTGTTTAATGACATTTGAACTGGGACTCAAGGCACGAGCCTTCGCCGAATAAATTCAACCACAGTTGATTGGATACTCGGGCTACGAGCCATCGACTCAAAATATTCGACAAGTGTTCAACGATAGTTGAACTGGACTCAGGCCATGAGCCTTCGCCGAATTAATTCAACCATAGTTGTATTGATACTCGGGCTATGATCCCTCGACTATATTCTACAAGTGTTCAACGATTGTTGAACTGGGCCTCAGGCCACGAGCATTCGCCAAATTAATTCAACCACGTTTGAATGGATACTCTGACTGCGAGCCTCGACTCAACATATTCAACAAGTGTTCAACGACAGTCGAACTGGGACTCAACCCACGAGCCTTCGCCGAATTAATTCAAAAATAGTTCAATCGATACTCGGGCTACGAGCCCTCGACTCAAAATATTTTACAAGTGTTCAACGACAGTTGAACTGTGACTCAGGCCACGAGCCTTCGTTGAGTTAATTCAACCACAGATGAATCGATACTCGGGCTATGAGCCCTCAACTCAAAATATTCGACAAGTGTTCAACGACATTTGAAGTGGGACTTAGGCCATGATCCTTCACCGATTTAATTCAACTACGGTTGAATCGATACTCGGGCTACGAGCCCTCGACTCTAAATATTCGACAAGAGTTCAAGGACATTTGAACTGAGACTCAGGCCACGAGCCTTCGCCAAGTTAATTCAACCACAATTTAATCGATACATAGGCTACGAGCCCTCGACTCAATATAATCAACAAGTGTTCAATGCCACTTGAACTGGGACTGAGGCCACGAGCCTTCGCTAAATTAATTCAAATACAGTTGAATCGATACTCGGGCTATGAGCCTTGACTCAAAATATTCAACAAGTGTTCAACGACAGTTGAACTGGGACTCAGGCCACGAGCCTTCGCCAAATTAACTCAACCACAGGTGTATCGATACTCGTGATACGAGCCCTCGACTCAAAATATTCTGCAAGTGTTCAATTATAGTTGAACTGGGACTCAGGCCACGAGCCTTCGCTGAATTAATTCAACCACGGTTGAATCGGTACTCTGGCAGTGAGCCTCGACTCAACATATTCAACAAGTGTTCAACGTTAGTTGAACTAGGACTCAAGCCACGAGCCTTCGCCGAATTAATTCAACAATAGTTCAATCGATACTTGGGATACGAGCCCTCGACTCAAAATATTTGACAAGTTTTCAATGACAGTTGAACTGGGACTCAGGCCACGAGCCTTCGCCGAGTTAATTCAACCACAGTTGAATCGATACTCGGGCTACGAGCCTCGATTTATAATATTAAACAAGTGTTTAATGACATTTGAACTGGGACTCAAGGCACGAGCCTTCGCCGAATAAATTCAACCACAGTTGATTGGATACTCGGGCTACGAGCCATCGACTCAAAATATTCGACAAGTGTTCAACGATAGTTGAACTGGACTCAGGCCATGAGCCTTCGCCGAATTAATTCAACCATAGTTGTATTGATACTCGGGCTACGATCCCTCGACTATATTCTACAAGTGTTCAACGATTGTTGAACTGGGCCTCAGGCCACGAGCATTCGCCAAATTAATTCAACCACGTTTGAATGGATACTCTGACTGCGAGCCTCGACTCAACATATTCAACAAGTGTTCAACGACAGTCGAACTGGGACTCAACCAACGAGCCTTCGCCGAATTAATTCAAAAATAGTTCAATCGATACTCGGGCTACGAGCCCTCGACTCAATATATTTTACAAGTGTTCAACGACAGTTGAACTGTGACTCAGGCCACGAGCCTTCGTTGAGTTAATTCAACCACAGATGAATCGATACTCGGGCTATGAGCCCTCGACTCAAAATATTCGACAAGTGTTCAACGACATTTGAAGTGGGACTTAGGCCATGATCCTTCACCGATTTAATTCAACTACGGTTGAATCGATACTCGGGCTACGAGCCCTCGACTCTAAATATTCGACAAGTGTTCAAGGACATTTGAACTGAGACTCAGGCCACGAGCCTTCGCCAAGTTAATTCAACCACAATTTAATCGATACTTGGGCTACGAGCCCTCGACTCAATATAATCAACAAGTGTTCAATGCCACTTGAACTGGGACTCAGGCCACAAGCCTTCGCTAAATTAATTCAAATACAATTGAATCGATACTCGGGCTATGAGCCTTGACTCAAAATATTCAACAAGTGTTCAACGACAGTTGAACTGGGACTCAGGCCACGAGCCTTCGCCAAATTAACTCAACCACAGGTGTATCGATACTCGTGATACGAGCCCTCGACTCAAAATATTCTGCAAGTGTTCAATTATAGTTGAACTGGGACTCAGGCCACGAGCCTTCGCTGAATTAATTCAACCACGGTTGAATCAATACTCTGGCTGTGAGCCTCGACTCAACATATTCAACAAGTGTTCAACGACAGTTGAACTAGGACTCAAGCCACGAGCCTTCGCCGAATTAATTCAACAATAGTTCAATCGATACTTGGGATACGAGCCCTCGACTCAAAATATTTGACAAGTTTTCAATGATAGTTGAACTGGGACTTAGGCCACGAGCCTTCACCGAGTTAATTCAACCACAATTGAATCGATACTCGGGCTACGAGCCTCGATTTATAAAATTAAACAAGTGTTTAATGACATTTGAACTGGGACTCAAGGCACGAGCCTTCGCCGAATAAATTCAATCACAGTTGATTGGATACTCGGGCTACGAGCCGTCGACTCAAAATATTCGACAAGTGTTCAACGATAGTTGATGTGGACTCAGGCCATGAGCCTTCGCCGAATTAATTCAACCATAGTTGTATTGATACTCGGGCTACGATCCCTCGACTATATTCTACAAGTGTTCAACGATTGTTGAACTGGGCCTCAGGCCACGAGCATTCGCTGAATTAATTCAACCACGTTTGAATGGATACTCTGACTGCGAGCCTCGACTCAACATATTCAACAAGTGTTCAACGACAGTCAAACTGGGACTCAGGCCATGATCCTTCGCCGATACTCGGGCTCTGAGCCCGCAACTCAAAATATTCAACAAGTGTTCAACGATATTTGAACTAGGACTCATGCCACGATCTTTCGCTGAATTAATTAAACCACAGTTGAATCGATACTCGGGCAATAAGCCCGCGACTCAAAATATTCGACAAGTGTTCAACGACAGTTGAACTGGGACTCAGGCCATGATCCTTCGCCGATACTCGGGCTCTGAGCCCGCAACTCAAAATATTCACCAAGTGTTCAACGACATTTGAACTAGGACTCAGGCCACGATCCTTCGCTGAATTAATTAAACCACAGTTGAATCGATACTCGAGCTACGAGCCCTCGACTCAAAATATTCGACAAGTGTTCAAGGACATTTGAACTGGGACTCAGGCCACGAGCCTTCGTCGAATGAATTCAACTACAGGTTATTGGACACTCGGGGAATGAGCACTCGACACAAAATATTAGACAAATCTTCAATGACAGTTGAACTGGACTTAGGCCACGAGCCTTCTCCGAATTAATTCAACCACAGTTGTATTGATACTCGAGCTACGAGCCTCGATTTATAATATTAAACAAGTGTTTAATGACAGTTGAACTGGGACTCAGGGCACGAGCCTTCGCCGAATTAATTCAACCACAGTTGAATCGATACTCGGGCAATAAGCCCGCGACTCAAAATATTCGACAAGTGTTCAGCGACATTTGAACTAGGACTCAGGCCACGATCCTTCGCTGAATTAATTAAACCACAGTTGAATCAATACTCGGGCTACGAGCCCTCGACTCAAAATATTCGACAAGTGTTCAAGGACATTTGAACTCGGACTCAGGCCACGAGCCTTCACCAAGTTAATTCAACCACAGTTTAATCGATACTCGGGCTACGAGCCCTCGACTCAAAATATTCAACAAGTGTTCAACGACAGTTGAACTGGGACTCAGGCCACGAGCCTTCGCTAAATTAATTCAAACACAGTTGAATCGATACTCGGGCTAGGAGCCTCGACTCAAAATATTCAACAAGTGTTCAACGATAGTTGAACTGGGACTCATGACACGAGCCTTCGTCGAATGAATTCAACTACAGGTTATTGGACACTCGGGGAACGAGCCCTCGACACAAAATATTAGACAAATGTTCAATGACAGTTGAACTGGACTTAGGCCACGAGCCTTCTCCGAATTAATTCAACCACAGTTGTATCGATACTCGAGCTACGAGCCTCGATTTATAATATTAAACAAGTGTTTAATGACAGTTGAACTGGGACTCAGGGCACGAGCCTTCGCCGAATTAATTCAACCACAGTTGAATCGATACTCGGGCAATAAGCCCGCGACTCAAAATATTCGACAAGTGTTCAACGACAGTTGAACTGGGACTCAGGCCACGAGCCTTCGCCAAATTAACTCAACCACAGGTGTATTGATACTCGTGCTACGAGCCCTCGACTCAAAATATTCTGTAAGTGTTCAACTATAGTTGAACTGGGACTCAGGCCACGAGCCTTCGCCGAATTAATTCAACCACGGTTGAATCGATACTCTGGCTACGAGCCTCGACTCAACATATTCAACAAGTGTTCAACGGCAGTTGAACTGGGACTCAAGCCACGAGCCTTCGCCGAATTAATTCAACAATAGTTCAATCGATACTCGGGATACGAGCCCTCGACTCAAAATATTTGACAAGTTTTCAACGACAGTTGAACTGGGACTCAGGCCATGAGCCTTCACCGAGTTAATTCAAACAGAGTTGAATCGATACTCGGGCTCTGAGCTCGCAACTCAAAATATTCAACAAGTGTTCAACGACATTTCAACTAGGACTCAGGCCATGATCCTTCGCCGAGTTAATTAAATCACAGTTGAATAGATACTCGAGCTACGAGCCCTCGACTCAAAATATTCAACAAGTGTTCAAGGACATTAGAACTGGGACACAGGCCATGAGCCTTCGCCAAGTTAATTCAACCATAGTTTAATCGAGCCCTCGACACAAAATATTTGACAAGTGTTCAATGATAGTCGAACTGGACTTAGGCCACGACCCTTCTCCAAATTAATTCAACCACAGTTGTATCGATACTCGGGCTACGAGCCTCGATTTATAATATTAAACAAGTGTTTAATGACAGTTGAACTGGGACTCAGGGCACGAGCCTTCGCCAAATTAATTCAACCACAGTTGAATCGATACTCGGGCAATAAGCCCGCGACTCAAAATATTCGACAAGTGTTCAATGACAGTTGAATTGGGACTCAGGTCATGAGCCCTCGACTCAAAATATTCAGTTGAAGGCTGAATTAATTCAACCACAGTTTAATCGATACTCGGGCTACGAGCCCTCGACTCAAAATATTCGACAAGTGTTCGATGACAGTTGAACTAGGACTCAGGCCATCAGCCTTCGCCGAATTAAATCAACCACATTTGAATCGATACTTGGGCTACGAGCCCTCGACTCCAAATATTCGACAAGTGTTCAATAACAGTTGAACTAGGACTCAGGTCATGAGCCTTCGCCGAGTTAATTCAACCACAGTTGAATCGATACTCGGGCTATGAGCCCTCAACTCAAAATATTCAACAAGTGTTCAACGCCAGTTGAACTGGGACTTAGGCCACGAGCTTTCGCCAAATTAATTCAACCATAGTTAAATCGATACTCGGGCTAAAAGCCCATGACTAAAAATATTAGACAAGTGTTCAACAATAGTCGAACTGGGACTCAGGCCATCCTTCACCGAATTAATTCAACCACAGTTGAATCGATACTCGTGCTACGAGCCCTCGACCCAAAATATTCGACAAAGTGTTCAAAGACATTTGAACTGGGACTCAGGCCACGAGCCTTCGCCAAGATAATTAAACCACAGTTTAATCGATACTCGGGTTACGATCCCTCGACTTAAAATATTCAACAAGTGTTCAATGATAGTAGAACTGGGACTCAGGCCACGAGCCTTCGCCAAATTAATTCAACCACAGTTGAATCAATACTTGAGCTACGAGCCTCGACGCAAAAGATTCAACAAGTGTTCAACGACAGTTGAACTGGGACTCAGGCCACGAGCTTTCGCCGAATTAATTCAACCACAGTTGATTGGATACTCCGGCTACGAGCCCTCGACTCAAAATTTTTGACAAGAGTTCAACGACAATTAAACTGGACTCAGGCCACGAGCCTTCACCGAATTAATTCAACCACAGTTGTATCGATACTCGGGCTACGAGCCTTCGACTCAAAATATTCAAAAAGTGTTCAACGATAGTTGAACTGGGACTCAGGCCACGAGCCTTCGCCGAATTAATTCAACCATAGTTGAATCAATACTCGGGCTACAAGCCAACGACTAAAAATATTCGACAAGTGTTTAACGAAAGTTGAACTGGGACTCGGGCCACGAGACTTCGCCGAATTAATTCAACCATAGTTGAATCGATACTCGGGCTACGAGCCTCGACTCAAAATATTCAACAAGTGTTCAACGAAAGTTGAACTGGCACTCAGGCCACGAGACTTCGCCGTATTAATTCAACCATAGTTGAATCGATACTCGGGCTACGAGCTCTCGACTCAAAATATTTGAAATGTGTTCAATGATAGTTGAACTGGGACTCAGGCCAAAAGACTTTGTTTAATTATTTCAACAACAGTCTAATCGATACTCGGGCTACGAGCCCTCGACTCAAAATATTTGACAAGTGTTCAACGATAGTTCAAGTTGGACTATGGCCAAGAGCCTTCGCCGAGTTAATCCAACCACAATTGAATCGATACTCGGGCTATGAGCCTCGACTCAAAATATTAAACAAGTATTCAATAACAGTTGAACTGGGTCTCAGGCCACGTGCCTTCGCCGAATTAATTCAGCCACAGTTGAATCGATACTCAGGCTACAAGCCCTCGACTCAAAATATTCGACAAGTGTTCAACGATAGTTGAACTGAGACTTAGGCCATCTGCCTTCGCCGAATTAAATCAACCACATTTGAATCGATACTCGGGCTACGAGCCCGCGACTCAAAATATTTGACAAGTGTTCAACGACAGTTGAATTGGGACTCAGTCGACGAGCCTTCGTCGAATTAATTCAACCACAGTTGAATCGATACTCGGGCTACGAGTTTTTGACTCAAAATATTCGACAAGTGTTCAACGATAGTTGAACTGGGACTCAGGCCACGAGCCTTCACCGAATTAATTCAACCACCGTTGAATCGATATTCGTGCTATGAGCCTTGACTCAAAATATTCAAGAAGTGTTCAACGATAGTTGAACTGGGACATAGGCCATGAGCTTTCACCGAATTAATTCAACCATAGTTGAATCGATAACGAGGATACAAGCCTACCACTAAAAATATTCGACAAGTGTTCAACGATAGTTGAACTGGCACTCAGGCCACGAGCCTTCGCCAAGTTAATTCAACCAAAGTTGAATCGATACTCGGGCTACGAGCCTCAACTCAAAATATTCAACAAGTTTTCAACAGTAGTTGAACTGGGACTCAGGCCACGAGCTTTTGCCGAATTAATTCAACCACAGTTGATTGGTTACTTGGGCTACGAGCCCTCGACTCAAACTTTTCGACAAGTGTTCAACGATAGTTGAACTAGACTCGGGCCACGAGCCTTTTCCGAATTAATTCAACCACAGTTGTATCGATACTCGGGCTACGAGCCCTCGACTCAAAATATTAAACAAGTGTTCAACCATAGTTGAACTGGGACTCAGGCCACGAGCCTTTGCCGAATTAATTCCACCACAGTTGAATCGATACTCGTGCTACGAGCCTTGACGCAAAATATTCAACAAGTGTTCAACGACCGTTGAACTGGGACTTAGGCCACGAGATTTCGCCGAATTAATTCCACCACAGTTAAATCAATACTCGGGCTAAAAGGCCATGACTAAAAATATTCGACAAGTGTTCAACAATATTTGAACCAGGACTCAGGCCATCCTTCGCCGAACTAATTCAACCACAGTTGAATCTATACTCGGGCTACGAGCTCTCGACTAAAAATATTCGACAAAGTGTTTATAGACATTTGAACTGGGACTCAGGCAACGAGCCTTCGCCAAGTTAATTCAACCACAGTTTAACTGGGACTCAGGCCACGAGCCTTCACCAAATTTATTCAGCCACAGTTGAATAGATACTCGGGCTACGAGCCTCGACTCAAAATATTCAACAAGTGTTCAACGACAGTTGAACTGGGACTCAGGCCACGAGCCTTCGCCGAATTAATTCAACCACAGTTGAATCGATACTCGTTCTATAAGCCCGCGACTCAAAATATTCGACAAGTGTTCAACGATAGTTGAACCGGGACTCAGACCACGAGCCTTCATCGAATTAATTCAACCACAGTTGAATCGATACTCGGGCTACGAGCCCTCGACTCAAAATATTCGACAAGTGTTCAACGATAGTTGAACTGGGACTGAGTCCATCAGCCTTTGCCGAATTAAATCAACCACATTTGAATCGATACTTGGGCTACCAGCCCGCGACTCAAAATATTCGACAAGTGTTTAACGACAGTTGAAATGGGTCTCAGGCCACGAGCCTTCACCGAATTAATTCAAGCACAGTTAAATCGATACTCGGGCTACGATCCCTCAACTCAGAATATTCAACAAGAGTTCAACGACAGTTGAACTGGGACTTAGGCCATGAGCTGTCGCCGAATTAATTCAACCATAGTTGAATCAATACTCGGGCTACAAGCTAACGACTAAAAATATTCGACAAGTGTTTAACGAAAGTTGAACTGGGACTCAGGCCACGAGACTTCGCCTAATTAATTCAACCATAGTTGAATCGATACTCGGGCTACAAGCCCTCGACTCAAAATATTCAACACGTGATGAACGACAGTTGAACTGGGACTTAGGCCATGAGCTTTCATCGAATTAATTCAATCATAGTCGAATCGATACTCGGACTACAAGCCCACGATTAAAAATATTCGACAAGTGTTCAACAAAAGTTGAACTAGGACTCAGTCCACGAGACTTCGCCGAATTAATTCAACCATAGTTGAATTGATACTCGGGCTACGAGCCCTCGACTCAAAATATTCGAAATGTGTTCACCGACAATTGAACTGGGACTCAAGCCAAAAGCCTTCGTTGAATTAATTCAACAACAGTTGAATCGATACTCGAGCTACGAGCCCTCGACTCAAAATATTTGACAAGTGTTCAACGATAGTTCAACTAGGACTATGACCAAGAGCCTTCGCCGAGTTAATTCAACCACAGTTGAATCAATACTCAGGCTACGAGCCTCGACTCAAAATATTAAACAAGTATTCAATGAAAGTTGATTTGGGACTTTGGCCACGAGCCTTCGCCGAATTAATTCAACCACATTTGAATCGATACTCGGGCTATAGGCCCGCGACTCAATATATTCGACAAGTGTTCAATGACAGTTGAACTGGGATGCAGGCCACGAGCCTTCACCGAATTAATTCAACCAGAGTTTAATCGATACTCGGGCTACGAGTTCTCGACTCAAAATATTCGACAAGTGTTCAATGATAGTTGAACTGGCACTCAGGCCATTAGCCTTCGCCGAATTATATCAACCACATTTGAATTGATACTCGGGCTACGAGCCCGCGACTCAAAATGTTCGACAAGTGTTCAACGAGTGTTGAACTGGAACTCAGGCCACGAGATATTGCTGAATTAATTCAACCATAGTTGAATCGATACTCGGGCTACGAGCCCTCGACTCAAAATATTCGAAATGTGTTCAACGATAGTTGAACTGGGACTCAGGCCATCAACCTTCGCCGAATTATATCAACCACATTTGAATCGATACTCGGGCTACGAGCCCTCGACTCAAAATATTCGAAATGTGTTCAACAACAGTTGAATCGATACTCGGGCTACGAGCCCTCGACTTCAAATATTTGACAAGTGTTCAACGAAAGTTCAACCGGGACTATGTCGAAGAGCCTTCGCCAAGTTAATTCAACCACAGTTGAATCGATACTTAGGCTACGAGCCTCGACTCAAAATATTAAACAAGTATTCAATGACAGTTGAACTGGGACTCAGGCCACGAGCCTTCTCCGAATTAATTCAACCACAGTTGAATCGATACACGGGCTATGTGCCCGCGACTCAAAATATTCGACAAGTGTTCAACGACTGTTGAACTAGGACTTAGGCCACGAGCCTTCACCGAATTAATTCAACCATAGTTGAATCGATACTCGGGCTACGAGCCATCGACTCAAAATATTCGACAAGTGTTAAACGACAGTTGAACTGGGACTCAGGCCACAAGCCTTCGCCGAATTAATTTAACCACAGTTGAATCGATACTCGGGCTACGATCCCTCGACTCAAAATATGCAACAAGTGTTCAACGATAGTTGAACTGGGACTCAGGCCACGAGCCTTTGCCGAATTAATTCAACCACAGTTGAATCGATACTCGTGCTACAAGCCTCAACTCAAAATATTCAACAAGCGTTCAACAATAGTTGAACTGGGACTTAGGCCATGAGCCTTCGCCGAATTAATTGAACCATAGTTGAATTGATACTCGGTCTACAAGCCGACGACTAAAAATATTCAACAAGTGTTCAACGAAAGTTGAACTAGGACTCAGGCCACGAGACTTCGCCGAATTAATTCAACCATAGTTGAATCATTACTCGGGCTACGAGCGCTCGACTCAAAATATACAACAAGTATTCAACGTCAATTGAACTGGGACTCAGGCCACGAGCCTTCGCCAAATTAATTCAACCACAGTTGAATCGATACTCGTGCTACGAGCCTCGACTCAAAAAATTCAACAAGTGTTCAACGACAGTTGAACTGGGACTTAGGCCATGAGTTTTCGCCAAATTAATTTAACCATTGTTGAATAGATACTCGGTCTACAAGCCCACGACTAAAAATATTCGACAAGTGTTCAATGAAAGTTGAACTGGGACTTAGGCCACGAGACTTCGCTGAATTAATTCAACCATAGTTGACTCGATACTCGAGCTACAAGCCATCGACTCAAAATATTCGAAATGTGTTCAATGACATTTGAACTGGGACTCAGGACAAAAGCCTTCGTTGAATTATTTCAACAACAGTTGAATCGATACTCGGGCTACGAACCCTCGACTCAAAATATTTGACAAGTGTTCAATGACCATTCAACAGGGACTATGGCCAAGAGCCTTCGCCGAGTTGATTCAACAACAGTTGAATCGATACTCAGGCTACGAGCCTCGACTCAAAATATTAAACAAGTATTCAATGACAGTTGAACTGGGACTCAGGCCACGAACCTTCGCCGAATTAATTCAACCACATTTGAATCGATACTCGGGCTATAAGCCCACGACTCAAAATATTCCACAAGTGTTCAACGACAATTGAACTGTACTCAAGTCACGAGCCTTCTCTGAATTCATTCAACCACAGTTTAATCGATACTCGGGCTACGAGACCTCGACTCAAAATATTCGACGAGTGTTCAATGATAGGTGAACTGGGACTCAAGCCATTAGCCTTCGCCGAATTATATCAACCACATTTGAATCGATACTCGGGCTACGAGCCCTCGACTCAAAATTTTTGACAAGTGTTCAACGACAGTTGAACTGGGACTCAGCCCACGAGCCTTCGCCGAATTAATTCAACCATAGTTGAATCGATACTCGTGCTATGAGCCTCGACTCAAAATATTAAACAAGTATTCAATGACAGTTGAACTGGGACTCAGGCCACAAGCCTTTGCCGAATTAATTCAACCACAGTTGAATCGTTACTCGGGCTATAAGCCCGCGACTCAAAATATTCGACAAGTGTTCAACGACAATTGAACTAGGACTCAGGCCAAGAGCCTTCATCGAATTAATTCAACCACAGTTGAATTGATACTCGGGCTACGAGCCCTCAACTCAAAATATTCGACAAGTGTTCAGCGATAGTTGAACTGGGGCTCAGGCCATCAGCCTTCGCCGAATTAAATCAACCACATTTGAATCGATACTCGGGCAACATGCCCGCGATTCAAAATATTCGACAAGTGTTCAACGATAGTTGAACTGAGACTCAGGCCACGAGCCTTCGCCGAATAAATTCAACCACAGTTAAATCGATACTCGGGCTACGAGCCATCAACTCAAAATATTCGACAAGTGTTCAACGATAGTTGAACTGGGACTCAGGCCACGAGCCGTTGCCGAATTAATTCAACCACAGTTGAATCGATACTCGTGCTACGGGCCTCGACTCAAAGTATTCATCAAGTGTTCGACGACAGTTGAACTGGTATTTAGGCCACGAGCTTTCGCCAAATACTCAACCATAGTTGAATCGATACTCAGGCTACAAGCCCACGACGAAAATATTCGACAAGTGTTCAATGACAGTTGAATTGGGACTCAGGCCATGAGCCTTCGCCGAGTTAATTCAACCACAGTTGAATCGATACTCGGTCTACGAGCCCACGACTTAAAATATTCGACAAGTGTTCAAGGACATATGAATAGGGACTCAGGCCACGAGCCTTCGCCAAGTTAATTCAACCCTAGTTTAATCGATACTCAGGCTACGAGCCTCGACTCAAAATATTCAACAAGTGTTCAACGACATTTGAATTGGGACTCAAGCCACAAGCCTTCGCCGAATTAATTCAACCACAGTTGATTGGATACTCGGGCTACGAGCCCTCGACTCTAAATTTTCAACAAGTGTTCAACGACAGTTGAACTGGACTCAGGCCATGAGCCTTCGCCGAATTAATTCAACCACAGTTGAATCGATACTCTTGCTACGAGCATCGACTCAAAATATTCAACAAGTGTTCAACCACAGTTGAACTGGAACTTAGGCCTTGAGATTTCGCCAAATTAATTCAACCATAGTTGAATCGACACTCGGGCTACAAGCCCACGACAAAAAATATTCGACAAGTGTTCAACGAAAGTTGAACTGGGACTCAGGCCTCGAGCCTTCACTGAACTAATTTAACCACAGTTGAATCGATACTCGGGCTATAAGCCCGTGACTCAAAATATTCGACAAGTGTTCAACGACAGTTGAACTGGGACTCAGGCCACGAGCCTTCGTCGAATTAATTCAACCACAATTGAATCGATACTCGGGCTAGGAGCCATCGACTCAAAATATTCAACTAGTGTTCAACGATAATTGAACTTGGACTCAGGCCACGAGCCTTCGCCGAATTAATTCAACCACAGTTGAATCGATACTTGTGCTACGAGACTCGACTCAAAATTTTCAACAAGTGTTCAACGACAGTTGAACTGGGACTTAGGCCATGAGCTTTCCCCGAATTAATTCAACCATAGTTGAATCGATACTCGGGCTACAAGCCCATCACTAAAAATATTCGTCAAGTGTTCAACGAAAGATGAACTGGGACTCAGGCCACGAGACTTCACCGAATTTATTCAACCATAGTTGAATCGATACTCGGGCTATGAGCCCTCGACTCAAATTATTCGCAACGTGTTCAATGACGGTTGAACTAGGACTCAGGCCAAAAGCCTTCATCGAATTATTTCAGCAACAGTTGAATCGATACTCGGGCTACGAACCCTCGACTCAAAATATTTGACAAGTGTTCAATGACGGTTCAACTGGGACTATGGCCAAGAGCCTTCGCCGATTTAATTCAACCACAATTGAATCAATACTCAGGCTACGAGCCTCGACACAAAATATTAAACAAGTATTCAATGACAGTTGAACTGGGACTCAGGCCACGAGCCTTCTCCGAATTAATTCAACCACAATTGAATCGATACTCGGGCTACGAGCCCTCGACTCAAAATATGTGACAAGTGTTCAACGATAGTTGAACTGGGACTCAGGCCATCACCCTTCTCCGAATTAAATCAACCACAATTGAATCGATACTCGGGCTACGAGCCCGCGACTCAAAATATTCGAGAAGTGTTCAACGACAATTGAACTGGGACTCAGTCCACGAGCCTTCGCCGAATTAATTCAACCACAGTTAAATCGATACTCGGGCTACGAGCCCTCGACTCAAAATATTCGACATGTGTTCAACAATAGTTGAACTGGGACTTAGGCCACGAGCCTTCGCCAAATTAATTCAACCACAGTTGAATCGATACTCGTGCTATGAGCCTCGAGTCAAAATATTCAACAAGTGTTCAACGACAGTTGAACTGGGACTCGGGCTACGAGCCTTCGCCGAATTAATTCAAGCATAGTTCAATGGATACTCGGGCTACAAGTCCATGACTAAAAATATTCGACAAGTGTTCAACGATAGTTGAACTGGGACTCAGGCCACGAGCCTTCACCGAGTTAATTCAACCATAGTTGAATCGATACTCGGGCTACGAGCCCTCGACTCAAAATATTTGACAAGTGTTTGAAGATAGTTGAACTGGGACTCAGGCCATCAGCCTTCGCCGAATTAAATCAACCACATTTGAATCGATACTCGGGCTACAACCCCGCGACTCAAAATATTCAACAAGTGTTCAACGACAGTTTAACTGGGACTCAGACCACGAGGCTTCGCTGAATTAATTCAACCACAGTTGAATCGATACTCGGGCTACGAGCCATCGACTCAAAATATTCAACAAGTGTTCAACGATAATTGAACTGGGACTCAGGCCATGAGCCTTCGCCGAATTAATTCAACCACAGTTGAATCGATACTTGTGTTACGAGCCTCGACTCAAAATTTTCAACAAGTGTTCAACGATAGTTGAACTGGGACTTAGGCCATGAGCTTTCCCCGAATTAATTCAACCATAGTTGAATCGATACTCGGTCTACAAGCCCATGATTAAAAATATTCGATAAGTGTTCAACGAAAGTGGAACTGGGACTCAGGCCACGAGACTTCGCCGAATTAATTCAACCATAGATGAATCGATACTTTGGCTATGAGCCCTCGACTCAAAATATTCGCAACGTGTTCAACGACGCTTGAACTAGGACTCAGGCCAAAAGCCTTCGTTGAATTATTTCAGCAACAGTTGAATCGATACTCGGGCTACAAACCCTCGACTCAAAATATTTGACAAGTGTTCAATGACAGTTCAACTGGGACTATGGCCAAGAGCCTTCGCCGAGTTAATTCAACCACAGTTGAATCGATACTCGGGCTACGAGCCTCGACACAAAATATTAAACAAGTATTCAATGACAGTTGAACTGGGACTCATGCCACGAGCCTTCGCCGAATTAATTCAACCACAGTTGAATCGATACTCGGGCTATAAGCCCGCGACTCAAAATATTCGACAAGTGTTCAATGACAGTTGAACTGGGACTCAAGCAACGAGCCTTCACCAAATTAATTGAACCACAGTTGAATCGATACTCGGGCTACGAGCCCTCGACTCAAAATATGTGATAAGTGTTCAACGATAGTTGAACTGGGACTTAGGCCACGAGCCTTCGCCGAATTAATTCAACCACAGTTGAATCGATACACGTGCTATGAGCCTCGACTTAAAATATTCAACAAGTGTTCAACGATAGTTAAACTGGGACTCGGGCCACGAGCCTTCGCCGAATAAATTCAACCATAGTTCAATGGTTACTCGGGCTACAAGTCCATGACTAAAAATATTCAACAAGTGTTCAACGACAGTTGAACTGGGACTCAGGCCACGAGCCTTCACCGAGTTAATTTAACCATAGTTGAATTGATACTCGGGCTACGAGCCCTCGACTTAAAATATTCGACAAGTGTTCAAGGACACTTGAACAGCGACTCAGGCCACGATCCTTCGCCTAGTTAATTCAACCACATTTGAATCGATACTCGGGCTACGAGACCGCGACTCAAAATATTCGACAAGTGTTCAACGACAGTTGAACTGGGACTCAGGACCACGAGCTTTCGCCGAATTAATTCAACCACAGTTAAATCGATACTCGAGCTACGAGCCCTCGACTCAAAATATTCGACAACTGTTCAACGATAGTTGAACTAGGACTTAGGCCACGAGCCTTCGCCAAATTAATTCAACCACAGTTGAATCGATACTCGTGCTATGAGCCTCGACTCAAAATATTCAACAAGTGTTAAACGACAGTTTAACTGGGACTCGGGCCACGAGCCTTCGCCGAGTTAATTCAACCATAGTTCAATAGATATTTGGGCTACGAGCCCTCGACTTAAAATATTCGACAAGTGTTCAAGGACATTTGAACAGGGACTTAGGCCACGATCCTTCGCTTAGTTAATTCAACCACAGTTTAATCGATACTCGGGCTGCAAGCCTTTTACTCAAAATATTCAACAAGTGTTCAACGACAGTTGAGCTGGGAATCAGGTAATGAGCCTTCGCCAAATTAATTTAACCACAGTTGAAGCGATACTCGGGCTACGAGCCTCGACTCAAAATATTCAACAAGTGTTCAACGACAGTTGAACTGGGACTCAAGCCACGAGCCTTCGCCGAATTAATTCAACCACAGTTTAATCGATACTCGGGCTACGAGCCCTCGACTCAAAATATTCAACAAGTGTTCAATGATAGTTGAACTGGGACTCAGGCCAAGAGCCTTCGCCGAGTTAATTCAACAATAGTTGAATCGATACTTGGGTTACGAGCCCTCGACTTAAAATATTCGACAAGTGTTCAAGGACATTTGAACAGGGACTCAGGTCACGATCCTTCGCCTAGTTAATTCAACCACAGTTTAATCGATACTCGGGCTACGAGCCTTTGACTCAAAATATTCAACAAGTGTTCAACGACAGTTGAGCTGGGAATCAGGCAATGAGCCTTCGCCAAATTAATTCAACCACAGTTGAATCGATACTCGGGCTACGAGCCTCGACTCAAAATATTCAACAAGTGTTCAACGACAGTTGAACTGGGACTCAGGCCACGAGCCTTTGCAGAATTAATTCAACCACAGTTGATTGGATACTCGGGCTATGAGCCCTCGACGCAAAATATTCGACAAATGTTCAACGATAGTTAAACTGGAATCAGGCCACGAGCCTTCGCCGAATTAATTCAACCACAGTTGTATCGATACTCGGGCTATGAGCCCTCGACTCAAAATATTCTACAAGTGATCAACAAAAGTTGAACTGGGACTCAGGCCATGAGACTTCGCCGAATTGATTCGAACATTGTTGAATCGATACTCGGGCTAAGAGCCCTCAACTCAAAATATTTGAAATGTGTTCAACGATAGTTGAACTGGGACTCAGGCCAAAAGCCTTCGTTCAATTATTTCAACAACAGTTGAATTGATACTAGGGCTACGAGCCCTCGACTCAAAATATTTGACAAGTGTTCAACGACAGTTCAACTGGGACTGTGGCAAAGAGCCTTCGCCGAGTTAATTCAACCACAGTTGAATCAATACTCAGGCTACGAGCCTCAACTCAAAATATTAAACAATTATTCAATGACAGTGGAATTAGGACTCAAGCCATGAGCCTTCGCCGAATTAATTCAACCACAATTTAATCGATACTCGGGCTATAAGCCCGCGACTTAAAATATTCGACAAGTGTTCAACGACAGTTGAACTGGGACTCAGGCCACGAGCCTTCGTTGAATTAATTCAACCGTAGTTGAATCGATACTCGGGCTACGAGCCCTCGACTCGAAATATTCGACAAGTGTTCAGCGATAATTGAACTGGGACTCATGCCATCATCCTTCGCCGAATTAAATCCACCACATTTGAATCGATACTCGGGCTACAAGCTCCCAACTCAAAATATTCGACAAGTGTTCAACGACAGTTGAACTGGGACTCAGGCCACGAGCCTTCGCCGAGTTAATTCAACCATAGTTGAATAGATACTTGGGCTACGAGCCCTCGACTTAAAATATTCAACAAGTGTTCAAGGACATTTGAACAGGGACTCAGGCCACGATCCTTCGCCTAGTTAATTCAACCACAGTTTAATCGATACTGGGTCTATGAGCCATTGACTCAAAATATTCAACAAGTGTTCAATGACAGTTGAACTAGGACTCAGGCCACGAGACTTCGCCGAATTAATTCAACCACAGTTGAATCGATACTCAGGCTATAAGCCCGCGACTCAGAAATATTCGACAAGTGTTCAACGACAGTTGAACTGGGACTCAGGCCACGAGCCTTCGTCTAATTAATTCAACCACAATTAAATCGATACTCGGGCTCCGAGCCCTCGACTCAAAATATTCTACAAGTGTTCAACGATAGTTGAAGTGGGACTGAGGCCATCAGCCTTCGCCGATTTAAATTAACCACATTTGAATCGATACTCGAGCTACCAGCCCGCGACTCAAAATATTCGACAAGTGTTCAACGACAGTTGAACTGGGAATCTAGCCACGAGCCTTCGCTAAATTTATTCAACCACAGTTGAATCGATACTCGTGCGACTAGCCTTGGCACAAAATATTCAACAAGTGTTCAACGACAGTTGAACTGGGACTTAGGCCATGAGCTTTCGCCGAATTAATTCAACCATAGTTGAATCGATACTTGGGCTACAAGCAATTGACTAAACCTATTCGACAAGTGTTCAACGAAAGTTGAACTGGGACTCTAGCCACGAGACTTCGCCGAATTAATACAACCATAGTTGAATCTATACTCGGGCTACGAGCCCTCGACTTAAAATATTCGACAAGTGTTCAAGGACATTTGAACAAGGACTCAAGCCTCGAGCCTTCACCAAGTTAATTTAACCACAGTTTAATCGATACTCGGGCTACGACCCCTCGACTCAAAATATTCAACAAGTGTTCAACGACAGTTGAACTGGGAATCAGGCCATGAGCTTTAGCCAATTTAATTCAACCATAGTTGAATCGATACTCGGGCTACAAGCCCACGACTAAAAATATTCGACAAGTGTTCAACGAAAGTTGAACTGGGACTCAGGCCACGAGACTTCGCCGAATTAATTCAATCATAGTTGAATCGATACTCGGGCAACAAGCCCTCGACTCAAAATATTCAAAATGTGTTCAACGACAATTGAAATGGGACTCAGGACAAAAGCCTTCATTGAATTATTTCAACAACAGTTGAATCGATACTCGGGCTACGAGCCCTCGACTCAAAATATTTGACAAGTGTTCAACGACAGTTCAATTTGGGACTATGGCCAAGAGCCTTCGCCTAGTCAATTCAACCACAGTTGAATCGATACTCAGGCTACGAGCGTCGACTCAAAATAATAAACAAGTATTAAATGACATTTGAGCTGGGACTCAAGCCACAAGCCTTCGCCAAATTAATTCAACCACATTTCAATCGATACACGGGCTATAAGCCCGCGACTCAAAATATTCGACAAGTGTTCAACGACAGTTGAACTGGGACTCAGGCCACGAGCCTTCTCCGAATTAATTCAACCATAGTTGAATCGATACTCGGGCTATGAGCCTCGACTCAAAATATACAACAAGTGTTCAACGACAGTTGAACTTGCACTCAGGCCACGAGCCTTCACCGAATTAATTCAACCACAGTTGATTGGATGCTCGGACTACGAGCCCTGGACTCAGAATTTTCGACAAGTATTCAACGACAGTTGAACTGGACTCAGGCCACGAGCCTTCGCCGAATTAATTCAACCACAGTTGTATCGATACATGGGCTACGAGCCCTCGACTCAAAATATTCAACAAGTGTTAAACGACAGTTGAACAAGGGACTCAGGCCACGAGCCTTCGCCGAATTAATTCAAATAAAGTTGAATCGATACTCGAGCTATGAGTCTAGACTCAAGATATTCAACAGGTTTTCAATGACAGATGAACTGGACTCAGGCCACGAGCCTTCGCCGAATTATTTCAACCACGGTTGTATCGATACACGGGCTACGAGCCCTTGACTCAAAATATTCAACAAGTGTTCAATGACAGTTGAACTAGGACTCAGGCCATGAGCCTTCGCCATATTAATTCAACCACATTTGAATCGATACTCGTGCTACGAGCCTCGACTCAAAATATTCAACATGTTTTCAACGATAGTTGAACTGGGACTCAGGTGACGACCCTTCGCCGAATTAATTCAACCACAGTTGAATCGATACTCAGGCTACGAAGCCTCGACTCAAAATATTCAACAAGTGTTCAACGATAGTTGAACTGGGACTCAGGCCATGATCCTTTGCCGAATTCAACCACAGTTGAATCGATACTCGGGCTACAAGCCCTCGACATAAAATATTCGACAAGTGTTCAAGGACATTTGAACAGGGACTCAGGCCTCGAGCCTTCACCAAATTAATTCAACCACAGTTTAATCGATACTCGGGCTACGACCCCTCGACTCAAAATATTCAACAAGTGTTCAACGACAACTGAACTGGGACTCAGGCCACGAGCCTTCGCCGAATTAATTCAACCACAGTTGATTGGATACTCGGGCTACGAGCCCTCGACTCAAAATTTTCAACAAGTATTCAATGATAGTTGAACTGGACTCAAACCACGGGGCCTTGTCGAATTAAATCAACCACAGTTGTATCGATACACGGACTATGAGCCCTCGACTCAAAATATTCAACAAGTGTTCAACGACAGTTGAACTGGGACTGAGGCCACGAGCCTTCGCCAAATTAATTCAAACATAGTTGAATCGAGCTCGTGCAACGAGCCTCGACTCAAAATATTCAACAAGTTTTCAATGACAGATGAACTGGGACTCAGGCCACGAGCCTTCGCCGAATTAATTCAACCACAGTTGTATCAATACTCGGGCTACGAGCCCTCGACTCAAAATGGTCAACAAGTGTTCAATTACAGTTGAACTGGGACTCTGGCCACGAGCCTTCGTCGAATTAATTCAACCACAGTTGAATCAATACTCGTGCTACGAGCCTCGACTCAAAATATTCAACAAGTGTTCAACGACAGTTGAACTGGGACTCAGGCCACGAGCCTTCGCCGAATTAATTCAACCACAGTTGATTGGATACTCGGGCTACGAGCCCGCGACTCAAAATATTCAACAAGTGTTCATCGACGGTTGAACCTGGATTCATGCCACGAGCCTTCGCCGAATTAATTCAACCATAGTTGATTGGATACTCGGGCTACGAGCCCTTGACTCAAAATATTCGAAATGTGTTCAACAACAGTTGAATTGGGACTTAGGCCAAAAGCCTTCGCCGAGTTACTTCAACCACAATTTAATCGATACTCGGGCTACGATCCCTAGAATCAAAATATTCAACAAGTGTTAAATGAAAGTTAAACTGGGACTCGGGCCACGAGCCTTCGCCGAATTAATTCAACCATAGTTCAATGGATACTCGGGCTACAGGTCCACGACTAAAAATATTCAACAAGTGTTTAACGATAGTTGAACTGGGACTCACGCCACTAGCCTTCACCGAGTTAATTCAACCATAGTTGAATCGATACTCGGGCTACGAGCCATCGTCTTAAAATATTCGACAAGTGTTCAAGGACATTTGAACATCGACTCAGGCCATGATACTTCGCCTAGTTAATTCAACCACATTTGAATCGATACTCGGGCTACGAGACCGCGACTCAAAATATTCGACAAGTGTTCAACGACAGTTGAACTGGGACTCAGGCCACGAGCCTTCGCCGAATTAATTCAACCACAGTTAAATCGATACTCGGGCTACGAGCCCTCGACTCAAAATATTCGACAAGTGTTTAACGATAGTTGAACTAGGAATTAGGCCACGAGCCTTCACCGAATTAATTCAACCACAGTTGAATCGATACTCGTGCTATGAGCCTCGACTCAAAATATTCAACAAGTGTTCAAGGACATTTGAACAGGGACTCAGGCCACGATCCTTTGCCTAGTTAATTCAACCACAGTTTAATCGATACTCGGGCTGCAAGCCTTTGACTCAAAATATTCAACAAGTGTTCAACGACAATTGAGATGGGAATCAGGCAATGATCCTTCGCCAAATTAATTCAAACACAGTTGAATCGATACTCGGGTTACGAGCCTCGACTCAAAATATTCAACAAGTGTTCAACGACAGTTGAACTGGGACTCAGGCCACGATCCTTCGCCGAATTAATTCAACCACAGTTTAATCGATACTCCGGCTACGAGCCCTCGACTCAAAATATTCAACAAGTGTTCAATGATAGTTGAACTGGGACTCAGGCCAAGAGCCTTCGCTGAGTTAATTCAACCATAGTTGAATCGATACTTGGGCTACGAGCCCTCGACTTAAAATATTCGGCAAGTGTTCAAGGACATTTGAATAGGGACTCAGGCCACGATCCTTCGCCTAGTTAATTCAACCACAGTTTAATCGATACTCAGGCTACGAGCCTTTGACTCAAAATATTCAACAAGTGTTCAACGACAGTTGAGCTGCGAATCAGGAAGTGAGCCTTTGTCAAATTAATTCAACCACAGTTGAATCGATACTCGGGCTACGAGCCTCGACTCAAAATATTCAACAAGTGTTCAACGACAGTTGAACTGGGACTCAGGCCACGAGCCTTCGCCGAATTAATTCAACCACAGTTGATTGGATACTCGGGCTACGAGCCCTCGACGCAAAATATTGGACAAGTGTTCAACGATAGTTAAACTTGAATCAAGCCACGAGCCTTCGCCGAATTAATTCAACCACAGTTGTATCAATACTCGGTCTATGAGCCCTCGACTCAAAATATTCAACAAGTGATGAACAAAAGTTGAACTGGGACTCAGGCCATGAGACTTCGCCGAATTAATTCAACCGTTGTTGAATCGATACTCGGGCTACAAGCCCTCAACTCAAAATATTCGAAATGTGTTCAACGACAGTTGAACTGGGACTTAGGCCAAAAGCCTTCGCCAAGTTACTTCAACCACAATTTAATCGATACTCGGGCTACGAGCCCTAGAATCAAAATATTCAACAAGTGTTAAACGACAGTTGAACTAGGACTCAGGCCACGAGCATTCGCCGAATTAATTCAACCACAGTTGAATCGATACTCGGGCTACGAGCCTCGACTCAAAATATTCAACAAGTGTTCAACGATAGTTGAACTGGGACTCAGGCCACGGTCCTTTGCCGAATTAATTCAACCACAGTTGAATCGATACTCGGACTACCAGCCATCAACTTAAAATATTCGACAAGTGTTAAAGGACATTTAAACAGGGACTCAGGCCTCGAGCCTTTGCCAAGTTAATTCAACCACAGTTTAATCAATACTCGGTCTACGAGCCCTCGACTCAAAATATACAACAAGTGTTCAACGACAGTTGAACTAGGAATTAGGCAATGAGCCTTTGTCAAATTAATTCAACCACAGTTGAATCGATACTCGGGCTACGAGCCTCGACTCAAACTATTCAACGATAGTTGAACTGTGACTCAGGCCACGAGCCTTCGCCGAATTAATTCAACCACAGTTGATTGGATACTCGGGCTACTAGCCCTCGACTAAAAATTTTCGACAAGTGTTCAACGACAATTGAACTTGACTCTGTCCACGAGCCTTCGCCGAATTAATTCAAGCACAGTTGTATCGATAATCGAGATACTAGCCCTTGACTCAAAATATTCAACAAGTATTCAAGGACAATTGAACTGGGACTCAGGCCACGAGCCTTCACCGAATTAATTCAACCACAGTTGAATCGATACTCGTGCTACAAGCCTCGACTCAAAATATTTAACAAGTGTTCAACGACAGTTGAACCTGGACTTAGGTCACGAGCCTTCGCCGAATTAATTCAACCATAGTTGAATCGATACTCGGGCTACGAGCCTCGACTCAAAATATTCAACAAGTGTTCAACGATAGTTGAACTGGGGCTCAGGCCACGATCCTTCGCCACATTAACTCAACCACAATTGAATCGATACTCGTAGTACGAGCCCTCGACTTAAAATATTCGACAAGTGTTAAAGGACATTTGAATAGGGACTCAGGCCTCGAGCCTTCGTCAAGTTAATTCAACCACAATTTAATCAATACTCGGTCTACGAGCCCACGACTCAAAATATACAACAAGTGTTCAAGAACAATTGAACTGGGAATCAGGGAGTGAGCCTTTGTCGAATTAATTCAACCACAGTTGAATCGATACTCGGGCTACGAGCCTCGACTCAAAATATTCAACAAGTGTTCAACGACAGTTGAACTGTGACTCAGGCCACGAACCTTTACCGAATTAATTCAACCACAATTGATTTGGTACTCGGGCTACGAGCCCTCGACTCAATATTTTCGACAAGTGTTCAACGACAGTTGAACTGGGACTCAGGCCACGAGCCTTCGCCGAATTAATTCAACCACAGTTGAATCGATACTCGAGCTACGAGCCTCGACTCAAAATATTCAACAAGTGTTCAACGATAGTTGAACTGGGACTCAGGCCACGATCCTTCGCCGAATTAATTCAACCACAATTGACTCGATACACGGACTGCGAGCCCTCGACTTAAAATATTCGACAAGTGTTAAAGGACATTTGAACGGGGACTCAAGCCTCGAGTTTTCGCCAAGTTAATTCTACCACAGTTTAATCAATACACGGTCTACGAGCCCTCGACTCAAAATATACAACAAGTGTTCATCAACAGTTGAACTGGGAATCAGGAAGTGAGCCTTTGTCAAATTAATTCAACCACAGTTGAATCGATACTCGGGCTACGAGCCTCGACTCAAAATATTCAACAAGTGTTCAACGACAGTTGAACTGTGACTCAGGCCACGAGCCTTTGCCGAATTAATTCAACCACAGCTGATTTGGTACTCGGGCTACGAGCCCTCGACTTAATATTTCGACAAGTGTTCAACGAAAGTTGAACTGGGACTCAGGCCACGAGCCTTCGCCGAATTAATTCAAACACAGTTAAATCGATACTCGGGCTATGAGCCTCGACTCAAAATATTAAACAAGTGTTCAACGATAGTTGAACTGGGACTCAGGCCACGATCCTTCGCCGAATTAATTCAACCACAATTGACTCGATACAGGACTGCGAGCCCTCGACTTAAAATATACGACAAGTGTTAAAGGACATTTGAACGGGGACTCAAGCCTCGAGCCTTCGCCAAGTTAATTCTACCACAGTTTAATCAATACACGGTCTACGAGCCCTCGACTCAAAATATACAACAAGTGTTCAACAACAGTTGAACTGGGAATCAGGAAGTGAGCCTTTGTCAAATTAATTCAACCACAGTTGAATCGATACTCGGGCTACGAGCCTCGACTCAAAATATTCAACAAGTGTTCAACGACAGTTGAACTGGGACTCAGGCCACGAGCCTTCGCCGAATTAATTCAACCACAGTTGATTGGATACTCGGGCTACGAGCCCTCGACGCAAAATATTGGACAAGTGTTCAACGATAGTTAAACTTGAATCAAGCCACGAGCCTTCGCCGAATTAATTCAACCACAGTTGTATCAATACTCGGTCTATGAGCCCTCGACTCAAAATATTCAACAAGTGATGAACAAAAGTTGAACTGGGACTCAGGCCATGAGACTTCGCCGAATTAATTCAACCGTTGTTGAATCGATACTCGGGCTACAAGCCCTCAACTCAAAATATTCAAAATGTGTTCAACGACAGTTGAACTGGGACTTAGGCCAAAAGCCTTCGCCAAGTTACTTCAACCACAATTTAATCGATACTCGGGCTACGAGCCCTAGAATCAAAATATTCAACAAGTGTTAAACGACAGTTGAACTAGGACTCAGGCCACGAGCATTCGCCGAATTAATTCAACCACAGTTGAATCGATACTCGGGCTACGAGCCTCGACTCAAAATATTCAACAAGTGTTCAACGATAGTTGAACTGGGACTCAGGCCACGGTCATTTGCCGAATTAATTCAACCACAGTTGAATCGATACTCGGACTACCAGCCATCAACTTAAAATATTCGACAAGTGTTAAAGGACATTTAAACAGGGACTCAGGCCTCGAGCCTTTGCCAAGTTAATTCAACCACAGTTTAATCAATACTCGGTCTACGAGCCCTCGACTCAAAATATACAACAAGTGTTCAACGACAGTTGAACTAGGAATTAGGCAATGAGCCTTTGTCAAATTAATTCAACCACAGTTGAATCGATACTCGGGCTACGAGCCTCGACTCAAACTATTCAACGATAGTTGAACTCTGACTCAGGCCACGAGCCTTCGCCGAATTAAATCAACCACAGTTGATTGGATACTCGGGCTACGAGCCCTCTACTCAAAATTTTCGACAAGTGTTCAACGACAATTGAACTGGACTCTGTCCACGAGCCTTCGCCGAATTAATTCAACCACAGTTGTATCGATAATCGAGATACTAGCCCTTGACTCAAAATATTCAACAAGTATTCAAGGACAATTGAACTGGGACTCAGGCCACGAGCCTTCACCGAATTAATTCAACCACAGTTGAATCGATACTCGTGCTACAAGCCTCGACTCAAAATATTTAACAAGTGTTCAACGACAGTTGAACCTGGACTTAGGTCACGAGCCTTCGCCGAATTAATTCAACCATAGTTGAATCGATACTCGGGCTACGAGCCTCGACTCAAAATATTCAACAAGTGTTCAACGACAGTTGAACTGTGACTCAGGCCACGAACCTTTACCGAATTAATTCAACCACAATTGATTTGGTACTCGGGCTACGAGCCCTCGACTCAATATTTTCGACAAGTGTTCAACGACAGTTGAACTGGGACTCAGGCCACGAGCCTTCACCGAATTAATTCAAACACAGTTGAATCGATACTCGGGCTACGAGCCTCGACTCAAAATATTTAACAAGTGTTCAACGATAGTTGAACTGGGACTCAGGCCACGATCCTTCGCCGAATTAATTCAACCACAATTGACTCGATACAGGACTGCGAGCCCTCGACTTAAAATATTCGACAAGTGTTAAAGGAAATTTGAACGGGGACTCAAGCCTCGAGCCTTCGCCAAGTTAATTCTACCACAGTTTAATCAATACACGGTCTACGAGCCCTCGACTCAAAATATACAACAAGTGTTCAACAACAGTTGAACTGGGAATCAGGAAGTGAGCCTTTGTCAAATTAATTCAACCACAGTTGAATCGATACTCGGGCTACGAGCCTCGACTCAAAATATTCAACAAGTGTTCAACGACAGTTGAACTGGGACTCAGGCCACGAGCCTTCGCCGAATTAATTCAACCACAGTTGATTGGATACTCGGGCTACGAGCCCTCGACGCAAAATATTGGACAAGTGTTCAACGATAGTTAAACTTGAATCAAGCCACGAGCCTTCGCCGAATTAATTCAACCACAGTTGTATCAATACTCGGTCTATGAGCCCTCGACTCAAAATATTCAACAAGTGATGAACAAAAGTTGAACTGGGACTCAGGCCATGAGACTTCGCCGAATTAATTCAACCGTTGTTGAATCGATACTCGGGCTACAAGCCCTCAACTCAAAATATTCAAAATGTGTTCAACGACAGTTGAACTGGGACTTAGGCCAAAAGCCTTCGCCAAGTTACTTCAACCACAATTTAATCGATACTCGGGCTACGAGCCCAAGAATCAAAATATTCAACAAGTGTTAAACGACAGTTGAACTGGGACTCAGGCCACGAGCATTCGCCGAATTAATTCAACCACAGTTGAATCGATACTCGGGCTACGAGCCTCGACTCAAAATATTCAACAAGTGTTCAACGATAGTTGAACTGGGACTCAGGCCACGGTCATTTGCCGAATTAATTCAACCACAGTTGAATCGATACTCGGACTACCAACCCTCAACTTAAAATATTCGACAAGTGTTAAAGGACATTTGAACAGGGACTCAGGCCTCGAGCCTTTGCCAAGTTAATTCAACCACAGTTTAATCAATACTCGGTCTACGAGCCCTCGACTCAAAATATACAACAAGTGTTCAACGACAGTTGAACTAGGAATTAGGCAATGAGCCTTTGTCAAATTAATTCAACCACAGTTGAATCGATACTCGGGCTACGAGCCTCGACTCAAACTATTCAACGATAGTTGAACTGTGACTCAGGCCACGAGCCTTCGCCGAATTAATTCAACCACAGTTGATTGGATACTCGGGCTACGAGCCCTCGACTCAAAATTTTCGACAAGTGTTCAACGACAATTAAACTGGACTCTTTCCATGAGCCTTCGCCGAATTAATTCAACCACAGTTGTATCGATAATCGGGCTACTAGCCCTTGACTCAAAATATTCAACAAGTATTCAAGGACAGTTAAACTGGGACTCAGGCCACGAGCCTTCACCAAATTAATTCAACCACAGTTGAATCGATACTCGTGCTACAAGCCTCGACTCAAAATATTTAACAAGTGTTCAACGACAGTTGAACCTGGACTTAGGTCACGAGCCTTCGCCGAATTAATTCAACCATAGTTGAATCGATACTCGGGCTACGAGCCTCGACTCAAAATATTCAACAAGTGTTCAACGATAGTTGAACTGGGACTCAGGCCACGGTCCTTTGCCGAATTAATTCAACCACAGTTGAATCGATACTCGGACTACCAGCCATCAACTTAAAATATTCGACAAGTGTTAAAGGACATTTAAACAGGGACTCAGGCCTCGAGCCTTTGCCAAGTTAATTCAACCACAGTTTAATCAATACTCGGTCTACGAGCCCTCGACTCAAAATATACAACAAGTGTTCAACGACAGTTGAACTAGGAATTAGGCAATGAGCCTTTGTCAAATTAATTCAACCACAGTTGAATCGATACTCGGGCTACGAGCCTCGACTCAAACTATTCAACGATAGTTGAACTGTGACTCAGGCCACGAGCCTTCGCCGAATTAATTCAACCACAGTTGATTGGATACTCGGGCTACGAGCCCTCGACTCAAAATTTTCGACAAGTGTTCAACGACAATTAAACTGGACTCTTTCCATGAGCCTTCGCCGAATTAATTCAACCACAGTTGTATCGATAATCGGGCTACTAGCCCTTGACTCAAAATATTCAACAAGTATTCAAGGACAGTTAAACTGGGACTCAGGCCACGAGCCTTCACCAAATTAATTCAACCACAGTTGAATCGATACTCGTGCTACAAGCCTCGACTCAAAATATTTAACAAGTGTTCAACGACAGTTGAACCTGGACTTAGGTCACGAGCCTTCGCCGAATTAATTCAACCACAGTTGAATCGATACTCGGGCTACGAGCCTCGACTCAAAATATTCAACAAGTGTTCAACGATAGTTGAACTGGGACTCAGGCCACGGTCCTTTGCCGAATTAATTCAACCACAGTTGAATCGATACTCGGACTACCAGCCATCAACTTAAAATATTCGACAAGTGTTAAAGGACATTTAAACATGGACTCAGGCCTCGAGCCTTTGCCAAGTTAATTCAACCACAGTTTAATCAATACTCGGTCTACGAGCCCTCGACTCAAAATATACAACAAGTGTTCAACGACAGTTGAACTAGGAATTAGGCAATGAGCCTTTGTCAAATTAATTCAACCACAGTTGAATCGATACTCGGGCTACGAGCCTCGACTCAAACTATTCAACGATAGTTGAACTCAGGCCACGAGCCTTCGCCGAATTAAATCAACCACAGTTGATTGGATACTCGGGCTACGAGCCCTCTACTCAAAATTTTCGACAAGTGTTCAACGACAATTGAACTGGACTCTGTCCACGAGCCTTCGCCGAATTAATTCAACCACAGTTGTATCGATAATCGGTCTACTAGCCCTTGACTCAAAATATTCAACAAGTGTTCAATGACAGTTGAACTGGGACTCAGGTCACGAGCCTTCGCCGAATTAATTCAACCACAGTTGAATCGATACTCGTGCTACGAGCCTCGACTCAAAATATTTAATAGGTTTTCAACGACAGTTGAACTAGGACTCAGGCCACGAGCCTTTGCCGAATTAATTCAACCATAGTTGAATCGATACTCGGGCTACGAGCCTCGACTCAAAATATTCAACAAGTGTTCAACGATAGTTGAACTGGGGCTCAGGCCACGATCCTTCGCCACATTAACTCAACCACAATTGAATCGATACTCGTAGTACGAGCCCTCGACTTAAAATATTCGACAAGTGTTAAAGGACATTTGAATAGGGACTCAGGCCTCGAGCCTTCGTCAAGTTAATTCAACCACAATTTAATCAATACTCGGTCTACGAGCCCACGACTCAAAATATACAACAAGTGTTCAAGAACAATTGAACTGGGAATCAGGGAGTGAGCCTTTGTCGAATTAATTCAACCACAGTTGAATCGATACTCGGGCTACGAGCCTCGACTCAAAATATTCAACAAGTGTTCAACGACAGTTGAACTGTGACTCAGGCCACGAACCTTTACCGAATTAATTCAACCACAATTGATTTGGTACTCGGGCTACGAGCCCTCGACTCAATATTTTCGACAAGTGTTCAACGACAGTTGAACTGGGACTCAGGCCACGAGCCTTCGCCGAATTAATTCAACCACAGTTGAATCGATACTCGAGCTACGAGCCTCGACTCAAAATATTCAACAAGTGTTCAACGATAGTTGAACTGGGACTCAGGCCACGATCCTTCGCCGAATTAATTCAACCACAATTGACTCGATACACGGACTGCGAGCCCTCGACTTAAAATATTCGACAAGTGTTAAAGGACATTTGAACGGGGACTCAAGCCTCGAGTTTTCGCCAAGTTAATTCTACCACAGTTTAATCAATACACGGTCTACGAGCCCTCGACTCAAAATATACAACAAGTGTTCAACAACAGTTGAACTGGGAATCAGGAAGTGAGCCTTTGTCAAATTAATTCAACCACAGTTGAATCGATACTCGGGCTACGAGCCTCGACTCAAAATATTCAACAAGTGTTCAACGACAGTTGAACTGTGACTCTGGCCACGAGCCTTTGCCGAATTAATTTAACCACAGCTGATTTGGTACTCGGGCTACGAGCCCTCGACTTAATATTTCGACAAGTGTTCAACGAAAGTTGAACTGGGACTCAGGCCACGAGCCTTCGCCGAATTAATTCAAACACAGTTAAATCGATACTCGGGTTACGAGCCTCGATTCAAAATATTAAACAAGTGTTCAACGATAGTTGAACTGGGACTCAGGCCACGATCCTTCGCCGAATTAATTCAACCACAATTGACTCGATACAGGACTGCGAGCCCTCGACTTAAAATATTCGACAAGTGTTAAAGGAAATTTGAACGGGGACTCAAGCCTCGAGCCTTCGCCAAGTTAATTCTACCACAGTTTAATCAATACACGGTCTACGAGCCCTCGACTCAAAATATACAACAAGTGTTCAACAACAGTTGAACTGGGAATCAGGAAGTGAGCCTTTGTCAAATTAATTCAACCACAGTTGAATCGATACTCGGGCTACGAGCCTCGACTCAAAATATTCAACAAGTGTTCAACGACAGTTGAACTGTGACTCAGGCCATGAGCCTTTGCCAAATTAATTCAACCATAGTTCATTTGATACTCGGGCTGCGAGCCCTCGACTCAATATTTTCGACAAGTGTTCAACGACAGTTGAACTTGACTCAGGCCACGAGCCTTCACCGAATTAATTCAACCACAGTTGTATCGATACTCGGGCTACGAGCCCTCGACTCAAAATATTCAACAAGTGTTCAATGACAGTTGAACTGGGACTCAGGTGACGAGCCTTCGCCGAATTAATTCAACCATAGTTGAATCGATACTCGTGCTACGAGCCTCGACTCAAAATATTCAACAATTATTCAACGACAGTTGAACTGGGACTCAAGTGACGAGCCTTCACCGAATTAATTCAACCATAGTTGATTGGATACTCGGGCTACGAGCCCTCGACTCAAAATATTCGAAATCTGTTCAACGACAGTAGAACTGGGACTTAGGCCAAAAGCCTTCGCTGAGTTAATTCAACCACAATTTAATCGATACTCGGGCTAAGAGCCTTCGAATCAAAATATTCAACAAGTGTTAAACGAAAGTTGAACTGGGACTCAGACCACGAGCATTCGCCGAATTAATTCAACCACAGTTGAATCGATACTCAGGCAACGAGCCTCGATTCAAAATATTCAACAAGTGTTCAACGATAGTTGAACCGGGGCTCAGGCCACGATCCTTCGCCATATTAACTCAACCACAATTGAATCGATACTCGTAGTACGAGCCCTCGACTTAAAATATTCGACAAGTGTTAAAGGAAATTTGAACAGGGACTCAGGCCTCGAGCCTTTGCCAAGTTAATTCAACCACAGTTTAATCAATACTCGGTCTACGAGCCCTCGACTCAAAATATACAACGAGTGTTCAAGAACAGTTGAACTGGGAATCACGCAATGAGCCTTTGTCAAATTAATTCAACCAGAGTTGAATCGATACTCATGCTACGAACCTCGACTCAAAATATTCAACAAGTGTTCAACGACAGTTGAACTGTGACTCAGGCCACGAGCCTTTGCCGAATTAATTCAACCACAGCTGATTTGGTACTCGGGCTACGAGCCCTCGACTCAATATTTTCGAAAAGTGTTCAACGAAAGTTGAACTGGGACTCAGGCCACGAGCCTTCGCCGAATTAATTCAAACACAGTTGAATCGATACTCGGGCTACGAGCCTCGACTCAAAATATTTAACAAGTGTTCAACGATAGTTGAACTGGGACTCAGGCCACGATCCTTCGCCGAATTAATTCAACCACAATTGAATCGATACTCGGACTACGAGCCCTCAACTTAAAATATTCGACAAGTGTTAAAGGACATTTGAACAGGGACTCACGCCTCGAGCCTTCGCCAAGTTAATTCAACCATAGTTTAATCAATACACTGTTTACGAGCCCTCGACTCAAAATATACAACAAGTGTTCAACAACAGTTGAACTGGGAATCAGGCAGTGAGCCATTGTCAAATTAATTCAACCACAGTTGAATCGATACTCGGGCTTTGAGCCTCGACTCAAAATATTCAACAAGTGTTCAACGACAGTTGAACTGTGACTCAGGCTACGAGCCTTTGCCGAATTAATTCAACTATAGTTGATTTGATACTCGGGCTACGAGCCCTCGACTCAATATTTTCGACAAGAGTTCAACGACAGTTAAACTGGACTCAGGCCACGAGCCTTCGCCGAATTAATTCAACCACAGTTGTATCGATACTCGGGCTACGAGCCCTCGACTCAAAATACTCAACAAGTGTTCAATGACAGTTGAACTGGGACTCAGGTGACGAACCTTCGCCGGATTAATTCAACCACAGTTGAATCGATACTCGTGCTACGAGCCTCGACTCAAAATATTCAACAATTATTCAACGACAGTTGAACTGGGACTCAGGTGACGAGCCTTCACCGAATTAATTCAACCATAGTTGATTGGATACTCGGGCTACGAGCCCTCGACTCAAAATATTCGAAATCTATTCAACGACAGTAGAACTGGGACTTAGGCCAAAAGCCTTCGCCGAGTTAATTCAACCACAATTTAATCGATACTTGGGCTACGAGCCTTCGAATCAAAATATTCAACAAGTGTTAAACGACAGTTGAACTGGGACTCAGGCCACGAGCAATTGCCTAATTAATTCAACCACAGTTGAATCGATACTTAGGCAACGAGCCTCGACTCAAAATATTCAACAAGTGTTCAACGATAGTTGAACTGGGACTCAGGCCACGATCCTTCGCCGAATTAATTCAACCACAATTGAATTGATACTCGAACTACGAGCCCTCGACTTAAAATTTTCGACAAGTGTTAAAGGACATTTGAACAGGGACTCATGCCTCGAGCCTTCGCCAAGTTAATTCAACCACAATTTAATTAATACTCGGTCTACGGGCCCTCGACTCAAAATATACAACAAGTATTCAACAATAGTTGAACTGGGAATCAGGCAACGAGCCTTTGTCAAATTAATTCAACCACAATTGAATCGATACTCGGGCTACGAGCCTCGACTCAAAATATTCAACAAGTGTTCAACGACAGTTGAACTGTGACTTAGGCCACGAGCCTTCGCTGAATTAATTCAACCACAATTGATTGGATACTCGGGCTATGATCCCTGGACTCAAAATTTTCGACAAGTGTTCAACGACAGTTGAACTGGACTCAGGCCACGAGCCTTCGCTGAATTAATTCAACCACAGTTGTATCGATATTTGGGCTACGAGCCCTCGACTCAAAATATTCAACAAGTGTTCAATGACAGTTGAACTGGGACTCAGGCCACGAGCCTTCGCCGAATTAATTCAACCACAGTTGAATCGATCCTCGTGCTACGAGCCTCGACTCAAAATATTCAACAAGTATTCAACGACAGTTGAACTAGGACTCAAGTGATGAGCCTTGACCGAATTAATTCAACCACAGTTGAATTGATACTCGAGCTACGAGCCTCGACTCAAAATATTCAACAAGTGTTCAACGATAGTTGAACTGGGACTCAGGCCACGATCCTTCGCCGAATTCAACCACAGTTGAATCGATACTCGGTTTACAAGCCCTCGACTTAAAATATTCGACAAGTGTTCAAGGACATTTGAACAGGGACTCAGGCCTCGAGCTTTCACCAAGATAATTAAACCACAGTTTAATCGATACTCGGGCTACGACCCCTCGACTCAAAATATTCAACAAGTGTTCAACGACAGTTGACCTGGGAATCAGGCAACGAGCCTTTTTCAAATTAATTCAACCACAGTTGAATCGATACTCGAGCTACGAGCCTCGACTCAAAATATTCAACAAGTGTTCAACGATAGTTGAATTGGGACTCAGGCCACGAGTTTTCGTCGAATTAATTCAAGTACAGTTGTATCGATACACGGGCTACGAGCCCTCGACTCAAAATATTCAACAAGTGTTCAACGATAGTTGAACTGGGACTCAGGCCACGAGCATTCGCCGAATTAATTCAACCACAGTTGAATTGATACCCGTGCTACGAGCCTCGACTCAAAATATTCAACAAGTGTTCAATGACAGTTGAACTGGGACTCAGGCCACGAGCCTTCGCCGAATTAATTCAACCACAGTTGAATCGATACTCGTGCTACGAGCCTCGACTCAAAATATTCAACAAGTTTTCAATGACAGTTGAACTGGGACTCAGGTAACGAGCCTTCGCCGAATTAATTCAAATACAGTTGAATCGATACTCGGGCTACGAGCCTCGACTCAAAATATCAACAAGTGTTCAACGACAGTTGAACTGGGACTCAGGCCACGATCCTTCGCCGAATTCAACCACAGTTGAATCGATACACGGGCTACGAGCCATCGACTTAAAATATTCGACAAGTGTTCAACGACAGTTGAACTGGGACTCAGGCCACGAGCCTTCGCCAAATTAATTCAACCACAGTTGATTAGTTACTTGGGCTACGAGCCCTCGACTCAAAATTTTTGACAAGTATTCAACGACAGTTAAACTGGACTCAGGCCACGAGCCTTCGCCGAATTAATTCAACCACAATTGTATTGATACACGGGCTACGAGCCCTCGACTCAAAATATTCAACAAGTGTTAAATGATAGTTGAACTGGGACTCAGGCCACGAGCCTTCGCCGAATTAATTCAACCACAATTGAATCGATACTCGTGCTACGAGCCTCGACTCAAAATATTCAACAAGTTTTCTACGACTGTTGAACTGGGACTCAGGCCACGAGCCTTCGCCGAATTAATTCAACCACAGTTGAATCGATACTCGTGCTACGCGCCTCGACTCAAAATATTCAACAAGTTTTCAACGAAAGTTGAACTGGGACACAGACCACGAGACTTCGCCATATTAATTCAACCATAGTTGAATAGATACTCGGGCTACGAGCCCTCGACACAAAATATTCAAAATGTGTTCAACGACAGTTGAACTGCGACTCAGGCCAAAAGCATTCGCCGAGTTAATTCAACCACAATTTAATCGATACTCGAGCTACGAGCCCTCGACTCAAAATATTCAACAAGTGTTAAATGACAGTTGAACTGGGACTCAGGCCACGAGCCTTCACCAAATTACTTCAACCACAGTTGAATCGACACTCGGGCTACGAGCTCCCGACTCAAAATATTTAACAAGTGTTCAACAACAGTTGAACTGGGAGTCAGGCTACGATCATTCGCCGAATTAATTCAACCATAGTTTAATCGACACTTGGGCTACGAGCCCTCGACTTAAAATATTCGACAAGTGTTCAAGGACATTTGAACAGGGACTCAGATCTCGAGCCTTCTCCAAGTTAATTCAACCACAGTTTAATCGATACTCGGGCTACGGGCCCTCGACTCAAAATATTCAACAAGTGTTCAACGACAGTTGAACTAGGAAGCAGGCAACGAGCCTTTGTCAAATTAATTCAACCATAGTTAAATCGATACTCGGGCTATAAACCTCGACTCAAAATATTCAACAAGTGTTCAACCACATTTGATTGGATACTCGGGCTATGAGCCCATGACAAAAGTTTCGACAAGTGTTCAACGACAGTTGAACTGGACTCAGGTCACTGGAATTCGCCGAATTAATTCAACATCAGTTGTATCGATACTCGGGCTATGAGTCCTCGACTCAAAATATTCAACAAGTGTTCAATGACAGTTGAACTGGGACTCAGGCCACGAGCCTTCGCCGAATTAATTCAACCACAGTTGAATCGATACTCGTGCTACGAGCCTCGACTCAAAATATTCAATAGGTTTTCAACGACAGTTGAACTGGGACTCAGACCACGAGCCTTTGCCGAATTAATTGAACCACAATTGAATCGATACTCGGGCTACGAGCCCACGACTAAAAATATTCAACAAGTGTTCAACGATAGTTGAACTGGGACTCAGGCCACGATCCTTCGCCGAATTAATTCAACCACAGTTGAATCGACACTCGGGCTACGAGCCCTCGACTTAAAATATTCGACAAGTGTTCAAGGACATTTGAACAGGGACTCAAGCCTCGAGCCTTCACCAAGTTAATTTAACCACAGTTTAATCGATACTCGGGCTACGACCCCTCGACTCAAAATATTCAACAAGTGTTCAACGGCAGTTGAACTGGGAATCAGGCCACGAACCTTCACTTAATTAATTCAACCACAGTTGATTGGATACTCGGGCTACGAGCCCTCAACTCATAATTTTTGACAAGTATTCAACAACAGTTGAACTGGACTCAGGCCACGAGCCTTCGCCGAATTTATTCAACCACAGTTGTATCGATACACGGGCTACGAGACTTCGACTCAAAATATTCAACAAGTGTTCAACGACAGTTGAACTGGGACTCAGGCCACGAGCCTTCACAGAATAAATTCAACCACAGTTGAATCGATACTCGTTCTACGAGCCTCGACTCAAAATATTCTACAAGTTTTCAACGACAGTTGAACTGGGACTCAGGCCACGAGCCTTCGCCGAATTATTTCAACCACGGTTGAATTGATACTCGTGCTACGAGCCTCGACTCAAAATATTCGAAAAGTTTTCAACGAAAGTTGAACTGAGACTCAGGCCACGAGACTTCGCCGAATTAATTCAACCATAGTTGAATAGATACTCGGGCTACGAGCCCTCGACTCAAAATATTCGAAATGTGTTCAACGACAGTTGAACTGGGACTCAGGCCAAATGCCTTCGCCAAATTAATTCAACCACAGTTTAATCGATACTTGGGCTACGAGCACTCGACTCAAAATATTCGACATGTGTTCAACGACAGTTCAACTGGGACTATGGCCACGAGCCTTAGCCGAGTTAATTAAACCACAAATGAATCGATACTTAGGCTACGAGCCTCAACTAAAAATATTAAACAAGTATTCAATGACAGTTGAACTGGGAATCAGGCAACGAGCCTTCACCGAATTAATTCAACCACAGTTGAATCGATACTCGGGCTACAAGCCCGCAACTCAAAATATTCGACAAGTGTTCAATGACAGTTGAAATGGGACTCAGGCCACGAGCCTTCGCCGAATTAATTCAATCGCAGTCGAAACGATACTCGGGCTACGAGCCCTCGACTCAAAATATCTGACAAGTGTTCATTGACAGTTGAACTAAGACTTAGGCCATCTGCCTTCGCCGAATTAAATCAACCACATTTGAATCGATACTCGGGCTACGAGCCCGCGACTCAAAATATTTGACAAGTGTTCAACGACAGTTGAATTGGGACTCAGTCGACGAGCCTTCGTCGAATTAATTCAACCACAGTTGAATCGATACTCGGGCTACGAGCCCTCGACTTAAAATATTCGACAAGTGTTCAACAATAGTTGAACTGGGACTCTGGCCACGAGCCTTCGCCGAATTAATTCAACCATAGTTGAATCGATACTCGTGCTACGAGCCTCGACTAAAAATATTCAACAAGTGTTCAACGACAGTTGAACTGGAACTTAGGCTATGAGCTTTAGCCGAATTAATTCAACCATAGTTAAATCGATACTCGGGCTATAAGCCCAACACTAAAAATATTCGACAAGTGTTCAACGACAGTTGAACTGGGACTCAGGCCACGTTCCTTCGCCGAATTAATTCAACCACAGTTGAATCGATACTCGAGCTACGAGCCCTCGACTTAAAATATTCGACAAGTGTTCAAGGACATTTGAATAGGGACTTAAGTCTCGAGCCTTCGCCAAGTTAATTCAACCACAGTTTAATCGATACTCGGGCAACGAGCCCTCGACACAAAATTTTCAACAAGTGTTCAACGACAGCTGAACTGGGAATCAGGCAACGAGCCTTTGTCAAATTAATTCAACCACAGTTGAATCGATACTCGGGCTACCAGCCTCGACTTAAAATATTCAACAAGTGTTCAATGATAGTTGAACTAGGACTTAGGCCACGAGCCTTCGTCGAATTAATTCAACCACAGTTGATTGGATACTCGGGCTACGAGCCCTCGACTCAAAATTATCGACAAGTGTTCAACGACAGTTGAACTAGGACTCAGGCCACGGGCCTTCGCCGAATTAATTCAACAACAGTTGATTGGATACTCGGGCTAAGAGTCCTCGACTCAAAATTTTTGACAAGACCCAGGCCACATTTTTGACAAGACCCAGGCCACGAGCCTTCGCCGAATTAATTCAACAACAGTTGTATCGATACTCTGGCTATGAGCCTCCGCTCAAAATATTAAACAAGTATTCAATGACAGTTGAACTGGGAATCAGGCAACGAGCCTTCGCCGAATTAATTCAGCCACAGTTGAATCGATACTCGGGCTATAAGCCCGCGACTCAAAATATTCGATAAGTGTTCAATGACAGTTGAACTGGGACTCAGGCCAAGAGCCTTCGCCAAATTAATACAACCACAGTCGAATCGATACTCGGGCTACGAGCCCTCGACTCAAAATATTCGACAAGTGTTCAATGACAGTTGAACTGGGACTCAAGCCATTAGCCTTCGCCGAATTAAATCAACCACATTTGAATCGATACACGGGCTACGATCCCGTGACTCAAAATATTCGACAACGATTCAACGACAGTTGAACTGAGACTCAGGCCACGAGCCTTCGTCAAATTAATTCAACCAAAGTTGAATCGATACTCGGGATACGATTCCTCGACTCAAAATATTCGACAAGTGTTCAACGACAGTTGAACTGGGACTCTGGCCACGAGCCTTCGCCGAATTAATTCAACCACAGTTGAATCGATACTCGTGCTACGAGTCTCGACTCAAAATATTCAACAAGTGTTCAACGACAGTTGAACTGGGACTTAGGCCACGAGCTTTCGCCGAATTAATTCAACCACAGTTAAATAGATACTCGCGCTATAAGCCCATGACTAAAATATTCCACAAGTGTTCAACGACAGTTGAACTGGGACTCAGGCCACGTTCCTTCACCGAATTAATTCAACCACATTTGAATCGATACTCGAGGCTACGAGCCCTCGCCGTAAAATATTCGACAAGTGTTCAAGGATATTTGAACAGGGACTCAGGCCTCGATCCTTCGCCAAGTTAATTCAACCATAGTTGAATCGATAGTCGGGCTACGAGCCCTCGACTCAAAATATTCAACAAGTGTTCAACGACAGCTGAACTGGGAATCAGGCAACGAGCCTTTGTCAAATTAAATCAACCACAGTTCAATCGATACTCGGGCTATGAGCCTCAACTCAAAATATTGGGCTACGAGCCTCAACTCAAAATATTCAACAAGTGTTCAACGATAGTTGAACAGGGACCCAGGCCACGAGCCTTCGCCGAATTAATTCAACCATAGTTGATTGGATACTCGGGTTACGAGCCCTCGACTCAGAAGTTTTGACAAGTGCTTAACGATAGTTGAACTGGACTCAGGGCTCGAGCCTTCGCCGAATTAACTCAACCACAGTTGTATCGATACTCGGGCTACGAGCCCTCAACTCAATATTTTCAACAAGTATTCAGCGACAGTTGAACTGGTACTCTGGCCACGAGCCTTTTCCGAATTAATTCAACCACAGTTGAATCGATACTCGTGCTACGAGCCTCGACTCAAAATATTCAACAAGTGTTCAACGACAGTTGAACTGGGACTGAGGCCATGAGCTTTCGCCAAATTAATTCAACCATAGTTGAATCGATACTCGGGCTACAAGCCCACGACTAAACATATTCGACAAGTGTTCAACGAAAGTTGAACTGGGACTCAGGCCACGAGACTTTGCCGAATTAATTCAACAATAGTTGAATTGATACTCGGGCTATGAGCCCTCGACTTAAAATATTCAAAAAGTGTTCAACGACAGTTGAACTGGACTCAAGGCAAAAGCCTTCGCCGAGTAAATTCAACCATAATTTAATCGATACTCGGGCTACGAGCCCTCGACTCAAAATATTCAAGAAGTGTTAAACGACAGTTGAACTGGGACTCAGGCCACGAGCCTTCGCCGAATTAATTAAACCACAACTGAATCGATACTCGGGCTAGGAGCCTCGACTCAAAATATTCAACAAGTGTCCAATGATAGTTGAACTGGGACTCAGGCTACGAGCTTCCGCCGAATTAATTCTACCACAGTTGAATTGATACTCGGGCTATGAGCCCTCAACTCAAAATATTCAACAAGTGTTCCACGACAGTTAAACATGGACTCATGCCACGAGCCTTCACCAAATTAATTCAACCACAGTGGAATCGATACTCCGGCTTTGAGACTCGACTCAAAATATTCAACAAGTGTTCAACGAAAGTTGAACTGGGACTCAGGCCACAAGCCTTCACCGAATTAATTCAACCATATTTGAATCGATACTCGGGCTACGAGCTATCGACTCAAAATATTCAAAATGTGTTCAACGACAGTTGAACTAGGACTTAGTCCACAAGCCATCATTGAATTATTTCAACAACAATTGAATCGATACTCGGGCTACGAGCCCTCGACATAAAATATTCTACTAGTGTTCAACGATAGTTCAACTGGGACTATGGCCATGAGCCTTCGCCGAGTTAATTCAACCATAGTTGAATCGATACTCGAGCTACAAGACTCGACTCAAAATATTAAACAATTATTCAATGACAGTTGAACTGGGACTCAGGCCATGAGCCTTCGCTGAGTTAATTCAACCACAATTGAATCGATACTCGGGCTACGAGCACTCGACTAAAAATATTCTACAAGTGTTCAACGATAGTTGAACTGGTACTCAGGCCATGAGCCTTCGCCGAATTAATTCAACCACAGTTGAATCGATACTGTAAGGCCCCGTAAAATTTTTTTTTTGCGCATAAAACCTAGTAGCTATAGTGTCATGGTCCGAATAATGTGTTAGGAGTGCGTAGAAGAAAGTGCCATGTGTCCATGTTGAAGAAAGTGATTGGAGATCCATCCACCATCATGCCAATCGAAGCTATAGAGGTTAATGAAGATTTGTCATATGAAGAAGTTCCAGTTGCCATTCTTGATAGGCAAGTCCGTAAGTTGAGAAATAAGGAAGTTGCCTCTGTTAAAGTATTGTGGCGAAGTCAACAAGTTGAGGAGGCCACATGGGAAGCGGAAAAAGAGATGTAGGAAAAGTACCCCCATTTGTTCGATCAAGCCTAGAAGAAATTAGGTGACCCTTCTACTCCTAGTAACTGCTATCTTGTCCAAGTTGTTTCCCTCTTAGTATTAGTAAAGTCTCCTTCATTTTGTAATGAGTTAAATGTGTTGTTACCTTGGGTCACTTGAACCGTTCTTGATAAATGAAAGCCTTATAAAGATTTACGTGTTAAATAAACAACTAATAGTAAGTGTAGATTGGTAATGGTTTGTTAAGTGTACATGGTGTGTTAAAATGGTTAAATAAGGTATGAATTCATTGAAGTGACTAGTTTATGTGCAATTGTAACAATGTGATAGAATATGTGCATTCGTTGAGGTAAGAAAGTGTATACCAGTTGTGAAAAGTGTTGTATTTGTGTATTGTTGTTTGGTAACGTGTTTCGGGGCCCTCTGACATGTGGATATGTACATAATACAAAGGAAACTCTGGCGAAATTTTTCTAATATATAAGAGTTAGTCAAAATTTTGATGGTTGCATATCATGCCTTTCAAAACCAACTCATTTATTTCAAAATCCTCATTCGAGGACGAATGATCTTAAGGGGGGAGGATGTAAGGCCCCGTAAAATTTTTTTTTTTGCGCATAAAACCTAGTAGCTATAGTGTCATGGTCCGAATAATGTGTTAGGAATGCGTATAATCGGTTCGGACCCTTGGTAGTGATTTAAGTTTCAAAAATGTAGAGAATTAACTTTTCCGAAAAGTGTCAATTTTGCGGTCAAGAATGCGACCGCAAATCTGCTATGCGGACCGCATTCTTGCCGCAAAGCTTTCCAGAAAGTCTCCCAAAATCATGTTGAAAATGCGGTCGATATGCGATCGCATAATGAATCGGCGGTGCACTTTGCGACCGCAGATCAAGAATGCGGACCGCATATTGGTCGCATTTTGTAACAGAACTTGAGTAATTTTGAGGCCATTTTGCAGTCACTCTGCGGACCGCATGTTGATTCTGCGGTCGCAAAGTGCACCGCAGAATTGACCCCGGCCCAGATTTTTGTAACATTTTGACCCGATCTCTTCTTTAGTATAACACCTTTCACCCTCATTTTCTCATATCATCTTACCAAAATTAGAGAGAGAAGAGAGGGGTTTTAGAGAGAGAAGTTCTTCATCTTCAAGGATTGTTCCAACCACTTAATTCCAAGGGATCCTAGGGCAATGATTCAACTTCCCTAATCTTTTCAAGGTAAAAACCCTAACTATTTTCTTTGATTTTTAGTTTTAAATTGGGTAAAGAGAGGTTTGCATATAATAGCTTTTGAAAATAGAATTTTTACACTCATGCATGATTATTGAACTTGATTTCTAGTAAAATGAAGTGAGTAGAAGTAAGAGTCTTCAAGAACAAGGTTGGCAAGAGTAGGATATCTTGGGTAAGCATAAAGTAGGAAGAAAACTCATCACCAGGTATGTATGGCTAATTTTGATTCTTGTGAAATCGCCTATATGTGTGAAGTTTGTTTGGTTCGTGTTAAATTGACAAATTGTGTGAAATTCTTGATGTTGTTGTTGGATATTCAAAGTTTGTTGTGGAGCTATGAGGGATGTAAAATGAGAGTTTAATTTGGTAAAAGAATTGTGAATAATGACTATAATGGCATATATGGTACTTTGTGGAAAAGAAACGAAACACTTGAGGATTGGTAAGTCATTGAACAATACGGTATGAATACTCTTGATTTTTGGAACATTTGTAACTTGATTGTGATATTGGCTTGAGATGTAATTGTGAACATGAACCTACCTGTAAGTTTCTTATTTGAACTTGTTGAAATTGTGTGAAATGCCTTATCTGCTGTTTGTACTTGTTGTGTTTTAAAACTGTATGGTGGGATCGGGTTGCGCGCCGCAACATGAAGAAATAAGGTGTGGGTTGGGGTGATAAGGGTGGCCGAGGTAATAAGGGTGGTCGGGGGTAATAAGGATGGAAAGCGATCGAAATCGCTATTGAAAATTGATATAAAAATCAATAATGTGAAATTGTGAAAGGAGACAGCAGGAGAGTTTGCAACCTGTGGGGCACCGATTGCCCCTTTGTTTGACTACTTGTGCTTTACGTGATTGATTGGTTATTGTTAAATTGGTTGATCGTAGAAAGTGCTTTGTGTTGAGAATTATTTGAAATGAGGAAAATGTGGAAACATGGTTGGTTGGCTTAATTAATTGTTGATGTAATTCAATGGCTTGAGTTTACTTGGGACAAAGTTTGTCCATACATGCCAGTACAATTCAAGTGTACCGACGTCCCTTTTGCCGGGGACGCTACATTCGTGTTATGATTGTAGGTGGATCAGTAGCAGGCACTTCAGCTCATCGGCAGTAGTATCCTTCTCCTTCCACTACCCGTTTAGGTGAGCCCCTTTCTTCCTTGGGTCCCTGTGTGGTTCATGCCACTTTTATTTAGATTTCATTTTGGTTTTGTAAGGTATAGCCGGAGCCTTGTTACCGGCAAGTATTGTATTCCCTTTTTTGTATCGTAGAGGCTCTGTAGACATGTAAACTGTGGGACTCCAGTCTTATGTATATATTATGTTATGTCGGGAGTTGTAAAAACTGCAAACTTATTAATGAATCACTCGTATGGTTTTATTTGTTTAATGTGAAATCATTCATGGTTAGTAAGATATTTGGTTAATGAGAAACAATCAACACAGGGGTAACGCGTGGGAATGAAAGGCACCCAGGTCCGCTTGACTGGGGCAACCCGGTCAGGCGCCGGTCATGTTTCCCGATTTGAGGCATGACAAACTCGGGCTACGAGCCTCGATTCAAAACATTCGACAAGTGTTCAACGATAGTTGAACTGGGACTCAGGCTACGAGCTTTCGTCGAATTAATTCTACCACAGTTGAATTGATACTCGGGCTACTAGCCCTCGACTCAAAATATTCAACAAGTGTTCAATCACAGTTAAACAGGGACTCAGGCCACGAGCCTTCACCTAATTAATCCAACAACACTTGAATCGATACTCCGGCTACGAGACTCGACTCAAAATATTCAACAAGTGTTCAACGAAAGTTGAACTGGGACTCAGGCCACGAGGCTTCGCCGAATTAATTCAACCATAGTTGTATCGATACTCGGGCAATGAGCCCTCGACTCAAAATATTCAAAATGTGTTCAACGACAGTTGAGCTGGGGCTCAGGCCACAAGCCATCGTTGAATTATTTCAACAACAGTTGAATCGATACTCGGGCTACGAGCCCTCGACTTAAAATATTCTACTAGTGTTCAAGGATAGTTCAACTGGGACTATGGCCACGAGCCTTCGCCGAGTTAATTCAACCACAGTTGAATCGATACTCGAGCTACGAGCCTCGATTCAAAATATTCAACAAGTGTTCAACAACAGTTGAACTGGGCCTCAGGCTACGACCCTTCACCGAATATATTCAACCACAGTTGAATCGATACTCGGGCTACGAGCCCTCGACTCAAAATATTCAACAAGTGTTCAACGACAGTTGAACTGGGACTACAGCCACGAGCCTTTGCCGAGTTAATTCAACCCCAGTTGAATCGATACTCGTGCTACAATCCTCGACTGAAAATATTGAACAAGTGTTCAATGACAGTTGAACTGGGACAAAGGCCACGAGCCTTCGCCGAATTAATTCAACCATAGTCGAATCCATACTCGGGCTACAAGCCCGTAACTCAAAATATTCGACAATTGTTCAACGACAGTTGAACTAGGACTCAGGCCACTAGCCTTCGCCGAATTTATTCAACCATAGTTTAATCGATACTCGGGCTACGAGCCCTCGACTCACAATATTCAACAAGCGGTCAACGGCAGTTGAACTAGGACAAAGGCCACGAGGCTTCACCGAATTAATTCAACCATAATTGAATCGATACTCGGGCTATAAGCCCGTGACTCAAAATATTCTACAGGTGTTCAACGACAGTTGAAATGGGACTCTGGCCATGAGACTTTGCCGAATGAATTTAACCACAGTTGAATCGATACTCGAGCTATGAGCCCTCGACTCAAAATATTCGACAAGTGTTCAAGGATAGTTGAACTGGGACTCAAGCCACGATCCTTCGCCAAATTAATTCCACCACAGTTGAATTGATACTTGGGCTACGAGCCTCGATTCAAAATATTCAACAAGTGTTCTATGATAGTTGAATAGGGACTTAGGCCACGAGCCTTCACAGTATTAATTCAACCACAGTTGAATGGATACTCGGGCTACGAGCCCTCGACTCAAAATATTCGACAAGTGTTCAACGACAGTTGAACTGGGACTCAGACCACGAGCCTTCGCTGAATTTATTCAACCACCGTTGAATCAATACTCGGGCTACGGGCCCTCGACTCAAAATATTCAACAAGTGTTCAACGGCAGTTGAACTAGGACTCAGGCCACGAGCCTTCGCCGAATTAATTCCATTATAGTTGAATCGCTACTCGAGCTACGAGCCTCGACTCAAAATATATAACAAGTGTTCAACGAATGTTGAACTGGGACTCAGGCCACGAGCCTTCGCCGAATTAATTCAACCATAGTTGAATCGATACTCGAGCTACGAGCCCTCGACTCAAAATATTCGAAATGTGTTCAACGACAATTGAACTGGGACTCAGGCCACAAGCCATCGTTGAATTATTTCAACAACAGTTGAATCGATACATGGGCTACGAGCCCTCGACATAAAATATTCTACTAGTGTTCAACGATAGTTCAACTAGGACTATGGCCACGAGCCTTCGCCGTGTTAATTCAACCATAGTTGAATCGATACTCGGGCTACAAGCCTCGACTCAAAATATTAAACAATTATTCATTGACAGTTGAACTGGGACTCAGGCCATGAGCCTTCGCTGAGTTAATTCAACCACAATAGAATCGATACTCGGGCTACGAGCACTCGACTAAAAATATTCTTCAAGTGTTCAACGATAGTTGAACTGGTACTCAGGCCATGAGCCTTCGCCGAATTAATTCAACCACAGTTGAATCGATACTCGGGCTACGAGCCTCGATTCAAAACATTCAACAAGTGTTCAACAACAGTTGAACTGGGACTCAGGCTACGAGCTTTCGCCGAATTAATTCTACCACAGTTGAATTGATACTCGGGCTACGAGCCCTCGACTCAAAATATTCAATAAGTGTTCAATCACAGTTAAACAGGGACTCAGGCCATGAGCATTCACCAAATTAATTCAACAACAGTTGAATCGATACTCCGGCTACGAGACTCGACTCAAAATATTCAACAAGTGTTCAACGAAAGTTGAACTGGGACTCAGGCCACGAGCCTTTGCCGAATTAATTCAACCATAGTTGAATCGATACTCGGGCTATAAGCCCTCGACTCAAAATATTCGAAATGTGTTCAACGACAGTTGAGCTGGGGCTCAGGCCACAAGCCATCGTTGAACTATTTCAACAACAAATGAATCGATACTCGGGCTACGAGCCCTCGACTTAAAATATTCGACTAGTTTCCAACGATAGTTCAACTGGGACTATGACCACGAGACTTCGCCGAGTTAATTCAACCATAGTTGAATCGATACTCGGGCTACAAGCCTCGACTCAAAATATTAAACAATTATTCAATGTCAGTTGAACTGGGACTCAGGCCACGAGCCTTCGCCGAGTTAATTCAACCACAGTTGAATCAATACTCGGGATACGAGCCCTCGTTTCAAAATATTCGACAAGTGTTCTACGACAGTTGAACTATGACTATGGCCATGGGCCTTCGCTGAGTTAATTCAACCACAATTGAATCGATACTCGGGCTACGAGCACTCGACTAAAAATATTCTACAAGTGTTCAATGATAGTTGAACTGGTACTCAGGCCATGAGCCTTCGCCGAATTAATTCAACCACAGTTGAATCGATACTCGGGCTACAAGCCTCGATTCAAAATATTCAACAAGTGTTCAACGACAGTTGAACTCGGACTCAGGCTACGAGCTTTCGCCGAATTAATTCTACCACAATTGAATTAATATTCGGGCTACGAGCCCTCGACTCAACATATTTAACAAGTGTTCAACGACAGTTAAATAGGGACTCAACCCACGAGCCTTCACCAAATTAATTCAACCACAGTTGAATCGATACTCCGGCTACGAGACTCGACTCAAAATATTCAACAAGTGTTCAATGAAAGTTAAACTGGGACTCAGACCACAAGCCTTTGCCGAATTAATTCAACCATAGTTGAATCGATACTCGGGCTACGATCCCTCGACTCAAAATATTCGAAATGTGTTCAACGGCAGTTGAACTGGGACTCAGGCCACAAGCCATCATTAAATTATTTCAACAACATTTGAATCGATACTTGGGCTACGAGCCCTCGACTTAAAATATTCGACTAGTGTTCAACGATTGTTCAACTCGGAGTATGGCCACGAGCCTTCGCCGAGTTAATTCAACCACAGCTGAATCGATACTCAAGCTACAAGACTTGACTCAAAATATTAAACAATTATTCAATGACAGTTGAACTGGAACTCAAGCCACGAGCCTTCGCCGAGTTAATTCAACCACAGTTGAATCGATACTCGGGCTACGAGCCCTCGTTTCAAAAGATTCGACAAGTGTTCTATGACAGTTGAACTAGGACTATGGCCATGAGCATTCGCTGAGTTAATTCAATGACAATTGAATCGATACACTGGCTAGGAGCACTCGACTAAAAATATTCAACAAGTTTTCAACGACAGTTGAACTGGGACTACAGCCACGAGCCTTTGCCGAGTTAATTCAACCACATTTGAATCGATACTCGGGCTACGAGCCTCGTTTCAAAATATTCAATAAGTGTTCAACGATAGTTGAACTGGGAGTCAGGCTACGAGCCTTCGACGAATAAATTCAACCACAGTTGAATCGATACTCGGGCTACGAGCCCTCGACTCAAAATATTCAACAAGTGTTCAACGACAGTTGAACTGGGACTACAACCACGAGCCTTTGCCGAGTTAATTCAACCACATTTGAACCGATACTCGGGCTACGAGCCTCGACTCAAAATATTAAACAAGTGTACAATGACAGTTGAACTGCGACTCAGGCCACGAGCCTTCGCCGAATTAATTAAACCACAGCTGAATCGATACTCGGGCTAGGAGCCTCGACTCAAAATATTCGACAAGTGTCCAACGATAGTTGAACTGGGACTCAGGCTACGAGCTTCCGCCGAATTAATTCTACCACAGTTGATTTGATACTCGGGCTATGAGCCCTCGACTCAAAATATTCAACAAGTGTTCCACGACAGTTAAACATGGACTCATGCCACGAGCCTTCACCAAATTAATTCAACCACAGTGGAATCGATACTCCGGCTTTGAGACTCGACTCAAAATATTCAACAAGTGTTCAACGAAAGTTGAACTGGGACTCAGGCCACGAGCCTTCGCCGAATTAATTCAACCATATTTGAATCGATACTCGGGCTACGAGCTCTCGACTCAAAATATTCAAAATGTGTTCAACGACAGTTGAACTAGGACTCAGTCCACAAGCCATCATTGAATTATTTCAACAATAGTTGAATCGATACTCGGGCTACGAGCCCTCGACATAAAATATTCTACTAGTGTTCAACGATAGTTCAACTGGGACTATGGCCACGAGCCTTCGCCGAGTTAATTCAACCATAGTTGAATCGATACTCGGGCTACAAGACTCGACTCAAAATATTAAACATTTATTCAATGACAGTTGAACTGGGACTCGGGCCATTAGCCTTCGCTGAGTTAATTCAACCACAATTGAATCGATACTCGGGCTATGAGCACTCGACTAAAAATATTCTACAAGTGTTCAACGATAGTTGAATTGGTACTCAGGCCATGAGCCTTCGCCGAATTAATTCAACCACAGTTGAATCGATACTCGGGCTACGAGCCTCGATTCAAAACATTCAACAAGTGTTCAACGATAGTTGAACTGGGACTCAGGCTACGATCTTTCGTCGAATTAATTCTACCACAGTTGAATTGATACTCGGGCTACGAGCCCTCGACTCAAAATATTCAACAAGTGTTCAATCACAGTTAAACAGGGACTCAGGCCACGAGCCTTCACCTAATTAATTCAACCACACTTGAATCGATACTCCGGCTACGAGACTAGACTCAAAATATTCAACAAGTGTTCAACGAAAGTTGAACTGGGACTCAGGCCACGAGCCTTTGCCGAATTAATTCAACCATAGTTGTATCGATACTCGGGCTATGAGCCCTCGACTCAAAATATTCAAAATGTGTTCAACGACAGTTGAGCTGGGGCTCAGGCCACAAGCCATCGTTGAATTATTTCAACAACAGTTGAATCGATACTCGGGCTACGATCCCTCGACTTAAAATATTCGACTAGTGTTCAACGATAGTTCAACTGGGACTATAGCCACGAGCCTTCGCCGAGTTAATTCAACCATAGTTGAATCGATACTCGAGTTACGAGCCTCGATTCAAAATATTCAACAAGTGTTCAACGACAGTTGAACTGGGAATCATGCTACGACCCTTCGCCGAATATATTCAACCACAGTTGAACTGATACTCGGGCTACAAGCCCTCGACTCAAAATATTCAACAAGTGTTCAACGACAGTTGAACTGGGACTACAGCCACGAGCCTTTGCCGAGTTAATTCAACCCCAGTTGAATCGATACTCGTGCTACGATCCTCGACTCAAAATATTAAACAAGTGTTCAATGACAGTTGAACTGGGACAAAGGCCACGAGCCTTCGCCGAATTAATTCAACCATAGTCGAATCCATACTCGGGCTACAAGCCCGTAACTCAAAATATTCGACAATTGTTCAACGACAGTTGAACTAGGACTCAGGCCACTAGCCGTCGCCGAATTTATTCAACCATAGTTTAATCGATACTCGGGCTACGAGCCCTCGACTCACAATATTCAACAAGCGGTCAACGACAGTTGAACTAGGACAAAGGCCACGAGCCTTCACCGAATTAATTCAACCATAATTGAATCGATACTCGGGCTACAAGCCCGTGACTCAAAATATTCTACAGGTGTTCAACGACGGTTAAAATGGGACTCTGGCCATGAGACTTCGCCGAAAGAATTTAACCACAGTTGAATCGATACTCGAGCTATGAGCCCTCGACTCAAAATATTCGACAAGTGTTCAAGGATAGTTGAACTGGGACTCAAGCCACGATCCTTCGCCAAATTAATTCCACCACAGTTGAATTGATACTCAGGCTACGAGCCTCGATTCAAAATATTCAACAAGTGTTCTATGATAGTTGAATAGGGACTTAGGCCACGAGCCTTCACAGTATTAATTCAACCACAGTTGAATGGATACTCGGGCTACGAGCCCTCGACTCAAAATATTCGACAAGTGTTCAACGACAGTTGAACTGGGACTCAGACCACGAGCCTTCGCTGAATTTATTCAACCACCGTTGAATCAATACTCGGGCTACGGGCCCTCGACTCAAAATATTCAACAAGTGTTCAACGGCAGTTGAACTAGGACTCAGGCCACGAGCCTTCGCCAAATTAATTCCACTATAGTTGAATCGATACTCGAGCTACGAGCCTCGACTCAAAATATACAACAAGTGTTCAACGAAAGTTGAACTGGGACTCAGGCCACGAGCCTTCGCCGAATTAATTCAACCATAGTTGAATCGATACTCGGGCTACGAGCCCTCGACTCAAAATATTCGAAATGTGTTCAACGCCAATTGAACTGGGACTCAGGCCACAAGCCACCGTTGAATTATTTTAACAACAGTTGAATCGATACACGGGCTACGAGCCCTCAACATAAAATATTCTACTAGTGTTCAACGATAGTTCAATTGGGACTATGGCCACGAGCCTTCGCCGTGTTAATTCAACCACAGTTGAATCGATACTCGGGCTACGAGCACTCGACTAAAAATATTCTTCAAGTGTTCAACGATAGTTGAACTGGTAATCAGGCCATGAGCCTTCGCCGAATTAATTCAACCACAGATGAATCGATACTCGGGCTACGAGCCTCGATTCAAAACATTCAACAAGTGTTCAACAACAGTTGAACTAGGACTCAGGCTACGAGCTTTCGCCGAATTAATTCTACCACAGTTGAATTGATACTCGGGCTACGAGCCCTCGACTCAAAATATTCAACAAGTGTTCAATCACAGTTAAACAGGGACTCAGGCGGTGAGCATTCACCAAATTAATTCAACAACAGTTGAATCGATACTCCGGATACGAGACTCGACTCAAAATATTCAACAAGTGTTCAACGAAAGTTGAACTGGGACTCAAGCCACGAGCCTTCGCCGAATTAATTCAACCATAGTTGAATCGATACTCGGTCTATGAGCCCTCGACTCAAAATATTCGAAATGTGTTCAACGACAGTTGAGCTGGGGCTCTGGCCACAAGCCATCGTTGAACTATTTCAACAACAGTTGAATCGATACTCGGGCTACGAGCCCTCGACTTAAAATATTCGACTAGTTTCCAACGATAGTTAAACTGGGACTATGACCACGAGCCTTCGCCGAGTTAATTCAACCATAGTTGAATCGATACTCAGGCTACAAGCCTCGACTCAAAATATTAAACAATTATTCAATGTCAGTTGAACTGGGACTCAGGCCACGAGCCTTCGCCGAGTTAATTCAACCACAGTTGAATCAATACTCGGGATACGAGCCCTCGTTTCAAAATATTCGACAAGTGTTCTACGACAGTTGAACTATGACTATGGCCATGGGCCTTCGCTGAGTTAATTCAACCACAATTGAATCGATACTCGGGCTACGAGCACTCGACTAAAAATATTCTACAAGTGTTCAATGATAGTTGAACTGGTACTCAGGCCATGAGCCTTCGCCGAATTAATTCAACCACAGTTGAATCGATACTCGGGCTACAAGCCTCGATTCAAAATATTCAACAGTGTTCAACGACAGTTGAACTGGGACTCAGGCTACGAGCTTTCGCCGAATTAATTCTACCACAGTTGAATTAATATTCGGGCTACGAGCCCTCGACTCAACATATTCAACAAGTGTTCAACGACAGTTAAACAGGGACTCAAGCCACGAGCCTTCACCAAATTAATTCAACCACAGTTGAATCGATACTCCGGCTACGAGACTCGACTCAAAATATTCAACAAGTGTTCAATGAAAGTTAAACTGGGACACAGTCCACGAGCCTTCGCCGAATTAATTCAACTATAGTTGAATCGATACTCGGGCTACGAGCCCTCGACTCAAAATATTCGAAATGTGTTCAACGGCAGTTGAACTGGGACTCAGGCCACAAGCCATCGTTAAATTATTTCAACAACAGTTGAATCGATACTTGGGCTACGAGCCCTCGACTTAAAATATTCGACTAGTGTTCAACGATAGTTCAACTCGGAGTATGGCCACGAGCCTTCGCCGAGTTAATTCAACCACAGCTGAATCGATACTCAAGCTACAAGACTTGACTCAAAATATTAAACAATTATTCAATGACAGTTGAACTGGAACTCAAGCCACGAGCCTTCGCCGAGTTAATTCAACCACAGTTGAATCGATACTCGGGCTACGAGCCCTCGTTTCAAAAGATTCGACAAGTGTTCTATGACAGTTGAACTAGGACTATGGCCATGAGCATTCGCTGAGTTAATTCAACGACAATTGAATCGATACACTTGCTAGGAGCACTCGACTAAAAATAATCTACAAGTGTTCGACGATAGTTGAACTGGTACTCAGGCCATGAGCCTTCTCCGAATTAATTCAACCACAGTTGAATCGATACTCGGGCTACGAGCCTCGATTCAAAATATTCAATAAGCGTTCAACGACAGTTGAACTGGGACTCAGGCTACGAGCCTTCGCCGAATAAATTCAACCACAGTTGAATCGATACTCGGGCTACGAGCCCTCGACTCAAAATATTCAACAAGTGTTCAACGACAGTTGAACTGGGACTACAACCACGAGCCTTTGCCGAGTTAATTCAACCACATTTGAACCGATACTCGGGCTACGAGCCTCGATTAAAAATATTAAACAAGTGTACAATGACAGTTGAACTGGGACAAAGGCCACGAGCCTTCGCCGAATTAATTCAACCATAGTCGAATCCATACTCGGGCTACAAGCCCGCAACTCAAAATATTCGACAATTGTTCAACGACAGTTGAACTGGGACTCAGGCCACTAGCCTTCGCCGAATTAATTCAACCATAGTTTAATCGATACTCGGGCTACGAGCCCTCGACTCACAATATTCAACAAGCGGTCAATGAAAGTTGAACTGGGACAAAGGCCACGAGCCTTCGCCGAATTAATTCAACCATAATTGAATCGATACTCGGGCTACAAGCCCGTGACTAACAATATTCTACAGGTGTTCAACGATAGTTGAAATGGGACTCTAGCCACGAGCCTTTGCCGAATGAATTCAACCACAGTTGAATCGATACTCGAGCTATGAGCCCTCGACTCAAAATATTCGACAAGTGTTCAAGGACAGTTAAACTGGGACTCAGGCCACTATCCTTCGCCAAATTAATTCCACCATAGTTGAATTGATACTCGGGCTACGAGCCTCGATTCAAAATATTCAACAAGTGTTCTATGATAGTTGAACAGGGACTTAGGCCACGAGCCTTCACAGTATTAATTCAACCACAGTTGAATGTATACTCGGGCTACGAGCCCTCGACTCAAAACATTCGACAAGTGTTCAACGACAGTTGAACTGGGACTCAGACCATGAGCCTTCGCTTAATTTATTCAACCACCGTTTAATCGATACTCGGGCTACGGGCCCTCGACTCAAAATATTCAACAAGTGTTCAATGGCAGTTGAACTAGGCCTCAGGCCATGAGCCTTCGCCGAATTAATTCCACTATAGTTGAATCGATACTCGAGCTACGAGCCTCGACTCAAAATATACAACAAGTGTTCTACGAAAGTTGAACTGGGACTCAGGCCACGAGCCTTCGCCGAATTAATTCAACCATATTTGAATCGATACTCGGGCTACGAGCTATCGACTCAAAATATTCAAAATGTGTTCAACGACAGTTGAACTAGGACTTAGTCCACAAGCCATCATTGAATTATTTCAACAACAATTGAATCGATACTCGGGCTACGAGCCCTCGACATAAAATATTCTACTAGTGTTCAACGATAGTTCAACTGGGACTATGGACACTAGCCTTCGCCGTGTTAATTCAACCACAGTTGAATCGATACTCGGGCTACAAGCCTCGACTCAAAATATTAAACAATTATTCAATGACAGTTGAACTGGGACTCAGGCCATGAGCCTTCGCTGAGTTAATTCAACCACAATTGAATCGATACTCGGGCTACGAGCACTCGACTAAAAATATTCTACAAGTGTTCAACGATAGTTGAACTGGTACTCAGGCCATGAGCCTTCGCCGAATTAATTCAACCACAGTTGAATCGATACTCGGGCTACGAGCCTCGATTCAAAACATTCAACAAGTGTTCAACAACAGTTGAACTGGGACTGAGGCTACGAGCTTTCGCCGAATTAATACTACCACAGTTGAATTGATACTCGGGCTACGAGCCCTCGACTCAAAATATTCAACAAGTGTTCAATCACAGTTAAACAGGGACTCAGGCCATGAGCATTCACCAAATTAATTCAACAACAGTTGAATCGATACTCCGGCTACGAGACTCGACTCAAAATATTCAACAAGTGTTCAACGAAAGTTGAACTGGGACTCAGGCCACGAGCCTTCGCCGAATTAATTCAACCATAGTTGAATCGATACTCGGGCTATGAGCCCTCGACTCAAAATATTCAAAATGTGTTCAACGACAGTTGAGCTGGGACTCAGGCCACAAGCCATCGTTGAATTATTTCAACAATAGTTGAATCGATACTCGGGCTACGTGCCCTCGACTTAAAATATTCTACTAGTTTTCAACGATAGTTCAACTGGGACTATGACCACGAGCCTTCGCCGAGTTAATTCAACCACAGTTGAATCGATACTCGGGCTACAAGCCTCGACTCAAAATATTAAACAATTATTCAATGTCAGTTGAATTGGGACTCAGGCCACGAACCTAAGCCGAGTTAATTCAACCACAGTTAAATCAATACTCGGGATACGAGCCCTCATTTCAAAATATTCGACAAGTGTTCAACGATAGTTGAACTAGGACTATGGCCATGGGCCTTCGCTGAGTTAATTCAACCACAATTGAATCGATATTCGGGCTACGAGCACTCGACTAAAAATATTCTACAAGTGTTCAATGATAGTTGAACTGGTACTCAGGCCATGAGCCTTCGCCGAATTAATTCAACCACAGTTGAATCGATACTCGGGCTACAAGCCTCGATTCAAAATATTCAACAAGTGTTCAACGACAGTTGAACTGGGACTCAGGCTACGAGCTTTCGCCGAATTAATTCTACCACGGTTGAATTGATATTCGGGCTACGAGCCCTCGACTCAACATATTCAACAAGTGTTCAACGACAGTTAAACAGGGACTCAAGCCACGAGCCTTCACCAAATTAATTCAACCACAGTTGAATCGATACTCCGGCTACGAGACTCGACTCAAAATATTCAACAAGTGTTCAATGAAAGTTAAACTGGGACTCAGACTACGAGCCTTCGCCGAATTAATTCAACCATAGTTGAATCGATACTCGGTCTACGAGCCCTCGACTCAACATATTCGAAATGTGTTCAACGATAGTTGAACTGGGACTCAGGCCACAAGCCATCGTTAAATTATTTCAACAACAGTTGAATCGATACTTGGGCTACGAGCCCTCGACTTAAAATATTCGACTAGTGTTCAACGATAGTTCAACTCGGAGTGTGGCCACGAGCCTTCGCCGAGTTAATTCAACCACAGTTGAATCGATACTCAGGCTACAAGACTCGACTCAAAATATTAAACAATTATTCAATGACAGTTGATCTGGAACTCAAGCCACGAGCCTTCGCCGAGTTAATTCAACTACAGTTGAATCGATACTCGGTCTACGAGCCCTTGTTTCAAAATATTCGACAAGTGTTCTACGACAGTTGAACTAGGACTATGGCCATGAGAATTCGCAGAGTTAATTCAACGACAATTGAATCGATACACTGGCTAGGAGCACTCGACTAAAAATAATCTACAAGTGTTCAACGATAGTTGAACTGGTACTCAGGCCATGAGCCTTCGCCGAATTAATTCAACCACAGTTGAATCGATACTCGGGCTACGAGCCTCGATTCAAAATATTCAACAAGTGTTCAACGACAGTTGAATTGGGACTCAGGCTACGAGCCTTCGCCGAATAAATTCAACCACGGTTGAATCGATACTCGGGCTACGAGCCCTCGACTCAAAATATTCAACAAGTATTCAACGACAGTTGAACTGGGACTACAGCCACGAGCCTTTGCCGAGTTAATTCAACCATATTTGAATTGATACTCGGGCTACGAGCCTCGACTCAAAATATAAAACAAGTGTACAATGACAGTTGAACTGGGACAAAGGCCACGAGCCTTCGCCGAATTAATTCAACCATAGTCGAATCCATACTCGGGCTACAAGCCCGCAACTCAAAATATTCGACAATTGTTCAACGACAGTTGAACTGGGACTCAGGCCACTAGCCTTCGCCGAATTAATTCAACCATAGTTTAATCGATACTCGGGCTACGAGCCCTCGACTCACAATATTCAACAAGCGGTCAATGAAAGTTGAACTAGGACAAAGGCCACGAGCCTTCGCCGAATTAATTCAACCATAATTGAATCGATACTCGAGCTACAAGCCCGTGACTCAAAATATTCTACAGGTGTTCAACGACAGTTGAAATGGGACTCTGGCCACGAGCCTTCGCCGAATGAATTCAACAACAGTTGAATCGATACTCGAGCTATGAGCCCTCAACTCAAAATATTCGACAAGTGTTCAAGGACAGTTAAACTGGGACTCAGGCCACTATCCTTCGCAAAATTAATTCCACCATAGTTGAATTGATACTCGAGCTACGAGCCTCGATTCAAAATATTCAACAAGTGTTCTATGATAGTTGAACAGGGACTTAGGCCACGAGCCTTCAACGTATTAATTCAACCACAGTTGAATGGATACCCGGGCTACGAGCCCTCGACTCAACATATTCGACAAGTGTTCAACGACAGTTTAACTGGGACTCAGACCACGAGCCTTCGCTGAATTTATTCAACCACCGTTGAATCGATACTCGGGCTACGAACCCTCGACTCAAAACATTCAATAAATGTTCAACGACAGTTGAACTAGGACTTAGGCCACGAGCCTTCGCCGAATTAATTCCACTATAGTTGAATCGATACTCGAGCTACGAGCCTCGACTCAAAATATTCAACAAGTGTTCAACGAAAGTTGAACTGGGACTCAGGCCACGAGCCTTCGCCGAATTAATTCAACCATAGTTGAATCGATACTCGGGCTACGAGCCCTCGACTTAAAATATTCGAAATGTGTTCAACGACAATTGAACTGGGACTCAAGCCATGAGCCTTCATCGAATTAATTCAATAACAGTTGAATCAATACTCGGGCTACGAGCCCTCGACTTGAAATATTCAACAATTGTTCAACGATAGTTGAACTGCGACTCAGGCCACGAGCCTTCACCGAATTAATTCAACCACATTTGAATCGATACTCGGGCTACGAGCCTCAACTCAAAATATTCAACAAGTGTTCAACAACTGTTGAACTGGGACTCAGGCCACGAGCCTTCGCCGAAATAATTCAACCACAGTTGAATCGATACTCGGGCTACGAGCCCTCGACTCAAAATATTCAACAAGTGTTCAATGACAGTTGAACTGGGACAAAGGCCACGAGCCTTCGCCGAATTAGTTCAACCATAGTCGAATCCATACTCGGGCTACAAGCCCGCAACTCAAAATATTCGACAATTGTTCAACGACAGTTGAACTAGGACTCAGGCCACTAGCCTTCGCCGAGTTAATTCAACCACAGTTGAATCTATACTCGGGCTACGAGCCTAGATTCAAAATATTCAACAAGTGTTCTATGACAGTTGAACTGGGACTTAGGCCACGAGCCTTCACCGAATTAATTCAACCACAATTGAATGGATACTTGGGCTACGAGCCCTCGACTCAAAATATGTGACAAGTGTTCAATGACACTTGAACTGGACTCAGACCACGAGCCTTCGCCGAATTAATTCAACCATAGTTGAATCGATACTCAGGCTACGAGCCTTGAGTCAAAATATTAAACAAGTGTTCAATGATAGTTGAACTGGGACAAAGGCCACGAGATTCAACCATAGTCGAATCGATGCTCGGGCTACAAGCCCGCCACTCAAAATATTCGACTAGTGTTCAATGACAGTTGAACTGGGACTCATGCCACGAGCCTTCGCCGAATTAATTCAACCACATTTGAATCGATACTCGGGATATGAGCCTTTGAGTCAAAATATTCGACAAGTCTTCAACAACAGTTGAACTGAGACTCAGGCCACGAGCCTTCGCCAAGTTAATACAACCACAATGTAATCGATACTCGGGCTACGATCCTTCGACACAAAATATTCAACTAGTGTTCAACGACAGTTGAACTGGGACTCAGGCCACGAGCATTCACCGAATTAATTCAACCATAGTTGAATCGATACTCGTGTTATGAACCTCGACTCAAAATATTCAACAAGTGTTCAATGACAGTTGAACTGGGACTCAGGCCACGAGCTTTCACCTAATTAATTCAACCACAATTGAATCAATACTTGGGCTACAAGCCCGTGACTAAAAATATTTGACAAGTGTTTGACGACAGTTGAACTGGGACTCAGGCCACAAGCCTTCTTCGAGTTAATTCAACCACAGTTGTATCGATACTCGGGCAACGAGCCCTCGACTCAAAATATTCGACAAGTGTTCAATGACAGTTGAACTGGGACTATGGCCATGAGCCTTCGCCAAGTCAATTAAACCATAATTGAATCGATACTCAAGGGCTACGAGCCCTCGTTTCAAAATATTCGACAAGTGTTCAACGACAGTTGAACTGCGACTATGGTCATGAGGCTTCACCGAGTTAATTCAACAACAATTGAATTGATACTCGGGCTACGAGCACTCGACTAAACATATTCTACAAGTGTTCAATGACAGTTGAACTGGTAATTAGGCCATGAGCCTTCGCCGAATTAATTCAACCACAGTTGAATTGATACTCGGGCTACGAGCCTCGACTCAAAATATTCAGCAAGTGTTGAACGATAGTTGAACTGGGACTCAGGCTACTAGCCTTTGCCGAATAAATTCAACCATAGTTGAATCGATACTCGGGCTACGAGCCCTCGACTCAAAATATTTGACAAGTGTTCAACGACAATTGAACTGGGACTCATGCCACGAGCCTTCGCCGAGTGAATTCAACCACTGTTGAATTGATACTCGGGCTATGAGCCTCGACTCAAAATATTCAACAAGTGTTCAACGACAGCTGGGACTCAGGCCACGAGCCTTCGTCGATTTAATTCAACCACGGTTGAATCAATACTCGGGCTCTGAGCCTCAACTCAAAATATTCAACAAGTATTCAACGATAGTTGAACTGGGACTCAGGCTACGAGCCTTCGACGAATTAATTCAACCACAGTTGAAACGATACTCAGGGTACGAGCCCTCGACTCAAAATATTTCGACAAGTCTTCAATGACAGTTTAAATTGGACCCAGGCAACGAGCCTTTGCCGAGTTAATTCAACCACACTTGAATCGATACTCGGGCTACGATCCTCCAATCAAAATATTAATCAAGTGTTCAATGATAGTTGAACTAGGACCCAGGCCACGAGCCTCCGCTGAGTTAATTCAACCACAGTTAAATCAATACTCGGGCTACGAGCCCTCGTTTCAAAATATTCGACAAGTGTTCAACGATAGTTGAACTGCGACTATGGTCATGAGGCTTCACCGAGTTAATTCAACAACAATTGAATTGATACTCGGGCTACGAGCACTCGACTAAACATATTCTACAAGTGTTCAATGACAGTTGAACTGGTAATTAGGCCATGAGCCTTCGCCGAATTAATTCAACCACAGTTGAATTGATACTCGGGCTACGAGCCTCGACTCAAAATATTCAGCAAGTGTTCAACGATAGTTGAACTGGGACTCAGGCTACTAGCCTTTGCCGAATAAATTCAACCATAGTTGAATCGATACTCGGGCTACGAGCCCTCGACTCAAAATATTCGACAAGTGTTCAACGACAATTGAACTGGGACTCATGCCACGAGCCTTCGCCGAGTGAATTCAACCATAATTTAATCGATACTCGGACTACGAGCCCTCAACTCAAAATATTCAACAAGTATTCAATGACAGTTGAACTGGGAATCAGGCCACGAGCCTTCACCGAATTAATTCAACCACAGTTGAATCGATACTCGGGCTACGAGCCCTCGACTCAAAATATTTAACAAGTGTTCAACGACAGTTGAACTGGGACTCAGGCCAAGAGTCTTCGCCGAATTAATTCAACCACGGTTGAATTGATACTCGGGCTACGAGCCCTCGACTCAAAATATTTGACAAGTGTTCAATGACAGTTGAACTCGGACTTAGGCCACGAACCTTTGCCGAATTAATTCAACTATCGTTGAATCGATACTCGGGCATTGAGCCCTCGAGTCAAAACATTAGAAAAGTGTTCAACGACAGTTGAATTGGGACTCAGGCCACGATCCTTCGCCGTATTAATTAAATTACAGTTGAATTGATACTCGGGCTATGAGCCTCGACTCAAAATATTCAACAAGTATTCGACGACAGTTGAACTGGGACTCAGTCAACGAGCCTTCGCCGAGTTAATTCAACCACAATTGAATTGATACTCAGGCTACGAGCATCAACTCAAAATATTTAACAAGTGTTCAACAATAGTTGAACTGGGACTTAGGCCACAAGCCTTTGCCATGTTAATTCAACCACAGCTGAATCGATACTCGGGCTACCAGCCCTCGACTCAAAATATTCAACAAGTGTTCAACGACAGTTGAACTGGGACTCAGGCCACGATCCTTCGCCGAATTAATTCAACCATAGCTGAATCGATACTCGGGCTACGAGCCTCAACTCAAAATATTCAACAAGTATTCAATGACAGTTTAATTGGGACTCAGGCCACGAGCCTTCGCCGAATTAATTTAACCATAGTTGAATTCATACTCGGGCAATAAGCCCTCGACTCAAAATATTCGACAAGTGTTCAATGACAGTTGAACTGAGACTCCAGCAATGAGCCTTCGCCATGTTAATTCAACCACATTTGAATCGATACTCAAGCTACGAGCCTCCACTCAAAATGTTAAAAAAGTGTTCAACGACAGTTGAACTGGGTCTCAGGCCCCGAGCCTTCACCGAGTTAATTTAACCACAGCTGAATGGATACTCGGGCTACGAGACATCGACTAAAATATTCGACAAGTGTTCAACGACAGTTGAACTGGGACTATGGCCATTATCCTTCGCCGAGTTAATTCAACCATAATTGAATCGATACTCAGGCTACGAGCCCTCGACTCAAAATATTCAACAAGTGTTAAACGACAGTTGAACTGGGACTCAGGCCGTGAGGCTTCACCGAATTAATTCAACCACAGTTGAATTGATACTCGGGCTATGAGCCTCAACTCAAAATATTCAACAAGTGTTCAACGATAGTTGATCTGGGACTGAGGGTACGAGCCTTCGCCGAATTAATTCAATCACAATTGAATCGATACTCGGCCTACGAGCCCTCGACTCAAAATATTTGACAAGTTTTCAATGATAGTTGAACTGGGACTCTGGCCACGAGCCTTCGCCAAATTATTTCAACCATAGTTGAATCGATACTCGGGCTACGGGCCCTCGACTAAAAATATTCTACTAGTATTCAACCATTGTTGAATCGATACTCGGGCTACGAGCAGCTACTTAAAATATTAAACAAGTGTTCAATGATAGTTGAATTGGGACTCCGGCCACGAGCCTTCGCTGAGTTAATTCAACCACAGTTGAATCGATACTCGGGCTATGATCCCTCGACTTAAAATATTCAACAAGTGTTAAACGACAGTTGAACTGGGACTCAGGCCACGAGCCTTCGCCGAATTAATTCAACCATTGTTGAATTGATACTCGGGCTACGAGCCTCGACTCAAAATATTCAACAAGTGTTCAACGATAATTGAACTGGGACTCAGGCTACGATCTTTTGCCTAATTAATTCAACCATAGTTGAATCGATACTCGGGCTATGAGCCCTCGACTCAAAATATTCGACAAGTGTTCAACGACAGTTGAACTGGGACTCAGGCCACGAGCCTTCACCGAATTAATTCAACCACAGTTGAATCGATACTCGGGCTACGAGCCCTCGACTCAAAATATTTGACAAGTCTTCAACGACAGTTTAACTGGGACTCAAGCAACGAGCCTTTGCCGAGTTAATTCAACCACACTTGAATCGATACTCGGGCTACGAGCCTCCAATCAAAATATTAATCAAGTGTTGAAAGATAGTTAAACTAGGACCCAGGCCACGAGCCTCCGCTGAGTTAATTCAACCACAGTTAAATCGATACTCGGGCTACGAGCCCTCGTTTCAAAATATTCGACAAGTGTTCAATGACAGTTGAACTGCGACTATGGCCATGAGGCTTCACCGAGTTAATTCAACAACAATTGAATTGATACTCGGGCTACGAGCACTCGACTAAACATATTCTACAAGTGTTCAATGATAGTTGAACTGGTAATCAGGCCATGAGCCTTCGCCGAATTAATTCAACCACAATTGAATTGATACTCGGGCTACGAGCCTCGACTCAAAATATTCAGCAAGTATTCAACGATAGTTGAACTGGGACTCAGGCTACTAGCCTTCGCCGAATAAATTCAACCATAGTTGAATCGATACTCGGGCTACGAGCCCTCGACTCAAAATATTCGACAAGTGTTCAACGACAATTGAACTGGGACTCATGCCACGAGCCTTCGCCGAGTGAATTCAACCATAATTTAATCGATACTCGGACTACGAGCCCTCGACTCAAAATATTCAACAAGTATTCAATGACAGTTGAACTGGGAATCAGGCCACGAGCCTTCACCGAATTAATTCAAACACAGTTGAATCGATACTCGGGCTACGAGCCCTCGACTCAAAATATTTAACAAGTGTTCAACGACAGTTGAACTGGGACTCAGGCCAAGAGTCTTCGCCGAATTAATTCAACCACGGTTGAATTGATACTCGGGCTACGAGCCCTCGACTCAAAATATTTGACAAGTGTTCAATGACAGTTGAACTCGGACTTAGGCCACGAACCTTTGCCGAATTAATTCAACTATCGTTGAATCGATACTCGGGCATTGAGCCCTCGAGTCAAAACATTAGAAAAGTGTTCAACTACAGTTGAATTGGGACTCAGGCCACGATCCTTCGCCGTATTAATTAAATTACAGTTGAATTGATACTCAGGCTACGAGCCTCGACTCAAAATATTCAACAAGTATTCGACGACAGTTGAATTGGGACTCAGTCAACGAGCCTTCGCCGAGTTAATTCAACCACAATTGAATTGATACTCAGGCAACGAGCCTCAACTCAAAATATTTAACAAGTGTTCAACAACAGTTGAACTGGGACTTAGGCCACAAGTCGTTGCCATGTTAATTCAACCACAGCTGAATCGATACTCGGGCTACCAGCCCTCGACTCAAAATATTCAACAAGTGTTCAACGACAGTTGAACTGGGACTCAGGCCACGATCCTTCACCGAATTAATTCAACCATAGTTGAATCGATACTCAGGCTACGAGCCTCGACTAAAAATATTCAACAAGTATTCAATGACAGTTTAATTGGGACTCAGGCCACGAGCCTTCGCCGAATTAATTCAACCATAGTTGAATTCATACTCGGGCAATAAGCCCTCGACTCAAAATATTCGACAAGTGTTCAATGACAGTTGAACTGAGACTCCAGCAATGAGCCTTCGCCATGTTAATTCAACCACATTTGAATCGATACTCAAGCTACGAGCCTCCACTCAAAATGTTAAAAAAATGTTCAACGACAGTTGAACTGGGTCTCAGGCCCCGAGCCTTCACCGAGTTAATTTAACCACAACTGAATGGATACTCGGTCTACGAGCCCTCGACTAAAAATATTCGAAAAGTGTTCAACGACAGTTGAACTGGGACTATGGCCATTATCCTTCGCCGAGTTAATTCAACCATAATTGAATCGATACTCAGGCTACGAGCCCTCGACTCAAAATATTCAACAAGTGTTAAACGACAGTTGAACTGGGACTCAGGCCACGAGGCTTCACCGAATTAATTCAACCACAGTTGAATTGATACTCGGGCTATGAGCCTCAACTCAAAATATTCAACAAGTGTTCAACGATAGTTGATCTGGGACTGAGGGTACGAGCCTTCGCCGAATTAATTCAATCACAATTGAATCGATACTCGGGCTACGAGCCCTCGACTCAAAATATTCAACAAGTTTTCAATGATAGTTGAACTGGGACTCAGGCCACGAGCCTTCGCCAAATTAATTCAACCATAGTTGAATCGATACTCGGGCTACGGGCCCTCGACTAAAAATATTCTACTAGTATTCAACCACTGTTGAATCGATACTCGGGCTACGAGCCGCTACTTAAAATATTAAACAAGTGTTCATTGATAGTTGAACTGGGACTCCGGCCACGAGCCTTCGCTGAGTTAATTCAACCATAGTTGAATCGATACTCGGGCTATGATCCCTCGACTTAAAATATTCAACAAGTGTTAAACGACAGTTGAACTGGGACACAGGCCACGAGCCTTCACCGAATTAATACAACCATTGTTGAATTGATACTCGGGCTACGAGCCTCGACTCAAAATATTCAACAAGTGTTCAACGATAGTTGAACTGGGACTCAGGCTACGATCTTTTGCCTAATTAATTCAGCCATAGTTGAATCGATACTCGGGCTATGAGCCCTCGACTCAAAATATTCGACAAGTGTTCAACGACAGTTGAACTAGGACTCAGGCCACGAGCCTTCACCGAATTAATTCAACCACAGTTGAATCGATACTCGGGCTACGAGCCCTCGACTCAAAATATTTGACAAGTCTTCAACGACAGTTTAACTGGGACTCAAGCAACGAGCCTTTGCCGAGTTAATTCAACCACACTTGAATCGATACTCGGGCTACGAGCCTCCAATCAAAATATTAACCAAGTGTTCAATGATAGTTAAACTAGGACTCAGGCCACGAGCCTCCGCTGAGTTAATTCAACCACAGTTAAATCAATACTCGGGCTACGAGCCCTCGTTTCAAAATATTCGACAAGTGTTCAACGACAGTTGAACTGCGACTATGGCCATGAGGCTTCACCGAGTTAATTCAACAACAATTGAATTGATACTCGGGCTACGAGCACTCGACTAAACATATTCTACAAGTGTTCAATGACAGTTGAACTGGTAATCAGGCCATGAGCCATTGCCTAATTAATTCAACCATAGTTGAATTGATACTCGGGCAACGAGCCTCGACTCAAAATATTTAGCAAGTGTTCAATGATAGTTGAACTGGGACTCAGGCTACTAGCCTTCGCCGAATAAATTCAACCATAGTTGAATCAATACTCGGGCTACGAGTCCTCGACTCAAAATATTCGACAAGTGTTCAACGACAATTGAACTGGGACTCATGCCACGAGCCTTCGCCGAGTGAATTCAACCATAATTTAATCGATACTCGGGCTACGAGCCCTCGACTCAAAATATTCAACAAGTGTTCAATGACAGTTGAACAGGGACTCAGGCCACGAGCCTTCACCGAGTTAATTCAACCAGAGTTGAATCGATACTCGAGCTACGAGCCCTCGACTCAAAATATTCAACAGGTGTTCAACGACAGTTGAACTGGGACCCAGGCCAATAGTCTTCGCCGAATTAATTCAACCACGGTTGAATTGATACTCGGGCTACGAGCCCTCGACTCAAAATATTTGACAAGTGTTCAATGACAGTTGAACTCGGACTTAGGCCACGAACCTTTGCCGAATTAATTCAACTATCGTTGAATCGATACTCGGGCATTGAGCCCTCGAGTCAAAACATTAGAAAAGTGTTCAACGACAGTTGAATTGGGACTCAGGCCACGATCCTTCGCCGTATTAATTAAATTACAGTTGAATTGATACTCGGGCTACGAGCCTCGACTCAAAATATTCAACAAGTATTCGACGACAGTTGAACTGGGACTCAGTGAACGAGCTTTCGTCAAGTTAATTCAACCACAATTGAATTGATACTCAGGCAACGAGCCTCAACTCAAAATATTTAACAAGTGTTCAACAACAGTTGAACTGGGACTTAGGCCACAAGCCTTTGCCATGTTAATTCAACCACAGCTGAATCGATACTCGGGCTACCAGCCCTCGACTCAAAATATTCAACAAGTGTTCAACGACAGTTGAACTGGGACTCAGGCCACGATCCTTCGCCGAATTAATTCAACCATAGTTGAATCGATACTCGGGCTACGAGCCTCGACTCAAAATATTCAACAAGTATTCAATGACAGTTTAATTGGGACTCAGGCCACGAGCCTTCGCCGAATTAATTCAACCATAGTTGAATTCATACTCGGGCAATAAGCCCTCGACTCAAAATATTCGACAAGTGTTCAATGACAGTTGAGCTGGGACTCCAGCAACGAGCCTTCGCCAAGTTAATTCAACCACATTTGAATCGATACTCAGGCTACGAGCCTCCACTCAAAATGTTAAAAAAGTGTTCAACGACAGTTGAACTGGGTCTCAGGCCCCGAGCCTTCACCGAGTTAATTTAACCACAGCTGAATGGATACTTGGGCTACGAGTCCTCGACTTAAAATATTCGACAAGTGTTCAACGACAGTTGAACTGGGACTATGGCCATTATCCTTCGCCGAGTTAATTCAACCATAATTGAATCGATACTCAGGCTACGAGCCCTCGACTCAAAATATTCAACAAGTGTTAAACGACAATTGAACTGGGACTCAGGCCACGAGGCTTCACCGAATTAATTCAACCACAGTTGAATTGATACTCGGGCTATGAGCCTCGACTCAAAATATTCAACAAGTGTTCAACGATAGTTGATCTAGGACTGAGGGTACGAGCCTTCGCCGAATTAATTCAATCACAATTGAATCGATACTCGGGCTACGAGCCCTCGACTCAAAATATTCAACAAGTTTTCAATGATAGTTGAACTGGGACTCAGTCCACGAGCCTTCGCCAAATTAATTCAACCATAGTTGAATCGATACTCGGGCTACGGGCCCTCGACTAAAAATATTCTAATAGTATTCAACCACTGTTGAATCGATACTCGGGCTACGAGCCGCTACTTAAAATATTAAACAAGTGTTCAATGATAGTTGAACTGGGACTCCGGCCACGAGCCTTCGCTAAGTTAATTCAACCACAGATGAATCGATACTCGGGCTATGATCCCTCGACTTAAAATATTCAACAAGTGTTAAACGATAGTTGAACTGGGACTCAGGGCACGAGCCTTCGCCGAATTAATTCAACCATTGTTGAATTGATACTCCGGCTACGAGCCTCGACTCAAAATATTCAACAAGTGTTCAACGATAGTTGAACTGGACTAAGGCTACGATCTTTTGCCTAATTAATTCAACCATAGTTGAATCGATACTCGGGCTATGAGCCCTCGACTCAAAATATTCGACAAGTGTTCAACGACAGTTGAACTGGGACTCAGGCCACGAGCCTTCACCGAATTAATTCAACCACAGTTGAATCGATACTCGGGCTACGGGCCCTTGACTAAAAATATTCTACAAGTGTTCAACGACAGTTGAATTGGGACTCAGGCCATGAGCCTTCGCCGAACTAATTCAACCATAGTTAAATCGATACTCGGGCACCGAGCCTCGACTAAAAATATTCAACAAGTGTTCAATGACAGTTGAAATAGGACTCAGGCCATGAGCCTTCGCCGAATAAATTCAACCATAGTTGAATCGATACTCGGGCTACGAGCCCTCGACTCAAAAAATTCGACAAGTGTTCAACGACAGTTGAACTGGGACTCATGTCACGAGCCTTCACCGAGTGAATTCAACGACACTTTAAACGATTTTCGGGCTACGAGCCCTCGACTAAAATATTCAACAAGTGTTCAATGATAGTTGAACTGAGACTCAGGCCACGAGCCTTCGCCGAATTAATTTAACCACAATTGAATAAATACTCAGGCTACGAGCCTCGACTAAAAATATTTAACATGTATTCAATTAAAGTCGAACTGGGACTCAGGCCACGAGCCTTCACCGAATTAATTCAACCACAGTTGAATTGATACTCGGGCTACGAGCCCTAGACTCAAAATATTTGACAAGTGTTCAACGACAGGTGAACTGGGATTCGGGCCACGAGCCTTCGCCGAATTAATTCAAGCACAGTTGAATCGATACTTGGGCTACGAGCCCTTGACTCAAAATATTCAACAAGTGTTCAACGGCACTTGAACTGTGACTCAGGCCACGAGCCTTCGCCGAATTAATTCAACCACAGGTTAATCGATACTCGGGCTATGATCCCTCGACTCAAAATATTCAACAAGTGTTCAACGGCAGTTGAACTGGGACTCAGGCCACGAGCCTTCGCCGAATTAATTCAACCACAGTTGAATCGATACTTGGAATACGGGCCATTGACTCAAAATATTCAACAAGTGTTCAACGACTGTTGAACTGGGACTCAGGCCACGAGCCTTCGCCAAATTAATTCAACCACAGTTGAATCGATACTCGCGCTACGAGCCCTCAACTCAAAATATTCAACATGTGTTCAACAACAATTGAACTGGGACTCAGGCCATGAGCCTTCGCCGAGTTAATTCAACCACAATTGAATCGATAGTCGAGCCATGAGCCCTCGACTCAAAATATTCAAAAAGTGTTCAATGACAGGTAAAGTGGGACTCAGTCCGTTAGCCTTCTACGAATCAATTGAACCATAGTTGAATATGTACTCGGGCTTTAAGCCCTCGACTCAAATTACTCAAAGAATGTTCAGTGACAAGTTGAACTGGGACTCAAGCCATGAGCCCCTGCCAATTTAATTCAACCACGGATGGATCATTATACGGGCTATGAGCCCTCGATTCAAGATAATCAACAACAGCCAAACTGAGGGGAAGCACCAATGAAACAAGCAAAAATCAAGCAACACGAAGAGGGAAATTCCCCCTTAATCCAAAGGGATAGTTACGGGCCACGCCATTCCATCCCAATCCAAACATTGTCCAAAAAAAAAACAACAACAAAATGAAAAAGAAAGGAGAAAAACAACAATACACGGCAACAACTGTCACGAAAATCATCACTCAATCACTTTTTTTACTCGGGGCCGCCAGTGCCGTCTGCCGTCACCTGCGCCAGTCGCACCATCTCCTGCCCTCGCCACCTCACAACCTGTTCTACCATCGCCATCGCCCCAAGCTCCCATATCATTGCCAGCTCAAGCCAAAATCCCACCAGCTCTGTCATTAATGCCGAGCGTCGCAGCATCAAAACCACATTCCTCACGAGCCTCCCGCGCCATCTAGTGCGCCCCTTCGAAAACTGCTTTGGAAATGATGCCGGCTTCGAATAGGTGCTTGTATATATCTCGTTGGGCCTCAGAATAAACCCAAGCATCACGGGAGCTTCCCATAAAGACGGATTGTTCTTGAATGCTCCTATTCTCTTCCTCCAGAAACGCAATTTTCCCCGCTGCATCATGAGCGCTCCGCTCCATGACCCGAATCCGCTCCTCAAGGATGTCCTCCCTGAAGGGGGCAGCAGCTCTCACCAACAACAACTGGGAATCATTGGCACGAATAACTCCCTGAAGTTCGTCCGCCCGGGCTGAGGCTTCGGCCAACCTACGCTTCAAAGCGGCCACTTCTCCTTCTAGCGCAGAGACCTGACCGCTCCATTCTGAGGTAACCTCCGTCAGCTTTGTCAAACACAAGCGCTCACTCTCTAATGAAGCCCTCCGCCTAGCCACAAGTTCATCGCTCATCGGACGCAACTGATCTTCTAGGGCCCTTATATGACCGAGCGCCTGACTCCGTTGCATCTCCTTCCTCGCCAACTCTTCAACTAGCGCCCGATTACGGAGATTAGTCCTTATGCGCTCGCTAAGATCCTTACACCTATTCCGGTACCGACGATATCTATCAAGTACGCGTAGAAGAACCCCGGACCGAACATTGGCCCGACGAAGACTCTCTACCTGCAACAAAAATGCCTGCAAAATGAAAAACAAAGGGTCGGATAGGGATACAGAAGCTTGTAAGGAAAGGTAAATAAAGTACACACAAGCAAGTAGTCACCACGGAATACATACCCTCATTCCCATCACAACCACCTCATTTATCAAAATAATGTCCGGCACCCCTCTCACCGACTCGTTCTCAACTGCAGAACATAACTGACCAAGCTGCGGCAGCAAAGCAGAGTCCCGCAATAACAAGTTCTCATTCACACGAATCTCAATTACACTTGGCCTCCCGTCCGGATGGACTGCCGCATTCCTGATCCTGTCACGAAACTTGCGGGCATCTTCAGAGTCCAAATCAGAGTTGGACGTAGAACCCTCTCCCGCCGCTGCCACTTCCGTCGAAGGAGTGCTCGAACCACCAATGTCTACAACCACCCGAGAAGGCTCTCCCACCTCGACCATATGAGTGGAAGATTAAGCGGTAGGAGCAACACTCCCCTCTCGATCCTCTCGAGCCTGAGCCTCATCTCCTCTTGTACCGTCGTCTAGAGTGTGTGCCACGTCCACATCCTCCCTCGCCCCTGAAGGGGGAATCCACGTTTATCATATCGATCGGAGCGGGTCAAGCCGCTGACGGGGCCGGAGAGGAAATAATCTTGCGTCTGATCAAAGGCCTATCCTCCTCATCACAGGAAGATGAGCCGTCTTGCAGACGAACAGTCCCCGACGAACCTCCGCAATAGATTAAAGGACGCACATGAGACGACGCCGCAGAAGATTCAACCGATGCGGCCTAGGGCACCTGGCTAGGCACCGGCGCAGCAAAAGATGTGGCAATTGCACCAGGCCGCCTGAATGCTAATTGAGGAGCCCTACCACTATATACCCTCCCCGCAGATAAAAAACTTGGTCAGTCCGAGGTTATACCAAAGATTGGAACCAATCGTACACAAAGAGTGCAAACCTCCTACCTACAGCCGACCCCCGGCCATATCTCCTCTAAAAAGATGGCCACGAACGGACCCCCTCGGTATGCGGAAGGATGGCTTCGAGCCACCCCCGCGGACCACTGAATAGAGATTGAGGTGACTTGTCGGCTACAGAAATAATAATGAAAATAGTGACTATCCGAAAATAAATAAAGTGAAAGAAGTCAATCCTATCAAAGAAAACGAGTACAACTTATGTCTGTAATTCCAAGTCTCTGGGAATCTTAGAGAGGGCGCTACCAAATGCCCAATCCGAATATAGAAAAATTGTTCAAACTGACGAGGCTCGACCTCGTCATCAGGAGCATCCGTCAAAACATGCGACCCGCGCGGAACCATCAGGAGCATACTCCCCAGAACTTGCTCGGAGGCGTATAGAGCAAGCACGCGCTGCAGAATAACAGCCCGGCAAGATAACTCCGCAAACTTCAGCAACATCACTAGAAGCTTGTACACAGACGGGGTGAGCTGCCCCGAACACACATTGTAATATTGACAATGGTCGACTACCAGATTGGGAAGTGGGACCCTGAACTGCAATCTGAAAGGATAAGAATAAAATACACAGTACACAGCATGGTCGGTGTAGACCCTGTCCTTCAGCCGGGCTAGCATGATGTCAGCATGGGAGGGTATGATCCCTTGCTCCCGTAACTAGGTCACCCCTACTTCCCCAATTAATGGGGCTTCATCCACCGGGTCATCTCCACCGTCGACGGTGAAATCCACCGCCAAGCTCCCGGATGCAGGAAGAATTTTATCCACCAGTGGAGCCCTCTCAGTCTCATTTTGCCCGCCATCCATGAGCACCGGGGACAGTTCTTCGATCACCGGAGGGTTAACCAGTGCCACTGTCGGAAGAACTTCATGAGAGGAAGAACCAGCCATTGATCAAAATTGCTTGAAGGTTAAAAGAAGAATGGTGGATTCAACTAAGAACGAGCAAGAATGTTTCGCAGAGAAGAAAGAATCTTTGAAGTTCAACGGAAATGAAAGCTGCAAATGAACAAGGGAATGTTAAGAATCAAGTACCCCAAACCATCTTATAGGCAATGAAATCGACTCTTGGGGAAACGGACAGGCGCCATTAATTGCATAATCCAACCGTCGAAAAATGGTTCAATTCCACCGAAATGGCCGCCAGCACGATTAAGGCCATAACGCATGTGTCAAAGTCGCGGTCGCTACCTCACTTACTACGAGAAAACGAACGCCTCACCGCCCGAGGCGATTAGACCCTCCGTCCTCAAAGTCCTTATGGACAAAAAATATCCTAACTTATGGTTACCGCGTACCGACCGTTTCCATTCGCCAAAAATATTCGTATGCGAGGTCGGATCCCTATTATACGAGAAGAAATAGCGAGAAGACGCCATGAGCAGTTATCATTCCCCCTCTCGCCTAGAAAGTGGTCACTCTTCGACCGATAATATCCGCTCATCAGATACGACCTCGAGGCGACCATGATAAGCGGAGGGACTAACGGTATGGGTCATAATTCGATTCTAAGATAATCATTTAGATCGACCGTCCCTTTCGACTAACACAAACGTAATAGGCGCCGAGACCACATCAATTGAGAATACTATCCGTATTAGCCTAAAACCTTGGCCGGGGTCGCAACTCTTCGGATATGTCCGAAATAACCTCCTAATGTGGGCCCGATCTCCAAAAAGGTCAACTCGTACAGCAATGTCTATAAATACCAGAGGAGGAATCAGAAAAGGGATTCCACTCTCTCCCCATGGGGGCTCTAAGAAATACAGAGTAAAATACAGAGTGAGAACCCAAGACAAAAAACAGAATGACGGTAGATTGAATGAAACATGATTGTAAAGATCTGAACCTCTTCATGTAGAGGCAAATTATTCTATTATCATGAATAAAGATCGCCGATATTTTCTGTTACCAATACAAGTATTTCCATTATCTTTTCCCCTAATATATTTTGGATATATTACGACTTGATATGATTGATCCTTCATTTACATTGATTTTTTGAATTCATAAATGTTTATTAACATTTTGAGTCAAACAACTTGCTTTATGGATGGACCGCCCCTCATTGCGCCTCTCCTTGCACGACAAATTTGTTTATATAACACACATTTATAAAACACATTAGCAGATAGTACGTACTATCGAAGAGGACTTAAGAAAACAATAATAATTTAATTTCATCGTATACTTTCATAAGCTCCAAGAGCCAGTCACGATGTAAACAAATGAATTAAAATTATTATTAAGCTGAAAATTATTCTTGATTGAAGTCCACTCCAATAATGTTGGTTTCTTGATTTTCTTACTAATAGAAAATGATTTATAATTGAAGAGAGAGACGAGAACTAGCCCACGTAGAACAAATTAATTAGCTAGCTGGATAAGGGTTAGCAAAATAACCTATTTTTTCCTTTATATTTATTCTTTTATTAATAATTAATACATACTTGGCTCTAACTTGATAGCTTATAAATAAAAATTCCAATTAGGATGGCGTAAGCTCAGTTTCATTATCAATCAAGTAAACAGTACGTGTGGAGTCATAAATTACTTTTTAATTATTTTGTAAAGGGTAGTTATTATTTATATTTTTATTTCTCGACTTTTAAGGATCTCAATGGACATGTTTGGCCACTTGTCATAAATTGGACCAAGAAATGTCACGGATATTGAACTTTTAAAATGGCTTATGGCTTAAAGGTCAAATTTTATTATATTAGATAATAAAATAAATAAGGGTAAGTTTATGCTTAACGTCACAAAGCTTAATGCATAGGAATAGACAAGAATCCTCTTTGCATCAATGTATGAAATAATCACAAAGGGATTAGTGTTTTTACCCTTAATCGAAAATTTCAAGTTTTAGCTCAAGGAATAAATTAAAAGAGCATCGTAGGAAGCATATTTCCGTCTAATTGAGTCACATGGGACGCGAATTTGGGATAGTCCGAACCCACTACAGATTCTCAATACCGAATGAAAAACAAAAGAAAAAGTATGAAATAAAAATTAAATTAATATAAAAAAATGTCATATTTTCTTTATCTTCTTTATCTTTTATTTCCCTCTTTCTAAATTAGGTCATTAACGAAATTAGCGCATTCACTATCTAAATTAAGTTGGTTACTCGTTAATCTTGTTTAATTTAATGCTGCTACATATGATACTGTAAAAAATACATACACATTTATTTTCATCTCGTTAATATGTCATCAAAAAAGGGATATATCAATTTACAAAACCAAAACGGTTGAATATTTTCTAGAGACAAATGAGTTAATCAAAGGTAAAACTGAATGTGTACCAAAACGAAAAGGTAAATAAACAAATATGAATTGTGATAGAGTGGTAGCTGGGTATCGATTACAAAGGTTTTAGGTTCAAAGTTCTAGAGTATCATTTTTGTTAGAGAGTGTCTTACCCTTCAATATAAGAAGGCGAATTCAAATTTAGTGGTAACCCTAACTAACGCAAGTATCAAACATTCGAGTGAAGAACTAAAAATATAAAATATCGAATAAGTTGTTGCCTTACTTAGCAAGATGTTGCGACTCGGAAAATTGTTTATGACCTTTATCCATTTGATAAGCTGAAGAGGCACAAACAATATTATTCTATAATGTTTATTTTAAGACATTAATTTTTGCAGTTCTTTTGACACAGTACTCTATATTATGGGAAGCTATCTCTTAAGGGTAGGTTTCTTTGAATAATAACCCCTTGACTCTTGTCTGTCACCACGTCATACAAATTGCAACCCCTGAGAGGTTTTAGAATTAATGTCTCTTGCTATTTAATTGGGACTTGATGTTGATTTATTTTAATTCGGTGAGTTTGTTGAGCATTGAAGTTTTGATGAATAATAAAGTGTGACTAGCTGTTCAAAAAATCTGGTCATCAATGTAACTGCTTAACTGTTGTGGATAACTAGCTCCTCGGATTAAAAGATCAACTCTTTATGATTGATACTTGTACATACGTATAAGACAGTAACCTTATCTTAAAATTACTAGGTCTGGGTTTAGTGGAAGATTGTTGCTATTTGTGATAAGGGTTGTTGCTCAAGAAGATATGGATAAGTCGGTCAGAGAAAAAAATCTCAAAGCTTGTGGAATCCTTGGAACAGTAGTGTTCAACCAAAATATAGATTTCTTGTCAAATCTAGAAATATTGAAGAATCGGGTTACTGATAATCGAAAAATAAGTAAAGAAAAGAATCTCCAAGTATTTAGATATGAAAGCTTGTAAACCAAAAATATGTTCCAATAGTGTCATATGTTTCCATCGGTTACATATTTCTCTTTTTATAAGTCTCTGGGAGAATCTCTGTAAAGTATGTTACATCTAAGCGAGACAATTATGAATATTTTAATGAGGTTAAATGTTACGTTACAAATGTTCCTTAACGACTTCGGTATTTGTTTCTCTTGAAATGACGTATCTTCATCCTCTTATGTGACTAGGTTCATTGACATTTTCGTATATCGTACATAATTGCGCTTTAAATATAGATGGGGCTTCTGTACCTCTTATCATGTATCTCCTTTTTTAATCCCGGTCTCTTTTTATCCTTTTGCTCCCGCACCTTTCCGTACCATTTTATGACTCTTTTACCAACTGTAACCTTTTTGGTAGTTCTACATGTCATGCTTTATCACCGTTTATTTATGTGTGACGACCCAAAGGGTTATCACCTATTTTCCTCGTCTGATCCGCGCTTTCGAGGTCTTGAAAATCTTATTTTATATTGCCTCGATTTGCGTGCGCAGCCTAGGCACATAGGTGGGAAATTTTTGTGTTAGAATATGTGAATTCTATGGAGTATTTGAAGAATTTTGATATTAATATTGATATAGTTGACTTCGGTCAACATTTTTGGTAAACGGACCCGAACCCGAGATCGGACGGTGCCGAAAGGTCCGTAGGAAAATATGGGACTTGGCATGTGCCCGGAGTGGAATTCCGAGGCCTAGAGCCCGAGATATGAATTTCTTGTTAAATTGTTTTTCTAAAATTATTAAGGGAAATGGAAATAAAAATTGATTAAAAGACCATGGTATCGGGCTTGTATTTTGGTTCCGACAAATGGTACAAGTCTTATATATTATTTAAGCACTACCTGCAAAGTTTGACGGAAATTGAATGTCGTTTGACATGTTTTGAACCATGAGTTCTAAGTTTGAAAGTTTATGAAGTTTAAGAGAAGAAATCATGAACTTGGGCCTTAATCTTATGAAAACGATGTTATATTGTTGAATTGATCGCGCGAGCAAGTTTGTGGTATGTATTCGAGGTTGTGTGCATGTTTGGTTTAGAGCCCGAGGGCTCGGGTGATGATTTGAGGCTGTGAGAGCAAATTTCTAAAATAACCACAGCTGGTATTTTTCCCAGCTGTTATCTTCGCAATTGCGAAGAATCACTCGCAAATGCGAGAAGCCTCAATATAGCCTGAGTTCTCAAATGCGAACAAAACCTTCACAAATGCGAAGAGTCCTAGAATTTCCCTAGGTTCGCTATTGCGAACAAAAGCTCGCAAATGCGAGGTTGCCCAGAATCACCCTATGTTCGCATATGCGAACAGGTTCTTCGCAAATGCGAAGGTGTCCAGATTTGGCTTATGTTCGCAAATGCGAACAGGTTCTTCGGAAATGCAAAGCCTGAGAGCTGGACTGTTGCATTTGCAATTGCGAACATATGGTCTCATTATCCATAACCACATCCGTGCAATTTTATTCTTAAACGTTTTAAACCCCCTTTTAACCATTCTTTCAAAACCCAAAACCCCATAGGTGATTTTTCAAGAGCAATATCACTCCGAATCACTTGTAAGTCGATTTTAACTCAACTCTTGCAATTTCTAACATCATTAAACATGTTTTCCATGAGATATCAAAGGTTTTTATGGTTGAAAATGTCGTTTTTGAGAAAACCTAGGTTATTCATAAATTGGGGAGTTAGACCTCGATTTGGGGTCTGATTTCGAAATAAATCATATAATTGAACTGGTGAGGGAATGTGTAATCGGATTTTGGTCTGAACCTCAAGTTTCGACCACGTGGGCCTTGGGCATTTTGGGAAATTTTGTGTAAAACTTTGGGAAAACCATTTTTATGCATCCAAACCAATTTATATAGTGTTTATTAAAGTAATAAAACCAATTGTTATTAGATTCGAGAGAGTCAGAGGTTAAATTACGAGGTAAAGTGATAGTTGAAGGTTAATTGGACTTCAAGGCTTTGAGGTAAGTGTTTGATCTATCCTAGCTTGAGGAATAGGAATAATTTTAATAATTTGCTAATTGCTAAATGATCGAGTGCGGTGTATAGGCGTGGTGACGAGCATCTATATACCGGAGTCTAGCATGACCATGAGTCGTTTGTTGATACATGTCATGAGCTTGTGGAATTTTCCCAAGTTATATTCTTGAGCCCTTGCCGGGATGTGAAGGTTGATTATTATTTCCCTTGCCGGGACTTTGTTGTGTTGTTGATGTTGTTCCATTGCATGTGTTATGCATGTTGTTACTCCCTTGCCGGGATGTTCTTTGTTACTTGTTTCATTCTTCTTGCCCATTGACTGTGACTGTTATTTGGGTGAGGAAGAGTGATAAAGCACGAATGGTGATGCCGTGCCATTTTTAATTATGTTCGCACGAAGGATCATTCCGTGCCTTGTTTACTATTTATGCGCGAAGGAACATTCTGTGTCGTTGTTACTTAAATCATGCACGAAGGATCGTGTCGTGCCATGAATGTGATGATGAGAGTAAAAGCACAGAGGGTGATTCCGTGCACTTTTAACTGATTATTTGGTGAGGATGAGAGTAGAAGCACGAAGGGTGATGCCGTGAAACCATTCAATTTCTTGTTTTGTGATAATTGTTTTGCTACACTCTATTTTTACCTCTGGCTAATTATGTATATTCGATTGTGCTCCCCCAGCATGTCCCCTCCCTTACAATTTGTGTTGCTCAATATTTCTGTTATTCTGTGGTACATCCGTCTATGGAACTGCACAGGTTTATGTGAGTGTCTAATCCTAGACTTCTCACTATTTCTCCGGGATAGGCCAGGCACTTACCAGCACATGGGGTCGGATTGTGCTGATACTAGACTTCTATGCGTTTTTGCACAGGTCCAGGTTTTGAGCAGCAGCAGCAGTAGTAGCTCACTAACAGGATTATTATACTTTCGAGACTGAGGTAGCTTGCAGGCGTCCGCAGGCCCGGCATCTCTTCTTTTGCTTTTATTATTTCTGTAATCTCATTGTTTCGAGATAGACGATTAATATTTATTTCTATCAGACCATTATGTGTAGTTATCCTTAGTAGTTCGTGAGTTTGTAACTCCATATCTTGGGTAGAGGATTTATGGTCGAGTATTTCACACTATTATTCGCTTTTTATTCAAAAGACTTCCGCATTTAAAGTTATTAGTATTATTCTTGCAATTAAATATGAGAACAAGATGGTTGTGTAAATGTAAAAGTGGTAAGTAATTTGGCTTGCCTAGCTACCACGAGTAGGCTCCATCACGATCCCGATGGTGGGGAAATCCGGGTCGTGACAAGTTGGTATTAGAGCTCTAGGTTACATAGGTCTCAAAACTCACGAACAAGCTTAGTAGAGTCTGAGGGGTAGGTACGGAGATGCCTATACTTGTTCTCCTGAGTATATTGAGTTAGGAAAAGTCTCTTATTTGTTCCTTCTGGTCGTGCGATTTGTTCCTCAAATACTGATTGAATTTCTACTATGTCCTTTTGGAGATGGCGAGAACATGCGCTTCTTCATCTGCTGATCAGCAGCCTAAGCCCCAGGCAGCTCCCGCGAGGGGCAGGGGCCGAGGTCGTGTCGGAGGCCGTGGTAGAGGTAGAGCTTAGCCCCAGGAAGCGGTTCCAGAGGTGGAGCCTCATGTTGAAATTTGTGGGGAGGTTCCAGCCCCAGCAGCTTCAGTGGGCCCTAGCTCAGGCCCCAGGAGAGGTCTTATTTACTCTGGATCTTCAGGAGGCTCTAGTCCGAATAGCGGGTTTTATGGACAGTGTCGCTAGAGCAGGCTTGCTACTAGTTGCACCATTCACTTCTCAGGCTGGAGGAGGGGTTGAGACTCCTATTGCACGTACTCCGGAGCTAGTAGCTCCCCAGGCTCAGGCACCAGTAGTTCACCCAGCAATGGCCACTCAGACAGGCACTACAGCTCAGGCCATAGATGGAGCGGCCATGACTTTTGATGCTCTATGGAGACTTGACCGGTTCTCCAAGCTTTTTACCACTACTTTCAGCGGTGCCCCATCAGTTGATCCCCAAGACTTCTTATTCAATTGCCATGATTTTCTCAGGACTATAGGAATAATGGAATCCAACGGGGTTATTTTTTGCACTTTTAGGCTTGCAGGATCCCCCAAGACTTGGTGGAGAGATTTTTGTTTGACTCGACCAACAGGGTCCCCAGCTTTAACGTGGGACCAGTTTGCAGAGTTATTTTTGGAGAAATTTCTCCCTAATACCTAGTGGGAGGCACTTCGGAGGCAGTTTGAGTGTCCCTAACAGGGTTCTATGACTGTTACCCAGTATGAGACAAGGTTTGTGGATTTGGCACGTCATGCGGTAGTGATACTCCCCTCAAATCGGGAAAGGGTCCGTAGGTTTATAGATGGGCTAAATCAGCCGATGCGACATAAGATGGCTATGGGAGTTGGGAGTGACATTCTTTTTAGGAGGTGGCTAATACAACATGTAGGGTTGAGATAGCTCTTGCTCGGGGATGTAGTCATGCTTCAGACAAGAGGCCTCGTCATTCTGGCAGATTTAGTGGTGCCTCATCCGGAGGCAGGGATTCTTATGATAGGGGCCAGTCTTCCACGCCTAGTGCGAGATTATCTTCGCAATTGCAAAGAATCACTCGCAAATTCGAGAAGCCCCAATATAGCCTGAGTTTGCAAATATGAACAAATCCTTCACAAATGCGAAGAGTCCTAGAATTGTCCTAGGTTGCGAACAAAAGCTCGCAAATGTGAGGTTGCCAAGAATCACCATATGTTCGCATATGCGAACAGGTTTTTCGCAAATGCGAAAGTGTCCAGATTTGGCTTATGTTCGCAAATGCGAACAGGTTCTTCGCAAATGTGAAGTCTAAGAGCTGGACTATTGCATTCGCAATTGCGAACATACGTTCGCATTTCCCATAACCGCAGCTGTGCAATTTTACACTTAAACGATTTTAAACCCCCTTTTCACCATTCTTTAAAAATCCAAAACCCCATAGGTGATTTTTCAAGATCAATATCACTCCAAATCACTTGTAAGTCGATTTTCACTCAACTCTTTCTATTCCTTACATCATTAAACATGTTTTCCATGAGAATTCAATGATTTTTATGGTTGAAATTGTTGTTTTTGGGTAGAACCTAGGATTTTCATAAATTGGGGAGTTAGACCTCGATTTGAGGTCTGATTTCGAAACAAATCATATAATTGAACTCGTGAGGGAATGCGTATTTGGATTTTGGTTTGAACCACGAGTTTCTACCATGTGGGCTCGGGGGCATTTTGGCAAATTTTGAGTAAACCTTTGGGAAAACCATTTTATGCATCCAAACCAACTTATGTAGTGTTTATTAAAGTGATTGAACCAATTGTTATTAGATTCGAGCGAGTTGGAGGTTGAATTACGAGGTAAAGCGATAGTTAAAGGTTACTTGGACTTTTAGTCTTTGAGATAAGTGTTTGATCTATCATAGCTTGAGGGAATAGGAATGAGTGTAATAATTTTTTAATTGCTAAATGATCGAGTGCGGTGTATAGGCACGGTGATGAGCATCTATACACCGGAGTCTAGTAGGACCGTGAGTCATTTTATGATACATGTTATGAGCTAATGTGGAATTTTCCCAAGTTATATTCTTGAGCCCTTGCCGGGTTGAGAAGGTTGATTATTATTTCCCTTGCCGGGAATTTGTTTGTGTTGTTGATGTTGTTCCCTTGCCGGGATGTGTTATGACTTTTGTTACTCCCTTGCCGAGACGGTTTTTGTTACTTGTTTCATTCTTCTTACCCGTTGATTGTGAGTATTATTTGGGTGAGGAAGAGTGATAAAGCGCGAAGGGTGATGTCGTGCCATTTTTAATTATGTTCGCACGAAGGATCATTTTGTGCCTTGTTTTACTATTTATGCACGAAGGATCATTCTGTGCCATGTTTACTATTATGCACGAAGGAACATTCTATGCCGTTGTTACTTAAAATATGCATAAAGGATCATTCCGTTCCAGGATAACTATTTACGCATGAAGGAACATTTTGTGCCGTTGTTACTTAAATCATGCACGAGGTATCATACCGTGCCATGAATGTGAGGATGAGAGTAAAAGCACGAAGGGTGATGTCGTGCACTTTTAATTGATTATTTGGTGAGGATGAGAGTAAAATCACAAAGGGTGATGCCGTCCAACCATTCAATTTCTTGTTTTGTGATAACTGTTTTGCTACACTCTATTTTTACCTTACTGGTTAATTATGTATATTCGATTGTGCCCCCCCAACATCTCCCATCCCTTACTATTTGTGTTTCTTAGTCTTTCTCTTATTTTGTGGTACATTCGTATATTTAACTGCACAGGTTTATGTGAGTGTCCGGTCCTAGGCTTCTCACTACTTCGCCGGGATAGCCCAGGTACTTACCAACAAATGTGGTCGGATGTGCTGATACTACACTTCTATGCATTTTTGCACAGGTCCAAGTTTTGAGAAGGAGCAGCAGCAATAGCTCACTTGCGGGATTATCATACTTTAGACACTGAGGTAGCTAGCAGGCGTCCGCAGGCCCGGAATCTCTTCTTTTGCTTTCAATTTGCTGTAGTCTAATTGTTTTGAGACAGACGGTTATTATTTATTTCTTTCAGACCATTATGTGTAGTTATCCTTAGTAGTTCGCGAGTTTGTGACTCTACATCTTGGGTAGAGGATTTATTGTCGAGTATTTCTATTATTCGCTTTTTATTCGAAAGACTTCCGCATTTAAAGTTATTAGTATTATTCCTGCTATTAAATATGAGAACAGGATGGTTGTGTAAATGTAAAGGTGGTTAGTAAATTGGCTTGCCTAGCTACCACGAGTAGGCGTCATCACGATCCCGATGGTGGGGCAGTCCGGGTCATGACATTATGTATGTATTATTTCCCAAGAAAGATATTCCCCTCTCTCCCAATTTTCATTTATTCATTAGTTTGAATACTTGGGAAGTGGATTTTATAAAAGGAGAATTTTTGTCACCATTAATATGCTAATAAAGTTGACGCTTCAACTGTTACTTCATTTTAATGCTCCATACACGTGTTACTCCCTCATTGGTCGTATTGACTCACAACACTTTTTAGGCTTTCTTGTCGGCTTCACATTCCATGAAGTACCAGTTACCATTATTGTGGTACTTCCATCATCGTACTTTTTTCAATAGTATAAATATAGCTTCCCTTTTTGTCATGCTTCTCATAAATCGAATTGAACACTTCTGCCTTATTAATTTTCTTCCTTATCCCCTACTTTAATTAAACTCATGCATCCATGACTTCACCAAACCCTAATCCTAAGAAAACTCCCATCCAAGATAATTTCTCTAACGCTCCTGTTAGACATAGAAGAAGAGGCAGGCTTTGCAATTTAAGTTCCACTTATGGTAGTAGACTTCAACACCTCCTTCTAGTTCTGATCCTTCTTGTAAAACACTGGGTTCGCATTCTCAAAGAGGTTCCTCTCGAAGTAAAGATTCTTCTAAGCCTCTACATAAACCCTTGGTGGAAGAAATTTTTCCCACATAATTTTCTTTTCAGCATAATAAAGAATCCTTAAAAACTCAAGTTGCTGCACTAGACCATGTTGATCCTTACCCTACTCTAATCACAAGCGTTTTGGCACCTGTAGTTAGGAATGAGTGCCATTGGGCTGAAAATTTCCCCATTATTATTCCTTATCCGAATCAAAGAATTACCTCGTATATTATAGGTTATTCTTTTATTTACACCTGCCCTTTTACTTTAGGATTCAAACCGGGCATCGACCCGGTCATCTTAGACTTCTGCCTCTTTTTTAATATTTGTGTGGTGTAAATTAGCCTAATATTGTGGCGTGTTGTTGCCTATTTGAGGAACCTTGCCAACAAAGCCAACGTAGAATTTACCTTCCACCATTTAATTCACCTCTACTCTATTAGATTTTTTTTGAAATTGGATATTTGGCTTAGCAGCCAGGAGCAAAAGAGTTTTGGTGAATCCTGAAGATGACAAAGACCGTGGCTGGTATGCTCTGTATGTCGTTGCCCCCACCGTGCATCTAGTCGGTGAAAAAAACATCTGATTTCCAGAGAAGTAGAACTTTGCACGTAAGTATTAAATATCCACGTGCTTGTTTATTTTCAACCTTACCTATTTTAACTATCATATTTCTTTTTCAGCAACCATGGGTACAGTTACACCTGTACCTAATATCTGTGGTTGGGTAGAAAGACTTTTGAAGGTTTCCCCAATGGAAGGTTGGACATGGAAAACCCTTTCCATTCGCGACGGTTGAAAACAAAAAACCCATGGTAAGAGTTTTTTTGTACCTTAAGTGTCTTTTGCTATCATGGCTTTTTAACCTTTCTTTTCTTAGATTTTGCCACCCGAGAAGTTACTCTTGAAGGCGTCTTGGCATCACATGGTCAAGACATATTCCTAGGATCGAACCAGGATATTTAAAATCCCTCGAGGTCTTAGAAAAGGAAATAAATTGTTGAAGATGATTCTGAAGGAGTAAGGGCTCTTTGGTAACTAGACCACGAGCCAGGAGACGAATTCTCTCCGATGATGAGATCAATGTGTCTCCTGACCTGCCCCTTTCCAAACTTGTTGTAGTTCCAATGGTCATTCCTGATGATGATATATCTCCCCTTCTGATACTTTTGAGTCTATAAACCAGCTTTTTATTAGTGGTTTTAGTAGTGTTCTTTTAGGTCCGGTTTTGGATGAAATTCCCTTGTCTTCCTCTATCATTCCTGTGATCGCTTCTCTGCCTTCATCATCTATTATTTCCATTGCTTATTCTACTATTCCTTAACCAACAATCACTCCTCCCATAGTCTATCACACCGAAGTGGGTTCCTCGAGTAAGAGTTCCACTATGAGGAGTGTTACCGTTGAAGTCCCTACTAATAGCAGTCTTCTGAGAAAATCTTGGCAAGCCGACACCTGGCTTGAGCCTTTGATTGGCCCAATTGAAAAAGCAAAACTCGAGAGTCATAGTAACATGACTCTCTTGAACGACATTGTTCATGCCAGTCTGAAGGTATTCCTTAATCACTTTTTTTTTAAAATTTTTTTTTTCTTTAGCTATTTTAACCTTATATATTTTACATGAACAAGTTAATCTTATTGTTACCGAGCTTATGAGCCAAGTTCCTAATTTAGATAAACTGGCTCATGACTTGGAAAAACCTGCTCATGATGCTGAAGAAGTTTCTCGTGACTCTCAATTAGAGGCCAACAATTGGAAAGGCCAATGCAAAAGTTCACAAACTGGAACGGACATTTTGGAGAAGAGAAAAAGTTCTTTAGAGAAACAAGTTCAAACTCGTATATCTAATTGGCAATGATCATGGCCACTGCAGATCAATTCAAGAGAGAAAAAGAACTTTTTGCAGAACAATTGTCCACGGTTGCTAATGAAAATAAATCTTTGAAGGCTTTGTTGACTCGGAAAAAAATACACACAGAAGGAGTGGCTTAGGAACTTGCTCGAGCACAAGAAGAATTATGAGCCTCTACATACAAAATTCATGCTTTGAAAAATGCTCATACCTGCGGCGTCAAGAAGAATTACCCATTCCCTTTTGCTTAGGAATGATGAACTCAAGAACGAGGTTATAGCGTGGGAGAAGGATTATGAACTTCTCGAATAATCCTCAAACATTGAGGTGAGTTGGACTTATCTCAAGACCCGTAGTGATACTTTAGTAGAGGTGAAGCAGGAATACTTTAACCTTCAATCTGAGTTGGCTAAGGTAAAAAAAGCCATCAAAAGAACTCAACATCCACCAGATTTTTCATCCCCTGAAACTAGTCTTCCTTCAGTTGAAAACTCTTTGACTGAGGTTTCGTCAAATGAAACTTCTTTGTTTGAAACTGCTTTTGTTGGAGCTCCCATAGATGAAGTTTCTGTACCTTAAATCCCCGTGTCTGCTGTATCCAAAACTCCTGTGACTGATGAAATAACTACTACTGTTGCACTTCCCTCAAGCTATTCCGTGCTTATTGCCATTAATCAAGCTGAAGTTTCACCCGTGGATGTTGCCAATACTATGACTGAAGATCAACTCTTAACTATTGATGGTGCAAGTGCAGTTGAGCCTGTAAATGATCCCTCTTTAGTTCTTTTACCTTAGAAGATTTTTAGGTTTTCTTTTTATTTTTGATTTGAGGTTTACCCTTTTTGCAGGTGCCCCTTTGGAAGTCTATGTTCAAAGTTTTTAATTTCTTATGACAACTTTTGTAATCAAACTCCTGACTTAGAGTTTTTTTAAGACTTCAAGTCCCCAAGCTTTGTATAAAGGGCATTTTTGATTTGATGATAAAGTTTTATACTTGACTTTTAATATTTAAGAAGTTCATTTTTCCCAAACTCATGTATGTTTTATTCATGCCTCTTATCTTTGTAGGACTTAAAGAATAGATTGCATTTTTACTTTCTGAAAATGCTTTCACTGTTCTCACATTTGAATAATATGAGATTTATAAAAGAGGTCTCATTTATACATTGACCCCTGATGAAGAAGACGTCTAAACTTCATAATGGTGTTTATACGATATAAGAAATAGGACATACATATTTTTCATAAATAACTTGAACAAGTTTCTATTCTTGAATTTTTACAAGTCGTAAATCACACCTTACATGTATTTGAATTACATCTATACCTTTCTCGTAACTGTTTTCCTTGTAACACATTCACAAAAAATAGAACAATAGATACAAGGTTTTTTATTACAACCTATTTTCGTATACAACTCTCCCCTTAACTATTTACGTAGTATAGTAGGTTTCCCTTAGCTCCAAAACATTAGGAAGGGTTTGAGAGGTGACTCCATTGTTCTCATGGGAAAGAATACTATGATGAAGTACTATGACTTATTAGCTTCCACTCTACACTTGACTTATTTTAGGTTATGCTTGATTTTCCTCCATCTTCATTGTCTTTTATATACACATGACTATATATTTTGTGTAATCCCCCAAGAGTTTGAGTGTTGAAGTATGAAGCCTCGAGCACTTGATAGTTTATTTAATCCGGCCTTTTTCCTGAAAAGGAAATGCATATAAGACTTTATAGGTACGATTATAGATGAAGAATACTTTACCCGTGTATGTTCCTATCATAATTATTATAACCCTATGCCCGGAATTTTTGGGTATTCCATTTTGCCTTACAGGTCGTGACTCATCACTTTGCATAGGTAAACATTTTGCCTATCATCTAAAATCGTTAGTTATTAAAAATTATATTATTCAAAAAATAAGACTTAACAAAATGACACCTGACTTTCCTTTAGAAGTAATGTCTCTTTAAATAAACAACATTCCAATGTGAGGGAAGTAGTTTCCCGTCCATTGTCTCCAACACATATGCTTAGTTTCCTGCAATACCATGAATTCTATAGGGCCCTTCCCAAGTGACACTTAGCATACCAGAATTGGCTGCCTTGGTAGATTTAGAAAACCGTTTTAAACACAAAGGCCCCAATTTTGAAGTATCGCAAATGGGCTCTCCTGTTGTAATATCGTTCGATCACCTGCTTTTGTGCGGCCATTCTTGTTACCGCAGATTCTCTCATGCCTTCTAACAGATCTAATTTGACCCACATCTCTTCATCATTAGACACTTGCATTACTTATGACTCTCTCGTACTTGGCTCACTTATCTCAACTGGGATAAGTGCCTCTGCCCCGTAAATTAAAGAAAAGGGTGTCTCACATGTGCTTGTTTTCGTGGTTGTATGATATGCCCATAAGACTCCAGGTAGTACTTCATGCCAGTTACCCTTTGATTCTTCAAATTATTGATGATAATTTTATTTGTCGATTCCGCCTGCACATTCCCTGGTGGGTGATATGGTATTGATGTTATCCTTTTTATTTGCCAACTTTGAAAGAATTTCTTGACCCGAGATCCGATAAATTTTGGACCACTGTCACATACGATTTCGTTTTGAATACCAAACCAGCAAATGATATTTTGCCAAATGAAGTCCTTGAATTCTTTTTCCCGTACCATTTTAAATGCTCTTGCTTCTACGCATTTAATAAAATAAGCAGTAAGTACGAGTAAAAAGTTTACCTGTCCTTTAGCTTGAGGCAATGGTCCAACTATGTTCATCCCTCATTTCATGAACAACCATGGCACAATAACCGGATGTAACAACTCGACAGGTCTGTGCATATTATTACCGTATCTCTAGCATTTGTCGCATTTGGCTACGAAGCTAGTATCTTCTTCTTCCATTTTGGAACAGTAATACAGTTATCCAGGAGGGTCTGAGAACTTTTATAATTAAATCCCATTATGCAGGAGGGTCCTAAAAATTTTAAATTAAATCCCATTATCCAGGAGGGTCCTGTGAACTTTAAACTAAATCCCATTATCCAGGATGGTCCTCAGAGCTTTTAAAATTAAATCCTATTATCCAGGGGGTCCTGAGAACTCTAAACTAAATCCCATTATCCAGGAGGTCCTAAGAACTTTTAAAATTAAATCCCATTATGCTGGAGGGTCCTGAGAATTCTAAATTAAATCCCATTATCCAGGAGGGTCCTGAGAGATTTTATTAGAGAATCGTTACCTAGTAGGTGACTCTGTAAAGCCTTCAAAATTTCTTCCAAATCTGAGCTATCTAACTTGAGTTTTGTTAAAAATGGCTAAACCCTCATTTTGAAATATTTATATCTTCCTAGGGATTTTGTTCAATGCGATCGCATGAAATTCAATGCGACCCCGGAAGGCAAATTTTAAAGGTTCAAAATTTGGTCTATGCAAACGCAGCCTAAGGCCTGCGATCACAGATGAAGAAGAAATGGGCCTACACGATCACGAACATGGCCATGCGATCACGTAGAAAGATTTTGTCACTGAGCCAGCGGCTCAACTTGTTCAATGCGAATGCGAAATAGGTACTGCAATCGTGGAGAAGTAAAGGGGAAGAAATATGCGATCGCGGACCAACTCAGGCGAATGAAAATAAGGAATAGTCCCCCTATGAATTTACACTATGCGATCACATATGGGAAGTTGCGATCGCAGAGAGGAAAAGTCCGCAACAGACCTGGGCAAAAATTTGCAATTTTCTACAACTAAATATCGCTCAGTTGAGCACTCGAAATACAACCGAGGCCCCCGAGACCTCAACGAAACCTACGGATATACCCCGTAATATCGTTCAAACTTGTACCAATTTTTGAACCATCTAAAACAATGACGGAAATACGAATTAATCAAGGATTCAAGCCAAAGAACTTCAAATTCCAACAAAACACACTTTCAATAAAAAAACCTAACCAAACCTCATCCGAATGACTTGAAATTTTGCACACATATCACAGATGACATGCTACAAAAACTTCCAAAATACCATTCTGACCCTCAGAACAAAAACTCACTATCAGACCGAAAACTTCATAAATTCAAACTTCGGCATTTCAAGCCTAAATGAGCTACGGACTTCCAAAATACATTCCGCACACGCTCCCAACTCCTCAATAACCTAATGGAGCAAACAGAACCACTGGATTTCCATTTTGAGGTCATCTTTACACTGTTCTGATTACTGACTATTTTTTCAACACTTAAGCTTTCATTTAGGGACTAAGTGTCCCAAAAGTGTCTGAATCCTGACGTCGAATGTCCCGGCAAACCAAAATAGCGGGAATGAACTCAGGAAACACAGTTAATGAGGGGTTGGGGCATTAATTCCAAAAATAATCGGCCGGGTCGTTACAAAATTTTTCATCTTCGTTCAAGAATAAACCTAATGTCGTCTTGTCAATAGTAGATTTCGAACCTCCATTGCTATCCCCAATTTATCCTATGTCAGGTTTTGACATTGATACGAAATAAAAGACATTGATTTCTAAAACGACTCTTCAACCACTAAACATAGCTATACGAAAATTTCATTGTCAGCCCTAATTTACTTTTAAATAGCAGATTTTGAAACTCCATCATTCTCTCTAGGGCTTGATTTCAACTTTGATTCAAAGCCCCAGGCCACTGATAATGAAAATTTTGTTCGACAATAGAGATGAATCGATGGAGAATCATTGTTGTATTCATGAAGAAAGACTTGGAATTGAGAGAGGGTGGAGAACAACCTAAAAGAATGAGAGAGAAAAATAATACAAAGTATATTTTATATCTTAAGGTTAGGAGGTGACCATAAATAGATATTTGGCTATAAAAATCAAAAGGTAGTTATGGAATAATTATTTAAAATGGTATTTATTTGAAATAAATAAGGTGTCAACCTTTGGTACAAGAGATGTTATTAACCTGTCCAAAAGTTATAGGGTGTAATTCAAAAATTAGATAGATTTAGAACTGCCAATTAAAAAATAGTCATAGTTACAAAAGTAATCAAAATTTAGCCACTTTTCATGTAAAGATAAATCTGAATGGAAATAAAGTTCAAACTCTGAAAAATATTCCAGAGTAATATATTTGAGTTTTAGCATAATATATTGGTCCGGCATAATATGCTGGAAGTTCATATACAAATGTTGCAATCTCTAGTATATTATGTTGGATCTTTCCGTATGTTGGAGTTCAATCATAAATTGCAGAAAGTTCATACATGTGTGCACCAATTTGCAGTACAGTATGCTGGAACTTTCCATGTTGCAGCAAAATAGAGGCTATTTTTCAATAACTTTACAAGCGCTAGCTATTTTTCAATTACCTGCCCGAAAGCCGAATATCTAGTGCTATGTTCACAAAGTTACATTAGTTCAAATAAGATGGGTCAAGATGAGCTAATTAATGGGTAATAACCCAATTCGTTCAACTCTAACTAAGCTTTAGTTTTTTTCAAATTTATTTAATTACTAAAGAAACCAGTAGAACTTTCTATATCTGTAACGACCCGCCTGATCACTTTGCCTTTTTTGAACCTCGTTCTCTTAAATAGAACTCCTTGGGCCTGCTTTAGCTAATTTACGACTTGCTGAGACGGTTTGTTACGGATTTCGGAGAGTTTCAGGTGAAATATGCCCATTTGATTCCTTAGGATTTTCTTAAAGTATTGTGTTTGACTTTGGTCAATATTTTGGGGAAACAGACCCGAATTCATGATTTGACGGTTCCGAAGGGTCAGCAGGAAAATATGGGACGTGGGCGTATGCCCGAAATCGAATTCAGAGGTCCCTAGCCCGAGTAATGGATTTTTATTAGAAATTGTTAATGTGAAGTTTTAAAGATTTAAAGAAAATAAGTGATCATTTATTTCCTAGGTATCGGGCTGGCATTTTTGTTCCGAAACCTGGTACAGGTCCGAAATATCATTTGAGACTTGAAAGTAAAATTAGGTGTAATTCCAAGTAGATTTAGGGCATATTGGCCCATTGGAGAAAAATTAAGAATTTGAAGTTCATAAGTTTGATTCATTTGGTATTGGGGAGTTATTTCTATATTTATCATTGTTTCAAGTGTTCTTAAGGTTCGAGTAGGTCCATCTCGTAATTTCAGACTTACCGGTGTATTCGGGTGGGCTCGTGAGCACTGAGCGTCAATCAGACGAGGCTCGGTGAAGTGGAAATTTTGGTAAAGGGTGAAGGAATTGCTGCTTCTGTCAAAACCACATTTTCGATTCTTTGACAGAAGATGCGGGACCGCATATGCGGCCTTTTTATTCGCATATGCGGCCTAGGTGGCCATGCCAGGAAATCACAGATGCGGCTCCCTAGTGCCATGATCCGAATTTTCCACCATCGAGATCGTGATGGCGCCTACTCGTAGTAGCTAGGAAAGCCAACTTATTTACCTTTTCATTAATAAACAAATTTGTCAGTAATTTATAGTATCAATAGGGAATATAGAATTCAATAACAATAAAAATGATAATAATAGCAGAAGTGTAATTTATAAGCCTGAATCAAAGGAAGAATAGTCAATAATAGCCACTACCCAATATTTGGTGTCACATTACTCACCAACCAGTAAGAATATACTAAAAACAAAGGTATGAAAGAAACATAAAAGTTGTTTGTTTTGCAACAAGGAAGCAACAGTCTAAAAGAGAACATGAGGAAGAGATGTCGGGCATGCGGACACCTGAAAGGCTACCTTGGTCTTGTAAAATTGAAGCCTGCTCCCGCACTAATGCTGTTGTTGCTCCTCAAAGCTTGGACCTATGCAAAAATGTACAAAAGTGTAGCATCATCACAACCGACCCCATGTGCTGGTAAGTGTCTAGCCTAACCCCCAGCGAAGTAGTGACGAAGATAGACCGGGCACCACATAAACTTGTGCAGTTATAAATATATGACATAAATGAAATACCAAACATCTAACAATATGAGGGGGGGTCATGCTATGGGGAGATAACAATAGTAACAGTTCGAGTAATAACTAAACCAACTTAGATTCACAATGAACAAGGAATCAATACTCAATACAACACATGGTATCACTAACTGTTGCGGCGTGCAACCCGGTCCATAATTATCGTTGTTGCAGCGTGCAACCCGATACACAAATACCGCTGGTGCGGCGTGCAACTCGACCCGTATCATTTATCATGTATCATTGTTGCGGCATGCCACCCGATCCTCATATATTATTGTTGCGATGCACAACCTGATCCATATCATTCAACAGTCTCACAACCCAAACAACAGTCACAATTAAGGGGCGCAAAAGTAAGCAAATATTTGACGAAATCCCAGCAAGGGAGAGAATCCAACAAATTCACCCAAATGTCCCGACAATGGAATAATCAACAACTCTTTCACTTTCTTACTTTTCTTATGTTATAGTCCACTCTACCATTTTGAGACAACACTCCAAATAATCAAGTAAATTCATATACTTTCAATATTCGTATCATAATTCAAGCCAATGCTTCTGGGTATTAAATAATCCTATCATCATTCACACATTATTCACAACATATAGAATCATCAAATGAACATGGAGTTCACAAAGAATTCATGATAATCACTTTATAAGGATTCACGGTCATGCTAGACACCAAAGTATAGATACTCGTCACCATGCCTATACATCGTACTAGACCACATAGCAATTATCCACAAGGTTCAACTCCTACTCCATCAAGCTAGAGTTAAACCAAACACTTACCTCAAATCCTTGAAATCTACTTAATCCTCAACTATCGCTTTACCTCAAGGTTCCACCTCCAATTCCCTTGGATCTAATAACAAATTACTTGAATGTATCAACAAATGCTAATTGATGAACTTGAATGATGGAAATTAATTTCCCAAAGCTTTACTCAAAAATTCTCAAAACTCCCCGGGCACATGTAGTCAAAACCCGAGGTTTAGACCAAAACCCAATTACCCATTTCCTTACGAATTCAAATATGTAATTTGTTTTGAAATCGGACCTCAAATCCAGGTCTAAATCCCAGTTCTAGAAAACCTAGGTTCTACCTAAAAACCCCCAAATTCACCCATGAAAATACTTGATTTTAAGTGGAAAACTATTTAATGATGTTAAAGATTGAAAGAATTGAGTAAAAATCTACTTCCAAATGATTTGGTATGAAGATTGTTCTTGAAAAATCGCGTATGGTCTTTGCGTTTTTAAAGAATGGTGAAAAGTTAAGAAAGTTCGATGAAGTATAAAATTTGCTGGGCCTCAAAAGTGGGAATTGCGAACTGGGGTTCAAAATTGCGAACCTCGACCTAGTAACTTGGGAAAAGTGAAGTCATGTTTGCATTGGCAAACATTGTGTAATTGGCCAGTCTTCGCATTTGCGATAAAGGGATCGTATTTAAGATCATGCACCCTTCGCATTTGCGAGCACTATGATCGCATTTGCAACCAGTGCTTGGAAACCCTTGGTTCGCATTTGCAAACGAATGGATCGCATTTGTGATCCCATGCAAAATCCCCAGACTTTGCAATTGCGACTTAAGGCTAACATTTGCGAGCTCGCAATTGCGAGTCTCCCTTCGCAGTTGCGAAAATCAGAGAAGCCAGCATATCAGATTTTCAAAAAATGGAAAATGCAATCCGATGCCTATCAAAAATTCACCCGAGCCCTCGGGACTCCAAACCAAACATGTATACAACCTCAAAAATATCATACGGACTTAGTCGTGCGATCAAATCATCAAAATAACATCATATACATAGAATCAAGCCTCAAAACACATGATTTTCTTTTAAACTTCATAAACTTTTAAATTTGGAACTTATAATCTGAAACATGTCAAACAACGTCCGATTTTAACCAAATATCATAGAAAGCACTTAAACAATATATAAGACTTGTACCGGTTGTCGGAACTAAAATACGAGCTCGATACCATTGTCTTTTAATAAATTTTCATTTCGTCTTTCCTTAATAATTTCAGATAAACAATTTCACAGAAAAAAATTTCTTCAGGCTCTAGTCCTCAAAATTCAACGACGGGCACATGCCCGAGTCCCATATTTTTCTACGGGTCATTCGGGACCGTCCAATCTCGGGTTCGGGTCTGTTTACCCAAAATATTGAACAAAGTCAACTTTAATCATATTAATATAAAATAATTCATCATTTTCACATAAAATTCATATTTAAGCCTTCTGGCTACATGCACGGACTGCTCCCAAATGTCGAGAAAACGGAAAAATGAGATTTTTGAGACCTCGAAAGCACAAAGTGGATGAGGAAATAGGTGATGATCCTTTGGGTAGTTACACTTAGCCGCAGAAGTGGCTCTGCAGATGCGGCCCTGAGACCATAGAAGTAGCTCCGCAGATGCAGCCTTGACATTGCAGATGTGGTCCTAGCTTTCCTTCCGTCTTTCATAGATGTAGTCTAATTCTCGTAGATACGGTCCCCTGACCGGAGAAGGCGAAACAACTGAACTAGTGAGGTTCATTAAAGACGGTTGTTAAACCTAATTTTGACACTTTTCACTCGCTCATTTGCGATTTTGGGAGATTTGAGGAGGCGATTTCCACTTAGCATCACGTGGTAAGTGTATTCCATCCAACCTTAGTTTAGTACTTGTATATTAGGTAGATTAAACACTAGAACTTAGGAAAAATCAAACGGTTAGAGCTAAACCTATGGTTTTGCTAAAACTTGGATTTAACCATGAAATTTATTATTAGGAATCATATATTAGTGATCCTTAGGTTGTAGAGAATAATTTCCTTTAAACAATTTCGTAATCCAGGCACGCGGGCTCGGAGTCAGATTTTGGAGAACTTGTGTGAATGGTTTAAAAATTAATTAAATAGCTTGAATCCGATCTTATGAGTCTATATTAACTATTTCTTACTTCTTTTATTTAGTTTGGGATCATTCGGCTGGGAATAGAGGACTTGGACTTGTTCTTGGCATTAGAAGTGCATTTTGGAGCGAGGTGAGTCTCCTTTCTAAACTTGTAAGAGGGAATTATCCCCATAGGTGTTATAATCGTATAAATTTCCAATATATGCGGGGCCATGTACGCACTAGGTGATTAGAGTCCGTTTATAGCTACTATTATGCTAAGTCCGGGTAGCCTAGGACTCATAAGCATACTTTATGTGATTCACTTGCAATATAATGCTTAAATTATTATTTGTATAAACCAAGTTGATTAAATTAAATGAGACTAGTTGTAGGGACCTTACTTTCTTGGCCTTTAAAAGAGAGATTGAACATACCTATGAATAATTGTTCTAGAGTTATATATTATTGTCTGCCTGTTGCTGTATTTAATTATGTTAACCGCGACTCATGATTAATTCGCAAGCGGGGTAATAAATACTTTTATGGTTCAAGACATTTGACATTCGGTGGTGGAAGAATTTATTTTTACATTTGATCAGGCCGTACGTACCTCGGTATTACTTGCGCATGTTATTGCGTAGTTATTTTCCTCTCTGTACTGGACTTCATATTTGTTGATATATATATATATATGTATGTATGTATGTATGTATGTATGTATGTATGTATGTATGTATGTATGTATGTATGTATGTATGTATGTATGTATGTATGTATGTATGTATGTATTGATTCCCACAATAAAACTTTGAAATGAACTGTTATTCTACGTTCATAAATGCTTAATACCTTGTGAAATCTATGCTTATTATAAACTCCTCTCACATTAGTTGACCCTAGTAGGTATCACATCGACCTCTCGTCTCTACTTCTTCGTGTAATGACCTGACTCGTCGCTACGGGAGTTATCGCCCCATTTTCTTCATTTAACACTTCAATATACTAATTTATATGTGTTCGGAAAGTTAGATGCAAATCGAAAGGAAATTAGATAGAAATGAGGCCATAAACCTCTTTATGAAAAGGATAGTTTGGAAAAGACAACCGGATGTTCACCAATGAGTTAGACAGCTTGAAATTTATTTTTGATGATTCAGCTAGTTTCAGGGGATCATTTATGACTTAGGAGAGCAATCGGAATCGAATTCGGAGGTCCGGTGTAGTTTTAGGCTTGAATTGGCTTAGGTTGAATTTTGGCGAAAACCGAACGGTAGGTGAGATTTTGATCCGGGGCTCGGAATGAAATTCCGAGAGTTGTAGTAGCTTTGTTAGGTGATTTTGGATATTCGTGCAAAATTTCATGTAATTCGGAGCTTTTTAGGTCGTGTTTTGGATCAAATGTTAGTTTCGGAAGTTTTAAAGAAACTTAGGCTTGAATCCGTGTGAAAATGGTGATTTTGATGTTTACAATGGTGTTTTTATGTTACGAGCATGTTTGAATGAGGTAATATGATGTATTCGTGGTTTTGGTCAGGGTCCCGGGGGTCTCAGGATGATTTCGGATGCCCAACGGGAGCTTTTAGTTAGAAAAAATTGCAGCAGGAACTGCCAGGGAATTCCTTCTCTGTGATCGCGACCCTAGGGTTGCGGTCGCGTAGAAGAGGAAATGGGCAGACAAAAGTTCCTCTATGAGATTGCGTGAATAGGCCTACGATCGCATAGACATGGGGAGTTATTCATCGCGATCGCGTAGCGTACGCGTATGAGGAGAAATCAGTTCACTGCGATCGCGTAGGATGCCCTGTGATCGCGTAGATGGGTGATGGGGTTCACTGCGATCGTATGCAGGGTCCTGTGATCACGTAAGGAAAATCAGGGACTAGGGAAATTTGTTCATCGCGATCGCAGGCAAGATGCTGCGATCGCATAAGGCTAATTTCAGGCCTGACAGAGGGGTTTAATAAGAGAATCTTCGCGAACTAAACCTATTTTATCATAAAAACTAAATGTTTTGGAGAGCTTTTGGACGAGAAGTAATAGGATTTCGTTGGGTAAACATTGGAGGTAAGTTTCTTGACTCAGAAACACGATTATATGTTAGAATTAACATCAAAACTCATGAATTTGGGTAGAAATTGTGAAGAATTAGGGCCTAGATCATGAAAACAAAATTTGACTTTTGAAAGGCCATTCGAACTCCGATTTCGATAAATTTTATATGCACGGACTCGTGGCGAGACGAGGAATCCTTTGGTATAAATTTCGGAATTTTTTGAGAAGCGGGTCCGGGTTTTACTAACTTGGTGCATTATTGCGTATTTTGAGTAAATTAAATTGGATTTTGTTTCTCTGACCCGTATTTGATATAATTGTTGTGGTTTTGACTATATTCGACGCACGAGGTAGCAAATTCAAAAGGAAAAGGCATCGCGGACGAGTCCACGGCCGGCTAGAGGTGAGTAGTTAGTGTATATGGTAGCCTGAGGGTTCGAAACCCCGACTTAGCACATTGTGACGCTAGTAAGGCGTGGCTTGCACCCCGTGGAAGGTGCAGGATTGATTGTGACTGGGGATTGAGACTTAGTCCATCCTGGATATGAATAATATGATATATGTGGTTGAAACACACACCGCGTTAGATATATTTGTGGGTTGTAAGCCATGTTTGGGGCCTTGTGCCGACCTGTAGTATCCCTAGGGGATAGATATATATGTGATAGCTCGATTTGCTTAATCAGTGATCTCAGTCCTGGTTTGAAATCACCATGTTGAAATGCTAAGTCACCTATTTTTTGGAAAATTAAATAAAGACTTAAGTATTTTAATTATTAATGAACTAGAACCTAAAGATAAATAATTTGGATTGTTGTGTGACTCATATGCATATTGTGGACTGAGGATGGGTCGGGCTGCATGCCGCAATAGATGATGTGAGGATCGGGCTGCACGCCATAGTACTATTACGAATGGGCTGTAAGAGCCCGTCCGGAGTCTGTACACACCCTTAGTGAGCATCGTCGACGTTAAATGGATCGGGCTACAAACCGTAGCGGTTATGTGCATTGCATTGCATCTTTGTTTGTTGAATTATCTGTGATAATTGTAATGTACTATTGTTGCTAGTTCGTAGGAGGAATTGGAATGTAGTTTAGCTTTACTCTGTGGTATTCTGTGGATTTCTTGCTTTCAGCTATTAATATATACTTATTACTCATTGAGTACTTAGTACTCACCCCTACTCCCTGCACCTTCGTGAGCAGATTCAGGTACACAGGAGGGATAGACTAGCACTTCGACTTCTACATAATCATTTCGAGTTGCTGAGGTAGCTGCCGACGTTCGCAGAACCTAGCTTCTCATTCCATTCAGTTATCATTATATGTTTCAGATTTGAGTATTTCATTTAGTATTCTCTATTACTATTCTATTTTGTTTAGATGCCTTAGACTCTTGACCCAGATCATTGGGAGTGTTATTACTTTTTTCTAACTTCTTAGTATTTATTCATATTATTATTATTGGAGTTTCTGTTGACTCATATATTCTTCTTGAGTTGTCCATTTGGGACTGATATTTAACTGTGAAAACAATTATTGGTCTGGCTGGCCTAGCTTTAGTGTTGGGCGCCATCACGACCGAAATTGGGCCGTGACAAGTTGGTATCAGAGCCTAGGTTACTAGGACTCTCGAGTCATGAGCCGGTTTAGTAGGCTTTCGCGGATCGGTACGTAGACGTCCGTATCTATCCTCGGGAGGGTACATAACTTTAGGAAAAACTTCACTTTTCTTGGATTCATATCGTGCGGTTTGTGTTATCGTGAAACTAAATTTTTCCATATACTATTCTCTCGCAGATGGCGAGAACATGTGCTAGCGAACGTGGCGGACGACAACCAGTGGCACCTAGAGGTCGTGGTCATGGTAGATGTAGGGCAGACGTGCCAACACATGCTGACCCACCAGCTGACAAGACTCAGGGTCAGATTTCAGCGCCAGTGGCCCAGGTTCAGGATCAGGTTCCAACTGCAGGCATCCTAGCAGCTCAGGTTCATGCACCGGCAGTTTCTATTGAGATACCGGGTCTTCGGGAGACTTTGGCCCAGATTTTATCAGTATGCATTGGCTTAGCTCAGGTGGTTGCAGCCTCTACTATTGCGGCTTCTTCACAGGTAGTGGGAGGAAATCAGACCCCCGTGACTTGCAGACTCGAGCCGGTAGTTCAGGGATTACAGAAACCTGAGGCAGCTCCAGCTCAGCCAGCTGCACTTGTTTCACCAGCCCCAGCTCATGTGGTTCCAGCTATGCCTGATGATGAGCAACATCGATTGGAGAGGTTTGAGAGGCTACAGCCTTCGGCATTCAGTGGTGCTGAGGGCGAGGACTCCCATGGTTTTCTGGATAAGTGTCAGTGTATGCTTCATACTGCAGGTATTCTGGAGTACATCGGTGTTGCTTTCACAACCTTCCACTTCACAGGACTAGCATTTACGTGGTGGGAAGGATTTTGAGAGGCGTATGCCTGCTGGGTAGTGCCCCTCACTTGGAAGAAGTTCTCCACAGTATTTTTGGAGAAGTATGTGCCTCAGTCCCAGAGGGAGGAGCTGCGTCGTCAATTCGAGTGGCTGAAGCAGGGAGATATGTCGGCAACTCAGTATGAGTTGAAATTTACACAGCTAGCCAGTCATGACATGTGCATGATTCTGATGGACTGAGATAGGATCAAGAGATTTATAGATGGTCTAATCTTTCCTATCCGTATATTGATGACTAGAGAGAGGGCTTCAGCAGTTACCTTTGAGGAGGTGGTTGATGTGGCTCATCAGATTGAGACGGATCAACGCCGAGAGCATGAGGATAGGGAGGCTAAGAGGCCTCGTGGTACTGGTAGTTATAGTAGTGCTCCATTTAGGGGCCAACCTCAACATAGCAGAGGTTGTTCTTTTAGATCTCCTCAGTCAGGTCGTGTAGAGTCCAATGGAGCTTCATCAGACCGTTGTCGTCAGGGCCATCAAGTCCATCAGGGTCAGCAGGGTCGTCAGCAGAGTTAACCTGCATTGAGCGCTTTTCTAGCTCAGAGCTCTGCTCCTGCTTCTTCAGCTCAGGGTTCATCTGCAGCTAAGGGTCCTCAGCAGTCCCTTTCTCTAGCTTTAGGCCATTGTTTTGAGTGTGGCGAGTTTGGCCATATTATGAGAGAGTGTCCTCAGTTGCTTCGTAAGCTATCTCAGTAGACCAACCCTCGTCTTCTGCTTTTGGTTCTTCAGCGCCAGCACAGTCAGCTATGAGTGGTGGCCCGGTAGCCAGAGGTCGTCCTAGGGGCAAGGATCGTACTGGCGGAGGCCAGGCTCGTTTTTATGATCTTCCGGATAGGAGGACGCTAGTGCATCAGATACAATCATTTCAGGTATTATCTCAGTCTGCCACAGGGATGCTTCTGTATTATTTGATCCCGGATCCACCTATTCCTATGTTTCTTCATATTTTGCGCATCATTTGGGTATGACCCGTGGTATTCTTGCCTTGCCCGTGCATATGTTTACCCCGGTGGGTGGTACAGTTATTGTGGATCAGGTATATCGATCATGTCTTATTACTATTGTGGGTCTGGAGACTCGAGTTGACTTATTACTATTGGGCATGGTAGATTTTGACGTGATTCTAGGCATGGATTGGTTATCTCTTTACCATGTGATTCTGGACTGTCATGCCAAGACAGTCACATTAGCTATTCAAGTTAATCCTAGGATCGAGTGGCGTGGCTTGATTGATTATGTATCCGACAGGGTAATTTCCTATATAAAAGCCCAACGAATGATTATGAAGGGTTGTTTATCCTATTTGGCCTTTATTAGAGATGTTGAGGCTGAAACACCCAGTCTTGATTCGTTCCCCGTTGTGAGGCATTTTTCGGATGTATTTACAGCAAACCTGCCGGGCATGACGCCTGACAGGGATATCAATTTCGGTATTGATTTGGTGCCGGGCACTCAGCCCATTTCCATTCCTCCCTACCGCATAGCACCAGCCGAGTTAAAAGAGTTGAAAGAATGGTTTCAGGAACTCTTAGATAAGGGTTTCATCCGCCGGAGTGTGTCATATTAGGGCATACCGGTATTATTCGTGAAGAAGAAAGATGGCACAATGAGAAAGTGCATCGATTACAGGCAGTTTAATAAGGAGACATTGAAGAATATGTACCAATTGCCTCGTATTAAGGACTTGTTTGATCAGCTCTAGGGAGCAAGTGTATTCTCTAACATTGACCTTCGATCGGGTTATCACCAGCTGAATATTAAAGATTTAGACATTATGAAAACAACGTTCAAGACGAGATATGGCCACCATGAATTTCTGGTGATGTCTTTCGGGCTGACCAATGCCCCAGCATCATTCATGCACTTGATAAATAGTGTATTTCAGTCGTACCTTGATTCTTTCGTCATTGTGTTTACTGATGATATCCTAGTATATTCACGCAGCTAGGAGGAGCACGCACAGCACTTCAGGGTGGTATTGCAGAGGTTGAGAGAACAAAAGCAATATGAAAAATTCTCTAAGTGTGAGTTTTGGCTTGATACTGTGACCTTTCTGGGTCATGTAGTGTCCAGTGATGGTATTCGGGTTGATCCACAGAAGGTCGAGGTGGTTCAGAATTGGCCCAGACCTTTCTCAACTATTGAAATCTGGAGTTTCCTTGTCTTTGCAGGCTATTATTGCAGGTTTGTTAAGGGTTTTTTATCTATCTCTTCACCTTTGACTAAGTAGACACAGAAGAATGCTCCATTTGTGTGGTCTGATAAATGTAAGTAGAGTTTTCAGAAGCTCAAGGCGCCCTTGACCATAGCTCCGGTACTTGTGTTGCCATTAACTTCAGTGTCTTATACGGTGTATTGTGATGCTTCGAGAGTTGGGATCGGTTGTGTATTGATGCAGGAGGGTAGAGTTATTGCATATGATTCTCGTCATCTAAAGCCCCATGAGAAGAACTAACCTGTTCACGACTTAGAGTTAGCTGCTATTGTTCATGCCTTGAAAATTTTGAGGCATTACTTGTATGGTGTATCTTGCGATGTATATACAGACCACCGCAACCTTCAACATTTGTTTAAGCAGAAAGATCTCAATTTGAGGCAGCAGAGATGGCTCGAATTGCTTAAAGACTATGATATTACCATTTTGTACCATCCCGGGAAGGCCAATGTAGTGGCCGATCCGTTGAGCCGGTAGGATATTAGTATGGGCAGTTTGGCGTACATTCTAGTTGGGGAGAGACCCCTTGTAGTTGTTGTTCAGGCATTAGATAATCAGATGGTGAGGATGGATATTTCTGAGCCCAGTCGGGTGATGGCTTGCATGGTAGCTCGGTCTTCTTTATATGACCGTATTTGAGAGCGCTAGTATGATGATCCACACTTGCTTATCTTTAAGGACAGAGTTCAGTATGATGTTGCAAGAGATGTCACTATTGATAATAATGGTGTGTTGCGGATGCAGGGCCGGATATGCGTGACAAATGTTGATGGCCTTCGTGAGTTGATATTAGAGGAGGCCCACAGCTTGCGGTATTCTATTCATCCAGATGCCGCAAAGATGTATCAGGATTTGAGGCAGCATTACTGCTAAAGAAAAATGAAGAGAGATATTGTGAATCATATGGCACGGTGCCTAAACTATCAGCAGGTGAAGTATGAGGATCAGAGGCCTGGTGGTGTGTTCCAGCGTATTGATATTCCCGAGTGGAAGTGGGAAAGGATCACTATGGACTTTGTTAGTGGACTCCCTCGGACAACGAGGAAGTTTGATTCAGTTTGGGTGGTTGTGGATAGGCTGACCAAGTCAGCTCACTTTATTCCAGTGTGTACTACATACTCATCGGAGCGGTTGGCAGAGATATTCATCCGCGAGATTGTGAGATTGCATGGAGTTCCCATTTCTATCATATTGGACAGAGGTACCCAGATCACTTCTTAGTTCTGGAGGACATTTCAGCGAGAGTTGGGTTCACAGGTAGAGCTGAGCACAACATTTCATCCACAGACAGACGGGCAGTCTGACCGTACAATTCAGATACTGGAGGACATGTTCCATGCTTGTGTCATTGCATTCGGTGGTTCATGGGCTGATTACTTGCCTCTTGCAGAGTTTGCTTACGATAATAGCTATCAGTCCGTCATTCAAATGGCACCGTATGAAGCTTTATATGGGAGGCGGTGTAGGTCTCCAGTCGGTTGGTTTGAGCCCGGCGAAGCTAGATTGTTGGGGACAGAGTATGTTCAGGATGCCTTAGACAAGGTGAAGGTTATTCAAGAGAGACTTCGCATAGCTCGGTCGCACCAGAAGAGTTATGTGGATCGAAAGGTTCGAGATGTGTCTTATTCAGTAGGTGAGAAGGTGTTGCTCAAGGTTTCTCCTATGAAGGGCGTTATGAGGTTTGGAATGAAAGGAAAGTTGAGCCCAAGGTTCATTGGACCTTTTAAAGTGCTTAGGAAAGTTGGGGAGGTGGCCTATATACTTGCTTTGCCACCCAACTTGTGGGGAGTTCACCCGATGTTCCATGTATCTATGCTCCGGAAGTATGTTGGAGACCTGTCACATGTGTTAGACTTCAGCACGATACAGTTGGATGAGGACTTCACCTATGATGTGGAGCCGGTATCCATTTTGGGTCGACAAGTTCGTAAGGTGTGGTCCAAGACATAGCTTCAGCGAAAGTGCAGTGGAGAGGTCGTCCCGTGGAGGAAGCAACTTGAGAGACCGAACAGGAGATGCGGAGCACATATCCACACTTATTTGAGACTCCGGGTATGTTTCTTAACCCGCTCACGGACAAGTGTTTGTTTAAGTTGGGGAGAATGTAACTACCCGACTGGTCGTTACGGGAGTTATTGCCCTATTTTCTTCATTTAACACTTCAATATACTAATTTATACGTGTTCGGAAAGTTAGAAGCTAATCGGAAGGAAATTATATAGAAATGAGCCCATAAACCTCTTTATGAAAAGGATAATTTGGAAAAGTCAACTGGATGTTGACCAATGAGCTAGACAACTCGGAATTTAATTCTGATGATTCGACTAGTTTCGGCGGATCATTTATGACTTAGGAGAGCAATCAGAATCGAATTCGGAGGTCCAGTGTAGTTTTAGGCCTTAATTGGCTAAAGTTGAATTTTGGCAAAATCTGAAGGGTAGGTGAGATTTTGATCTGGGGCTCGGAATGAAATTCTGAGAGTTGTAGTAGCTCTGTTAGGTGATTTTGGATATGCGTGCAAAATTTCATGTCATTTGGAGGTGGTTAAGTCGGGTTTTGGATCGTATGTTAGTTTCGGAAGTTTTAAAGAAACTTAAGCTTGAATCCGTGTGAAAATGGTGATTTTGATGTTTACGATGGTGTTATTATGTTACGAGCAAATTTGAATGAGGTAATGTGATGTATTCGTAGTTTTGGTTGAGGTCCCAGGGGTCTCGGGATGATTTCGGATGCCCAACGGGAGCTTTTAGTTAGAAAAAATTGCAGCAAAAACTGCAGCGGAAACTGCTAGTGAATTCCTTCTCTACGATCGCGAGCCCAAGACTGCGATCGCCTAGAAGTGGAAATGGGCAGCCAAACGTTCATCTATGCTTTCGCGTGAATAGTCCTGCGATCGCATAGACATGGGGAGTTATTCATCGTGATCATGTAGCGTACATTGCGATCGCGTAGGAGTAGAAATCAGTTCACTTCGATCGCATCGGATGCCCTGCGATTGCGTAGAAGGGTGACCGGGTTCACTACGATCGCATGCAGGGTCCTGCGATCACGTAAGGAAAATCAGGGCCTGGGGAAATTTGTTCATCGCGATCGCAGGCAAGATGCTGCGATCGCATAAGGCTAATTTCAGGCCTGACAGAGGGTTTTAATAACAGAGCCTCCGCGAACTAAACTTATTTTATCATAAAAACTAAACGTTTTGGAGAGCTTTTGGACGAAAAGTAAGAGGATTTCGTCAGGTATACATTGGAGGTAAGTTTCTTGACTCAAAAACACGATTATATGTTAGAATTAACATCAATACTCATGAATTTGGGTAGAAATTGTGAAGAATTAGGGCCTAGATCATGAAAGCAAAATATTGACTTTTGAAAGGCCATTCGAACTCCTATTTCGATAATTTCATATGCACGGACTCATGGCAAGACGAGGAATCCGTTGGTATGAATTTTGGAATTTTTCGAGAAGCGGGCCCGGGGCCCGGGTTTTACCAACTTGGTGCATTATTGCGTATTTCAAGTAAATTAAATTAGGTTATGTTTCTTTGACCCGTATTTGTTATAATTACTATGGTTTTGACTAGATTTGACATACGAGATGGAAAATTCAAAGGGAAAAGGCATCGCGGACGAGTCCACGGCTGGCTAGAGGTGAGTAGTTAGTGTATGTGGTAGACTGAAAGTTAGAAACCCCGGCTTAGCACATTGTGACGCTTGTAGGGAGTGGCTCGCACCTCGTGGCAGGAGCGGGATTGATTGTGACTGGGGATTGAGACTTAGTCCATCCCGGATATGAATAATATGATATATGTGGTTGAAACACACACCGTGTTAGATATATTTGTGGATATGTGATAGCTCGATTTGCTTAATCACTGATCTCAGTCCTGGTTTGAAATCACCATGTTAAAATTCTAAGTCACCTGTTATTTTGGAAAATTAAATAAAGATTTAAGTATTTTCATTATTAATGAACTAGAATCTGATGATAAATAGTTTGAACTGTTGTGTCACTCATATGCATGTTGTGGACTGAGGATGGGTCGGGTTGCATGCCGCAGCAGATGATATGTGGATTCGACTGCACGCCGCAGTACTATTGCGCTTGGGGTGTAGGAGCCCCTCCGGAGTTTGTACACACCCCCAGTGAGTGTCGTCGATGTTAAATGGATCGGGCTACATGCCGTAGTGGTCATGTGCATTGCATTGCATCTTTGTCTGTTGAATTATCTGTGATAATTGTAATGTACTGTTGTTGCTAGTTCGTATGAGGAATCGGACTGTAGCTTAGCTTTTGTAAGGCCCCGTAAAATTTTGTGCATAAAACCTAGTAGCTATAGTGTCATTGTCCGAATAATGTGCATATAACCCGTAAAATTTTGTGCATAAAATTTTGGTAAGCCCCTTTCTTCCTCGGGGCCCTGTGTGATTCATGCCGCTTTTGTTTAGATTTCATTTTGGGTTTTTGCAAGGTATAGCCGGAGCCTTGCTACCGGCAAGTATTGTATTCCCCTTTTTGTATCCTAGAGGCTCTATAAACATGTAAACTGTGGGATTCCAGTCTTATGTATATATTATGCTATGTTGGGCGTTGTAAAAACTGTAAACCTGTTAATGAATCACTCGTATCGTTTTATTTGTTTAATGTGAAATCATTCATGGTTAGTAAGATATTTGGTTAATGAGAAACAATCAACACAGGGGTAACGCGTGGGAATGAAAGGCACCCAGGTCCGCTTGACTGGGGCAACCCGGTCAGGCGCCGGTCATGTTCCCCGATTTGGGGCGTGACAAACTTGGTATTAGAGCCTAAGGTTTTAAAGTGTCCTAGGATGTCTCGGAGCCGTGTCTAGTAGTGCCCTTCTTATTGGTGTGTTGTCGATCACATCTGATAAGTTGGGGGCTACATGGGCATTTAGGAATTTACCTATTTCTTTGTTAATCCATATCGTGCGGTGAAGTACAATGTGGAAATATTTGTGTCTAATTCGCGCCTTATTCCCAAATTTTCAGAATATAGTGCCTAAGAAGAAGGCTAGACTCGGCCTTGGGGCCAATGCCGGCCCAAGTGCGGCTTCTAATCATGTACCCGATGCCGTGGGCGAGAATGACCCACCCGTCCTGAATTTTCCTGGCCTATCTGTTCAAAACCCAAGTGTCCCTATTCCAGCTGCGGCAGAGGATGCCACCATTCCTCCTACCGGTGTTCCTGACTCAGATACAGTTCCCGGTTCGGGCTCTGGTATCTCTAATGAGGATCTTAGGGGAGCTATTCATATGTTAACGCAGTTAGTGGCCGCCGAGGCCCAGAGATCCCATGATGCCCCTGCATCCTCCAGTGGACAGGGAGATTCCTCCAGCTCCAGAGTCCACCAGTTCTTGCGGTTGGCCCCTCCAGAATTCTCAGGTACCGATCCGGAGGTTGACCCACAGGACTTCCTTGATGAAATATACAAGACCCTCAGAGTGATGAAGGCTACAAGATATAGAGGGGGTAGAGTTGGCCTCTTACAGGCTGAACGGAGCGGCACGTTCATGGTTCGAGATGTGGGAGGATTCCCGTGAAGAAGGGAGCCCTCCGGCCAGATGGGATGAGTTCGTGGATGCATTCATGGACCACTTCTTTCCTGCTGAGACAATGGCAGCCCGTGCCATGGAGTTTGAGGTCCTCAAACAGGGCAGTATGAGTGTTTGGGAGTATCACATGGAGTTCGTAAGGTTGTCCAAGTACGCTCCTCATTTAGTGTCGACCATGGATGCCCGGGTTCGATGGTTTGTTCAGGGCCTTAGCCCTTTGGTAGTGAATGAGGCCGCCACGGCAGCTTTGCACTCAGATATGAACTATGGGAGGATCGTGGGGTTTGCTCAGGCCACAGAGGCCAAGAAATTGAAGATTCGTGCAGAAAGAGAAAGTAGCAGCAGGGCCCGGTCAATGGGTCATTCAGGGAGATCACTTCCAGGGAAAGGGTCATCAGGGCCATCCCAGTCATATGCTCAGTCCTCCGCGAGTGCACCGCCATCCGTGCACATTCATCAGCAGGGCAGTTACTCGAGACCTGGTTCAGACAGCAGGAGGTCTCGTCAGTCTGGTCGTCCTGGGGTGAGGTCCCAGCAGCAGGGAGACCTACATGCCCCAAGTGTGGGAGATTTCATACAGAGACTTGCTACCTTGACCTTCCAGTGTGCTTCGAGTGCGGGGTGAGAGGTCATATTCAACGGGACTGCCGTGCACCCCGCCAGGGTATAGGTAGGGGATCTGCTCAGTCATCTGGTTCTTCGGCTGCTACATCATCAGCGCGTACTCCATCATCAGCAGGGCGTGGCGCAGTTGGGGGTGGAGCTCATGGTAGGGGTGGACCTAGCCGATTCTATGCGTTGAGTGGCCGCCAGAGTGCTGAGGCTTCTCCAGATGTTGCCACAGGTATCTTGTCTATACAGAATATTGATTGTTATGCCCTTATTGATCCGGGGTCCTCATTGCCTTATGTTACTCCATTCATTGCTTCAAGTTTTGGGATAGAACTCGAACAACTTCATGAGCCGTTCTCTGTATCGACTCCGATTTGTGATTCTATTACAGCCTCATGAGTATATAGAAATTGTGTTATCACGGTGAGTGGTCGTGATACCACTGTCGATCTTATTGAGCTTGGGATGGTTGATTTTGATGTAATTATGGGGATGGATTGGCTCTATTCATGCTTTGCCAAGCTTGACCGTCGGACGAGAGTTATGAGGCTCGAGTTCCCTAACGAACCGGTGATTGAATGGAGAGGAAATGGTATAGTGCCAAGGGGTAGGTTTATTTCCTACCTTAAGGCTTCGAAGATGATCAAGAAGGGGTGTATCTATCACTTGGTTCGGGTAACGGACACCACCTCAGAGGTGCCTACCCTCGAGTCCGTGCCAATTGTGAATGAATTTCCTGAAGTGTTTCCGGATGAGCTTCCAGGCATTCCGCCGGATAGGGAGATTGATTTTGGGATCGATGTATTGCCAGATACTCAGCCAATATCCATTCCACCATACAGAATGGCGCCAGCAGAGTTAAGGGAGTTAAAAGAGCAGCGAAGGGATTTATTAGAGAAAGGGTTCATACGACCGAGTGTGTCACCGTGGGGTGCTCCGGTTCTTTTTGTTAGAAAGAAAGATGGGTCACTTCGAATATGTATTGATTATCGGCAGCTCAACAAAGTCACCATCAAGAATAAATATCCTTTTCCTCGAGTGGATGATCTGTTTGACCAATTGCAGGGAGCGAAGTTCTTCTCAAAGATTGATTTACGGTCTGGGTACCACCAGTTAAAAATCAGGGAGCAGGATATTCCTAAGACCGCCTTCAGAACTCGTTATGGTCACTTCGAGTTTTTGGTCATGTCTTTTGGGCTAACCAATGCCCCAGTAGCTTTCATGGACCTTATGAATCGGGTATTCAAGCCATTCCTAGATTCCTTTGTGAATGTATTCATTGACGACATCCTCATCTACTCTCGAAGCAGGGAAGATCATGCAGTTCACCTCAAAGCAGCATTGCAGACCCTTCTTCAGCATCAATTGTATGCCAAGTTCTCAAAATGTGAGTTTTGGTTGGAGTCCGTAGCCTTTCTAGGGCATGTTATTTCCAGTGAGGGAATTCAGTTGGATCCTCAGAAGATTGCGGCAGGGAAAGATTGGCCTAGACCCATGACCCCGACAGAGATTCGTAGCTTCTTGGGTTTGGCAGGGTACTATCGGAGGTTTGTAGAGGGATTCTCGACCCTCGCTTCCCCGTTGACAAAACTGACGTAGAAGGTAGTTAAGTTACAGTGATCCGAAGCATGTGAGAAAAGTTTATAAGAATTGAAGTCAAGATTGACCTCGGCACCAGTATTGGCCTTGCCAGAAGGCACGTAGGGATTTGTAGTTTATTGTGATGCCTCCAGAGTCGGTTTGGGATGTGTATTGATGCAGCACGGAAAGGTTATAGCTTATGCTTCCAGGCAACTCAAGAACCACGAGAAGAATTATCCGACGCATGATTTGGAGCTTGCAGCTGTTGTGTTTGCCTTGAAAATATGGCGACACTATCTTTATGGGGTTCATGTAGATGTGTTTTCAGACCACAAGAGCCTCCAGTATTTGTTCAAACAGAAGGACCTGAATCTGAGGCAGGCGGTGGTTAGAATTGCTCAAGGACTATGATATGAACATATTGTACCATCCGGGGAAGGCAAATGTGGTAGCCGATGCTCTTAGTAGAAAATCCATGGGTAGTTTGGCTCATTTGGGTGTGGATCAGAGACCTCTGGCTTGGGAGGTTTACCAATTAGCCAGTTTGGGGTTCGTATCTCGGCGTCTGACGAGGGGTATGTTTTGGTGCATAATGGAGCAGAATCATCACTGGTCGTGGAAATCAAGGAAAAACAGTTCATGGATCCAGCATTGGTTCGGGTAAAGGAAATAGTTATGAATGACAAGACCTCAGCATTTGTACTCAGCAGCGAGGATGGTGTATTGCGGTGCCAAGGTAGACTATGTGCTCCAGATGTGGACGAGCTTCGGGAAAGAGTGATGGCAGAGGTTCATATTTCCAGGTATTCGGTGCACCCTGGTTCCACGAAAATGTATCATGATCTCAAGGAGATTTATTGGTGGAACGGTATGAAAAGGGATGTAGCAAGCTTTGTAGCTAAATGTCCGAACTGTCAACAAGTGAAGGCCGAGCATCAACGGCCTGGTGGATTAACTCAGCTTATAGAAATACCAAGGTGGAAATGGGAGATGATCAATATGGATTTCGTGGTGGGGTTACCTCGCACTCGGCGTAAGTTTGACTCAATATGGGTGATAGTAGATCGATTCACCAAATCAGCTCACTTCCTGCCAGTCAAGTCCACTGATACCGCGGAGCAATATGCAAGGTTGTACATCAAGGAAATAGTAAGGCTTCATGGCACTCCACTTTCTATTATCTCGGATCGCGGGGCTCAGTTTACAGCTAACTTTTGGAAGAAGTTTCAGCAAGGTTTGGGAACTCAGGTGAATCTCAGCACAGCTTTCCATCCACAGACCGACGGTCAGGCCGAGCGGACCATTCGGACGCTTGAAGATATGTTGCGGGCTTGTGTCTTAGATTTTAAAGGTAATTGGGATGAACACTTGCCACTGATAGAATTTGCTTACAATAACAATTATCATGCTAGCATTCAGATGGCCCCGTTTGAGGCATTGTACGGGAGAAGGTGTAGGTCGCCAATCGGGTGGTTTGAGGTAGGTGAAGCGGAATTGCTAGGGCTAGATATGGTGTACGAAGCTATGGAAAAAGTTAAGGTTATTCAGGAAAGGATGAAAACTGCACAGAGTCGCCAAAAATCCTAAGCAGACGTTCGCCGAAGGGACTTGGAGTTTCAAGTCGATGATTGGGTGTTCTTAAGCGTATCTCCTATGAAGGGAGTCATGCGATTCGGAAAGAAAGGGAAATTGAGTCCTAGGTATGTCGGGCCATATCGAATTGTTCAAAGGATTGGTCAAGTTGCTTATAGGCTAGAGTTGCCTCCTGAGATGTCATCAATGCACCCGGTATTCCATGTGTCCATGTTGAAGAAAGTGATTGGAGATCCATCCACCATCATGCCAGTCGAAGCTATAGAGGTTAATGAAGATTTGTCATATGAAGAAGTTCCAGTTGCCATTCTTGATAGTCAAGTCCGTAAGTTGAGAAATAAGGAAGTTGCCTCTGTTAAAGTATTGTGGCGAAGTCAACAAGTTGAGGAGGCCACATGGGAGGCAGAAAAAGAGATGAAGGAAAAGTACCCCCATTTGTTTGATCAAGCCTAGAAGAAATTAGGTGACCCTCCTACGCCTAGTAACTGCCATCTTGTCCAAGTTGTTTCCCTCTTAGTGTTAGTAAAGTCTCCTTCATTTTGTAATGAGTTAAAAGTGTTGCTACCTTGGGTCACTTGAACCTTTCTTGATAAGTGAAAGACTTATAAAGATTTATGTGTTAAATAAACAACTAATAGTAAGTGTAGATTGGTAATGGTTTGCTAGGTGTACATGGTGTGTTAAAATGGTTAAATAAGGTAAGAATTCATTGAAGTGACTAGTTTATGTGCAGTTGTAACAATGTGATAGAATATGTGCATTCGTTGAGGTAAGAAAGTGTATACCAGTTGTGAAAAGTGTTGTATTTGTGTATTGTTGTTTGGTAATGTGTTTCGAGGGCCCTCTGACAGGTGGATATGTCCATAATACAAAGGAAACTCTGGCGAAATTTTCTAAAATATAAGAGTTAGTCAAAATTTTGATGGTTGCATATCATGTCTTTCAAAACCAGCTCATTTTCAAAACACTCATTCGAGGACGAATGATGTTAAGGGGGGGGGGGGGAAGATGTAAGGCGCCGTAAAGGTTTGTGCATAAAACCTAATAGCTATAGTGTCATGGTCCGTATAATGTGTTAGGAATGCGTAGAATTCTTCGCGGCGAGCAAGCTCGCCGCAGTTCGGACCCTTGGTAATGATTTAAGTTTAAAAAATGTAGGGAATCAATTTTTCCAGAAAAGTGTCAATTATGCGGTCAAGAATGCGACCGCAGATCTGCTATGCGGACCACATTCTTGCCGCAAAGCTTACCAGAAGGTTTCGCAAAATCATGTTGAAAATGCGGTCGATATGCGATCGCATAATGAATCTGCGGTGCACTTTGCGACCGCAGATCAAGAATATGGACCGCATTGTGGTCGCATTCCGTAACAGAACTTGTGTAATTTTGAGGTAATTCCGCGGTCACTATGCGGACCGCATGTTGATTCTGCGATCGCAGATGCGACCGCAGAATTGACCCGGCCCAGAAATTTTATAAAATTCGACCCGATCTCTTCTTTAATATAACGCCTTTCCCCTTCATTTTATCAAATCATCTTACAAAAATTAGAGAAGAAGAGAGGGGTTTTAGAGAGAGAACTTCTTCATCTTCAAAGATCATTCCAACCATTTAGTCCAAAGGATTCTAGGGCCAAGATTCAACTTTCCCAATCTTTACAAGGTAAAAACCCTAGCTATTTTCTCTAATTTTCAGTTTTAAATTGGGTAAAGAGAGGTTTGCATATAATAGCTTTTGAAAATGGAATTTCACACTCATGCATGATTATTGAACTTGATTTCTAGTAAAAGAAGTGAGTAGAAGTAAGAGTCTTCAAAAGGTTGGCAAGAGTAGGATATCTTGGGTAAGCATAAAGTGGGAGTTTAAAAGAAGGAAACTCGATACCAGGTATGTATGGCTAATTTTGATTCTTGTGAAATCGCCTATATGTGTGAGATTTGTTTGGTTCTTGTTAAATTGACAAATTGTGTGAAATTCTTGATGTTGTTGTTGGATGTTCAAAGTTGTTGTTGAACTATGAGTGATGTAATATGAGATATGAGCCGAAAGACAAATGAGAATTGAATTTGGTAAAAGAATTGTGAATAATGGCATATGTGGTACCTTTTGGAAAAGAAACAAAACACTTGAGGTGTGGTAAGTTATTGAACATAAAAGTATGAACATTCTCGGTTTTGGAACACTTGTAACTTGGTTGTGATATTGGCTTGAGAAGTAATTGAGAACATGAACCAACGTGTAAGTTGCTTATTTGAACTTGTTGTAATTGTGTGTAGTACCTTATCTGCTGTTTGTGATTGTTGTGTTTGAAAACTGTACGGTGGGATCGGGTTGCGCACCTCAACATGAAGAAATAAGGTGTGGGTTGGGGTAATAAGGATGGGAAGCGATCGAAATCGCTATTGAAAATTTATATAAAAATCAATGATGTAAAATTGTGAAAGGAGACAATAGGAGAGTTTGCAACCCGTGGGGCACTGATTGCCCCTTTGTGTGACTACTTGTGCTTTACGTGATTGATTGGTTGTTGTTCAATATGTTGATCTTAGAAGATGCTTTGTGTTGAGAATTATCTGAAATGAGGAAAAATGTGGAAAACTTGGTTGGTTGGATTAATTAATTCATGATGTAATTCAATGGTTTGAGTTTACTTGGGAAAAAGTTTGTCCATACATACCAGTACAATTCAAGTGTACTGACGTTCCTTTTGCCGGGGATGCTACATTCGTATTATGATTGTAGGTGGTTCAGTAGCAGGCACTTCAGCGCATCGACAGTAGTATTCTTCACCTTCCACTGCCCGTTTTGGTGAGCCCCTTTCTTCCTCGGGGCCCTGTGTGATTCATGCCACTTTTGTTTAGATTTCATTTTGGGTTTTTGCAAGGTATAGTCAGAGCCTTGTTACCGTCAAGTATTGTATTCCCCTTTTTGTATCCTAGAGGCTCTATAGACATGTAAACTGTGGGATTCCAATCTTATGTATATATTATGTTATGTTGGGCGTTGTAAAAACTGTAAACCTGTTAATGAATCACTTGTATCGTTTTATTTGTTTAATGTGAAATCATTCAAGGTTAGTAAGATATTTGGTTAATGAGAAACAATCAACACAGGGGTAACGTGTGGGAATGAAAGGCACCCAGGTCCGCTTGACTGGGGCAACCCGGTCAAGCGCCGGTCATGTTCCCCGATTTGGGGCGTGACAGCTTTACTCTGTGGTATTCTATGGATTTCTTGCTTTCCGTTATTAGTATATACTTATTACTCACTGAGTACTTAGTAATCGCCCCTACTCCCTGCACATTTGTGTGCAAATTCAGGTACACATGAGGGATAGACGAGCACTCCGGCTTCTACAGAGTCATTTTGAGTTGCTGAGGTAGCGGCCGACGTTCGTACAACCTAGCTTCTCATTCCATTCAGTTATCATTATATGTTTCAGATTTGAGTATTTCATTCAGTATTCTCTATTACTATTTGGTTTTGTTTAGAGGCTCTAGACTCGTGACCCCAGATCTTTAGGAGTGTTATTTTTTTTCGCACTTCTCAGCATTTATTCGTATTACTATTATTGGAGTTTCTTTGACTCATATATTCTTCTTGAGTTGTCCATTTGGGACCGATATTTATCTGTGAAAAACAATTGTTGGTCTGGCAGGCCTAGCTTAATTGTTGGGCGCCATCACGACCGGGATTGGTTCATGACACTTCGAGATTAGACGGGATACTTACTGGGGTTCATATTGTTTATGTGCTTATATTATGCATTTGTACTTAATTGTACGAGGTCTAAAGCAGGTACATATGGATACCAGTCGGGCTCGCACCATTGAGCAGATTTGATACTCCTACAGGGAGCTGCTTTCTTTCCATGCAATGGAGCAGCTTGAAGGAGTTTTCTTATGTATTTATATTGTTTATTTTGTTCAAACAGTAAGGTAGTGTATTTTGTCGTACATTCTTGTAGTTGCTCACTACTTCTGACACCGGGTCTTGGCACACATATTAGTGGACGTTATTACTTTTGGGGTTGTATGATTATCATGATTTTTATTATCATTCCTAAACTATTTTCAACTTAAAGAATTATTTCAATTAATTTGGGGTTAAAGTGATTGAAAGTTAAATTTGTATTTTTCTGCATTGGCTTGCCCAACAATAATGTTGGGCGCCATCATGACCTATTACGAAAATGGGTCATGACTGTCGATGCCCCCCATTTTCTCGCGAAATCGAGTTTACGACATTTGTGCTGAATAAGGGCTAAATTAAGGCTTAAATTGAAAGGAAATATGGTTATGTTTGTCACACCTCCCTTTTTACTACCTTTTGATTTTCCCCGAATAGGAGAATAAGGTATACCTCGATAATTATAAATACCCCGGGAAAGGATATAATAACAATGAGGAAGGCGTTTTTCCAAATAAAGGACAATCGGTTCGGGATTTTATTAAAATTTCAGAGTCACCACTTGAGAAAATAATGGTGTCCCAAGTCACCAGTTAATCCCAAATCCGAGGAAGTTGACTCTGTTTAACAGTCCGCGCAACAAGAAATCTAAATAAGAAATTCTGTTAAGCCGGGAGAAGGTGTTAGGCACTCCCAAATTCCGTGGTTTCAACACGGTCACTCAACTGCCATTCTTGATTTTAACTAATTTTACTATATGCTTTTAAACATTGTGTATGAGTTTCACTTTAAATATTTTACGAATTGCGACGTTGCAAAAACATATTTCGAGTCACACCGCAACCAGATGCCTGTGACTTTTAACATGTTTCGGCTTCGCCGAGATTTATGATTTGAGTCACATTAGATGTGCACTCGTATTAGGGAAAGTATATTTTAGAATCGCGCCTACATCGTCTAACGGCTGGTTAATCTTTTGGAAAGGTCGTAGAATTAGCGATCGACCTTCCCGAGTCTATTATATTGTTATTCGTTTATATGGGGGCCCCGCTATTCCGTTTTTATGCGAGGCTCATCCCACTCAATTTTTTATAGTCCAATCCTAATGTAAAACTATATTTTATATCATTTGGTTTTTCCTTAATCTTTTTAATTACATTATAATTTCAGAATTCAAGTCCAGGCCTTATCGTTTTATGTTACTGGGCCTGGACTTTTTGGGCTCATACTCAGCAAACTAATTTATGTGTCTGGGTTTCAGAAACCCAGAACATACTGAAGTTATTCATCAGAAGCCCAATTATTGACATAATTGAACCAGGCCTGTGTTATTTGTTAGGCCCAGTCCAAACGAGATAGAAAAGGAGAAACAGAAGTAGAAATTTATTATATACATATATTTGAAATCAAAGGAGGGTGAATAAACTCAAAATGTATTTATTTATTAGGAGAAGAACTAATACAAAATCAACATTTACAGTTTCAAATCACAGTCATCTACTACAAATTGAATTCGACTAACAGACTACTTTTGCTTTTTTATTTTATCAACTTATTTTTAAACTACTGAAACAGATTATTTGTTAACTAAAAGTGAGAGAATACTACTTAACTATATGAAACATAATCATTATTTAACAATTCACTAATTGTAACTTCTACCTTTTAACTATCAGAAGTTAATTGTATTAAAGCAATAAGCTAGATGTATAACGAATTAATTAATCACATGATTGTTAGCTTCGTGTTTGCATACTGCTTTTTACTCTACGTTATTTTAGCTGCTATTAAACTACTTATGGTGAATTAACAAATACCGATTTAAACTAACTATCACATGCTGATTCAGAATATTGTTATGAATCTACCTGTTACGAACTTGTTTTAGAGATTAACTGAGTTAATTTAATTATTATCCTATTTTTAGCTAACTAGGTGATTATGATTATTACTACTACTCTAATTCTGCATACTACTCTGTTGCATTGTTTTCCAGCATCAGTTCATGCCTTATGTATTAACTATACAATCATTTCCAATCAGAATTACAGATTTAACTAATTGTATGCTAAAACAAAAGTAAATAACATAAATAGTTATCAAAAATCAGCTCGATTCATTCATTCTCTTCAAATTCACTGCAATTACATATTGATGTATCAGCTATGTACCTGATTCAGCAAAGAAACTCTTATGAGTCTAAGGGAGCAAAATGAGAGAATAATCAGTTGATCACGGCAGCAAAGCAACAATAGTAGAGATGAATTAACACAGCAAGCTCAGTTGAAATCAACAAACGAACAAGAATTTCAGGTTCAGCAGAATGGCAATCCAATAGCACAATTGAAGAAAACCAGTAGAAAACATCAGCAAAACACAAAAGATAATAGAGGATTCCTACAGATTTCATAATAGTGCTCGACTAGACCCAGAAATTACTGTTAGTAAATAATATTTTCCTAATTTTTAGAATGTATTCTCTACATTCATAAAAATCCCCCTATTCAGGCTTTATCCAAGCATATTTACAGATATGAATGGTGAAATTTTGAGGGGGAAATTTGAAAAAGTTATTCCCAATTTCCTCCTCTTAATTCTTTTGTTTATTACACTTTGATACCTATTTCAGATTCAAAGATGCCTTCCAGCCTTTGTTGGAAGGTTCAAGGGGGACCTATTAGCTTCCATTAGGGGTCAATTAATAATGTACCCTCACTTGCTAAGGTTATTAACTATTAAGCCTTTTTGTTGGGTCTATTATACCCATTGTTTTGTCGTTGCAGAAATACTAGGCCTAAATGTCTGATTTGTCCTTATAGGCTATATTAAATCTACAATTATGCCATTTTTCATTCCTTTTATGCCCCTGTTATTAACTACTATTTACCCGACCTATCTAAGGTCTAGTGTACAGCTTTTACACCTTATTTAATTACTGGCCAATATTTCATAAGTTAGTTAAGACTTAGCCAGATTTGAACTTTAATTTCTTTTCAATTTTGACCTCTTTTAAGAGGTATCTTTCAGTATTTCCTATTTTAATTGGTTTGCGGGACTAGCCTGCTTATTTGTTAAGGATTATACCTTTTCAGATTTTGCCAGTCTAGTGTTTTGGACTTAGTTTTGAAAAATTAGTCATTATTATAACACTGGCCACTTAAAATTAGGTTAATACTTGCAGAACTTAGCAAGTTTTAGATTTCAACTTATTATTACAGAGTTAGTCATTTTCAGAACTAACCATTTAGATTTAATCCTAAGGACTTTATAGAGTTGGCCAATTTCAGTACTGACCACTCTATTACTTATTTCAATTGTAACCATTTTATGTTATTTTAAATTTTAGCCAATTAACCTACTTAACATACTTTCAGAATTAGCCAATTATCTAACTACTTATCTATTACAGCTATAACCAATATCCCCTAAAGCATAATAAGACTAATTGTAGTCTAGGACATGAACTTATCACAAACATAGCCTTTTATATCAATTTGCACACATAGCCACAAATCATAAATCATTTATCGTCTAACCAAAACTCATAGAGAAATTTGAATATGGTTGAATTTCAATTAAACAAATCACAACTCAGATTCAGGCATAGCATAAAATATTTGACATAAAGAAATATATTCAGAATATTTTCATGTTCAAACTCACAAAAACCCCAAAATGCCTCGAGCATATTTAATCAAGTGCAACAGACATGATTATCAAAGAGACCAAAGAAGCATGTTATCAAAAGAGAAACAGATTTATAACAAGAAATTATTTCAGAGAAAGAAGCTATTCTGAACATACAACTAATTTGTGACGACCCAAAAGGTCATCACTTGTTTTATTAATCATTTCGAGCTTCTGAGGTCTTGAAAACCTCATTTATAGTTGCCTCAATTTGCGTGCACATTTTGGGCGCGAAGTTGGAAAATTTTTATGTTGAAATATGTGAAATATGTAAAATATTTGAAGAATTTTGATATTAATATTGATATGGTTGACTTTGGTCAACATTTTTGGTAAACGGACCCGGACCCGTGATTTGATCTCAGAAAATCCGTAGAAAAATATGGAACTTGGGCGTATGCCCGGAATTCAAATCCGAGGTCTAGAACCCCGTAAAAGAGTTTTTCTCTTAAATTGTTTTCTAAAAATGTTTAAGGAAAATGAAACTGAATTTTGATTAAAAAGTACTGGTATCGGGCTTGTATTTTGGTTCCGACGCCCGGTACAGGGTCATATATGTTGGTTAAGCGCTTCCTGTAAAGTTTGGTTGAAAACGGACGTCGTTTGACGTGTTTCGGCCTTAAATTGGAAATTTTGGAAATTATGAAATTTGAAAGAATTATTGAGTTTTAAGGCTCAATTCATTGATTTTGATGTTATTTTGGCGATTTGATCGCTCGAGCAAGTTCGTATGATGATATTGAGTTAGTGTGCATATTTGGTTTGGAGCCTCGAGGGCTCGGGTGAGTTTCGAATAGGCATCGGGGTGGTTTTGGACTTAAGAAAAACTGCGGAAAATCTGCAGCAGACAATCCTTCAACGTGTTCGCGTCCAGGTGGTCACGTTCGCGATGGCCAACTTCTTTTCTTCAACGCGTTCGCGTCCTGTTGGTCGCGTTCGCGTCCTGTTGGTCGCGTTCGCGATGCCCTGCTGTTTCCTTTCATCGCGATCGCGTACTACTTCACGCGTTCGCGTAGTGTAAATTTGAGCCAGCCCTTTTTCTCTACGCGTTCGCGTGGATAAGCTCGCATTCGCGTAGGCCAACCTACAAGCCCCAGAATTTTCTTCTTCGCGTTCGCGACAAGCCCCACGCGAACGCGATGTGTAACACTTCTTCTTCATCGCGAACGCGACCGAGGTGTCGCGAACGCGATGAATAAACTTATGCCCAGTGAATTTAAGTTAGAAAACAGAACAGAAACGGGATAAAAATCCCATTTCTGTTCAACTCTCTTCTCCACAGCTCCTTGGGCGATTTTTGAGCGATTATTCATCAAACTTCTTGGGTAAGTGATTCTTAACTCTTTTTCTTCATTTTCCACCAATATTATTTGAATTCCTAAGCCTAAATAGGTGTAAATGGGTAGAAAAACTAGAGAAATTGAGTATAGTAAGGGTTTTCAAAGAATTTACGATCTAGACTTCGTTTTGGAGTCGAACTTAAGAACAAATTGTATATTTGAACTTATGGATGATTGGGTGAACTTTTTTGTTTCGAAACTTGAGTTTCGATTATGTGGGCCTGGGGTCGATTTTTACTATTCTGGGCAGAATGTTATAAAAATCATATTTAACAATATGAACTAGTTTGTTAAGTAGAATTGATGATATTAAATCAATTGTGTATAGATACGATTGGATTGGAGCCAAATTGGAAAGGAAAAGGCATTGCTACAGAGTGAATCGTTCGTAAACTTTCAAGGTAAGTGTTTGTTCTATCCTAGCTTAAAGGAATAGGAATTTAGTTGTGTATGAATTGTTGATTAAGAGTTACTGGTGTCACACTGGTAACGGAGATAAATTATTGAATTATTATCAATTATTGGTTCAAACCGGTAATTATAAATATTGTCGATGAAGAAATTATTGGTTAAATGCCGATAAAATATATATTTGTGAATTGGGATCGTGTGGCGCGCCAACCACTTATATGACAAGAAATGGGATCGTGTGACACGCCGACCACAAAGTGATTTGAAATCTTGGCATTGGCCATAGTTGTCGGTAGCCTATTGATATATTGGGGAGCGGGTGGTACGCCTACCACAATGTATAATTTATTGATATATATTTGGGAGTGGGTGGTATGCCTACCACAAGATATAACTTACTGTTACAGATGGGAGCGGGTGGTACGCCTACCACAAGATATGAAATGAAAAACAAATTGAGATATGAAAGTAAGATTTATTCTGTTGACTAGATTACTCTGGATATTATGAGTTACTGATTGTTATTTCAGAGCAGAGTCTTTCCTTATAAATGTTTTGTATATGTATATATATTGCGACTGTACAGGCTTATGTGGGTGACTGGCCTTAGTCTCGTCACTATTTCGCTGGGATAGGCCAGACACTTACCAGCACATCGGGTCGGTTGTGTTGATACTACACTTTGCACTCTTTTTGCGCAGATACAGGTTACGGACAGCAGCAGCGGCAGTAGCGATTGTGGATATTCCGACTATTGAGACTACGAGGTAGCCTTGCTGGCGTCCGCAGGACCCGTTGTCTCTTCTATCTATGTATTTCATTCTGTTATCTCATGTATTCAAGATAAACAGTTTATATTTCTTTCATACAATTGTGTGTATTATTATTAGAAGTTTGTCAGTATTGTGACACCAGTCTTGGGTAGTGTACCATGTTTGGGTTTCTTTTTCATATTTGATAAGATTGACTAAGTCTTCCTCTAAGTTTCATTATTCCGCTGTAATTTATATGTTCTTAATTTTAAAGTCTTAATAAGAGTTTGGCAACTAATGGAAATGTAAGTAATATTTGGCTTGCCTAGCTTCCACTAGTAGGCGCCATCATGACTCCCGATGGTGGGAAATCCGGGTCGTGACAAGTTGGTATCAGAGCACTAGGTTGCATAGGTCTCACAACTCATAAACAACCTTAGTAGAGTCTGAGGGATCGGTACGGAGACATCTGTATTTATCCTCCAGAGGCTACAGAGTTAGGAAAATTTTTCTTTTATTCTTTCCAGTCGTAGCGGCTTCATCTTTCAAATGTTAATTGAAATTCTACTATGTTCTTCCGCAGATGGTAAGAACACGTGCATCCTCATCTACCGACCAGCAGCCCGAGGTCCCAGCAGCGGCAGCTCCCGCTAGGGGCAGAGGCCGAGGTCGAGGTCGTCCTAGAGGCCAAGGTAGGGGTAGAGCTCAGCCCCGAGCAGCAGCACAAGTGACAGAACCTCAGGCTCATATCGAGGAGGAGGTTCCAGTTCCAGCAGCTCCAGTAGGCCCAGCTCAGGTCCCAGGAGGGGTTATGTTTTCACCGGATCTTCAGGATGCTTTGGTCCGGATAGCAGGTTTTATGGACAATATCACTAGAGCAGGTTTATTACCAGTAGCACCAGCCACTTCTCAGGCTGGAGGAGGTAATCAGACTCCTGCTACGCGCACTCCGGAGCCAGTAATTCCCCAGGCTCGGGTTCCTGTGATTCAGCCAGTTGAGGCAGCTCAGCCTGTTATTGTGATTCCGTCTAATGATGGTGCAGCTATGTCCGCTGATGCGTTATGGAGATTGGACAGGTTTACCAAGCTGTTCACTACCACAATCAGTGGCACTCCTTCAGAGGATCCACAGGATTTCCTATATAGCTGCCACAAGGTTCTCCGTACTATGGGCATCATGGAGACTAATGGTGTGGACTTTGCTACATTTCGATTATCTGGTTCTGCCAAGACTTGGTGGAGCGATTATTGTCTATCCAGGCCAACGAGATCATCTTCTTTGACTTGGGGGCAATTGGCAGAACTGTTCTTGGAAAAGTTCCTTCCAGCAACTCAGCGGGAGGCTCTGCGCAGGCAATTTGAGCGTCTTCATCAGGGTTCTATGTCCGTCACACAGTACGAGACTAGGTTCGTGGACCTGGCTCGTCATGCTATTATCATACTTCCCACAGATCGGGAAAGGGTGAGAAGGTTTATTGATGGCTTGAGTCAGCCAATTCGACTACAGATGGCTTTGGGGGCAGGAACTGAAATCACTTTTCAGGAGGCGGCTAATGCAGCCCGCCGGATCGAGATGGCTCTGTCACAGGGAGCAGGTCGTGGATCAGATAAGAGGCCCCGTAATTCGGGTAGATTCAGTGGTACCTCGTCGGAAGGTAGAGATTCTCATGATAGAGGCTATCCTCCTAGGCCTTATCAGTCAGCTCTTCAGGTTTCTCATGATACTTCTGGTGATCGTAATTCTCAGCCACGCTACTCTGATCAGTAGCCTATCAGTGCACCACCACTTCACTATTTTCAGCAGCCGAGGGCTTGTTTTACATGTGGTGATCTTAGGCACATTGCAAAGTATCGCCATCGAGCTTCTGACAGGTCTCAGCAGCAGGGTTCTCGTGCCATAGTTCAGGCCCCAGTTCTCTCACATCCTGCCCAGCCAGCTAGAGGCGGAGGTAGAGGACATAGAGGTAGAGGTAGAGGCCATAGAGGTGGAGCTCAGACTGATAGAGGTAGAGACCAGCCAGCAGCTGATCGTCCTAGAGATACTGCTCAGGGTGGTGGGGCACAGCCCCGATGTTATGCACTTCCCGCCAGAACAGAGGCTGAGTCTTCTGATGGCGTCATTACAGGTATTATTTTGGTTTGTGATAGAAAGGCATCAGCATTATTAGACCCTGGGTCTACATATTCGTATGTATCCTCCTATTTTGCACCGTACTTGATTCAGCCTAGTGATGCACTGGGTGTTCCTGTTCATGTGTCTACACCAGTAGGCGATTCTATTATGGTTGATCGAGTTCATCGGACATGTATTATAGTAATTGAGGGTCTCGAGACCCGTGCTGATTTATTGCTCCTAAATATGGTGGACTTTGATATTATATTAGGCATGGACTGGGTATCTCCATATCATGCTATTTTAGATTGCCATGCCAAGACTGTGACTTTAGCTCTGCCGAATTTGCCTCGTATAGAGTGGAAAGGAATTTCGGGTCATACTAGTCGCAATGTTATTTCTTATGTTAAGGCTCAGCGTATGGTTGGGAAGGGATGCTTGGCTTATTTGGCCTATGTCCGTGATTCCAGTGCTGAGGTTCCTTCTATTGACTCTGTGCCTGTGGTTCGCGAATTTCCTGAAGTATTTCCTTCAGATTTGCCAGGTATGCCGCCCGATAGGGACATTGATTTTTGCATTGACTTGGCTCCAGGCACTCATCCCATTTCCATTCCCCCATATCGTATGGCTCCGCCAGAGTTAAAAGAATTGAAGGAGGAGTTGCAGGATTTACTTGAAAAGGGTTTCATTAGACCTAGTGTTTTGCCGTGGGGTGCACCAGTAGTATTTGTAAAGAAGAAAGATGGTTCGATGAGAATGTGCATTGACTATCGACAGTTAAACAAGGTGACTATCAAAAATAAATATCCACTTCCGCGAATTGATGATTTATTTGACCATCTTCAGGGTGCCAAGGTATTTTCGAAGATATATTTGAGATCTGGCTATCACCAGCTGAAGATTAGGGCATCTGATGTCCCTAAGACAGCGTTCCGCACTCGGTACGAACATTATGTATTTCTGGTCATGTCTTTTGGGTTGACAAATGCCCCAGCAGCTTTTATGGAATTGATGAATCGGGTGTTTCGGCCTTATTTAGACTTGTTTGTAATAATCTTCATTGATGACATATTAATATATTCCCGCAGTCATGAGGAGCATGCGCAATATCTCAGAGTGGCCTTGCAGACTCTGAGAGATAGCCAACTATATGCAAAATTTTCAAAGTGTGAAATTTGGCTAAGTATAGTTGCATTCCTAGGTCATATTGTGACGGCAGCAGGTATTCAGGTTGATCCGAAGAAGATTGAGGCAGTCAAGAACTGGCCTAGACCGACATCAGCCACATATATTAGGAGTTTCTTGGGATTAGCGGGTTATTATCACTGATTCGTAGAGGGGTTTTCATCTATTGCAACCCCAATGACCAGATTGACACAGAAAGGTGTTCAATTTGAATGGTCCGATGGATGTGAGACGAGCTTTCAAAAGCTCAAGACAGCCTTGACCACAACGCCGGTATTGGTTTTACCCACAGGTACGGGACCTTATACAGTTTATTGTGATGCTTCCCGTATTGGGCTTGGTGCAGTGTTAATGCAGGATGGCAAGGTTATTGCCTATGCTTCGAGGCAGTTGAAGATTCATGAGAAGAACTATCGAGTGCATGATCTAGAATTGGCGGCGATTATTCACGCATTGAAGATCCGGAGGCATTATTTGTATGGTGTAGCATGTGAAGTATACACCGATCATAAGAGTCTTCAGTATTTGTTTAAGCAGAAAGAGTTGAATATGAGGCAGAGAAGGTGGCTAGAATTGCTAAAAGATTATGATGTCACCATTTTATATCATTCGGGAAAAGCAAACGTGGTGGCCGGCGTTTTGAGTAGGAAGTCTGCCAGTATGGGCAGTCTTGCTTATATTCCAGTCAATCAGAGACCACTTGCTTTGGATGTTCAGTCCTTGGCCAACCGATTTGTGAGGTTGGATATTTCTGAGCCTAGTCGAGTACTAGCTTGCACCATCGCTCGCTCTTCATTATTGGAGCGTATCCGCGATCAACAATATTATGATTCTTATTTATGTGACCTTAGAGATACGGTTCAGCGAGGAGGTGCTAAACAGGTCACCTTAGATGCTGATGGGATCCTAAGGATGCAAGGGCGCATTTGTGTGCCAAATGTTGATGGGCTTAGAGAATTGATTCTAGAAGAAGCTCATAGTTCGCGGTATTCTATTCAACCAGGCACGGCGAAAATGTATCGAGATTTGTGTCAACATTATTGGTGGCTCAGAATAAAAAAGAATATTGTGGCATATGTGGCACGGTGCCTTAATTGTCAGGAGGTTAAGTATGAACATCAGAGACCTGGCGGTTTATTTCAGAGAATTGAACTTCCTGAATGGAAGTGGGAGCGAATCACGATGGATTTCATTTCCGGACTTCCGAAGACTCGGAAGAAGTTTGATGCTGTTTGGGTGATTGTTGATAGGCTGACCAAGTCAGCTCATTTTGTTCCTATTGCCACTACCTATTCATCCGAGAGGTTAGCTGGGATTTATATCAAAGAGATCATTCGCCTTCATGGCGTGCCAATCTCTATTATTTCGGATCGAGGTGCACAGTTTACCTCACATTTCTGGAAGGCGGTTCAACGAGAGTTGGGCACACAAGTTCAGCTAAGTACAGCCTTTCATCCCCAGACGGATGGCCAGTCTGAGAGGACTATTCAGATACTGGAAGATATGCTACGGGCGTGTGTTATTGATTTTGAAGGTTCGTGGGATCAATTCCTACCTTTGGCAGAGGTTGCTTATAATAATAGTTATCAATCAAGCATCCAGATGGTTCCTTATGAAGCATTGTATGGTAGGCAGTGTCGTTCTCCGGTTGGATGGTTTGAACCGGGAGAAGCTCTGTTATTGGGCACGGATTTAGCTCAGGAGGCCTTAGATAAGGTCAAGATTATTCAAGATAGGCTTCGCATGGCTCAATCCAGGCAAAAGAGCTATGCAGATCGCAAGGTTTGAGATATAACTTTCATGGTTGGTGAGCGAGTATTGCTCCGAGTGTCGCCTATGAAGGACGTGATGAGATTTGGAAAGAAGGGCAAACTTAGCCCTAGATTTATTGGGCCATTCGAGATTTCTGATCGTGTAGGAGAGGTGGCATATAAACTTGCCTTGCCACCTAGCTTATGTCACGCCCCAAATCGAGGGACATGACCGGCGCCTGACCGGGTTGCCCCAGTCAAGCGGACCTGGGTGCCTTCCATTCCCACGCGTTACCCCTGTGTTGACTGTTACTCATTAACCAAAATATCTTACCAACAATGACTGATTTCACAATGCATAAACATAACCATGTGATTTATTTACTAACAAGTTCATAATTTATATTTGCAACGCCCCATACATATACATAGGCCACAATCCCACAGTTTACATGTCTACGAGCCTCTAGGATACAAAAGGGAAATACAATACTTGCCGGTAACAAGGCTCCGGCTATACCTTACAACCAAAATGAAATCCAAACCGAGTGGCATGAACCACACAAGGCCCCGAGGAAGAAAGGGGCTCACCAAAACGGGCAGTGGAAGGAGAAGGATACTACTGCCGATGAGCTGAAGTGCTTGCTACTGATACACCTACAATCATGACACGAATGTAGCGCCCCCGGCAAAAAGGGACGTCAGTACACTTGAATTGTATTGGTATGTATGGACAAACTTTGTCCCAAGTAAACTCAAGCCATTAAATTACATCAACAATTAATTAAACCAGCCAACCATGTTTCCACATTCTCCTCATTTCAAATAATTCTCACACAAAGCACTTTCTACAATCAACCAATTTAACAATAACCAATCAATCACGTAAAGCACAAGTAGTCAAACAAAGGGGCAATCGGTGCCCCACAGGTTGCAAACTCTCCTGCTGTCTCCTTTCACAATTTCACATTATTGATTTATGTATCAATTTTCAATAGCGATTTCGATCGCTTTCCATCCTTATTGCCCCTGACCACCCTTATTACCTCGGCCACCCTTATCACCCCAACCCACACCTTATTTCACCACGTCGCGGCGCGCGACACGACCCCGCCTTACAGTTGAAAACACAACAATTTCAAACAGCAGATAAGGTACTACACACAATTTCAACAAGTTCAAATAAGCAACTTGCACATTGTTTCATGTTCTCAATTACTTCTCAAGCCAATATCACAACCAAGTTACAATGTTTCCACATTCAAGAATATTCACACATGTATATTCAGCAATTTTCCATAATTCAAGTGTTTCATCTCTTTCCACAATAAACCAATTCTCAAGTGTTTCGATTTCTTTTCCACAAGGTGCCATATAGGCCATCATAATCATTATTCACAAATTCTTTACCCAATTCAACTCTCATTTACCTTTCGGTTCATATTTCTTACCACAACACTCATAGTTCAACAACAACTTTGAATATCCAACAACAACATCAATTAATCACATACAATTTCTCAAATCAACACATGCCAAACAATTTTACACATAAGGGCGATTTCACAAGAATCAAAATTAGCCATACATACCTGGTGATGAGTTTTCTTCCATTAACTTCCTACTTTATGCTTACCCAAGCTATCTTACTCTTGCCAACCTTGTTCTTGAAGACTCTTACTTCTACTCACTTCTTTTTACTAGAAATCAAGTTCAATAATCATGCATGAGTGTAAAAATTCTATTTTTAAAAGCTATTATATGCAAACCTCTCTTTACCCAATTAAAACTGAAAATCAAAGAAAATAGTTAGGGTTTTTACCTTGAAAATATTGGGGAAGTTGAATCCTTGCCCTAGGATCCCTTGGAATTAAAATGATTGGAACAATCCTTGAAGATGCAAGATTTCTCTCTCTAAAAACCCTCTCTTCTCTCTCAAATTTTTGGTGAGATGATATGATAAAAATGAAGAAGAGGTGTGTTATATTAAAGAAGAGATCGGGTCAAAATGTTACAAAAACTGGGCCGGGGTCAATTATGCGGTCACTATGCGATCGCAGAACACACATGCGGTCCGCAAAGTGACCGCAAAATGGCCTCAAAAATTACAAGTTTATGTTAAGGAATGCGGCCGGAATGCGGTCCGCATGTTTGATCTGCGGTCGCAAAATGCACCGCAGATTTGACATGCGATCGCATATCGACCGCACATTTGACGGATTTTGAGAAACTCTCTGGAACGATTTGCGGTCGGAATGCGGTCCGCATGTTGATTCTGCGGTCGCATTCTTGACCGCATATTTGACACTTTTTCGGAAAAATTATTTCTCTACATTTTTGAAACTTAAATCATTACCAAGGGTCCGAACCGCGGCGAGCAAGCTCGCCGCGAAGAATTCTACGCATTCCTAACACATTATTCGGACCATAACACCACATCTACTAGGTTTTATGCACAAAAATTTTACGGGGCCTTACAGCTTATCAGCTGTACATCCAGTGTTTCATGTGTCCATGCTTCGAAAATATCACGGCGATCCGTCGCACGTGTTAGATTTCAGCGCTGTCCAATTGGACAAAGATCTATCCTATGAGGAGGAGCCGGTAGCTATCCTAGATCGGCAGGTTCGACAGTTAAGGTCGAAGAGTTTTCCTTCTGTGCGAGTTCAGTGGAGGGGTCAGCCTCCTGAGGCATCGACCTAGGAGTCCGAGTCTGACATGCGGAGCCGATATCCTCATCTATTCCTTGACTCAGGTACTTCTTTCTTTTGTCCATTCGAGGACGAACGATTGTTTTAGAGGTGGAGAATGTGACGACCCAAAAGGTCATCACTTGTTTTATTAATCATTTTGAGCTTCTGAGGTCTTGAAAACCTCATTTATAGTTGCCTCGATTTGTGTGCACAGTTCGGGCGCGATGCTGGAAAATGTTTATGTTGAAATATGTGAAATATGTGAAACATTTGAAGAATTTTGACATTAATATTGATATGGTTGACTTTGGTCAACATTTTTGGTAAACGGACCCGAACCCGTGATTTGATGGTCTCAGAAAATCCATAGAAAAATATGGAACTTGGGCATATCCCGGAGTTGAAATTCGAGGTCTAGAACCCCGGTAAAAGAATCTTTCTGTTAAATTGTTTTCTGAAAATGTTTAAGGAAAATGAAACTGAATTTTGATTAAAAAGTACTGGTATCGGGCTTGTATTTTGGTTCCGACGCCCTGTACAGGTCATATATGTTGGTTAAGCGCTTCCTGCAAAGTTTGGTTGAAAATGGACGTCGTTTGACGTGTTTCGGCCTTAAATTGGAAATTTTGGAAATTATGAAATTTGAAAGAATTATTGAGTTTTAAGGCTCAATTCATTGATTTTGATGTTATTTTGGCGATTTGATCGCTCGAGCAAGTTCGTATGATGATATTGAGTTAGTGTGCATATTTGGTTTGTGGCCTCGAGGGCTCGGGTGAGTTTCGGATAGGCATCAGGGTGGTTTTGGACTTACGAAAAACTGCAGAAAATCAGCAGCAGACAATCCTTCAACGCGTTCGCGCCCAGGTGGTCGCGTTCGCGATGGCCAACTTCTTTTCTTCAACGCGTTCGCGTCTTGTTGGTCACGTTCGCGATGCCCAGCTGTTTCCCTTCATCGCGATCGCGTACTACTTCACGCGTTCGCGTAGTGTAAATTTGAGCCAACCCTTTTTCTCTACGCGTTCGCGTGGATAAGCTCGCGTTCGCGTAGGCCAACCTGTAAGCCCCAAAATTTTCTTCTTCGCGTTCACGACAAGCCCCACGCGAACGCGATGTGTAACACTTCTTCTTCATCGCGAACGCGACCGGGGTGTCGCGAACGCGATGAACAAACATATGCCCAGTGAGTTTAAGTAAAAAAACAGAACAGAAACGGGATAAAAATCCCATTTCTGTTTAACTGTCTTCTCCACAGCTCCTTGGGCGGTTTTTGAGCGATTCTTCATCAAACTTCTTGGGTAAGTGACTCTTAACTCTTTTTCTTCACTTTCCAACAATATTATTTGAATTCCTAAGCCTAAATTGGTGTAAATGGGTAGAAAAACTAGAGAATTGAGTATAGTAAGGGTTTTCAAAGAATTTGCGATCTAGACTTCGTTTTGGAGTCGAACTTAAGAACAAATTGTATATTTGAACTCATGGATGATTGGGTGAACTTATTTTGGTTCGAAACTTGAGTTTCGATTATGTGGGCTCGGGGTCGATTTTTACTATTCCGGGCAGAATGTTGTAAAAATCATATTTAACAATATGAACTAGTTTGTTAAGTAGAATTGATGATATTAAATCAATTATGTATAGATACGATTGGATTGGAGCCAAATTTGAAAGGAAAAGGCATTGCTACGGAGTGAATCGTTCTTAAACTTTCGAGGTAAGTGTTTGTTCTATCCTAGTTTGAAGGAATAGGAATTTAGTTGTGTATGAATTGTTGATTAAGAGTTACTGGTGTCACACCAGTAACGGAGATAAATTGTTGAATTATTATCAATTATTGGTTCAAACCGGTAATTATAAATATTGTCGATGCAGAAATTATTGGTTAAATGCCGGTAATATATATATTTATGAATTGGGATCGTGTGGCGCGCCGACCACTTATATGATAAGAAATGGGATCGTGTGGCACGCCGACCACAAAGTGATTTGAAATCTTGGCATTGTCCATAGTTGCGGGTAGACTATTGATATATTTGGGAGCGGGTGGTATGCCTACAACAAGGTATAATTTATTGATATATATTTGGGAGCGGGTGGTACGCCTACCAAAAGATATAACTTACTGTTACAGATCGGAGCGGGTGGTTCGCCTACCACGAGATATGAAATGAAAAAGGAATTGAGATATGAAAGTAAGATTTATTCTGTTGACTAGATTACTCTGGATATTATGAGTTATTGATTGTTATTTCAGAGCAGAGTCTTTCCTTATAAATGTTTTGTATATGTATATATATTGCGACTATACAGGCTTATGTGGGTGACTGGCCTTAGTCTCGTCACTATTTCGCTGGGATAGGCCAGACACTTACCAGCACATGGGGTCGATTGTACTGATACTACACTCTGCGCTCTTTTTGCGCAGATACAGGTTACGGACAGCAGCAGCTGCAGTAGCGATTGTGGATATTCTGACTACTAAGACTGCGAGGTAGCCTTGCAGGCGTCCGCAGGATCCGTTGTCTCTTCTATCTATGTATTTCATTCTGTTATCTCATGTATTCGAGATAAACAATTTATATTTCTTTCATACAATTGTGTGTATTATTCTTAGAAGTTCGTCAGTATTGTGACACCAGTCTTGGGTAGTGTACCATGTTTGGGTTTCTTTATCACATTTGATAAGATTGACTAAGTCTTTCGCTAAGTTTAATTATTCCGCTGTAATTTATATGTTCTTAATTTTAAAGTCTTAATAAGAGTTTGATAACTAATGAAAATGTAAGTAATATTTGGCTTGCCTAGCTTCCACTAGTAGGCGCCATCATGACTCCCGATGGTGGGAAATCCGGGTCGTGACATAATTAATCAACTAAATCAAAGAAGATAGATCTAAAAACAGAAAAACATGATTAATCAATAGAAACAGAATCAGAGATGGAGATGGGACTTAGCTTGCAGGATTGGTCTCCTAAGCTTTCCCCATTTGTCTTTTCTTTTTTCTTGTTCTTTTTCTTTTTCTTTCTTCTTTATTTTTTCCAGTTTACTTTTCTTTTTTTCTCAGACTTCAGACTTCAAAATTGAAGTGTTTATTGGGTTTTGAAAAAGAGGAGTGTATTAGAGACACAAGGGTGTGTCTTTGGGGGTGGGGTTATAAGATGTGCCGGAGTTAGGGTTCCAGTGACTTGTTCTTGAATATTCGAGAGGTTTGAGTAAGATTCAAGTAAAAGTGAGTTTATGGGGTGAAAGATCGGTGTGAGAAGGTTTAATGGTGTTATTTTGGTCAACTGTTTCAAAGGTTGTGGTCACCGGAGAAGAACTCCGGTGGCTGGAATTTCAAGAAGATTGGGGCTTTTGGGGTTTCTTTGGGTTTTCATGGAGGTTTGGTGTAAAAAAGTAAAAAAAAAAGAGGTTTGGGAGTTGAAGATGGTCGAAGACGGACATGAAAGGCGGCCAGTCTGCATGGCCGGTGAATAGAGGAGAGGGTGAAGAAGATAACACAGGGGCGGCTAGGGTTTGTCACGTTTGGAAATGGCTGGTCTCTATGGAGACTAGCCTTAAATGCCTTGAGCTAAACGATTGATCCTCGCCTTTAGATTGTCTTTGATCAACGGCCAAGATCTCATGTCTTCAAACAGTGTCGTTCAGTTTTAAGTGGAGACTAACTCATCTCCGTTAGATCCCTTTAGATGGACTGCCCAGATTTACTCATCAAAGCTATGTCGTTTGATTTTAAATAAAAGATTTGAATTCAACCGTTAGAGTAGGTACATGGACGGCTTAGATTGATTCTTATATAACAATTGGACCGGTCTGTTAAATCCTTCTGGGCCAATGTTTTTGGGATTGTGCATTTGGCCCAATTCTATATTTTTTATATTTTCATGTATTTTAATTGTTTTTATGTATTTTCTTGTTGTATTTTATTCTCTATTTTTATATTCTTTTTTTAATTATTCAAATTCTTTTTATTTCCTATTTTCTCTAATTTTTCTGATATTGTTTGACATTTTTTGCTATTTTTCTTTATTTTCCGGAATATACTTGTATTTTTTGCTAATTTTCTTTTAATTCCTTTAACTGTGACATTTATACTTAACATATTTTTTAAATTTTCTAATTTTCATTTTTAATTGTTCAAACACACAAATACACTTTATTTCAATCAAAACATATAATTGCAAACAAAAGTATTATTTATTTTAATTTTATGGAATTTTTGTTGCTTAGGTCAAAAATCACGTGCTCACAGTTTTTAATATGGAAATAGGCAATATGTTAAATAGAAAATTTCACCTTTTTTATTTTATAAAATAGTAATAACAATTTTAAAAGTAAATTAAAAAATCGAGTCATCTAATACTATATAAGTATTAATATGAAAATGCTAGAAATAATTTTATGATTATCAAAATGCTATTAATCCTAAGTAGTCTATAATTGCAGTTATATGCAATTCAGTCTTTGATATAGCAAATAAATTTGTAAAAATGTACAAAAATTACCTTAATTATATTTTAGTAAATATATCAGAACAAAAAATAAATTATTCACCAAAACAATAATTTCGGGAATAATTATTGGATTTACACAGATAAAATAGATAATAAATTGATTTTAAAATATTTAAACAATTAGGAAAAAATACCAAAACTCTTAGGCATGCTTATATATGCACGTATATGCTATTTTGAAATTATTGTTTTTATATAAAATACATAGAAAAAAATTGAGTATCAACAACTGCCCCCTTTACGAGGGAAAGATGAAAGAGTTATCGGGTAAAGATATGATTGGCAATTTTGACCGAACGAATGATTTGAAGAAGTTTGATCGAGCTATGGTTCTTGAGCCACTTACATATCCTTGGTTTTAAATGAATCAGGCCATATGTAGTACAGGACCCGTCGGTAGAATATGATCTTCTGAGATATTTGGATAGGGGTAGTATTGCTACGAATTTAAAATGGAAGCGGAAATTGGAGCGCGATCGCTCTTGCTTAATTAGCCAAAGCTAGACGGTTTACCTGAAAATAAAAATATGAGCGCATATGTTGTGCATAAATATAAACAAGATACAAGTTCCCGTTGGACCGTGAATGTTTTCTTTAGACGGTTAGGATGACGTCCTCGGACTATGTTGTCCTAGGTTGTGAAACACATAATAAAGGATTCACAGGATATGGAATGATGCTCTCGCGCTATGAGAATGATGTCTTACGAACTATGATGCCTTTGAATAATGCTATGCAGAGGTAAAAGTAGGGTTCTCGGGCCATGACATGATGTTCTCGGGCTTTGAAAATTATGCATCTAAATAATGATGCATTTGGATAATTTTGGCAATATTTCGGCCCATGAGACGATGGATTTGGAAATCGTTCAGGCTATGGAAGACTTAATTAAAATTGCAATATTTCAGCCGATGCAAGACTTAAATGAAGTAGCGATATTTCAGTCGATGTAAAGTGTAAATACAAAATGGCGATATTTCAGCCGATATAAAGTGTACAATATATGTGGCGACCTTTCATCCAATATAAAGTGTAAAATATAAGTGGCGATATTTCAACCAGTGTAAATGGAGATAGAGCTTAGTCTCGGAAGGCAGAATAGCCTTACGCAATGCAGTGAAATGCAAATGGAGGTAGAGTTTAACCTCGCAAGGAAAAATAGTAGCCTTATGCAATGACAAGTGCAAATAGAGACAAATCTTAGTCTCAAAAGGCAGAATAGTAGACTTATGAAATGCAAAGATGCAAATGGAGAAAAAGCTTAATCTCATAACGTATAATAGTAGTTTTATGCAATGCAATTTGCAAATGGAGGTCGAGGTTAACCTTGGAAGGCAGATAGTATCCTTGTACAATGGAAGAGATGTATGTGGAGGTAGAGTATAACCTCAAAAGGCGGAATAGTAGCCTTGTGCGGAAGATGAGAACGAGTAATATTAAAATATTCTTAGCTGATAGCAGATAGCTGGTTGTTGATTGCAACATTGTGGTTTTTAGGACATCGTATATAGATATTGGCTGTGGAGCGATAATTTCGAGAGTTGTATTCCTAAAAGTACGATTGTATAAATGGATTGGTTGATTTGTGACATGGGCGCCTGCATCCAAAGAAATATTGTGAGTTTTGCAAATGGACCAGTTAGTTTACGTTCCCAGTAACTTCTCTTGGCTGGCTCGACTTTGTTTATGGTGATACTATAGGTACTCTCAGGATAGCATTGTCAAACAAACCAATTTCGATAATAGGTATGCATGAGTTTTGTTAAAGGTATGATATATGTATATATATTTTAAGAAAATAAACAACTTTTAGATGAACCAATGATCGTGATGTTGTTCATGACATTGCAACCTTTCTTACTTATGGAATTTTAAGGGTCCTCCTTAAAATCCTGCCCCAGTTTAGTGGGTTGATATATCTGACGGCTTCTTGCGATGATAGACTGAATTCCCGTCGCGTTAGACTTTTCCCAGTGCACGGAGCCCCAACGAGGAAGGTGTTAGTGCTTTATCATTGGGTCAATAATGCTAATCCCTCTTTTTGTGCTACTCCTAGGGTGGGAAGAAGATAAGAGCAGCTCTTTTTTGCGATATAGGTGTAATTTAATTAATTCAGTACTTAAGCTCTTCCCTCGTCAAACGAATAAAAAAAATCAGGTTGGCTTTTCACCGTGCTCCTTTTTTTCATTACTTCGAAATTTCGAGGATCCTCCACAAAATTCTGCCCCAGTTTCCATTTGCGGGGGGAATGAATTTTTTTTTGAATTGTGTGATGATCCAAAGGGTCATCACCTATTTTTCTCACTTGTTTCGCACATCCGAGGCCTTGAAAACCTCATTTTATGTTGCCTCGATTTACATGCATGATCCGGGCATGTAGCCGGAAAGATTTTGTGATAGAATATGTGAATTCTAGGAGAAATTTGAAGAAAAATGATATTAATATTGATATAATTGACTTCAGTCTACGTTTTTGGTAAACGGACACAGACCCGAGATCGGACGGTCCCGGAAGGTCCGTAGGAAAATATGGGACTCGGGCGTGTGTCCGGAGTCGAATTTTGAGGCCTAGAGCCTAAGATATGAATTTTTCTGTTAAATTATTTTTGCTAAAATAATTAAAGGAAAATGAATTAAATGACCTTGGTATCGGGCTCGTATTTTGGTTACGACGCCCGGTACAAGTCTTAAATATTATATATGTGCTTTCTGCAAAGTTTGGTGACATTTGGATGTCTGTTGATATGTTTTGAACCTTGAGTTCCAAATTTGAAAGTTATGAAACTAAAAGAAAGATAATCATGAACTTGAGGCTTGATTTGATGAAAACGATGTTATATTTTCGATGTGATCGCACGAGCAAGTTTGTAATAAGTTTTTGATGTTGTGTACATGTTTGGTTTGGAGCCCGGGGGGCTCGAATAAAGATTTGATAGGCTGTTGGAGCTAATTCTGAAAAATAACACAGCTGGTTTTTCACCCAGCTGGTATCTTCGCTAATGCGAACATTTTATCGCAAATGCGAAGAAGACCTAGACTAGCCTTGGTTCGCAAATGCGAACCAATCTTCGCAAATGTGAAGATGGCAGACCACGGCAGTGTTCGCAAATGCGAACAATTGATCGCAAATGCGATGATGTCCAGGAAACTCTTGAGTTCGCAAATGCAAAATATTTATCGCAAATGTGAAGGCCCCAGTATTCCAGCCTTGTTCGCAAATGCGAACCTTTTCTCGCAAATGCGAGAGCCACAGACCAAAACCCGCTGTGTTCGCAATTGCGGACAAATGTTCGTAATTCCGATATGTGCAGCTGTGCAAATTTATACTTAAAACGAATTTTGGACCTTTTTTCCTCATTCTTTCAAAACCCAACACACCACACACGTACCCCCTAGAGAAAAATCACTCCAAAACATGTGTGAGTCACTTTTTACTTAATTCTTTTAATTCCTAACATCATTAAATATGTTTTTCTAGAGAAATCAAAGGTTTTCACGGTAGAAATTCTTGTTTTTGGGTAGAACCTAGGGTTTTCATGAATTGGGGAATTGGACCTCGAATTGAGGTTCGATTTTGAAACAAATCATATATTTGAACTCGTGAGGGTATGGGTAACCGGATTTTGGCCTGAACCCCTAGTTCCGACCACGTGGGGCCAGGGCCGTTTGGGAATTTTTTGGGTAAACCTTGAGAAAATCATTTTTAAGCATCCAAACTAAGTTATATAGTATTTATCGATGTAATGGAATCGATTGTGATTAGATTCGAGCAAGTTGAAAGCGGAAATTCGAGGTAAAGCTATAGTTGAAGGATAAATTGGACTTCAAGGCTAGAGGTAAGTGTTTGATCTATCCTAGCTTGAGGGAATAGGATTTATACGCTAATTGCTATGTGATCGAGTGCGGTGTATGGGCTGTGGTGACGAGCATCCATACACTGACATCTAGCATGACCGTGAGTCATTGTTGGTATTATTTGTGAGATGTTTTAAGGATGAAATTTTGAACTCTTGCCGGGTTTTGAAAATTGAACATTGTTTTCCCTTGCCGGGACTTGTTGTAAAGTGGATTATTGTTTTTCCTTGCCGGGACCTTATTGTGATGATTGTTGTGTCCCTTGCTGGGACGGTTCCTGATTATTGTTTTCATTATATGCCCTTAACTGTGATTGTTATTTGGGTGAGGGAGAGTGGTAATGCACGAAGGGTGATGTCGTGCCTTGTTTATTGATGTTGCACGAAGGGTAATCTCGTGCCTTGTTATTGATTAGGCATGAAGGATCATGCCGTGCCTTGTGATATTGATTATGCACGAAGGAACATTCTGTGCCGTTGTTATTTGAACCATGCACGAAGGATCATGCCGTGCCATGGATGTGAGGATGAGAGTAAAAGCACGAAGGGTGATGCCGTGCACTTTTATTTGCTTATTTGGTGAGGATGAGAGTAAAAGCACGAAGGGTGATGCCGTGAAACTATTTGCTATTCCTTGTTTGATATTAACTGTTTCCATCATATTCTGATTCTCATTATTGATTTAATAGTTGTTGCAAATTGTTGTGTTGCCCCTTTTATAATACTTCTTGTTATCTTGTGGTGGACACATATATAGAATTGCACAGGTTTACGTGGGTGTCTGGTCCTAGGCTTGTCATTACTTCGCCGGGATAGGCCAGGCACTTACCAGCACATGGGGTCGGATTGTGCTGATACTGCACTTCTGTGCGTTTTTGCACAGGTCCAGGTTTTGAGCAGGAGCAGGAGCAGCAGCAGCAGTAGAGTATTCGTGGGAGTTGAGCATTCCGAGACCGAGGTAGCTTGCAGGCGTCCGTAGGCCCCGGCGTCTCTTCTATTTACTTATATTATTTGATGTGGTCTCATTGTTCCAAGACAGACAGATATATGTTATTTTCCTTCAGACCTTTATGTATAGTATTCATTAGTAGTTCGTGAGTTGGTGATTCCGCGTCTTGGGTAGAGGATTTCATTAGTGTTTTACCTTGGTATTATTTATCTCTATTTCGAAAGTTTTACGCATTTATTAAATTAATTATTATCTCTCTTGTTATTAAGTATGAGTATAAAAATAATGATACGAAAAATTTAACGTTGAATGTAGTGGCTTGCCTAGCTACCACGAGTATGCGCCGTCACGATCCCGACATCGGGGGTAAATCCGGGTCGTGACAAATTGTGACCGAACTCATATGTATCTCTTCTTAAATGGAAATCATGTCAAACGTAGTTTAAATCAAATAATGAGATCATAAATGGTTGCACATAGTATCACCTGACTGCATTTGAATTTATTGGGTTTGGCCAAACTTCTCCGTCCATTTTTGCAAGTATGAGGGCTCTTCCTGTCAGAACCCGATGAACCATGTACGGACCTTGCTAGTTAGGGGAGAACTTCCCTTTGACTTCATCTTGATGTAGAAAATCCTCTTCAATACTAGCTGCCCTAGTGTGAACCGTCTTGGTATGACTCTCTTGTTGAAGGATCTGTTCATTTTGTTATGGTAGAGTTGACCATGACAAATTGCATTCACTCTCTTCTCATCTATGAGGGCTTACTGTTCGTTATGACTCTTTAGCTATTCTACATCATCAATCTCTGCTTCTTGTATGATTCTTAGTGATGGAATTTTTACCTCGGTAGGGATGACCGCTTCTGTACCATTAACCAACATATAAGGAGTTACACTAGCTGACATGCAGACTCTGGTGCGATACCCCAACAAAGCAAATGATAGCTTCTCATGCCAGTGCCTATGCTTTTCTACCAACTTTCTCAATATCTTCTTGATGTTCTTGTTGGCAGCTTCTATAGCTCCATTCATCTGAGACCTATAGGTTGTGGAATTCTTGTCTTTGATCTTGAAGGTTTTGCACACGGCCTTCATCAAATCACTGCTGAGGTAGGAACCATTATCAATAATAATTGATTCTGGAATCCTAATTCGACAAACGATACGGTCATGGACAAAGTCTGCCACGACTTTCTCGTTCACTTCTCTCTAAGATGCTACTTCGACCCATTTTTTGGAATAATCAATTGCTACTAGGATAAACATGAGCCTATTTGACGCAACAGGTTTGATTGTTCCGATAACATCCATTCCCCATACGGCAAACGGCCATGGTGAGCTTGTTGCAATAATCTCATTTGGAGGCGCTTTTATCATATCTGTACGAATCTGGCAGCGATGGCACTTTCAAACATACTGGATGTAGTCAATCTCCATTATCATCCAAAAATAACATGCTCGGAGTATCTTTTTGGCTAAGACAAAACCATTCATATGCGGACCATAGGTTCAGGCATGAATTTCCTCTAGTAGTTTGGTTGCTTCCTTTGCATCAACACACCTTAGCAAACCCAAATCCGGAGTACACCTATACAGTATTCCCCTAATGTGGAAGAAATTATTGGACAAACTTCGAAGTGTGCGTTTCTGAGTAGCACTTGCAAGCTCTAGATATTATTCATTGTCTAAAAAATCCTTCATGTTGTGAAACCAAGGCTTTCCAACTGCTTCCTCCACAATATGAGCACAATAAGCTGGCTGATCATGAATCCTTACTGGAATAGGGTCTGTGAAGTTCCTATATGGATGCTGAATCATAGATGATAGGGTGGCCAATGCATCAGCAAACTCATTCTAGACTCTGTGGACATGCCGAAACTCTGTCTTTGTGAACCTCTTCCTCCAAATCTGCACATTATGCAAATACGGGAGTATTTTGGAGTTCTTGGTTGCCCATTCTTCTCAGACCTGATGTATAAGCAAATCTGAATCCCCAATCACTAGCAACTTTTGGACGTTCATGTCAATAGCCATCTTGATCCCTAAGATGCAAGCTTTGTACTCGGCCATATTATTGGTGCATGGGAACTTGAGCTTGGCCGATACCGGATAATGTTGGCCGGTTTCGAATACTAGGACTGCTCCTATGCCAACTCCTTTGAAGTTTGCTGCTCCGTCAAAAATATCCTCCAACCGTCATAGGACTCTGCACTGTCCTCTCCTATGAGTGGTACCTCATCATTAGGAAAATATGTCTTTAGAGGCTTGTATTCTCCATCCACGGGGATTTCAGAGAGGTGATCTGCTATGTCATGTCCTTTGATTGCTTTCAGTCACATAGATTATGTTGAATTAGCTCAGCATGATCTGCCACTTGGCTAGCTTGCCGGTGGGCATGGGCTTCTGAAAAATGTACTTCAACAGATCCATTTTGGATATGAGATATGTGGTAAACAACAACAACAACAACAACTACCCAGTATGTTCCCACAAAGTGAGGTCTGGGGAGATATGTGGTGTAAGCACAAAAATAGTGCCTAAACGTTTGAGCTACCCAAGTCAGATCACAAAAAGTGCGCTATAGTAAAGAATACAAGGCTTCGTACGGAGTGAACGTTTTGGTGAGATAATAAATGGCATGCTTTTTTCTCCCCGTTTCATCATGTTTCCCCAAAACATATCCAAACGCTTCATCCAATACTGTGAGGTAGAGTAGTAGCGGTCTACCCGGTTTGGGCGGAATTAAAATCGATGGTGATGATACGTATTTCTTGATTTTGTCGAAGTTTTTGTGGCAATCATCAGTCCATTTGGTAGCGGCGTCCTGTTTCAATATCTTCTGACCTTCCCATCCTTCTTTGGTAGTGGCATAATATTGGTTAACCATGTCAGATACTCTACTACCCTGAAGATCTTAGCTTTTACATGCTTAGTGACGTCATCCTTTATTTCAAACCCATATCTGGCTTGACCTTTCTGAGCTTTTGTTTCACCGGCGGACATGCGAGATCAGTTGGAAATTTTTAAGCCATAATGGACATGCTTAGATAGTCATGTCATAATAAGACCATGCGAATATATCCTCGTATTCCCTTACAAATTTCATATATTCTTTCATCTTAGACGGTGAAAAATGAACGCTAACTCATGTTTCTTTGATGTTCTCTGCATCTCCTATATTGATCATCTCAGTTTTGTCCTGGTTGGACTTAGCCCTAATCTCAATATTCTCAACATCCTTAACAATTTTTTCTTGTATATCATACTTCTCTGAATCTATATTCGTTTGTCGTGCTGTCTCGTTGCATGTCACAGTTGTTGGTTATCAAGATAAGTAATAGTAATGTTGTTTAAATAAAGTAATGAGGGAAAATAATAAGAGAGAGGTTTGTAAGAAAATTGAAATACTTGAACATTGGAGCTCTTTCTTGCGAAAAATAAAAATGTATAAAAAAAATAAACTAATAAAGCTGGTAGTGCGTAGTGCTTTGTTCAACCTTACTACCCCGAGGCATGTCAGGCTCTAGTAGTTCTGACAGTCCAGTTGTTGAGGTGTGCTCCTCTACTCACGCCCTGTATGGAAGGGCGGTCCTTCCCCTCCTCCTAGAAAATGACACAACAGTCCATATCATCCTTTTGTAGGAACAAAGTCCTCCTTGTTGCTAATGCTTCTTTTTCTCCTGACCGATAGATGATATTGGCTGGTTGAAAAGTCTGCTCTAGACGGGGTATCAGTTGCTCCAATGTATAGTAAGGTCTGCACCATAGTGGCGACCAGTCCTATAATTCCTCCCATGTATACTCATACCCCAACCCCAAAGGTGGTACCATGCTTCTTGAGCTTGATAGGCTTAGCGAATCCTTGGAGGTTTTTACCAAGTCATTTGCTAGGTTTATATCCGCTCTAATTCAGTATTCTTTCAATTTTGTTGTTCCACCAATTGTCTTTGTCGATTGTGTTGACCCACTCGATGTGGTGGTAAGTTTCCCCACCTATTCTTCTTTTTCCTCTAATGGTTGGAATCGTATACAACTATATATGGGGTTGCTAGTCTCCCCATGAATGATTACCTGCTAGTTATTACACTCAAATTTTACTACTTGATGTAGTGTTGATGCCATGGCCCCACTGGCATGAATCCATGGTTGTCCCAATATTAGATTGTAAGAGGCCGACATGTCTATTACCTGAAAATTGACATCAAACCTAGTGGGCCCCATTTTCAAACCTAGGCTAATTTCCTTAATAATAGACTTTTGAGGTCCGTCGAAAGCTTTGACGTTGATGGCCTTGTACTTGATTTAATGCAACCCTTTTCCCAATGTTCTGAGTGTTACCAGAGGACAGATATTGAGACTGGACCCCCCATAGACCAAGATCCGGGTGATAAAATAACCCTCGCACTGCACAGTGATGTGTAGTGCCTTGTTGAGACTCAGCCTTCTGGTGGTAGCTCATCCTCGTGGAAGTTGATTTTATGACTCTCCAACACATGGCCTACCATGTTTGCCATTTCTCCTATTGTGATGTTGCTTGGTACATACGCCTCACTTAATACCTTCAACAAGGTATTCTTGTGTGCATCAGAACTTTGTAATAAATCCAAGATAGAAATTTGTACCTGTGTTTTGTTCAGCTGGTCAACGATCGAGTACTCCTTGGCTTGTATCTTCCTCCAGAGATCACCAGGTTAAGTTTCAATAATGGCTTGTCGACCAGAAGTCTGGTTACTTGACTCAGCTAAGTGTTTTGAGGTATAAACCCTACCGTTTCTTGTCGTACACTGCATTACAATTGTTTCCCCAAATTTGACTATTCCCTTTCTTCTTGCCTCGGCTGCATCATTCCATGGTATAGCTTTTGTGTGGAACGATGTTACGATTGCATTACTACTGGAATAGACACCCTTTCCTTGGAATGTAATATAGCAACTTCAAAGGGCTTATGCGCCTTTGAGGATCCAAACTCGACCTCGATTTGTATGGCATCTTCACGGAGTCTAGTGCTTCAAACTCAAGCAGTATGGATATGTTCACCTCAGAATTTTCAGAAGGCTAAATTTAGACTACAACCAAGTTAAGAGTGACTGTTGGTTTCTTTTGATCGTCACCTTCTGTGATCAAACCGATTGATACTTTGGGATCCAAATCATCTTCTATTTCAATCATATGAACACCTTCACCCTTGTGGTCTAGTAGAGGTTTGTTACAGACATTCAGAGCAGTCTCATTTTCCACGATGATTTTGTTGTCTATCAGAGCGTGCATTATGTTCTCTAGGGAGTAGTTTTCATTGAAAGTATGTCCCTTCATGCCAGAATGGTATGCACATGTTTTGTTTGGGTTAATCATTTGGAAAAGGTTTTTAAGAGTTATGGAAGGGACAAGGGGGAATAAACTAGTAGCTTTGAGTCTTTTGTACAACAAGTTGATGTGCTCGACAATAGGGGTGTATTGTTTGGAAGGTCTGCGACAAAATTTGGTCGGGGTCTAGGAAAGTTATAGAGAGTGGGAGTTGATCGATAGTGGGATGGTTGAGTGTTGTAGGCTCGGTTGACGTGTGGAGGTTGGGAATATCTTGGTGAAGTAGGTGGGTATGTCAGAGGTGGAGATGATTGATAGGTAGGTGGTGGAGTTTGGTAAGAAGGTGCAGGTACTTTGAGATTTGGAGTTGGTTGATATGAAAGTGGAGATATCGGGTATATCTGATATTTGACTAGTGATTTGGATCTCTATGCAACCATTAGGGTACTTATGTTCCTCTTCTTAGATGTACCACCGGACTGCAGAGCCTTGTTAGTAGATTGCAATGATTCAAAGTTAGTGACCATACCACTTTTGATGCCCTCTTTGATTGTTTCTCCCAACCTGACGATGTCAGAAAATTTATGTTTCTCGATCAACATCAGTATTTCATAATATTGGGGATCTTAAGCTTTGACGAAAAACTTGTTCATCTGTTCTTCCCCTAAATCAAGTCGAACCTTAGCAGCCTCCGGCCTCTAGTGAGTGGCATACTCGCGGAACGTCTCTATAGGTTTCTTTTTTAAACTCTGAATATAAAACACATCCAGTGCATTTTCCATGTTGAACTTGAACCTGTCCATGAAGTCGGGTGCCATACCAACCTTGTTTGACCACTCCTTGGGGTCTTTGCTAATGTACCAGGATAGAGCATCTCCTTTTAGGCTTTTCATGAAAAGTTTCATCTAGATTCTCTCATATTTCCCTACTCCGACAAGCTTGTGCCAGTATGTCCTCAAGTGTACCCTGGGATTCACTGTACCATTAAACATATTAAACTTGGGAGGTTTATAGCCCTTAGAAAGTTTGACGTCTGGTTGAATGCAAATGTCTTCATAATTCAATCCATCGATCCCCTTGCTTCCTTCAATACCCTGACCTAGGCTAGTTAGCTTTTTGAGTTTTACAACTAGATTCCTTATAGAGAGTCTTTGTCAGCAGACTTGGGTATGCTCGAGGCAGGCTGAGTGGGGTATTGTATGATTTCCACATAGATATGGGTGTTTTGGTGATGATCCATTGTGAAGTTTAGTAGTTCAGGGATGATCAGTGAGGTGTTGCTTGAAATGTGGCATGTGTTAAAGTAGTGATGGGGAGTGGGTTGGTTTTATGGCTTCAAAATGTTTTGAGGAAGAATGGGATTTTGAGTATTGGGAAAGATGATATCCGGGGTAGTGAGAGAAAATGACAATCTTGCCATGTTCCGAACTTGGTCCAATTCTTTCTAATATTTTAATAACTTCTATTCGAGCTGAAAGGAACTTTATTTGGAAACCTGATTACCGTGAGAAGTTTCTAACCTTTCAACTAAACTCTCCTTTCTGATGTTGCGCAAATCTTTCATTTTTTCCTTGTTCTTGTTTCTAATAGAAAGAGGAGGCAGAGGATACTTGGATATTGTGGAATATGATGATGATGTGAGAGTGTACGAACTAATATTTGGGGAGGGGAATAAGAAAAAGTAAAAACAAAAGGGAACAAGTCAGTAGGAACCATGAGAAGAAAACGGTGCAATATTCAAACACATAGTGTACGAATATAAATTGTTTCCTAATTTGGGAAATCTGGTGAACTTATAATACCAAATGCCTCATTTTATTGATAAAAAATAAGATGAATCCCAAAACGACACTAAATAACAGGAAATAAAAATATCACTAGTGGCCATAGGCCTTGTTGCATTTGTAAAGTAAAAATAAATGCTTATCTACTTGGTCGTAGAAAGACCTTCCTCAAACATGGAAATGTTGGCTCCCTCGTATATTTCTCCCAGCTCACACAATCCTAGCAGTAAGTAGGCCCTTGCTAAATGTCTGCCTTCATTTCCTTGAGCGACCCGGCAATCTTCAACCCTCTTTTGGAACTTCTTTTCCATCTCCACTATGCGCCACTCGAAACAGATCTGTCATTTATTGGCGCTGACTTCCATATCTTTCCATTCTCGAATTAGATTTTGATTGGCTTTTTGTATTTCACGGTGCTCATTCTCACATTCCCGCATCATTTTGCATAGTTGCTTGTACTTTGCCTATGCTTGAGCCTTTTCATCAATAATCCTGTGACCACAAACAAATTCGGGCTGACCTAAATCATTGTGCTTGTCTTCCAACCATCCTAGGTATTGTGGAGTACAACTACAATGGTAGCGATCTGGCTTAATGGTGTCTTTTCCCAAGACAATTTTGCTATGCCACATATGCTGAGTCTGGCACTTGTACGGACTATCATCATCATGGAAGTCGACTCGAAAATGGCTCATCTTGTCGACCCTTAGTATAACCTATTTTCTACCAGCCTGTTTCATAACCCGAATATGGTCATATGGGTAGTTCCCTCTTAAACCGATCAATATCAAAAATGGTGCATCCCAGGCCATATGAATTCTTCAGTAAGAAACCACTCAAGCATCCTTTGTACTCGGTCTTCAGTAAGATTGTTGAAGAGTTAGACCCACTCTTTAGCATTATCTAGTTGGGCGATCATGTTTGGCATATAATTCATCCGCTTTGGGTGGTGGAAAGTGATATTATCATCCCAGTTTCTATAATGGATTTCCTGCCGGTACTAACCCCTTTAGAGATGTTCCATGAGTCGTAGTTGGAGTAGAAAATTAAATCCCTCGAAAGGTTAGGACCGCTTGTTGACATCTTTCTAAGGCATGGTATATTTCCGCAACTATCATTAGCACGAGGCTGAATGGCTGCCCGTTAATTCCTTCCATTATGTTTTTAGTAACTATGGCCAGTCTCGTGTGTATTCTTGCTGTCTTTGTTTGAAAAACTATCATCCCCAAGAAACAAAATATAAACATGAATACCCTTCGATGGATGTGCCCCAAGGAGCTGATGGCGAATTCATCTGGATAGGTACGGTATGACTTGCTATGGCCGTACCTTTCATACAAATGGTAAAACAGAATGTAAGACTTCTCCAAACATGTCAAATTGGGATTCTTCTTTAGACCCATCATCTTAAGAAAACCCCTACCCTTACGATTTTCCGGCATTTTCAAACCTGGAGTTTCCCATGGTGTCCCAGCTAATCCTCCTATTTCCTCGAGTAAAGGTGTCCTTTTTATGTCCCCAAAGCGAAACACCTTTCTATCACAATCCAAAAATAAAATTTCAGCCTTTATGATCTTGTTGTTAGGTAGAATGTCTAGGAGGGAAGGTTTCATAGATACTTTCCGAGAAGAGCATGATCGCAGGAATGGAGATCTCCCCACCAATTCAACAACTTGGGGTGGATGTTGGTGACCATGCCGAATTAGGGACACCGTGCCTCAGTTTCTGCAAAGCAAAAGGTTAGGGCCTTTTCCCCCACCAGACTCAACTATTTAACATCAATAATTAGCATAAGAGGTATTTAGTTCTCCAAATAAATGCATCGAATGTTGTAGTGTCCTTTTGGGTTTCAAGGAAACCCAGGGACAAGGCTATCTTAAAGTGTCTTTACACAGAAAACATAACTGACTCGACTATGTTTGACCATGATGCATGCATAATTTTAAAGGAAAATCGTTTCTATAGGGTATTAGACTCGGTACCCTTGAGCAGACAACTCAAGAGAGAAAGGCACGGAACTGTCGACGACACCACTGATCGACTAATTTCACCAAAAATATGCCTTCACCAAATTTAGGGTGTGATAATATTGGAAGGGCGTAACGACTCATTATAAACGTTGCTCTGGTATTTTATTTGGATCGAGTGGAATATGATGTACAAAAATGCAATACAATAATTAAAAAATTGCCATGTATTGTCACGTTCATAAAATAATAATTACAATAATTGCTCATAATTACAACTGTATTGAAGGAATGCGGTAAAAGAAAGAATTAAAGAAAAGAAACAAAGAGCCAAGTTAGTTTCGTAGTAGAGAAGATATATAAGACATTAAGTAAAGGTAATAAGAAGCAACAAAGTCACAACTAACATGAAATGGTAAAAGCCTAAAGAATTCCTCAGCAGAGTCGCCATGTTGTCGATACCCCCAATTATGGAAAAATCGGGTTTACGATATTTTGGGCGGAATAGGCGTCAAATTAAGGCTAAAATTGAAAGGAAATGAGGCTGTGTTTGAAATGGAAAGAATAGCCAATTTCCCTCCATTTTATTTTATAAAAATAGTAATAATGATTTTAAAAATAAATTAAAAACACTTAGTCAACTAATACTATATAAATATTAATCTAATAATGCTTGAAATAAGTTTATGATTATAAAAATGCAATTAATCCTAATGTAGGCTATAATTATAATTATATGCAATTTAGTCTTTAAATACCAAATAAATTTGTAAAAATATGCAAAAATCACCTTAATTATATTTTGGTGTATATATGAGAACAAAAATAAATCATTCACCAAAATTATAATTGTGGGAATAATTATTGGATTTTGAAATGATAAATCACATAAAATTTGATCTTGAAATATTTAAAATATTAGGAAAAAATACCAAAATTCTTGGGCATGATCATATATGCATGTATATACTATTTTAAATGTACTTTGTATATAAAAAATATTTAGGAAAAATTGGGTATCAATAGTGACAACATGGTATCAAAGCACTAGGTTCACGTAGATCTCACAAGTTATAGGCAAACCTAATAGAAACTTGTAGTTCGGTACAAAGACGTATGTATTTATCTTTGAGAGGCTACAGGGTATTAGGAAAGACTACTCTTAGTTCATCTCCTATCGTGCAGTGATTGGTATACTAAATTTCCCCCTTCTATTATTTCATAGATGGAGAGGACATGCACGACTGATGTTCCAGATCCGGGCGGGGCCGCTCCCATTGTTTGTAGAGGTCGAGGCAGAGGTTGGGGGAGGGCACCAACCAATGGTAGGGGACGAGGGTGTGCCAGAGCTATTCCGGTACCACCACTAGCAAATCCAACGGAAGATCTTATCATTGAGGAGCAGGGCGATGTCCCTATAGCTGAGCCAATCCTGTCGGACTTTATGACACCACTAGATTTTCAGGAGGTCGTGGGCTGTATGGTGCGATTCATGGGTACTAAGACTCTGGCTAGTTTATTTCCAACAGATCCAGCTACCTCGCAGGCTGGACGGGGAGCACATACCCCTACTGCTCAGGCTCCTAGTCATGAAGTTGTAGTGTATCAGACATCGGGTGCACTATCCACATAGGGAGCCCAACCAGTTGTCGTAGAAGTGCCCCAAACCAGACCAGCAACGCATGGTAACCCACAGAAGCTATTGGACAGATGGACTAGACTTCACCCTTCGGTCTTTGGAGGTGACCATCATGAGGATGCTCATGACTTCATCGATAGGTGTTGGGACAAACTCCACAACATGAGGATACTAGAGTCATGTGCAGTTGACTTCACTACTTTCCATCTGGAGGGCAGGGCTCGTAGATGGTAGCATTCCTATGTTCTTGGTAGGCCAACAGGTTCACCTCCCACCACTTGTGGTCAGTTTGCACAGTTATTCTTGGATAGGTACATTTCGCCCTATGATACAGAGGAGTTGGGGTATCTACTTGAGCATCTGTGGTAGGGTCAAATATCTTTGACCGATTATGAGGCGAGGTTTTCCGAGTTATCTTGCCATGCACTCATGGTACTTCCCTGTAGATGTAGAGAGACTGAGGAGGTTTGTTGTGGGGTTGTGATTACTGCGATTTTACCATGTTTTATGCCCATACTAGCCTATGCTTTGTGTATTAATTGCCATAAATAGTCCTAAAATGCTTACAAGTTGCACATGATTGCAGGTTTCAGTGACAAGATGATAGATGTCAAAAATTGGCTCAAAACGTAGTGGAACCTGCCATGTGTCAAAGAATAAGTGAAGTGGGGATAAGAGGACCTAGTGCAGACCGCACTATTTTGTCACGCGGATGCACTAGGAGATTTATAGAGTACATAATTCAAGGTGGTCATGCACGGTCCGTGCTCCTTATCATGCGGTCCATGCTTGTGAAGATTCATCAACCTGAAAGTCAAGGCAAGACCCCGCGCGGCCACGCTACAAATTAGTGCAGTCCGCGTGGGTGAGATTCAGAGAGATTGCCAGTTGCCAGAGTCCTTCCACCGGGTCACGCCTGATTTATGAGCGGTCCGTGCCTATCAGCCTGTGCGGCCGCGCTATGTTCTTGTGTGGTCTGTGCCCCACAACTTCAGTGAAGAAAGAATTGCAAGTCAAAAAGCCTACATGGCCGCGCAGACCCCGTAGGGGTATTTTTGTCTAATTTTTTCAATGTAGTATAAATATAATATTTTACCATTTTTAGGTTAAGGTTTGTACACCTGATAGCTGCTGCACTCGTGAGACATTTATATTAGCCTAATTTAGGCATTTTGAGGTTATTTCATCTTAGATTCTTGTAGTTTAACATTAGTAATTAATTAATATAGTTATTTCATCTTCTATTTTGTCAGTTTCTTCTATAATTATGTCTAGCTAAACCCATTATCTAGGATTGTGGCTCAGCCCAAATATGGGTAATTGATGGGTGTTGCTTATTAATGATAGATTGATATTCGGTGATTGTTATTTGGATCAATTTTATGGTTTAATTAAGGATTGGTTGTTGCAAACACTTATTCTAGCTTAGTACGTTTTGACCTTTCTTGAGAAAGAGAGTCTATGACCCCAAAATGGACCTAACAAGGAATTGGGATGGACCCATGAGAAATGGTAGTCCTAATAAACGGGTTAAACCTCGAGAGAGTAATCACCCTACTTGAACCCTAGTTGCTTGGTCTAATTGGCCTACCAAATTGGTCTTGAGAGAGTCAATTAGGGAAAATCGCTCTCTCTACCGAGAGGTGTGAGAGTGGGTACAATTGTGCAACAGTTATAACATTGATCCCAAATATGTCAATCTATTATTAGTAGTTTATACCTGTGAGTTAACCACCTAGGTGATGCAATGACCTTAGTGCCTTTCTCTATACTAATTAAATCTTAGAAAATATTTCTCTTAGCATAATTTAGTCTTATTCTTAGTTGATAATAGTAGTGATAACAAGAAAATCCAAAAATGTTAGAAGTATAATTAAAATCACAAACTCATTCCTAGTCTACACAAATACACAACTTCATTCCAAGCTCCCTGTGAAAAATCGACCCCGATACCATTATTCGGGTAAAAGTCTTAGCACTTGCTCTTCCTACCGTATTGTAAGGTTGAGTTTGCCGCGATCACTTTTTGGCACCGTTGTCGGGGAGGTTACGTTGGTTACTATTTGTGTAGCTAGTTTTGTGTTTTGCTTCTCTTTCCTTCTCTTTACTAACATTACTTGTGTCATTCTATCAGGTACACATGGTTCTAAATGGAAATGTCCCTCTTGAAAATGTGGTCGTAGGGGAGGAGGTTGACGATGTTGAGCAAGATGAGCTCCCGACACCTCAAGTACCACGTAGAGGTAGAAATGCCAATGCTAATCCAAATGGTCAAATCCCAGACCCTCCTCCGCCTCCACCAAGAGTAGCTCCAAGGGTCCTTCCAAACTAGGGTTATGCAAGTGCCATAGTTCCTCCCCGAATCCGGGCGGGAATTTTCAAATCACCAATGTCATGTTGACGCTTCTCGAGCAAAGAGGGGTTTTAGGTGCGTCTCCGAACAAAATGCATACAAGCACTTGAAGGGGTTCGTAAATACCTTTTGGGGGAGTAAACAAACCAATATGTTAGAGGATGCTTTGAGATTGAGGCTTTTCCCGTTCTCTCCTCGGGGTAAAACATTGGATTGGTTAGAAAGGCTTCCAAAATTCCATCACAACGTGGGATGAATTGGCAGACAAGTTCATTCCCAAGTTCTTTTCTCCAAGTCACATTGCGGCGCACCGTGATGAGATTTTTGGTTTCAAACAAGAGCTAACAGAACGTTTACATTAAATATGGGAGAGATTAAGAACTATGGTAAATGAGTGTCCAAATAATGATATGTATGGTGTGATGATTCAATAAACGTTCTATAGGGACATCAACACAACTACCCAATGTTTTGTGAACCAATAGGTAGGTAGAAATTTTATGAAGCTCTCATACAATGAAGCTTGTGATGTGTTAGATGAAATGGTTGATACTTCTTCGGCATTGCAAAGCTGGCCAAATGTTCCTCAAGTTAATCCTAATGTCATATAATTTCGTAAGAAGTTGCATGATCATGGCCAAGTAATTGCCAAACTTACAACAAAATTGAATCAATTGGCGAAGGCGCAATTGGAACAAGTTCAAAACCCGCACCAAGTCAATGCCATGGAAGGAGTGATATGTTGAAAAGAAGGCAAAGAGGGAAACAACCTCAAGGAAATTGTGACGACTACGATGATGGTGGTGGTTATTCAAATGATTTCTATTATAAGCAAAGTGAGGATTGTCAATATGTCAACAATTACCAAGGAAATAGAGGAATCCAAGGCAATCAACAATGGTGATCCCAAGGGTATTGGGGCAATCAATAAGGAGGCGAAAATTGGAATAACTATAATCAACAACAAGGTGGTGAAAATGAGAATGGGAATAACCATAACAACATTGGGAAATTCAAGGTAAAAATGGTGGAAATTAGATCGGAAACAACAACAATTGGAACAACAACAATGGTCAAGCAGTGTGGAACAAAAATGGCGATCAAGGTAATCGGGGTCAAGGCTTTCAAAGGCCTCTAATGTTTCAACAACCGAACCACCCTCCCCCATTTGCCACTCAAGGCCCGAGCTCTTCAGGGAACGAATTGGGTAGAATTGTTAATATGTTTGAACAAATGATGAAAAAGAACCAAGATTCTAATACGCAATTTGCCTCTTACAATACATTTATTCGGAACTTGGAAGTACAACTATGACAACTTTCTCAAGCTTTGAAAACTCGCCCCAATGGTGCGCTACCAAGTTATAGGGTAGTAAACCAAAAGGTGGTAACACCAACCAAGTGATGGCTCTCACAAAAAAACGGGAGAGACGATGTTATGTATGCCTCAAGAGAATAGTGTGTTGTGGATATTGATGCTGAGTTGCATGATGCTAATGAACCGTCAAATGCTAATGATGTTGTTGAAACAACTACAAACCATGTGTGCGAATTTATATCGATGAGGAGGTCGGGGAAGAAACTCAAGATGTCGTGAACCCGTCTAGGGAACACGTTATTGACATACCCGAGCCTGTGATGCCCAAAGGCAAGGCACCTTTGCCTAGGCCCCCTTTGATGTATCCTCGTCGGTTAGCTAATAACAAAAGTGACAACCAATTTAAGAAATTCATTGAGATAACGAATAGTTTGACTATCAATATGCCTTTGATGGAAGCACTCGAGCAAATTCCGGGATATGCAAAATTCATGAAGGATTTGGTTAAAAAACGAAATCATGGAGTGTGAGACAATCAAGATGACCCATCAAGTGAGCACAATTCTACACTCCATGGCTCCTAAACTTGAAGGCCACGGCGCATTCACTATCCCATGGACCATTGGAAGCGCCGACTTTGAAAAATCCCTTTGTTACTTCGGGGCAAGTATCAACTTAATGTCGTATTCTATCTTCAAGACTTTTGTAATCGGACAACCTCGCTCGAATTCAATAAGGCTCCAAATGGTGGATAGGTCAATGAAGCGGCCTTTTGGTACAATCAATGACGTCCTTGTGTGTGTGGATAAATTCATCTTGTACTAGATTGTGAGGTTGACTTTGAAGTTCAAATTGTCCTTGGTAGACCTTTCTTAGCTACGGGGAAGGCTTTGGTCGATCTCAAGGCAAGAGGGTTGAACTTCCATGTTGGTGATGAAAATGTGGTTTTCCCAGTTTGCATGCCCACGAAGCAACCTAATAGCATCGATGTGTGTTCCTTTGCTGACATTTTCATGAATATGATAATAGATGAGACATGTTATATTATGAATGTTGAAGATCCACTTGTGTCCGCACCTCTAGACAATGAAATAAATGATGATTCAAGTAAGGTGATGTGGATAGATGCTTTGCATGCCATGGAATTGGGTGAACCCAGACAATTTTCCTTGGACCTTGATCAATGGGAATCCCTTCTAGATAAGACAACAAATGAGGTCTCTCCATTGTTAGCAATTAAACAAACGGTTCCTCACATGTGTCTCATAATTGTTGAGCCCGATGCTCTCTTGAAGGATGATGCAAAACTGTGTTTGGAATATGAACATGGGTTAGATGATGCGATATAAAAAGTGGTGATGTGCACATCTCTCGTCAATCCTTGGTTTCTCCCGGATCATTTTAGGCATATGAAGGATGACAAGACCTTAATGGAAAACTTTCATGATGTGTGGTGTCCCATACATCCAGCTCCAGGTCGGCAGGGCTACAAAAGGATGGATTTTGAACAAAGTACCGCAACAAGATCACTATCCGCTGCCATTTATTGACAAAATGCTAAATCATCTTGGAGTGCGTGCTTTTTACTATTTCTTGGAGAGTTTGATGAGAGACACATGGTGGCGTGTCCTGAATTGAGAGGATATGATGGTAACATGCATCGTGCTGCGATGTTAAATAAGGCGCTTCTTGGGAGGCAATCCATATCTTTTTCTTTTTCTTTGATTTCTTTGTAGATTAGGATTTTTGAGCTCATAGATTATGAGATGTTGCAGGAAAAATGATGAACTAGTGCAGGACAAAAGCAAAAAAAAAATACCAAGTCTCTAATGTTTGCCCATGCAGCCGCCTACCAAACAAGTGTGGACCGGGTAGGCTGGTGCATTGGGTGTTACCTCTCTAATGTTTTCAATGTAGCTGTGTAGTATTTTTGTGCGGTCCGCATAGGGATCCCAGTTCAATATGAAGGAATGAAATTAAGCGCGGTCTGCGCCCAATTTCTATGCGGCTGCACAGGAGGTAGGCGAAAGGTCCCAAAGTTTTCTATAAATATAGACCCAAGGCCTCATTCTACCCTTTTCGCTATCTGACTTCCTAAGTTCATTTTCTGCTGTTCATCCGAATCCCTTGTATTATATACCTTTGATTCATCACATTTTCTAGTAAAAATTCTTGCAAATTACATTTTTTAGTGTGTATTTACAATAATTTTAGTTGTTTCTCAGTAGTGTAACTTCTTATTCTCTTCCATTCTTTGGTTTAACTGTTAGGTTAGATTTTATTTGTTAATTTTTAACAATGGGCATGAATTTATATGTAATTAACTGAGTAGGGACAATTAGGACCCATAATTTCATAAAAATTGGACTCACATGAATATCCCTAACTCAATTAAATTTCTAAGCCATGTGCGGCCGCGCACCATTTTTGCGCGGTCCGCATCACATTTTTGTGCGGTCTACGCTGGCCCAATGCGGCCGCGATCCAAATCAGAGTGGACCGTGTTGGGGAGATTCAGAAAGGGTGATATTGGATCATTGTCAAGTGCACTCCACGCTCTACACAGTCCGTGCTACCCCAGCGCGACCGCGTGACTCGTTTGCGCGGTCTGCGCCCTTTATTCTGCAGTGCAACTATCTCATCCTATTCACAACATGTGATTAAACTAACAATGTTAGACTTGTATTCTTTGCAGATCATGGTTAAGAAACAAAGAGGAAAAGAACAATAACAACCCGGGAGGGGTGGTTCCTCCCGAGTGGGAAAAGAAAAGTAGATTGTTAAGCTCACTCCCCAAACTCAGGAGAATATCAAAAAGACCTGAAAGATGATATGGGAAGTTGATAAAGCTACGTCACACTTTTCGGGGAGTGAGTATAGACCATCCTCGAGCATCACTTCAGAAGCTGGTCCCACTAACATGTGTCTCACGCTCAAATTCCATAACTCCCCTTCGCCTTCACTCACCTCCAAAAGACCGGTAAACATAGTTTCAGACTCGTCTGGTGAGTCTGTAGCTAGAAGTGAAGAGTAATACTCCACCTCCCCCACCACTTCATTATCCTGGGAGAGTGGAAATATATGGTGATGGGGGGGGGGGGGGGAACCCCTAGTCAGGGGATTTGATAGAACAAGAAAGCTTGAAGCTTGGAACGATATATTTGTGAGTGAGATTGCGTTCCATAAATTTAGAGAGTGGTGGCCCGTTAGGAAGTTCATCCTGGAAAGGCAATTCATTGACAATGATCTTCTTCCTATCAACCCTAAGGGGCAAGTAAAATTTCATACTAGAGATGGTTGGGTTTCATCAAGGAGAGGTGTATTGACACCAATGAGCATATGGTGAAGGATTTCTATTATACTGTGGCTCATGTGGTTAAGGACAAAAAGGCAATGCAAGTGCGGGACAAGATGGTGTTGTTTGGTGGGAAATCATTGAATGAATATTTGGGGTTCAAAGAGGAGAATGAATCTTAATACTTGGCAAAACTCGCAATGGGTGAAGAGGTACGTCCTTGGTTGGCCGATTACTTGGAAGCCCGGGCACAACTCTTAAATGGCTGAAAGCATGAGAGAGGATTCTGCGGAATACTATCAATTTTGAAGCAAAAGGTTGGTTGACATTCGTTTTTAGCAGACTTGACCCCTCCACACATGATCACTCAGTTCCTTTAGCGCGAGCTGTACTTATGGCATCTATCATGGCCGGGCTTCCATTCAATGTGGGCAAATTAATCTCCAGGGTGATATCTGTGGTCGGACAGGAGACCAACACCAACTACCCCTTCCCGAACACTTTATCCTTATATTTGGAGATTTGGAGGTGAAGAAAAAACGGTTGATGTCAAGGCAAAACCGGTGGCCTCCTATTCTTGGTATGGCCAGTTGGGTTTTGACAACACAAAGTCCAAAAAGTATCAGCCACCCACCTTTACCCTACCTCACCAGTCTTAAGAGCCAGCTGTGATTGAGCTTCCTATTAAGGCATCCTCCATCCATGCTAGTACAGCCGGTGAGACATTGCCCCTAGCTCATTCTTCGGTAGTTGGTCCTTCTACTTTAGTTGACCCGGCAATCCCTTCTTCAAAGACTCACTGGTTCTCTACCCACCAGCTCAATCAGTCTTCGTCCAATTTGAACAGCTAGATGTCAACTGCGACATCCAACTTGTCCACCTTGGCTACGACAGTTGAGGCACAGTCAGATCTAGCCATAGTCCAGATTTCTCCTTCCATTGAGGAGACATTAAAGAAGCTCCTGGCCAAGAGGGAGAATATTTTAGAGATCCAGGTCGACTTGACTATAGTGGTAGCCTCGCATGGCCAGGCTTTGAATGAGCTTTCTAAGGAACATAAGAAAACGAGAGAGTCGAGGGCCTCTCAAGAGTCGGTAAGGAAGCTACGGGCAGATGTGAACAAGATTTTGGTGGACTAGATGCCATTAGACTTGCTATTGAGGGATCCAACTCTAGATCCAGCAGAAGCTCAGGCATTTCGGGAGGAGGACTGTAGGAACCGAAGGAAGAAGAGGAAGCTTCCTGGCATCGCAGGTGTTGTGATAGAGGTGTCACAGGTTAGTGAGGGTACCTCTAGTGCTCCAGCAGATGTTCAACCGGTCCATGACCCAACCCTTGTCCCACTACCAGAGCAGTAGGAGGCAGGAGACCAGTCCGAGGTCCCTACTACTATAGAGGATCAGGGGACCATTGTTCAGCCTATGTAGATGGATCAAGCTTGAGGAGCCATTCTATATCCTTTATCTCTGTTTTTTTGTGCTTATTTTTATAGTTAGTATTGGAGACAATGCCAACTTTTATTCGTGGGGGTATAAACAACTATTTTGGTTCTGATACACTTGGATGAATGTACATATTTAGTTGATTGATAGTTTACATTTTGGATTTGACAGTTAGCCTGTATATAAATTTTGATTTTGGCTACGTCTCTACTTTTATACATATTCATTCGGTTTTTATGTTTTCTTTAAAAAAATTATTTTTACCTTAGTAGTGAGGCTCGTAGCCTTTTGTTTTGGTTTTGGCATTTTCAATAAGCCCTTGGTTTTCTTAATGCAACAGTTCTTTCCAAGGGTAATGTGTTGTGCGAATCGGGTGGCTCTTCCCAATGATAGATGGCGTGACAACCTTCTAAAGGGTTTGAGTCCATTTTTTATTTTTCTTCTATTAATTTTCAATATTTCGTAGTTAAGGGGACCTCAGGCAAGCTTCACTTGGTCATAACACATTTGCCTTTGATCCCACGGTCAAATACATAATGTTGTGTTTATGGTGGTGAAAGTAATGGCCTTGATACTCTTGTGTTAACCAAACAATCATCATATGGTCGTGTGGGGGCCATTGTGCGCTTGAATCGTAACTAAGGTCATTGTGGGACCTCAAATCGATATCTTTAGCAATCCTTGAGTGTTTTTACTGAGAATTCGAATACTGAGTCTATGTTCCAAACTAATGGTCCAGAACTTGCCCCGAGTGTTTGTAGAGGCAAAATCCAAGGTAAAATTTGTATTAATAAGTAATTATAGGTTCTCCTTGATCCCAAAATGCTAAGATTGAACAATTCCATGACCTAATAATGAAATGATCCCTAGTTAACCCCTTTAAGCCTTAAACCATATTATTTAAAGAACCAAAGCTACAAGCATATACCTGTCACACCTCCCTTTTTCATACTACTTTACCTGCGAGAGCGTAGAGGAGTTTTTCCAATTTAAGGACAGTCGGAACGAGATTAATTATTTAAGTTTTCAGAGTCGCCACTTGAGAATATAATGGTGTCCCATGTTACCCGTTGATTCCCGAACGGAGGAAATTTTGACTCTGTTACAGTCCGGGAACTAGAAATCCGGATAAGGAATTCTGTTAACCCGGGAGAAAGAGTTAGGCAGTCACAAATTCTGTGGTTATAGAACGGTCGCTCAACTGTTGTATTCATTTTTATCCGATTCCAATTATATGTTTTTAATTATGTTCATTAGTGTTTTGCTTTTTAATTTTAAAGAATTGCAACATCATGAAAGTGCGTTCCTTAACCACACCGTACCGGTACGCCTGTGGCTTTAGATACATTTCGACTTCGCTGAGAGTAAGATTTGGGTCACATAAATGTGCACCTGTACTTGAGAATGTATATTAAAATTGTGCCTACGGTATCTATTTCTTTTTACTTTGGGAATGATCGTGGAATTAGCTAAACGGTCATTCGGAGTCTAAAAATAGTATAACAATTATTTGAGGGCCCCGTGTTTTTTGGCAAATAACGAGGTTCATCACATTATATTTTTAGAGGTCCAACCTATTGTGTGCTATTGTTTTCTATCACTATTTTTTCCTTAACTAACATAACTATTAATGCAGTTTTATTGTATATTCTATTCACATCCAGGCCACTACATATTTTGGGCCTGGAAATCGTGTTCAACACAAGGAGAATGCACAGAAGTGCATTGGGCTAAATAGAGCCCAATTCATAATTTCAAGCTCATTTTTATATATCTGGAAGCCATCAATTGAATCTGGCTACTTTACCTGATCACGCCCAAATTATTAACCAAATCCAAAACATGTTTAAACATTCTATTCAGGCTTTTTATATATGTACACAAGTATTACAATTTCAGTATCAGAATTTTACTAAATAAATAACACTAATTTCATTTATATACTACTGTCCAGTTACCAGATTAATTAGGTGAAGTTTATTAATCGAAAACGTGTACTTATTCAACGCAAAAATTACCTTACTATTTCTAAATCTGCAATTTCTGAACTAGATAAACAGTCGACATATTTAATCCTGAACTTCATTCATATTTGATTTCTGTTTCTTATGGTAAACGAGTTCTATTGTAATGTGGCTAGTGTGGTTATGGACACAAAGGCGATGCAAGTGCGGGATAAGATGGTGTTGTTTGGTGGGAAATCATTGAATGAATATTTGGGGTTCAAAGAGGAGGATGAATATGAATACTTGGCAAAGCTCGCAATGGGTGAAGAGGTGCGTCCTTGGTTGGCCGATTACTTGGCAGCCCGGGCACTATTCTTAAATGGCTGAAGGCATGATAGAGGATTCTGTAGAATACTATTAGTGTTGAAGCAAAAGGTTGGTTGACATTCATTTGTAGCAGACTTGACCCCTCCACGCATGATAACTCAGTTCCTTTAGCCCGGGCTATACTTGTGGCATCTATCATGATCGAGCTTCCTATCAATGTGGGAAAAATAATCTCCAGGGTGATCTCTGTGGTCGGACAGGAGACCAACATAAACTACCCCTTCCCGAACACTTTATCCTTATATTTGGAGATTTGGAGGTGAAGAAAAAACGGTTGATGTCAAGGCAAAATCGGTGGTCTCCTATTCATGGTATGGCCAATTGGGTTCTGACAACCCAAAGTCCAAAAAGTATCACCCACCCACCTTTACCCTACCTGACCAGTCTTAGGAGCCAGCTGTGATTGATCTTTCTATTAAGCTAGCCACCATCAATGCTAGTACAGCCGGTGAGACATTGCCCCTGGCTCCTTCTTTGGTAATTGGTCTGTCTACTTTAATTGACCCGGCAGTCCCTTCTTCAAAGACTCACCGGTTCACTATCCACCAGCTCAATTAGTCTTCGTCCAGTTTGAACAACTAGATGTCAGCTGCGACATCCAACTTGTCCACCTTGGATACTATAGTTGAGGCGCAGTCAGCTCTAGCCACAGTCCAGATTACTCCTTCCATTGAGGAGACATTGAAGAAGCTCCTGGCCAAAAGGGAGAAGATTTAGAGACCAGTTCGACTTGACAACAGCGGTAGCCTCACATGGCAAGGCTTTGAATGAGCTTTCCAAGGAACATAAGAAGACGAGAGAGTCGAGGGCCTCTTAGGAGTCGGTGAAGAAGCTGCGGGCAGATGTGGACAAGATTTTGGCGGACCAGATGCCATTAGACTTGCTATTAAGGGATCCAACTCTAGATCCAGCCGCAGCTCAGCCACATTAGGAGGAGGACCGTTGGCACCCAAGGAAAAAGAGGAAGCTTCCTAGGATTGCAAGTGTTGTGATAGAGGTGTCACAGGTTAGTGAGGGTACCTCTAGTGCTCCAGTAGATGTTCAACCGGTATATGACCCGGCCCTTGTCCCAATACCAGAGCAGCGGGATGTAGTAGACTAGTTTGACGTCCTTGCTACTACAGAGGATCAGGGGAGCTATTCCATATCCTTTCTCTCTGCTTTTTGTGCTTATTTTTTTAGTTAGTATTGGAGACAATGCCAACTTTTATTCGTGGAGGTATAAACTACTATTTTGGTTCTGATACATTTGGATGACTGTACATATTTAGTTGATAGCTAGTTTATATTTTTGAATTTGACAGTTAGCCTGTATATAAATTTTGATTTTCGCTACTTCTCTACTTTTATGTATATATTCATCCCCGTTGTATATTCTACTACCCTTTTGTACATATTCATTCGATTTTGCTATTTTCATTAAAATAAGTATTATTTTTACCTTAGTAGTGAGGATCATAGCCTTTTGTTTTGGTTTTTGGCATTTTCAATAAGCCCTTGGTTTTCTTAATGCCACGGTTCTTTCCAAGGGTAATGTGTTGTGCGAATCGGGTGGCTCTTCCCAATGATAGATGGCGTGACAACCTTCTTAAGGGTTTGAGTCCGTTTTTTGATTTTTCTTCTACAAATTTTCAATATTTCATATTTAAGGGGACCTCATGCAAGCTTCACTTGGTCATAACACATTTGCCTTTGATCCTATTGTCAAAGACATAATGTTGTGTTTAGGGTGGTGAGAGAAATGGCCTTGAGACTCTTGTGTTAACCAAACAATCATCATATGGTCATGTGGGGGCCATTGTGCGCTTGAATCGTAACTAAGGTCATTGTGGGACCTCGAATCGATGTCTTTAGCAATCCTTGAGTGTTTTTGGTAAACATTCGAGTTGTGAGTCTATGCTCCAAGCTGATGGTCTAGAACTTGCCCGGAGTGTTTGTAGAGGTAAAATCGTAGGTGAAATTTGTATTAATAAGTAAGTATAGGCTCTCCTTGTTCCCAAAATGCTAAGATTGAACAATTCCATGACCTAACAATGAAATGATTTCTAGTTAACCATTTTGAGCCTTAAACTGTATTCTTTAAAGAACCAAAGCTACAAGCATATACCTGTCACACCTCCCTTTTTCATACTACTTTACCTGCGATGGCGTAGAGGAGTTTTTCCAATTTAAGGACAGTCGGAACGAGATTAATTATTTAAGTTTTCAAAGTCGCACTTGAGAATATAATGGTGTCCCAAGTTACCAGTTGAATCCCGAATTGAGGAAAGTTTGACTCTGTTATAGTCCGGGAACTAGAAATCTGGATAAGGAATTTTGTTAACCCGGGAGAAGGTGTTAGGCACTCCCGAATTCTGTGGTTCTAGAACGGTCACTCAACTGTTGTATTCGTTTTCATCTGACTCCAATTATATGTTTTTAATTATGTGCATTAGTGTTTTGCTTTTTAATTTTAAAGAATTGCAACATCGTGAAAATGCGTTCCTTAACCATACCGTACCAGTACGCCTGTGACTTTAGATACATTTTGACTTTGCTGAGAGTAGGATTTGGGTCACATAAATGTGAACCGTTACTTGAGAATGTATATTAAAATTGTTCCTACGGTATATATTTCCTTTTACTTTGGGAAACACCGTGGAATTACTAAACGGTCCTTCCGAGCCTAAACATAGTATAACAATTATTTTTGGGCCCCGTGTTTTTTAGCAAATAACGAGGATCATCTCATTATATCTTTAAAGGACGAACCTATTGTGTGCTATTGTTTTCTATTAATATTTTTTACTTAACTAACATAACTATTAATGCAATTTTATTGTATATTCCATTCACATCCAGGCTACTACATGTTTTGGGCCTGGAAATCGTGTTCAACACAAGGAGAATGCTAAGAAGTGCATTAGGCTAATTAGAGCCCAATTCATAATTTTAGGCTCATTTTGATAGATCTGGAAGCCATCTATTGAATCTGGCTTCTTTGCCTGATCACGCCCAAATTATTAACCAAATCTAAAACATGCATAAACATTCTATTCAGGCTATTTATATATGTACACGAGTATTACAATTTTAGTATCAGAACATTACTAAAAAAATTAATACTTATTTCATTTATATACTACTGTCCAGTTACCAGATTAATTAGGTTACGTTTATTAATCGAAAACGTGTACTTATTCAACGCAAAAATTACCTTACTATTTCTAAATCTAGAATTTCTGAACTAGATAAACAGTTGATATACTTAATCCCGAACTTCATTCATATTTGATTTTTGTTTCATATCTGGTTTCAGAATTTAACTTTGAGTTATTAAGCTAATTTAAATGGCTAAGAATCATAAATGGTAATATTGGATGCTTTTCTTATTAACAAATACTGATTCAGAACTTAACTAATAAGAGTACTTTAATGTTTTTATATTACATTTCTAGTTTGAAAACGGATGAACATTTATAAGTAAATTGAGTAAATTTTAATCGGTTTTTTAATCTATGATCTAGGTGATCATTTTTTACTTATCTACTTAATATTATCCTATATTAACATTTAAACTAACTACTCTAAAGAATCACTAGGTTCAGTTAAGAATTTACACAGTCCAAGTCCATAATATACATAAAATCCTAACAAATTACATAGATCTAGTATTATATATCTATAACATGAATAGAATCAGAAGTAACAGAAAAACTAATGATAATTTCATATCTTCAACAGCCTTAATTACATCCTCGAAGATTAGGAGTGTACCTGGTCAAATGGAGAAGGAAACCCGATGAGTTCTAAGGTTGTAAGGAAGAAGAAGATCAGCAAAAGGCAGGAATTCAAGCAATAACAACAATAACACCACAATATCACAGCAAGAGGCTCGAATTCACTATAAATACCCAACAACTTCAACCAAACATTGCAGAACAGTAGACTAAAAACATCAGGAGTCAAGAGTTCTCTACTCGAATGGCAATTAAACCAATTAAGCAGTAGTAGAACACAATTTCTATGTATTTTTAGACTTATCAAATTTCTGAACCTTATTAATTGTGGCGTAAAGAGGCCTATTTATAGAGCAATATGGGAAGGAAATTTGAAATTAATATTCAGATTTCCCATCCCTGCTCTTTCAACTTATTTTTCAGTTTAGTCCACAAATTTTAACCGTGAATGACCCCTGCTAGAATGTTCTAGTGGCATCCACATGGTTCTAATTACTCCTAAATGTCTTTACTTCCCTCACTTGCAATTAATTTCTACTTATTAACCCTTTCACTATACATAATATACCCTTTATTGTTTGGTTAATTACACAAGAGCCAAGCAGCATTGCCTTTTATACCCCTACCCCTTTTATTTAATTATAAAATACCATTTTATCCCTTCCCTTTTAACCTCTGTGCTTTACTTTTATTTACCCGACCAACCCTTTAATCAATCAGACCCTTTTTAAAAGGTCAAAGTCAAAATTGGATTACACAAATAGCCACGACTAGATTGTCTCACAAACATAGTCAATTCAAGACTAATTAAACCTAATATTCAATTAGAAGGTCTAAGTCGCAGAAATAGCTAACATTGGGCATTCTTACAGACATAGCCAATTTAGGACTAATTACCTAGTTAACCCCTTAATTAATCAGAAATTCAAAAAAGTCAAAAGTCAAAATTGCATTGCAAAGATAGCCAACATTTGACATTCTTACAGATATAGCCATATTACGATTAAACACTCCATTAACAGGATTCAGAAGAACACGTTGATAATAGGTTGAATCCAATAAACAGAACACTCAATCATGAATTTAGATCTATGAAGTAAGAAACCTAAATGGCTACAAAGAATGTGATATAACTAGTGACCTTAATCAGAAAAAAAGATCATATAAGCATGTGAATCTAGAGTATAAGATCAGAAAATTACATAGTCAAGAAATTACGTACAAACAAAGAGGACTTAAGCATGAAACTGACTTATGTTATACTCAGGATGACAAGAAACGGACGAACAAAAAAGAATATAAAAAACAAGTATACATAGTAGAGAAAATTATGGGGTTTTGGGTACTCTTTTTTCGTGTGGTTTCCTTTTACTTTTTCTTTCTTTATTTCTTCTTTCTTCTTTTCTTCTTCTTTCTTTTCTTGTTCTTGATTTTCTGGCATCGGGAGTCCATAAGCCCTTTTCTTGGCTTTTGGAATTTCAAACAATCTCTTGTTGTGGTTCAAAGGTGGTGGTCGCCGGTTAGGGTTCCGGCGAGTTGTTTTTCTGGATTTGAACCAAATGAAGGGTTTTTAACCAAAACTAAGGTGATGTGGTGAAAGAGGAGAAGGAATGGGTTCGGGGGTGCGAAGGGTGAATGAAGAAGATGACCACACTGAACCACCGGTAGGGTTCCGTTGTATTTGAGTGGCGGCTCAGGTGGAAGGAAGAAAGAGAAAAGGGCGGCTAGGGGTTGAGTTACAAGACTAAAGGGGAGGGGAAATGAATCTTGAGATATACAAAATGGGGTTTTGATATATTTAACACTGACGGATGCATTTCATCAATTAGATTGGATCAAATAAACGGACGAGATTTAGTTAATATCACAGGACATCGTGTGATTTAATAAGGTTCTCAATTTCAACTGTTAGATAAACCAAACGAACGGTTATGATTATTTTAGACGAACAATGTCGTTTCATTTTTAGACAAACACTATTCCTGGGTCGTTTGAGCTATTAATCAACGACCCATTTAATTATTAAAATGGTGTCATTTGAATTATGTATAGGCAGGACGTCTTTTAGTTTTTGGTCCCGGTCTCATGTATTATCCATTCGGGCCACTAAATTGCCCAATTAATATTTTTGGTATATATTTTGCATTTCTTGTATTATCTCTTTTTATTTTCTTGTATTTTCATATTATGTATTTTTTATTTATTATTTTTTTCTGTATTTTTGTATTACTCCTGTATTTATTATTTCTTTGATTTTTCTTTGTAGTTTTTTTCTAATTTTATATAATTAAAGAGTAGTTTTCCTATTTTTGGTATTTTCTAATTAATACAAAAATATATTTCGTTTTAAATTTTTTTGCTTTATTTTCCTAAATTAAAAACACATACTGGTATTTCCACACAATTTATGAACAACTTTCCATACAAAAAAATCATTTTGAATATATTTTTGGAATAATTTGCTCGGGGCAAAAATAATATGCTCACAACTGCCCCTCTTTGCTCAGGAACATGCAGAGTTTCAGTGCAAAGATAAGTGAGCAATAATGAGGGATTTTTTCCCATTCTCATATCCCGTATGAAGCATTTTTGAAAGTTTTGACTGCACCCTGCTTCAGAGATTGCCTACATATCCTGGGCTAAACAGGAATCAGGTCAGTGTAGTTCAGGAATGTCTGGTAGTTGAGACTACTAGAGAGTTGTGATCTTATTGTTGTTTCTTGTTGTCACTGCCTGCTGATCTCCTTATTACACCGTGGTAAAAAGTAAGAAGCTAGCCTAAGCTATGCTCTATGATCTACAAAAATCTCATCTATATCTTCAAGCTTGTTCTTGTGTTGAACTTGTATCTTGCATAACTTTGACTGTGTCCATTCTTCAGGTGGTCTCCTGCGTACTTTTTAAAAAAAAAATGTATTCCCATGTTCTTCATGTGGGTGCCTGATTGCAACTTGCTTTGTAAAGAATTTTCTTGTTCTTCAGGTGGGCGCATGCTTACAACTTGCATTGAAATGTATTCCCTTGTTCTTCAGGTGGGTGCCTAATGTCAACTTGCTTTGAAATGTATTCCATTGTTCGTCATGTGGGCTCCTAATTACGACTTTCATTGAAATGTATTCCCTTGTTCTTCCGGTGGGTGCCTGATCTCAACTTACTTTGAAATGTATTCCCTTGTTCTTCCGGTGGGTGCCTGATCTCAACTTGATTTGAAATGTATTCCCTTGTTCTTCAGGTGGCGCCTGCTCACAACTTGCATTGAAATGTATTCCACTGTTCTTCAGGTGGGTGCCTTTTTATAACTTAAAACAAAGAAAAATTTTCTGCCCCAGTATGGTGCTTGGGTATAACATATTATTAAATATCAAAATTTAAAGAAGAATATCAAATAGTACTTCCTTTATTTTATAGGTGGGTGCCTACTTTCAATATGCAAAAGATATTACCTTATTATATAGGTAGGCACCTGCTTGCGAACTTGAAAAAGATATTCCCTTATTATTCAGGTGGATGCCTGCTTGCGAACATGAAAAAGATGTTCCCTTATTATTCAGGTGGATGCCTGCTTGCGAACTTGAAAAAGTATTCCCTTATTATTCAGGTGGTCGCTTGATTGCGAACTTGAAAACAATATTCCCTTATTATGCAGGTGGGCGCATGCTTCCAACTTAAAAAAGATATTCCCTTATTATTCAGGTGGGCGCCTGCTTGCGAACTTGAAAAAGATATTCCCTTATTATTCAGGTGGGTGCCTGCTTGCGAACTTGAAAAAGTATTCCCTTATTATTCCGGTGGGCACCTGATTGCAAATTTCTTGAAAAAGTATTCTCTTGTTATTTAGGTGGGGGCCTGACTGTGAACTTCTTGAAGAAGTATTCCCTTGTTATTCAGGTTGGCGCCTGATTGCGAACTTGAAAAAGATATTCCCTTATTATTCAGGTGGGCACCTGATTACAAACTTGAAAAAGTATTCCCTTATTATACAGGTGGGCTCCTGATTGCTACTTGAAAAAGTTATTCCCTTATTATTCAGGTGGGCGCCTGATTACGACTTTGAAAAAGATATTCCCTTATTATTCAGGTGGGCGCCTGATTGCGACTTGAAAAAGATATTCCCTTATTATTCAAGTTGGCGCATGATTGCGACTTTGAAAAAGATATTCCCTTATATTTTCAGGTGGGCGCCTGATTGCGAACTTCTTGAAAAAGATATTCCATTATTATTCAGGTGGGCGCCTGATTCCGACTTGAAAAAGATATTCGCTTATTATTCAGGTGGTCGCCTGATTGTGACTTTTAAAAAGATATTTCCTTATTATTCAGGTGGGCGCATGACTGCTAATTTGAAAAAGTATTCCCTTATTATTCAGGTAGGCGCCTGCTTGCGAACTTGAAAAATTATTCCCTTGTTTTTCAGGTAGGCGCCTGCTGTAATCTAAAAACAAAGAAAACTTTTCTGCCCTAGTTTGATAACTGGGTGTAACATGTTCACTTTTGAAATATAAGATTATAATTCCCTTATTATCTAGGTGGGTGCCTGATTACTAATTTTAAAATGAATTCCATCATCTATTGTTGCTTCTTTTGGACTATTTTCGTTTATTTTTCAAGTGGGTGCCTGATTGCTAAACTTTGGGCTCCCTTGTTATCCACATTGGTCTCATTCACTTTAAAGTGATTAGTAAGAATTTGAATCTTTTGTCTCTGTTCTAATCAAACAAAAACTTGTTAGTATAAAATGGTTGTTAGTTGCTGGCATTCTTGTTGGCCTTGCTTCCACTTTTGAATCTGCTCCATCTTGCTTCTTATATTGCCTTGCCATAACTTCTAGATGTCTTTGAACAATTCGTTGAAATCAACTTTTCCTTGTGACTCACTCTTGTTGTTTATTTTCCCTTTAACTTTTCCTCAATCTACATGATCGCCATATGACCTTTTGTTTCAATTGTCCTTTTATGAACCCCAGTCTCGTTTTGCCATATAACCGAGAAGCTCGTAATTAGCTTCGACTGACAATGTCTTATAGATAGATTTAAATAAAATGAAATGCAATGACCCCAAAGTTTTGAGGGTAGGAATACTTTCAATTATAAAAGGACGAGCGTTATCTGAGTGGGAAGGATTATTCCTTTCATCGTGCCATGCATTCGGATTAACAGACCCAGTTTGTCAAACAAAACAATTGTCACTTGCCAACTTTATTTCGCCATTCAAATTTCAACAAACCCAAACTTTGCTTGGTTTGCCGCTTTTCTTCTACAAAATCCTTTCTCACTTTCGCCTTATGGTGCCCGTGAGTGTTTTCACCAATAAGACTCTCTCATTTCATTTCTCTTAGCTCACATCACCTTACGGTGCCCGTGAGGGTTTTCACCAATAAGACTCTCTCATTTTAATTTTTATTATTTTCTTCATCATCTAATACCTGAGTGTTGTCCATAGCATGTCTTTCCTCACCTACTTGTACTGCAATTTTCTTGAAATTAATCAGAAGGTCTTTCTTTGGACTGTAATGTGGCTATTGGATGGGTTTTAGAAAGAAAGGTATGAAGGCTCAATTTTCACACTTGGGTTTCAAAATTACAACTATAGGAATCATATTCTCCACTATGATCATAACTTCTGCACCAGTTTCAATCTTTAGGGAACCTTGGACTTTCTTTCTGTTATGACTGAAACTTAATGAGGCTGCCTACGTACCCTTTTGAGATCAAGTCAAATCGTAGTTCGAATTATAAGATCGCTTTGTTGTTGCGATGTTCAATTCTTCCAAATTTTCTTCTTTTGCATTTTCTTTCTTTTCCTTTTTCTTTTGTCATTTTTCACATCTTTTTTTTTCATTTTTTTTTTCAATTTTTTTTTTCAATTTTTTTTTTATCTTTTTCTTTTCTTCTTTTCTTTGACATTTCATCATTTCGTTCCTGACTTCTTTGTTGATTCTGATAGAGGGGTATGAAAGAATAAAGTAAAAAGGCTTAAAGGGATAGCAATGGATAAAGTGTTTAGATAGCGAAATAAAATGCCTTCATTATTTCAATTTCAAAATATGTAAAATAGAATTAGATACATGAAAGAAATCATACATATTATCTTTTCACTGCGTCAGAGTTGATGGCCATCTCTACGTATTTTCCTCCTATGTCTGTTAAATATAATGCTCCATTAGACAACACCCGAGATACAACAAATGGACCTTGCCAATTAGGAGCGAACTTCCCTTTTGCCTCTTTTGAATGAGGTAAGATGCGCCTCAACACCAATTGTCCGACTTCAAATTTTCGCGGGCGTACTTTCTTGTTATATGCTCTGGCAATTCTTTGTTGATACAATTGTCCATGACATACTACTGCCAGTTTTTTCTTATCAATCAGACTCAATTGTTCTAGCCGGGCTTTTACCCATTCATCATCATCAATCTCTACCTCCACAATGATTCGAAGGGAGGATATTTCAACTTCTGTAGGTATCACTACCTTGGTGCCATACACTAATGAATAAGTGGTTGCACCTATCGAAGTGCGAACGGTAGTGCGATATCCCATCAAAGAAAAGGGTAATTTGTCATGCCATTGTCTTGATCCTTCCACCATTTTCCGAAGGATTTTCTTGATACTCTTATTTGCTGCTTCAACTGCTCCATTCGCCTTGGGACGATATGGTGTGGAATTGCGATGCACAATTTTAAACTTTTGACATGTCTCTGCTATCAAATAACTGTTAAGGTTAGCCCCATTATACTTAATAATCACCTTCGGAATTCCAAAACGGCAAATGATGTTTGCATGTACAAAATCAACCACTGCCTTCTTGGTTACCACTTTGAATGTCTTTGCCTCCACCCATTTAGTAAAATAATCAATGGCAACCAGAATAAACATGTGCCCATTATATGATGCTCGCTCTATTGGCCCAATGATATACATGCCCCAAATAACGTAAGTCCATAGTGCCAACATCGTATGCAACTCATATGACAGAGAATGAATCAAATCTCCATGTATCTGGCACTGATGACATTTGCGCATATAGCTGATACAATCTCGTTCCATAGTAAGCTAGTAATATCCAGCTCTGAGTATTTTCTTTGCTAGTACATACCCACTCATATGGGGTCAACAGACTCCTGCGTGTACCTCAGCCATAATTACGGGAGCCTACTTTGCATCTACCCATCTCAGCAAACCCAGATCTGGGTCCTTTTGTACAAAATCCCTCCACTAAAGAAACATCCGCTCGCCAATCGTCTTATGGTTCTCTTTTGGTCTCCTGCAGCTTGTGCCAGATATACCCCCATTTTGAGATAATCTTTAATGTCATGGAACCACGGTTCACCACCAAGTTCCTCTTCTACTATATTACAATAAGCATTCTAATCACGAACATGGATTTGTAACGGGTCCACATAAGCTTTATCCGGATAATGCAACATAGATGCTAGAGTGGCCAGAGCATCAGCAACCTCATTGTGTATTCTTGGGATATGCTTGAATTATATAGATTGAAACCGTTAGCATAGTTCATGTAGACACTGCTGGTATGGTATGAGTTTTAAATCCCGTGTTTCCCATTCTCCTTGAATTTGATGTACCAAGAGATCCGAGTCACGCATGACCAAAATCTCTTAAACACCCATATCTATAGCCATTCTCAATCCCAATATACATGCTACGTATTCGTCCATATTGTTAGTATAAAAGAAATGAAGTTGAGCGGTAACAAGGGAATGTTGACCTATCTCTGAAATAAGAACAGCTCCGATTCCAACACCTTTGTTATTAACAGCCTCATCAACATATAAATTCCAACCCGTATTTTCATCTTGTTCCAATTCTTCAATATTCATTGCTTTTTCATCAGGTAAATATTCTTTAAGTGGTTCATACTCGTCATGAACTGGATTTTTTGCTAAGTGATCGGCAACTGCTTTTGCTTTAATTGCAGTGCAAGTTACATAAATAATATCAAACTCTGTGAGTAGAATTATCCATTTAGCAAGCCTCTCTGTGGGCATAGGCTTCTGAAAGATGTACTTCAACGGGTCCAACCGGGATATGAAATAAGTGGTATAAGCTGACAAGTAGTGCTTCAATTTCATTGCCACCAAGGTCAAAGCACAACATGTTGAGTATATTTCACCTCGTAAGATGTGAATTTCTTGCTAAGATAATAAATTACCTGCTCCTTCTTTCCTGTTTTATCATGTTTCCCCAATACACAGCCGAAGGAACTGTCCAATACTCTCCTTGATCCCAAAATGCTAAGATTCAACAATTCCATGACCTAACAATGAAATGATCCTTTGTTAACCCCTTTGAGCCTTAAACCGTCATCTTTAAAGAACCAAAGCTACAAGCATATACATGTCATACCTTTCATACTACTTTACCCGCGAGGGCGTATAGGAGTTTTTCCAATTAAAGGAGAGTCGAAACGAGATTAATTATTTTAGTTTTTCAGAGTCACCACTTGATAATATAATGGTGTCCCAAGTCACCAGTTGAGTCCCGAACCGAGGAAAGTTTGACTCTATTACAGTCCGCGAACTTGAAATTCGGATAAGGAATTCTGTTAACTCCGGAGAAGGTGTTAGGCATTTCCGAATTCTGTGGTTCTAGCACGGTCAATCAATTGTTGTATTCATTTTTATCTGATTCCAATTATATGTTTTTAATTATGTGCATTAGTGTTCCGCTTTTCAATTTTAAAGAATTGCAACATCGTGAAAAAGCATTCCTTAACCACATAATACCAGTACACCTGTGGGTTTAGATACATTTCGACTTCATTGAGAGTAGGATTTGGGTCACATAAATGTGCACTCGTACTTGAGAATGTATATTAAAATTGTGCCTACGATATCTACTTCTTTCTACTTTGGGAAAGTCGTGGAATTAGCTAAACGGTCCTTTAGAGTCTAAAAATTTTATAACAATTATTTGAGGGCCCCGTGTATTTTAGCTTTTAACGAGGCTCATCTTATTATATTTTTAGTTGTGATGACCTGGCCCGTCGTCACGGGAATTTCCACCCCCTTACCCCTTAATTTATAAGTTTCATGTTTCTATATCGGTGTTAGAGTCTATCGGGTGAGTGAGGAGTGATTCTGGTTGAAAATGAGGCATATAGCCTTTTGAAATGAAACATGTTTATGAAAAGTCAACCTTGAGTTGACTATGTGATTAGAGGGCTTGGAATCGAATTTTGATGATTTGGTTAGTACCGTGAGGTGATTTGTGAATTAGGGGAGCGGTCGGAATTTAATTTGGAGTTCTGGTGTAGAAATAGGCTTGAATTGGCTAAGGTTGAATTTTGGCGAAATCCGAACGGTAGGTGAGATTTTGATCCGGGAGTCAGAATGGAATTTCGACAGTTGTAGTAGCTCCGTAAGGTGATTTTGGATATTTCTACAAATTGTCAAGTCTTTCAGACGTCATTTGGTCGTGTTTTTGATTGGATGTTTGTTTCGGAAGTTCTAGATGAAACTTAGGCTTGAATTCACCTTGATTTGATGATTTTCGTGTTTAAGGGCGTGTTTTTATGATTGGAACAAGTTTGTATCATGTTGTGGAGTAGGTTGGTTGTTTTCGTTGGGGTCCCGGGGGCCTTGGGGTGAATCTTGGGGTCCAAACGAACCATTTTTGGTTAGAAGGAATAGCAGAAATTGTGTAGAAGAATTTTGTGAGACAATGGAGTTGTTCTCCACGATCGCATAGCTTTAGTTGGAATCGCATAATGAAGGGAAGCGAAGCACTGCGATTGCATAGGGACTTTGAGAGGCAGCCATTCATTATATTATGCGATCGCATAGTGATAATGGCGATTGCATAGATGTTCTGGAGGACGGATATACATTATACTATGCAATCGCATAGTGTTGACTGTGATCACATAGAGCAGTTTAGAGCCCGGGAAAGTTAATTCACTACAATCGCATGCCAAGGGTTGCGATCGCATAGAGATAAAAGCCTGACAGAAAGATTAAAAATCAGAACATTTCAGTCGCGAACCAACACAATATTTCCTCCATTTTTGAGTTCCTTGATAGCTAAGTAACAGGAATTGAAGGGGGTTTCATTGGGAGAACATTGGAGGTAAGTTTTATAGTCTAAATACACGATTTTATCTTAGAATCTTCATATAATTCACTGAAAATGGAAGGATTAATGGGGGATTTTTTCCCTAAGCCTCGGTTATGGTAAATCATTGATTTGAATGGGCAAACGGAGTCCGATTTCGATAAACTCTATTTGTATGGACTCGTGTTGAGATAAGGAATACGAATATGTAACTTTTGTAATTTTTCGAGAAGTATACCGAAAGTCGAGTTTTGACAACTTTGTGGTTTTTGGTGTAATTTGAGTTATTTCAATTGGGTAATGTCCCTTTTGCCTATTTTGATGCATTTCTATTGAATTTGATAACATTCTACAACTGTGCAGGCCGATTCTCGTGGCAAGGGCATTGCAGACTGGTCTTTGAGCCGAGTCGAGGTGAGTAATGGGTGTGGGTCATGACCAACGGGTTCAAAACCCCGGTACATCACTATGTGACGCTGTATTGAGGCGAGACACATACTCTCCTGTGAGTGCGGGGTCGAATATGATTGGGGACTATGGCTTAGTCTGACATGTTGATACTATACTTTGTTTTTGGCTATTATTGAGTCGGCGAACCTCGTACTTGTATGGTTGTGTATATCTTTGGGCTGTGAGCCAGTTATTGGGATCCCGCGAGGATCGATGTTATTGTTTCTATGATATTGACATGCTATTTTGACACCAGTCCTGAGCTATTACTGTTAAAAATGGTTTTCCAAACTCTGGATTTTTGAAACACTATTTTCTACTGAAAAATGATAAAAAGAGTTTTCAACTACTATTTCTGAGCTTGTGAGGCTGCATTGCATTATAGCTGATTGGTAGTAGATCGGGCTGCGCGCTTTAGCATATCATGATATTGTTCTTGGGCTGTAGGGATCCCTCCGGAGTCTAAACCCCCACACTGAGCACGGGTACCCAAATGGATCGAGCTATGCGTTGTGGCGGACATATTTATGCATTACATTGCATTTAGCTATACCAGTTATGTTGTTAGCTGATATTATTGGTTCTGATATTGCTGGTTCGGATAATGTTCATATTGATACTGATGCAGTGTATTGTGTATAGCTTTACTTAGTGCTGTATTGAGTTTCCTTATCTTCGCTTTCTTACCCTTGCTTATTACCACTGAGTCTGGAAGTACTCACTTTACTCCCTGCACCTTGTGTGCAGATCCAGGTACATCACAGCAGAGTTGATTCTATAGCTGCTCGGGAGGTTGCACTTGGACAGTCGAGGTAGCTGCCAGCGTCCGCAGGACCTGACTATCCAGATTATTCTCATTTTGTTTATTTTATTCCACACTTGCGTACAGTTGTATACACTGTCATATCTTACAAATTCTAGTAGAGGCTCATGACTTGTGACTCCTGATCCGTTAGGAGGTTATACTGGTTTGGGATGTCTAATCCCGGTATGTTGGATATTACCTTTATTATTCTATCACTGTTTATGCTTAAAAAGGGTAAAGTGTGAGCAGATAGCTCTGTGTTTTAGTTGAATGGTCAAGCTGGCCTACCAATGTGTTGGGCGTCATCACGACCAGGTTTTGGGGTTGTCTGATAGTAGGTGAATTTGACTATAATTATGCCCTAAATAATCACACTTTGTTATGGTATTTATGTTGTTTATGAGGAAAAAGTGCTTTGATTAGTGTTTGTTTGTGTGTTAAAGGTACATGTGATGCAATGGATGCTAAGAAGAGTATTTTGAAGTCATATGTGGATGAAAAGGCCAAGAAAACATCTAAGGTGAAAAGACCTGGAAGAAGCAGTCAAAAATACGCAGCACTGTTCGTCCGCGGTTCATTCGCGGTCGTGGATGAACCGCGAAAAAAGAGGCATTCTGAAGTTTGACTGTTCGCGATTGGCTTGCGGCCGCGAACGAACCGCGGAAGCCGGCGCCCAGTTCTCCTAATTGGATTCGAATTTAGTTTTTTAAGCTCTAAAACCTCTATATAAACTCCTAGTTTACCCCATAGAGGCATGTTGTCTTTATTTCAATACTTTTGCAAGATATTTAGTAAGAGAGAATCCTCTCAAACTCCTTCTATTATTTTATATCAATTATTTCTTTATGATTTCAATTATTATTCTTGTTTCTTCAAGCATGAGTAGCTAAATTCTTTTCTATGGTTTTGATGGAACCTATTGAGTGATGAACTTATCGTATATATGATTACAAATTGTGACTTAGATTTCTATTTGTTCAAATTCATTCTTGTTGTAGTTAATTGGTAGACGTCCCAATTAGAGGTGCCTATTTAATGTGCATAACTTGGAAAAGAGTGCATATTTAGGTATATTGTTGAACAACACCACACCTAGGTTATTGGAGGAATCTATAACTTTAGGCGTAAAGACGGGGTTAGGAATAACGAAGTCTTGGGTGCAATCTTAAGTGAACTATTAAAATTAAAGATAGCTAGGGTAGCTCGGGAGAGTGCACTAGTAAATTATTGTAATTGCTCGGGAGAGGGTTACGATACACATAGTGTTCATGATTGATAGAATATACTAACAATTTGTATGAGTATAACGATAAGGGATTCCATCAATAGGGGAAATCAATACCTTAGTCCTTGTCCATATTATTTTTATTCAACATTCAATTCTTTCTTTTAAGCATTCTTAATTCTTGCAAGTAGTAGTTCGAAAATCATATACAAAGATATTCTAAATTTTGGGAACTTGATTCGGAAGTACTCTTGGGTTGTGAAAGTTCTGATTGATAGGTTAATTCTCTGTCGGATCGATCTTGGACTAATTAGACCAAGTTATATTGACTACGAGCGTTGCTTGGACGTGAATCAATTTTGGCGCCGTTGCTGGGGAATTAATGGAATTATCAATTGCCATTTCCAGAACTTCAAGATTCTTGTGTATTCAGGTTCTTTCTACACTTTACATTGAATATTTTGACGGTTGTTGATTTGGGCATTCGGGTGCATGCCTAAAAACCCTGCAAGGACTGGAGAACTAATTGAAGGACTCTCAGACCCCGAGCAAACTATCCGGGCACGTAACAAAGCCATCAAACAAATTCAAGAATCTCAACAACCAATCAAATTAGACTTCGACATGGGTGATGCAAACGAACAAAACCAGCAAGCCGGGCTAAATATGCAAGAAGCACAGGAGGCACAGGAAGGTGCACTGTTTGACTGGGCACAACCCACTGTGAGCACGTGATTTTTACCCTACACATGAGTTATTCCTATAAAATTCAAAATAAATGATTTTTCCTTATTTTCTTAAATTTTTGTGTGAATTTTGTGTTAGTTGTCTTGCACGTTATCTGCATGTGATAAATGAAAATACAAAATTTGCATCTTTAGGAAATTAATTCGTTTTCTAACAAATTAAAGAAAAAAAAATTAGTTAGCTTTTAAATTGAAAATAAAGGGAAATTAGTTTAATAGTTTTAATAAAATCCAAATAATTACAAGATAGGAAGATATAGAAAATACAAAAGCAAAATCGAAATACAATAAAATACCAAGAATACAAAGGAAAATACAATACCCTACTTAATAAATGGGACGAATTGGGCCAAAATCCATAACCCTTCAGTGGCCCAAACGCAAAAACGCCCCAGCCCAGCCGGTCCAAACAAGTCTCCCAGCCCAAATCCCCACCCAGGCATCAGTTTGTGTAACGGTTGATCTGAACCGTTGGATTAATCAATCCAACGGCCAAGATCATATGTTTCCTTACCCATTTCCGTTTATACCATACCCGGCCCGTCTTAACCCGCCCTTCGCCCAACCAAACGACGCCGTTTAAATCGAAGAGATTGATCTGAGCCGTTGGATCCTTATCATCCAACGGTCGTGATTAATTGTATCATTTTAATAACCTAACACCCCCCCAAACCCGTTAATCAGTCTCATATCCCACACCCCTATTCATCATCTCTCATCAGAGGCGAAGCAAAACCCTAGCGCCACCCTCGCACCCCATCGACGGAAACCCGGCGGCAACAACGCCGCCGGCCACCAAAATAACACCACACGACCACCTCAACCCCCTCTACAAGAACATGGCAATCCCTAATCTCGAATCAATCAGGAAATTCTCGAATCTTCATTTGAAGATTCAAGTTAAACTCGAACTAATGCCAAACCTCACCAAAATCACACCATAGCCTCCCATGACCTCCCTCATACCCCCACCGGCTTTAGTTTTGCTCGAATCAAACCCGAAGCCCCGAGCCCCAAATTTGAGCCTATGAACCCTAGATTTCAAATTAGAGTCTTCGTTTAGATTCGAGAGAAGTTGAAGCCTAATATAATTTAATTGGGATGTTTTCTCTTGAAAACATCTCAATTAAAGTCTTTTAGACTCCAAATCCAAGTCCAAGCTCAAAACAGCCCGGTTTTCGCTTTGATTTCGACTTCGTTCAAGGTAATATCCCTTTTTTCCTATCTATTTTAATTAGGTATGCGTTATTTATGTGTTTGTTTAGTTCAATTTGTTTAATTTTCTTCTCGTTGGCCGTCCCTATCTGTTCTCCCCTCAAAGACCTTTTATTTGGTCAAATTGTATTCTGTTATTTGTTCGAATGTGTTTGTCATTGGATAGTTATTCGTTTTGATTAGCGTCGTCGAATACCTAAGTTTCACTTTGGCCGAGATTTTAGAATCACTGTTTGGCTGATTAATTGGTTATCCATGATTATGTGTTGTAGTTAATCGAATGTCGTCGGTTTACTTTCGTAGGTCTGTTTGTTAGAAACAACAGAGCAGTAATTCCTTTGTTATTGACTGATGTCTTATTTGAATCACTGTGGACTAATTTCTTATTTGAATCACTGTGGAGTGGGAGTTTGAATTGCCTGTGTTTGAGTTAGTAACAAGATTGGTTATAGCTGAATTAAGCTCAGTCTCATTAGCAACTAGTGGACTGCCACCATGTGAGCACATGTTAGCCCATAATAATATGCCCGTTGAGTAGTGGAACCTGCTGTACAGCAGGCCACTGACTGTCCTGTTGAAACCAGAAATTATTCATTAGTAAAGCCCACACTTAGACAAGATTAAGTGGACAATGGGCTGGGCAGAGAGAGGGATGGGCAAATGGGTTTAATTTAAGGTCTTTGTACCATTAGGGGTGGAATGGTTTTAGCTATAAGTAGAGGAGCAGTCTGAAACATGAGGGGGGACTCTTGGAGAGCAGTATAGACATTGATACCTACAAAAACTTTAGACATACACAGTGACAATGATCTTTGAGGAAGTATTTCTGGAAATACAGTGATAGACAGAGATACCTGGAGAGAAAAACATACACGGATTTCATATAAAACATACATACACATCTTTGAGGGAGATAGTTTGAGAGAAAAGTAAGGAAGAAAACATTGTGCTTCTTCACTGTCTCATTGTTCTATTAAGCTCGGATTGGGTTTGTATTGGCTATTGCCATTTGGTCTCTGGTTTTGTTGCTGTGATTGTATCTTGGCTACTGCTGTGGTCTATTTTTGTTTGCTGCTTGGTGCTGGTTGTTTGGTTACTACTGGGTTGCTGTTTGCTGTTGTGTGTTGTTGTTGATGGTTCACTATTGCTGTTGTTTCATTGCCTTGACTGATACCTAGTCTTCTTCTATTGTCATCATTCCAGGTACACAACCTTGTAACTTCAAGTGATCGTTTGGATTATGAAATGCCAATAGATGTTGTATTTGATATATTGATCCATTTGTCCTATTGAATCTGCGTTGTTTTTACTGGGCTGTTATTAGACTATTAGCTAGATTGTTATCGTTGTGAATAAATGTAGACCTTGACAGTTATTTCATTAGTAGTATGTTTGGACTGTAATTAAGATTATATTTCCAGAACTGATTATTTGTTAAGTGTTGTAATAGTTAAACGGTGGAATTAAATCCTCAAAGTTTTGATAGGTAGATTAATTCAACAAGTTCATGAAGGTTAATGTCTCTGTTTATGCCATTGTTTTGGTATTAACTTGGAGATTAGTAATAGTTAAATCATTTGATAAACAATGGATCATTTTTTTATGATTAAGAATTTTATTGTATTTTTGAATCAGTAAGTCTAGTTAATTGGACTTTGTTGGAATAGTTTTCATATAAATCCCAAGTGAAGGCATAACTCACAATTTGTCCATTGACTAAAGTTTTTTTTTTTGTCTTCTTATTCAATTGTTTAATCTATTGTATATTATTAATCAAAGTAAATCTATTACTAAGTGGCTTGCAAGGAAAGATGAGTTATTCTTTAAAGTTAAATTAATCTATATGTTGTCAACACAATTACTTTAATTTAAAATAAGAAAATCAATAGGGAAAGACAGTTTTGCAAATGAGTGAGGGCGAATTAAAATGTATGCTGGACGCCTAGGAACAGTAGAGTTAATTGGTTTGGCGGATGGATTTTATGTTAGGCCCAATTATCAGCATATGGCCACTATTGTTTAATTGATATCCTATGGTATTTTCCTAACAACAATCAATTAGGATTTTTCTTTCCTTTTGATAAAACAAAAAAACAAAAATAATAGAAAATTAGTCATTTTTAGACATGACCTTTAATAAAAATGAGACGAGCCTCGCCACACTAAATATATAATTGCGGGGCCCTCAAATTAGTTGTTATAAAAACTTAGACTTGGAAGGACCGTTTAGTGAATTTCACGGTCCTTTCCCAAAGTTAACAAAGACGATATACTCTTTAGGCACGATTTATAAGTAAATTACTTTCCTAAATACGGGTGCACATTTATGTGACCCAAATCTTACTCTCGGCGGAACTGAAATACATTAAAGTCACAAGCGTACTGGTTGCGGTGTGACTCGAAATGTGTTTTCGTGACGTCGCAATTCTTCTAAAAAATAAAAGCGGAGCATTAAAAATACATAGTTAAAATATATAAAGAAATCAGATAAAAGCAAAAAGTGCAATTGACTGACCGTGTTAAAACCACGGAATCCGGGAGTGCCTAACACCTTCTCCCGGGTTAACAGAGTTCCTTATCCGGTTTTCTAGTTTCGCAGACTATACTACAAATTCATAAATTTCCTCGGTTCGGGATCAAACTGGTGACTTGGGACACCATCATTTTTCCAAATGGCGACTCTGAACTAAATAAATAAATCCCGTTTCGATTGTCCTTTAATTGGAAAAACTCCCTCGCGCCCCGCGGGTGCGTAAAAAGGAGGTGTGACAGCCCTGGCGACTCTGCTGGGGATAATTGATTAACCCAGAACTTCGGTTCAGGGTTTAAGAATTCGAGCTCAGTTAAATTGTTGTTTTTGTCTTATCTGATTTTATTACATGTTTAATTAATGTGCTACATGTCTACCGCTTTGATACTAGTTGCATTGTATATACAAATTGCTATATGTTTACCGCTTTGATATTACGTGAACTGTGTACAAAACTGTGCCGAAAACCCGTCTCTTCTTACCCCCGGGATGTGCTTACTGGTTGAGACTCCCCTTTCCGTTAGTGTCAATACCAAAATAAGAAAAGAGGCAGGATAAGTTACAAAGCCGGACGATCCCGCGGGTCCCCGGTACGTAGCTCCCTCCTCAAATCCGAGTTGTCCGCTCGGGTACACGGTCTAGTACCATTGAAAAGCATCAGGATATCGAGCCTAGATTTTGGACGTTTATTTGCATCATATCTGACTTAGGGGACTCAACACAGGGGTTGGGTCCGTCTAGGACAGGCAACCCGAAATGAAAGACCATCTTGCCATATCATATTTGTTGTGAGCATTTATTTAGACTGGCATGCTGACCGGTTTTTTTAAATAGTGAAGAAAAGCGGAAAAAAAAAATAGTACGGGGAAATAAATATTTTTCAGAAAATACAAAAAAAAATATATATATATATGCCTTACCAACAAGTCAATAAATTTAGTTTGCCGATAAAAAACGGCGGAAGATTGACTTTGCCAACAAAATGGTTTTCTTGACAAAATGTGTTCTCTTTAAAATAGTTGTTTTGACGGACCGAACTACGCGGGTTTGATTCTCACCAGGTGTGAGATACGTAGGCAGCCTTTAACGGGTCCAACTTCCCTTTATCTCAAAATAAGTTTTCGACGACCACCTTTTCATCAGTCTTAATATTTTGACCAGTCAATTCCTGTGGCCCGTTTCGTTTTTTTTAAAAAGAAAAAGATAGTTTTGGGTCAAATAAAGATTTCTCTTTCATCTAAAAATTACCTTAATAAATGTGCAGAATGAGCACGAGTCAGAATACAACCGAAGCTATCATAAACAAAGTCCCCTTAAGTTTGCATAGGTGGTGGAGCGACTTGGGCGAGCAAGGACAAGACACAGTTAAGTTGTACCTGGGAGATCTAGTGGGGCTACTAAATATTCCCCCGAGAGGAGACATCATACGAGCCTTGATCTCGTTCTGGGATCCGGCACACAATGTGTTCCACTTTTTAGACTTTGAACTCACACCAACATTAGAAGAATTGGCCGGGTATATCGGAAGACGAAAAGTCCCTATAAGGGAACAATATCTCATTGCGCCGAGGGTAGTGACAGTACATAGGTTTTTGGATACCGTTAAAATCCGCAGAACTGTACACAACCCAGACTTATCAGAAGGGTTCTGCACTTTAGCATTCCTCTATGATAAATATGGTCATTACGGGGGTTTCAGCGAACACAAAAGCAAAATCTGCAGTGGACAAAACCAGTTAAAATGGGAAGAGCATAGACGCATCGCCTTCATGATAGCTTTCCTGGGTTCATTAATATTTCCCAGAAAAGACGGGAATATCAACATACAAGTGGCAGGGGTCGTCAGCACTTTGATGAAACAAAACAATAGTACTTTGGCTCCCATGATAATATCAGATATCTCTCGTGCACTCACTATCTGCAAAGCTGGAGGGGTTTTCTTTGAAGCTTGCAACGTGCTGCTCCAAATGTGGATGATCGATCACTTATGTCGTCACCCGCAGTTTATGAGGTATAGTTTATCGGAGAAAACCTGTATAGAAGAATTCCCTACGAGGGTCGAGGGACATGATTTGCCAGAGGGGATTAGCGGATGGATACGACTCTTGCGTTTGATTCCAGCCAGCAAGATAGAATGGACGTTTGGCTGGCTACCCGTGGAAGAAGTCATATATGCATCGGCCACGAAATCATATTTATTGCTAATGGGCCTCAACAGCATCCAGCCCTACGCACCAGGTCGAGTATTGAGACAGTTGGGACGATGCCAAATAATCCCAAAAGAAGAAGACCTCAGCCCACATGTGGTTGAAATTGGACCAGAAGGACAGTTCCCCGAAGTGTTGGCCTGAAAGATTTGGAGTGAATGCCAAACATTGAAGATAGACACTCGGGTGCGAGATCGAGCCCGGGGAGAAGTATCGTCAGAATACCCTGCATGGTATAGCAGAGATCTGGAGTATCAAAGGCCCACAAAAAGGCCCCACCTCAGGGAGTTTGCTGGAGCATCACAAGAACAATGGGACTGGTTGGCCAGAGAAGAGGCTTATAGAACAAAAATTAGCAGGATAGAGCAACGGACCCAGGAGCTCCAATTCGAAATGGATATGCAAGCCGCCGCCAACGAAGGAGATAAAAAGAAGTTGGCACAAGAAAATGACTTTTTGAGAGCTCAAATCCAGCAAATGAAAAGGGATGCTGACAGACAGTTGAGGAGTCGAGCAGACGAAAAATTGATAAAGGGTCTGAGAAGCCAAGTTGCCGATGTCCAAAGGGAATTGGAAGAGTCGAAAGCCCAAACAATGAGTATCCGTGCTAGCTGGAGAAAGGAGGCACATCAACATGCACTTCACCTACAACGGGTGGAGGAAGATTACACTGAGACCATCACTAGTCTAAGGGAGGCAAATGTTATCCTCAGGGAGCGGGTTTTCAAGCAAGCCCGAGATGCTAGAACAGACCTCGACCGTTGCCACAATTTGATGGCCCGACTGCAAGAACAAATAGACAGGCTCCTAGACCAAGTCACCAACAACGCTCAAAGATTGGGGGCGAAAAACCAGCAGATAGAACGGCTACTCAGAGAAAGGGACATGATCAAAGACAGAATTGGGGAAATCGGGCATTATGTCACCATGAAGTGCTTAGCTTGTGAACAAATGCCTCACACCGACCTTTTTGCTTCAGTTATGGGTTATGTTCATCAGATCATGAGAGAGTTAAGGGGACTGCACAAGGACCTCACACTAAGGCCCGCGGCAAGGCCGAATGATGCCTCGCGGGCCCCCAGGAATTTTAGTGCATTAGATTTTTGATTAAAAATGTATTTTTGAAATATTGGGTCAAGCTAGTTGGCATTTTTATCTTTACTTTCCCGAGTCAAGCATTTCTTTTATTTTGCTGATTGTTGTAAGACGTGTTTTGTAACTTTAAGGTTTTATTTGATATAAAAGTTACTGAATTTTGCCACAATCTTGTTACCAGAACTACGCTCGGTCTGATTCACGCGGGGACGTGATACGTAGGCAATCCACATAAGATTCGACCACCACTAAAAGGAAAGGAAAAGGATACGAAGGTTAATAACAATAAGGCTTTCAAGGATAGTTGAAAAAAAGAAAAGAAAAAGAAGAAAAAGAAAAAGAGAAAAAGAGAAAAGCTGGAATGACGCATGTTACGAGTACATGTAGAAAGGGTTATTTGGTTAGGTGCATTACATCCAACGTGCCATAACATATCTGTTAAACTCGGTAAACTAACAAGTTTGTTGCATTTCCAGAAAAGTTTAGCAGTTGGTTTGACAGAATATACTGGCCAGCCACCATTACCGTACTAGATCTAAAGGGCCAATTACAGCAAGCATGTCTAGTTCCGGAAAAAGTCTCGAGGAAGAGAAATCGGAGATGCAAATCATGAAAGAGGAGGTAGAACGGTTGAGACATCAGATAACAGAGATGCACGTAGCCTGGGCTAGGGGACAGTCCTCACAAAACCTCCCTACTCTCGCCTCAGCTCCAGAACATCCACCCATCGATCCTTCGACAAGCGCCCCGATCTATCCATACTTTCAGGGGGAAAACCCTTATGCCACCCACACTCCACCAGCCAAACCAAACCCTCCTCTAGTCACCCCTGTTTTTGTGGCACCTCCACCTGCTACTCTACAAAGGCCGTCCGGCGAGCCACATGTTCAGATCCATGACAACTCTTACTATCCTCCCGAGCCTACCTTCAGGGCTCCTGAACCGCATCCACACACCCCTCACTGGGATAACCCGGCAGAACCGGAAAAGCACTTCCAAAGTTCGGAACATGAGGAAGTTATTAGAAAAGTTAAAAGCATGGAGCAGTCCTTCAGGAATATGCACGGTTTGGGCAACCAGGTCAGTGTCGCTTACAAGGATCTGTGTCCATTCCCAGATGTCCAGTTGCCGACCGGGTTCAAAATGCCCAAGTTTGACCTATACGAGGGGCATGGTGATCCCGTAGCCCACCTCCGAGGGTTTTGTAGTAAAATGCGAGGAGCCGGAGGACGGGACGAGATTCTGATAGCTTACTTCGGTCAGAGTCTGGGAGGATCTGCGCTGGAGTGGTACACTAGACAGGACCCCAGCAGATGGTTTACGTGGGATGATTTGGCTCAAGCTTTTATCGGCCAGTTCCAGTACAATCTTGAAATAATCCCCGACCGCTTATCATTGCTAAAATTAGAGAAGAAACCCGCTGAAAGTTTCAGAGAATTTGGTTTCCGCTGGAGGGAACAGGCGGCAAGGGTAGATCCGCCTATGAGAGAGAGCGAGATGGTGGATTACTTCTTGCAGACACTAGAGCCAACCTATTTCGGACATCTGGTGACGTCCGTGGGCAAATCATTAACTGAGGTGATAAAAATGGGGTCTATGATCGAGGAAGGCTTGAAAGCCAACAAGATCATGAGCTACTCAGCATTGAAAGCCACCACTCAGGCTATCCAAAGTGGTACTATAGGAGTACTCGGGAAAAAGAGGAAAGAGGAAGTCGCGGCAGTCGAGTCCGGGACATGGTTCAGAAACAGAGGCCCCGCACCCCAATATAGCCCGCCCTCCAAAATTACTTCCACAATCCATATAACCACCCGCAACATTACTATCCAGCACCTGATCCCCATTTTACTGTCCATCACACACAGTCCTATTCTGCACCTCCCGTCCATGCACCGTGGCGTGCACCAAACCCGCAGAACAATTATCCTCTCCCAAGAGCTTACAGAAACCCTTCGGGCGCGAGTTTTCGTCCGAACCAAGCATTCAAGAGCGACAGGGCGCCAAGGCCAAAGACTTTCACTCCCTTGGGGGAGTCTTACACCAGTTTGTTCCACCGTTTGAAGCAAGTAGGGTTGCTAAATCCGGTTGAGGCTAAGCTACCAAACCCTCTTCCAAAGAACCTGGACCATTCAGTAAATTGTGCATACTGCTCGGGATGTCCGGGACACGACACGGAAAAGTGTTGGAGGTTGAAAACAGCCATCCAGGAGCTCATCGACACTCGCAGGATTGAGGTCCAGACTCCAACAGAGCCCAACATCAACCAAAATCCACTTCCAGCTCATCATGAGACCAACATGATCGAGTTGGTACGGGTAGAAGAAGGAAAGGAGAAAGCCTCCCAGACTGTAATGATGATCAAGTCTAGCGGGGTAGGAATGAGAAAGGGGCCGAGCCTTGATGAGTCATCTATTTGCAAGAAGGACATACCAGGAGGGTCAGAAGCAGGAAAAGGAAGTGTGAACGAAGTACCGGTGAGGCCGGGGGAAGCAAAAATAGTTGTACCGGGGGTAGTAACCAAGCCCGTCTTGACGGTAGCAAGCGTTCGAATGGATCCTTTTATCATCAAGCCAGCAATACAGTTGCCAATAACTGATAGCCGAGCTATTCCATGGAATTATGCTCGGATTACGACAACCTACAAAGGAAAGGAAGTGAAGGAGGAAGTTTGTGAAGCGCAACGTTTGACCCGCTCGGGGAGATGTTTTGCCCCTGCGGAATTGAGGAAGATCACTCCGGCAAAATTGAAAAAGCCGGTAACTGACGAAGAGGCGGAAGAATTCCTGAAAAAGATGAAGCTGCATGACTATTCCGTCTTAGAGCAGCTGAAGAAAACGCCTGCGCAAATCTCATTGCTATCCTTGCTGATACATTCTGAAGAACATCGGCAAGCTTTGATGAAAGTTCTGAATGAGGCCCACGTACCCGATAAAATCTCGGTGAGTCATTTGGAGAAGATCACCAATAGGATCTTCGAAGCGAATCGGATCACCTTCACCGATGATGAATTGCCTGAGGAAGGCACCGAGCACAACAAGGCTTTATATCTTACGGTAAAATGTGAGGAGTCGGTGGTTACCAAAGTCCTTGTCGATAATGGGTCCAATGCTAACATTTGTCCTCTCTCTACGCTGGACAAGTTGAAAGTGGACATCGGCAGGATACGCAAGAACGTCATATGTGTTCGAGGGTTTGATGGAGGGGGCAAGGCGTCGGTTGGGGACATAGTGTTAATCTTGACAATTGGGCCAGTGGAGTTCACCATGGAATTCCAGGTGCTGGACATGGTGGTGTCATATAACCTTCTGATAGGGCGACCGTGGATCCATGCCGCAAGAGCAGTTCCATCCAGCTTACACCAACTCATCAAGTTTGAGTGGGACCAACAGGAGATCGTCGTCCATGGAGAGAATGATCTACAACCAGGCACCATCGTCCCCTTTGTTGAGACGGAAGAAGATGTTGGGCCATGGGTATACCAGATCTGCGATGTGGTATCCGCCAACCGAGTTCCAGAAGGGGAGTGCATTCCCAATGACAGAATAATTACTGCAGACGTCATGGTGGCTCATGAAATGTTGAGACACGGTTTCATACCCGGCAAAGGTCTAGGTGCATCTCTGCAAGGAATCATACAACCGGTATCTATGGTCGAAAACGTGGGAACCTTCGGTTTGGGATTCAAGCCAACATCAGAGGACATCCAGCGAGCCAAGAGGAATAAGCAGAAGACATGGCTGCTCCCGAAGCCTGTTCCACGCCTTTCCCAATATTTCGTCAGGTCTGGTGTAAGAGGACATCCGACGACAAAGATTCCCGGTCCTATGGTTAGGCCAGACGAAGAGTTCTTAAGAAAGTTCGAGGACCTATTCGCAGATGTATGCATGCTCGAGGATGGCGAAGGGTCCAGCCATGCCGAGATACAGTTTGTGGGATCAAAAGCAAAATTGAATAATTGGAAGGCTACTCCTCTCCCTGTCCGGAAGGAGTCTTGGTAGTTTATTTTGGATTATTTTCTTTCGAAATTTCATGTTGGGGGTTGTCCCCGAAGTAAAATCCGTTTGTTTTAGTTCATTTTGATTTGAGTTTGCAAGTTTGTTTTTCCTTGTACTATTCCCATTAATGAAATTTTGTTCCCTTCGCATCTAATTTTGTTTATTTTCCTTCTTTTTACTTTTCTGAACAGCCTTCTTTCAACTGATCTTAATGATATGGCGTGCTTAAAGATTAATCAACCCAGTGTCTAGAAAGTCAATCGGGTTTGGAAATAATAACGCATGAAATAAGAAGTGACGAGAGTGAGTCCGAGTACGGCGATGATGAAGCCGTAGAAGAAATCGGTGAAGAATTAAGTCACTTCGAGGAAAAACCCAAACCAAATTTAAATGATACCGAGGCCGTTAATCTGGGGAATGCGGATGACGTCAAAGAAACCCGAATAAGTGTCCATATTGAACCCAACCTGAGAGAAGAGTTGATCAAAACACTCATGGAGTTTAAAGACATTTTCACATGGTCGTACGACGACATGCCAGGACTCAGCACTAATCTGGTGGTTCATAAATTACACACTGATCCGGCGTATCCTCCCGTCAAGCAAAAACTGCGGAAATTCAAGACGGAGATGAGTGTAAAGATCAAGGAGGAAGTAACCAAGCAGTTGCAGGCGAAAGTCATTCGTGTCACTCGATACCCTGAATGGTTGGCTAACGTAGTACCGGTGCCAAAGAAAGACGGAAAAATCAGAGTATGCGTGGACTACCGCAATCTCAACAAGGCGAGTCCTAAGGATAATTTCCCGCTTTCCAATATCCATATCCTGATTGATAATTGCACTAGACGTGAAATCGGATCCTTTGTGGACTGTTATGCGGGGTATCATCAGATCCTGATGGATGAAGAGGACGCAGAACAGACGGCTTTTATCACACCGTGGGGGACTTATTGCTACCGAGTGATGCCGTTCGGTTTGAAGAATGCAGGGGCAACATACATGAGGGCGATGACTACGGTATTCCATGACATGATACACAAAGAAATTGAAGTGTACGTGGATGATGTGATCATAAAATCCAGATGTCAAGAAGACCATGTTGCCGACCTCAGGAAGTTCTTTCAAAGACTTCGAAGATATGACATCAAGCTCAATCCAGCCAAATGCGCATTCGGAGTTCCATCAAGAAAGTTGCTAGGATTCATCGTCAGCCGACGGGGCATTGAGTTGGACCCATCCAAAATCAAGTCCATTCAAGAGCTACCCCCGCCAAAGAATAAAACGGAGGTAATGAGTCTGTTGGGAAGGTTAAATTACATCAGTAGGTTTATTGCTCAGCTTACAGCAACCTGTGAGCCCATATTCCGTCTGTTGAAGAAAGACGCTACGATAGAATGGACGACAGAATGTCAGGAAGCGTTTGACCAAATCAAAGGGTATCCGTCAAACCCACCCGTACTAGTTCCGCCTGAACCGGGTAGACCCCTGATTCTTTATCTAACGGTTTTGGAGAATTCGTTCGGCTGCGTACTGGGGCAGCATGATCTTACTGGCAGGAAGGAACGGGCCATTTACTACCTCAGTAAGAAATTCACGGTCCACGAGGTCAAGTACACTCATTTAGAAAAGACATGTTGCGCTTTGACTTGGGTAGCCCAAAAGTTGAAACATTATTTATCTTCTTACACCACTTACCTCATTTCGCGTTTGGATCCGTTGAAGTATATTTTCCAGAAACCTATGCCTACAGGGAGGTTAGCAAAATGGAAAATATTACTTACAGAGTTCGACATCATATACGTGACAAGGACGGCTATGAAAGCTCAAGCCCTAGCCGATCACTTAGCCGAGAATCCTGTCGATGACGGATACGAACCTTTGAGGACGTATTTTCCGGACGAAGAAGTATTGCAAATTGATGGGTTAGAACTAACCGAGGAGCCAGGGTGGAAGCTTTTCTTCGACGGAGCGGCGAACGCAAAAGGGGTCGGAGTAGGGGTTGTACTCATCTATGAAACAGGACATCATTATCCTGTTACTGCTCAACTGCGTTTTCATTGTACCAATAATATGGCTGAGTACGAGGCATGCATCTTGGGTTTGCGATTAGCGGTGGACATGGATGTACGGGACGTTTTGGTCTTGGGCGACTCGGACCTCTTGGTGCATCAGATTCAGGGAGAATGGGAAACCAGGGATTTAAAACTTATCCCATATCGTCAGTGTTTGCATGATCTGACCAAGCGCTTTCGATCAGTAGAATTCAGGCACATCCCAAGGATGCATAATGAGGTTGCTGATGCTCTAGCTACTTTAGCGTCAATGCTACATCACCTGGACAAGGTTCGTGTCGATCCGTTACATATCCAGGTCCGGAATCAACGTGCTTATTGTAATATGATAGAAGAAGAGATGGATGGTGAGCCATGGTTTCATGATGTTAAAGAGTACCTCAGGTTAGGAATATACCCAGAGCAGGCAACCGGAGATCAAAAGAGGGCTATTCGGCGGTTGGCGAACGGATTTTTCCTTAGTGGAGGGGTGCTGTACAAAAGGACCCCAGACTTGGGATTGTTAAGATGTATAGATGCGAGTCAAGCCACAACAGTGATGACAGATATACACTCCGGAGTTTGTGGACCACACATGAGCGGGTATGTATTGGCAAAGAAGATTCTTCGAGCGGGATATTACTGGCTCACTATGGAGCGTGATTGTATAAGTTTCGTGCGAAGATGCCATCAGTGTCAGATACACGGAGATTTGATGCATTCTCCACCGACCGAATTGCATACAATGTCGGCACCATGGCCGTTTGTTGCGTGGGGTATGGATGTTATCGGACCTATAGAACCTACGGCTTCCAATGGTCATAGGTTCATTCTGGTAACGATCGATTACTTTACCAAGTGGGTGGAGGCCAAAACCTTCAAATCCGTGACCAAGAAGGCAGTGGTGGACTTCGTACATTCCCACATCATCCGTAGGTTTGGAATTCCAAAGATAATGATCACAGATAACGGTGCCAAATCTTAACAGCGGATTGATGAAGGAGGTATGTCAACAGTTCAAGATTACACACCAAAATTCCACACCATATCGTCCCAAATCAAATGGTGCGGTTGAGGCAGCAAACAAGAATATAAAGAAGATATTGAGGAAGATGGTAGAAGGGTCTAGGCAGTGGCATGAAAAGTTACCATTCGCACTGTTGGGTTATCGCACTACCGTCCGGACTTCGGTAGGTGCAACTCCTTACTTGTTGGTATACGGGACTGAAGCAGTAATACCCGCAGAAGTTGAAATTCCATCCCTCCGAATTGTCGCTGAAGCTGTGATCGACGATGATGAATGGGTCAAAACTCGATTAGAGCAATTGAGCTTGATCGACGAAAAGAGATTGACAGCGGTATGTAATGGCCAATTGTATCAAAAGAGAATGGCAAGAGCATATAACAAGAAGGTACGTCCCAGGAAATTTGAAGTGGGACAACATGTGCGGAAGAGAATTCTACCACATCAGGCCGAAGCGAAAGGCAAGTTCGCTCCAAATTGGCGGGGACCATTTGTTGTGACTAGGGTATTATCCAACGGCGCGCTATGTCTAACTGATATTGAGGGAAGATGCACTGATATGGCTATTAATTCCGATGCGGTCAAGAGATATTATGTGTAATTCTTTAAGGTATTTGTCAACGATTGGTTTCGTCTGTATGTATTTTGGCATTTTTCGGAGAATGAAATGACAGAGGCAATTTTTCTACTACCCAAACACTTTAACCTTCGTTTTCCCCTTTGAGCCTTAATAATTCTTTCATACACCCTCTTTCGGAATCACCAAGGAAGATGTGTAACAAAATAGAAAAAAAAAGAAACAAAGAAAAGACACAAGAAAAAGTGAACTACGTTCGACCTGATTCCTCAAGAAGGATACGTTGGCGCCACACGGCTCGGTCATAATAAAATAAAAATCAAAGATTCCCCAAGCAACAAAACTGGGGCAGAAGTCATTGTGTCGTTTGAAAGATAGGGTGGATTCCGAAAGTTGTAATGAGCTAACCGTTGAGGTTAAACCCCTTTTCTTTAGCCTCACGCACAAAAACCACATTAAATGACCAAAAAAGACCTCTCGATCAGTATTCGAGAAGTGCCAAGTCATGCGAATAAAAACCAAAAGCGACACTCCGATCCTCGATTGAATCCAGGATGCACAAGCCGAAAAGGGATAATGCTTTAGAGAGAATCGCGTGGGCGATACCCCAGTCTGGAAAGAAAGCAAAACGAGAGAGCCTTAACGGTGAAAACCCTCGCGGGCATCTTAAGGCGAAGAAAGTTGAGAGAAATAAAATGAGAGAGCCTTAACGGTGAAAACCCTCGCGGGCATCTTAAGGCGAAGAAAGTTGAGAGAAATAAAAAAATGAGAGAGTCTTATGGTGAAAACCTTTACGGGCACCTTAAGGCGAAGAAAGTCAAGAGAAATAAAATGAGAGAGTCTTACGGTGAAAACCTTTACGGGCACCCTAAGGCGACGGGAGATAGAGAGAAATGAGAGAATCTCATTAGTGAAAACCCTTCGAAGGGCACTATGAGGTGACAAGGCGAGATGGTTACAAGGTGTCTGCATGAGACAAGGTTTGAACATTCATTTACTCCTAACACAGTGCGGCCATCAGAAAGTGATGGACATGAATAGACTGGGTAGATTAATCTCAAAGGCGCGGCATAACCATTGGATCAGTCACACATTTAGATAAGTTTTTCCTATTTTTGAGCTAAGAAAAGTTTTCCTTTTCTTTTGTCATTTGCGGTCAACCTTCTTTTTCTTTTCTTTCGTTTTCGAAAACTGATTTTTCAAAGCTTACTACCAAGTCTCCCAAAGCAGTATAATGAAAATGAATAGGCGTGGAACGAGGCAATAAGGCAGAAGTCGTTCCGATAGTAAGATTGGAACGACAGGTTGATTGGAAGGTTCACAGGAATTATGGAGTATGATGGACACATGTGGCACGTCCGGAAGATGATTTCTCACAACAGATCACCGGCTAAAAAGAGTCAGATCAAACCAAAGATTGGAATAAAAGGGAGAGATGAGAATCCATCTGTGGAAAGTGCATCATCCCCAGCAAGCGCCAACGTCGTCTCCGAAGTTCGAGGGAAGCCAAGCAGCTGAGAGAGAAAAGAAAATGGCCCCTACAAGAGTGGCACAACCACTCGCTGCGTTTTGAAACTAACAATTTTTCTTTGATTTAAAGCAGGAAAAGAGGGTTCGTCAGCGGAAAAGCATACCATCTAGAAGTTTATCAAACTGGGGCAGAAAATTTTCTCCTGTTGCAAAAATTTTCTTGAAAGCAAAGACCCAGTGGATAAGGATAGAAAGCAACACAAGATTTCGGGAAATACCAGTTCCGAGCAGAATAGTTTTGAGAAAGGCCAAACAACACGATGGGGTGATCTTTGAGCCTGGTATCATCCCCAGCAGTCGTTGGAAAATGAAACACCAGCTCTGAGATTCCCCCAGCAGCATTATATCCCATAAGTTTTTCAAGGAGGCCAAAGCATAGTCCCAGAGGAGGTCTGGGAAGAAGGAAGAGGAAAAGGGTTCCCCCGCCAAGGTAACCCATAGTTAATGACATTTCAACCCCCGGCGAGTCCGAGAGAGAATGAGGGGTGAAAAAAATAAGAATACTTCCCCAGCAGCATCATCACCAGCGGGTGAGTAAACCGTTTCAAAGATATCTCCAGCAGCCGAAGGAAAAGTATCACGGCTCAGGGGGGAGGCAATTCCAAGACAAGATAATTCAGAGGAGAAGGTGGCCCAAGAGGCAATGCAGGAAGAAGAAAATGGTACAAAAGGCAAAGGAAGGTGATCGGGATAGGATGAAATTAGTGAGTTGTAGTTGAAGTCAGGGAGCCCGCCTGAAGAATGGAGTGGCGATTTTATTTTGAAGTTGTAGTTGAAGTCAGGGAGCCCGCCCGAAGAATGGAGTGGCGATTTTATTTTTAAGTTATAGTTGAAGTCAGGGAGCCCGCCTGAAGAATGGAGTGGCGATTTTATTTTGAAGTAGTTAGTTGAAGTCAGGGAGCCCGCCTGGAGAATGGAGTGGCGATTTTATTTTGAAGTAGTAGTTGAAGTCGGGGAGCCCGCCTGAAGAATGGAGTGGCGATTTTATTGTGAAGTTGTAGTTGAAGTCAGGGAGCCCGCCTGAAGAATGGAGTGGCGATTTTATTTTGAAGTAGTAGTTGAAGTCAGGGAGCCCGCCTGGAGAATGGAGTGGCGATTTTATTTTGAAGTTGCAGTTGAAGTCAGGGAGCCCTCCTGGAGAATGGAGTGGCGATTTAGTTTCGAAGTTATAGTTGAAGTCAGGGAGCCCGCCTGAAGAATGGAGTGGCGATTTTATTTCGAAGTTGTAGTTGAAGTCAGGGAGCCCGCCCGAAGAATGGAGTGGCGATTTTATTTTGAAGTTGTAGTTGAAGTCAGGAGGCCCGCCTGAAGAATGGAGTGGCGATTTTATTTTGAAGTTATAGTTGAAGTCAGGGAGCCCACCTGAAGAATGGAGTGGCGATTTAGTTTTGAAGTTGTAGTTGAAGTCAGGGAGCCCGCCTGAAGAATGGAGTGGCGATTTTATTTTGAAGTTGTAGTTGAAGTCAGGGAGCCCGCCTGAAGAATGGAGTGGCGATTTTATTTTGAAGTTGTAGTTGAAGTCAGGGAGCCCGCCTGGAGAATGGAGTGGCGATTTAGTTTCAAAGTTGTAGTTGAAGTTAGGGAGCCCGCCTGAAGAATGGAGTGGCGATTTTATTTTGAAGTAGTAGTTGAAGTCAGGGAGCCCGCCTGGAGAATGGAGTGGCAATTTAGTTTTGAAGTTGTAATTGAAGTCAGGGAGTCCGCCTGAAGAATGGAGTGACGATTCATTTTTTAATTTGGTTGAGGAAAGCGGTTGAATGTAACAGAAATCCCCGGCATGAATCCGAGTTCGTAAGTAGAAGGAAGGCAACAAGGATCAGAAAAGATAGATTCAGATTGGAAAGGGGAATAGTTCGAAGATCATAAAGAAGGAACCAATGGTCAGAGTTCGGCAATCAAGATAGGCCGAGACAACAATTGTCAGAGGAGAAGGAGCATGTGAAGAAACATCAGAGCCAGCAGGATGGCAAGGAGCATGACAAGATCAAGTTAAAAAGGATAGATAAGAATTTGTAGTACTGTAACTCAGTCTAGCTTCTTATTTTTGTTTAGCACGGTGTAATAAGGGGGTCATGTTAAGCAGTGGCAACAGCAGTAATAGCAGTAACAGCAGTAACAGCAAGATCACATTAGTCATGGTAGTCCCAGCTACCAAAACTTCCCGAACTACACTGACCTGATTCCTGTTTAGCCTCGGATATGTAGGCAACCTCTGAAGCAGGGTGCGGTCAAAGCTTTTCAAAATGCTTCACAATGGAATACTCGAACGGAAAAAATCGTTCATAAGTTGCTCACTTATCTTTGCGCTGAAACTCTTCGTGTTCCCGAGCAAAGAGGGGCAGCTGTGAGCACGTAATTTTTACCCTACACATGAGTTATTCCTATAAAATTCAAAATAAATGATTTTTCCTTATTTTCTTAAATTTTTGTGTGAATTTTGTGTTAGTTGTCTTGCATGTTATCTGCATGTGATAAATGAAAATACAAAATTTGCATCTTTAGGAAATTAATTCGTTTTCTAACAAATTAAAGAAAAAAAAATTAGTTAGCTTTTAAATTGAAAATAAAGGGAAATTAGTTTAATAGTTTTAATAAAATCCAAATAATTACAAGATAGGAAGATATAGAAAATACAAAAGCAAAATCGAAATACAATAAAATACCAAGAATACAAAGGAAAATACAATGCCCTACTTAATAAATGGGACGAATTGGGCCAAAATCCATAACCCTTCAGTGGCCCAAACGCAAAAACGCCCCAGCCCAGCCGGTCCAAACAAGTCTCCCAGCCCAAATCCCCACCCAGGCATCAGTTTGTGTAACGGTTGATCTGAACCGTTGGATTAATCAATCCAACGGCCAAGATCATATGTTTCCTTACCCATTTCCGTTTATACCATACCCGGCCTGTCTTAACCCGCCCTTCGCCCAACCAAACGACGCCGTTTAAATCAAAGAGATTGATCTGAGCCGTTGGATCCTTATCATCCAACTACCGTGATTAATTGTATCATTTTAATAACCTAACACCCCCCAAACCCGTTAATCAGTCTCATATCCCACACCCCTATTCATCGTCTCTCATCAGAGGCGAAGCAAAACCCTAGCACCGCCCTCGCACCCCATCGACGGAAACCCGGCGGCAACAACGCCGCCGGCCACCAAAATAACACCACACGACCACCTCAACCCCCTCTACAAAAACCTAGCAATCCCTAATCTCGAATCAATTAGGAAATTCTCGAATCTTCATTTGAAGATTCAAGTTAAACTCGAACTAACGCCAAACCTCACCAAAATCACACCATAGCCTCCCATGACCTCCCTCATACCCCCACCCAGGCTTTGGTTTTGCTCGAATCAAACCCGAAGCCCCGAGCCCCAAATTTGAGCCTATGAACCCTAGATTTCAAATTAGAGTCTTCGTTTAGATTCGAGAGAAGTTGAAGCCTAATAGAATTTAATTGGGATGTTTTCGCTTGAAAACATCTCAATTAAAGTCTTTTAGACTCCAAATCCATGTCCAAGCTCAAAACAGCCCGGTTTTCGTTTTGATTTCGACTTCGTTCAAGGTAATCTCCCTTTTTTCCTATCTATTTTAATTAGGTATGCGTTGTTTATGTGTTTGTTTAGTTCAATTTGTTTAATTTTCTTCTCGTTGGCCGTCCCTATCTGTTCTCCCCTCAAAGACCTTTTATTTGGTCAAATTGTATTCTGTTATTTGTTCGAATGTGTTTGTCATAGGATAGTTATTCGTTTTGATTAGCGTCGTCGAATACCTAAGTTTCACTTTGGCCGAGATTTTAGAATCACTGTTTGGCTGATTAATTGGTTATCCATGATTACGTGTTGTAGTTAATCGAATGTCGTCGGTTTACTTTCGTAGGTCTGTTTGTTAGAAACAACAGAGCAGTAATTCCTTTGTTACTGACTGATGTCTTATTTGAATCACTGTGGAGTGGGAGTTTGAATTGCCTGTGTTTGAGTTAGTAACAAGATTGGTTATAGCTGAATTAAGCTCAGTCTCATTAGCAACTAGTGGACCGCCACCATGTGAGCACATGTTAGCCCATAATAATATGCCCGTTGAGTAGTGGAACCTGCTGTACAGCAGGCCACTGACTGTCCTGTTGAAACCAGAAATTATTCATTAGTAAAGCCCACACTTAGACAAGATTAAGTGGACAATGGGTTGGGCAGAGAGAGGGATGGGCAAAGGGGTTTAATTTAAGGTCTTTGTACCATTAGGGGTGGAATGGTTTTAGCTATAAGTAGAGGAGCAGTCTGAAACATGAGGGGGGACTCTTGGAGAGTAGTATAGACATTGATACCTACAAAAACTCTAGACATACACAGTGACAGTGATCTTTGAGGAAGTATTTCTGGAAATACAGTGATAGACAGAGATACCTGGAGGGAAAAACATACACGGATTTCATATAAAACATACATACACAGCTTTGAGGGAGAGAGTTTGAGAGAAAAGTAAGGAAGAAAACATTGTGCTTCTTCACTGTCTCACTGTTTTATTAAGCTCGGATTGGGTTTGTATTGGCTATTGCCATTTTGTCTCTGGTTTTGTTGCTGTGATTGTATCTTGGCTACTGCTGTGGTCTGTTTTTGTTTGCTGCTTGGTGCTGGTTGTTTGGTTACTACTGGGTTGCTGTTTGTTGTTGTGTGTTGTTGTTGTTGGCTCACTGCTGTTGTTGTTTCATTGCCTTGACTGATACCTAGTCTTCTTCTATTGTCATCATTCTAGGTACACAACCTTGTAACTTCAAGTGATCGTTTGGATTATGAAATGCCAATAGATGATGTTTTTGATATATTGATCCATTTGTCCTATTGAATCTGCGTTTTTTTTACTGGGCTGTTATTAGACTATTAGCTAGATTGTTATCGTTGTGAATAAATATAGACCTTGACAGTTATTTCATTAGTAGTATGTTTGGACTGTAATTAAGATTATATTTCCAGAACTGATTATTTGTTAAGTGTTGTAATAGTTAAACGGTGGAATTAAATCCTCAAAGTTTTGATAGGTAGATTAATTCAACAAGTTCATGAAGGTTAATGTCTCTGTTTATGCCATTGTTTTGGTATTAACTTGGAGATTAGTAATAGTTAAATCATTTGATAAACAATGGATCTTTTTTTTTATGATTAAGAATTTTATTGTATTTTTGAATCAGTAAGTCTAGTTAATTGGACTTTGTTGGAATAGTTTTCATATAAATCCCAAGTGAAGGCATAACTCACAATTTGTCCATTGACTAAAGTTTTTTTTTTTGTCTTCTTATTCAATTGTTTAATCTATTGTATATTATTAATCAAAGTAAATCTATTACTAAGTGGCTTGCAAGGAAAGATGAGTTATTCTTTAAAGTTAAATTAATCTATATGTTGTCAACACAATTACTTTAATTTAAAATAAGAAAATCAATAGGGAAAGACAGTTTTGCAAATGAGTGAGGGCGAATTAAAATGTATGCTAGACGCCTAGGAACAGTAGAGTTAATTGGTTTGGCGGATGGATTTTATGTTAGGCCCAATTATCAGCGTATGGCCACTATTGTTTAATTGATATCCTATGGTATTTTCCTAACAACAATCAATTAGGATTTTTCTTTCCTTTTGATACAAAAAAAAACAAAAATAATAGAAAATTAGTCATTTTTAGACATGACCTTTAATAAAAATGAGACGAGCCTCGCCACACTAAATATATAATTGCGGGGCCCTCAAATTAGTTGTTATAAAAACTTAGACTTGGAAGGACCGTTTAGTGAATTTCACGGTCCTTTCCCAAAGTTAACAAAGACGATATACTCTTTAGGCACGATTTATAAGTAAATTACTTTCCTAAATACGGGTGCGCATTTATGTGACCCAAATCTTACTCTCGGCGGAACTGAAATACATTAAAGTCACAGGCGTACTGGTTGCGGTGTGACTCGAAATGTGTTTTCGTGACGTCGCAATTCTTCTAAAAAATAAAAGCGGAGCATTAAAAATACATAGTTAAAATATATAAAGAAATCAGACAAAAGCAAAAGTGCAATTGAGCGACCGTGTTAAAACCACGGAATCCGGGAGTGCCTAACACCATCTCCCGGGTTAACAGAGTTCCTTATCTGGTTTTCTAGTTTCGTAGACTATACTACAAAGTCATAAATTTCCTCGGTTCGGGATCAAACTGGTGACTTGGGACACCATCATTTTTCCAAGTGGCGACTCTGAATTTAATAAATGGATCCCGTCTCGATTGTCCTTTAATTGGAAAAACTCCCTCGCGCCCCCGCGGGTGCGTAAAAAGGAAGTGTGACACCCACAGCGGATAATTTGGCAACTGCCATCGTTGTGCCAGTAATTCAAGCTGAGTCTTTCCAGATTACCAACAACATGCTACACTTGTTTCAAAACAAAGGATTATTCTCTGGGTCTCAGGTTGAAGATCCACAGTAGCACCTAAATAACTTTCTCTCAATATGCAAAACACAGAGGCAACCAAATGTAACTCCGGAAGCTATCAGATTATTACTCTTTCCGTTCTCAGTTACAGGAGCAGCACAGAAATGGCTAAACTCACTTCCCAATAAACTCCATTGCAACTTGGGATGAGTTAGTTAAACAATTCCACAACAAGTTTCATCCACCTAACAAGACAGCTCAACAAATTGATGAGATTGTGAGCTTCAAGCAGAAACCAATGGAAACATTACATGAAACTTGGGGCAGATTCAAGGGTATGCTTGTTATGTGTCCTCACCATGGGATTCCAGAGCAGATGTTAGGCCAAAGATTCTACATGGGTCTTTCAGACAGCATGAAGAACATTGTAGATGCTTCAGCAGGTGGGGCTTTTCTGAGCAAGACTTGGAGAGAGGGCCAAAATTTGCTAGACAAGATGGCTCAAAATTCTAGGTGGACGTCCAGGAATGCTCCTATCACACCAGTGGTACACTCTGTACCTCTGGATCCATCCAACACTCTGGAGGAGAACATGGCAACTCTATTGACACAAATGAGCAAAGTTGGAAGAATCAGGAGTCAAGCAGCCGGTTCACATTGTAGATACTACCAATGGTGGTTTATGCACATCCTGCATTAGCCAACCCATAGGTAATCCATGGGCTTCAGACCAAGAACATCATCATCAGCACGAAGATATGAATTATGTGGCTAACTATGGAGGGCAGCTACAAGGTAATCAAAATTGGGGCCAACAGGCTCCAATGCAGTACAGACCTCCCCAACCACAATTTAATGCAGCAGATATGAGGCCACCACACAATATGACCCCATATCCTAGACCTCAAAATTTCGGCAATCAGCAGCAGGGATATCATCCACCTCCACCACCACATAGGGGTAGACATGACGATGGGTTCGCAGAGTTGAAAGCTATGATGCAGCAGGTAATTGGATCAAATGCTAAAACAAATGAGAGGAAAGATGCACATAATGCAGCCATCAAGAATATTGAAGTACAGGTGGGTCAGATTGCTATGTCTCTCAACAATAGTCCTCAAGGGACATTGCCTGCAGATACACAAACAAACCCAAAAAATCAAGTCCTAAAGCAGATGATGGCGGTGACTCTAAGAAGCGGTAGAGATCTTGATGCTGAGAATAAAGGTGAGAAATCGACAGACAGGCTGAGACATCCACTCCATTGCCCATTGAACTGGACGAGTCCACAGGGTTGATAGAAGTCACAGTCCAACCAGTTGCTAAAAATAAAGAAATAAAACAAAGAACGAAGAAAGTAGCTGAACAGGTAGAGCAGCAGATTGATGAGAAAGTAATAGAAAAAGACAAATCCCAAGTCACCGGAAAGAAGAGGCCTCCACCACCATTCCCCCAAAGGTTGGCCAAACACCAGAAAGAGGAGCAATACAAAAAGTTCTTCGAGATGCTCAAGCAAATCCAGGTAAACATTCCTTTAATTGAAGCTTTAAAAGAGATGCCTGGTTATGCTAAGATGATGAAGGATTTGATGTCGCGGAAATTTGATTTCCAAGACTTGGCCACAATAACACTTAGCCAGACTTGTAGTGATGTGGTCTCTAGACCCATTGCTGAGAAGCTATCTGATCCAGGTAGCTTCACCATCCCATGCACTATAGGGAAGTATGCCTTTACTAAGGCTTTAAGTGATTTAGGGGCAAGTATTAATCTCATGCCCTTAGTCATTTATAAGAGGTTAGGTATTGGGAGAGCCATACCCACCTCTATGCTTTTACAGCTTGGTGACAGGACGATTAAGCGTCCATTTGGTATTATAGATGATGTGCTTATCCAGGTTGGAAAGTTCGTGTTTCCCGCCGATTTTGTTATTCTTGATTGCAAGGTCAACGAAGGAATTCCCATAATCCTAGGAAGACCATTCCTAGCCACCGGGAGAGCCATAATTGATTGTGAAACTAGGGAACTCAATATGAGGTTGAATGCTGTGGAGATCATTTTCAATTTGCCAAAATCCATGAGGCGCCCTAGTGAATTCGCAAGTTGCTCTCTCATTGATGCGGTGGATGTGATAGTGGATACTGACGATGCAGAGTTGACCATTGAAGACCCACTTCAAGCATGCCTGATGAATATGGAAGAGGTAAATGGTGAAAGTTTAGCTGAATGGGTACTATCTCTGGAAGGCAAGGGATTTTGGCAGAGAGAGCTTGAGTTCGAACCTCTACACTTAGAGAAAAGAGAGAGCCCGCCAACAAAGCCATCCATAGAAGAGCCACCAAAGCTCGAGCTTAAACCACTACCATCACATCTCAGGTATGAGTTTCTAGGTCCTAACTCCACGTTACCTGTTATTATCTCATCTAATTTGTTAGATGTGCAGGCCCAAAAGCTTATACAGGTACTCAAGGAATACAAGACTGCCATTGGGTGGACCATGGCAGACATAAAGGGGATCAGCCCAGCCTATTGTATGCATAAAATTCTCTTGGAAGATGGACACAAACCTTCCATGGAGCATCAAAGAAGGCTGAACCCCAACATGAAGGAAGTGGTGAAGAAGGAAGTTATAAAGTGGCTAGATGCGGGAATCATCTTCCCAATCTCAGACAGCAGCTGGGTTAGCCCGGTCCAATGTGTGCCAAAGAAAGGAGGCACGACGATAGTGAAAACGAGAACAATGAATTGATCTCAACAAGAACCGTCACCGGATGGAGAATATGCATGGACTACAAGAAGTTGAATCTAGCCACCCGCAAAGATCACTTCCCACTTCCCTTCATTGATCAAATTCTTCACAGGTTGGCAGGGAGGTCCCGTTTTTGCTTTCTGGATGGATACTCGGGGTACAAACAAATCTCCATAGCCCCCGAAGATAGAGAGAAGACCTCCTTCACATGCCCATATGGCATATTTGCCTTCAGGAGGATGTCATTCAGACTATGCAATGCACCTACCACATTCCAAAGGGGCATGATAGTTATTTTTACCGACATGGTGGAAGACATTATAGAGGTGTTCATGGATGATTTCTCAGTGTTAGGGAATTCATTCGATGAATGCCTTGCCAATCTGACTAGAGTGCTAAAACGGTGCATGGAAACAAATTTAGTGCTAAATTGGGAGAAGTGCCATTTTATGGTACAAGAAGGTATAGTATTGGGGCACCGGGTTTCAAGCAACGGCACGGAGGTAGACCATGCTAAAGTTGATGTCATTGCAGAGTTGCCTCCACCAACATTCCTCAAGGCCATAAGAAGCTTTCTTGGACACGCCGGTTTTTACCGGAGGTTCATCAAAGACTTCTCCAAAATATCAAACCCTCTCTGTAAGTTACTTGAAAAAGATCACCCTTTTGTTTTTTCTGATGAATACAGGATTGCTTTTGAGGAACTAAAGAAGAGTTTGGTCACAACACCCATCATCATTGCCCCCGACTGGGAGCAACCTTTTGATTTAATGTGTGATGCAAGTGACTATGCAGTGGGGGCAGTACTGGGCCAAAGGAAAGACAAGCTGATGCATCCAATATACTATGCAAGTAGAACTCTGAGTGGAGCACAACTAAACTACACAGTGATGGAAAAGGAGATGCTTGCGGTCGTGTTCGCATTCGACAAATTCCGGTCCTATTTCATAGGATCAAAGTTAATCGTATACACAGACCATGTAGCTTTAAGATATTTAATTGATAAAAAGGACTCTAAGTCGCGCCTGATTCATTGGGTGTTGCTTCTCCAAGAGTTCGACCTTGAAATTAGGGATAGAAAAGGTACTGAAAATCTAGTCGCTGACCATTTGTCAAGACTTGAAGGAGTTGAACTTGTCAAAGAGAGTGGGGAAATTCTTGAAACCTTTCCGGATGAGCAGTTGCTCACCACCACTGTCCTGGAAACACCATGTTATGCTGACTATGCTAATTATCTAGCCAGTGGCATTGTTCCTCATGACCTCTCATCGGTCCAGAGGAAAAGATTTTTTCGTGAAAGTCAGTTTTATTATTGGGATGAACAATATTTGTTTAGGATATGTCTTGATAACATGATTCGGAGATGCGTCCCCGAGATAGAACAATCTTCTTTTTGCAGGCATGTCACGCTTCAGCATATGGCGGTCACTTTGGAGGAATACGTACAGCTGCCAAAATACCTGAGGCCGGTTTCTATTGGCTAACGGTGTTTAAAGATGCGCACTTGTGGGTGAAAGGTTGCAACGAATGTCAACGCACCGAGAATATCTCTCGGCCTCATGAAATGCCAATGAACCCAATCCAGCAAGTTGAAGTGTTCGATGTATGGGGAATAGATTTCATGGGGCCCTTTATTAGCTCATACGGAAATAAGTACATACTTGTTGCAGTTGACTACGTGTCCAAATGGGTGGAAGCTGTAGCATTAACCACCAATGATGCTAAGGTGGTAGTGGGATTTTTCAAGAAGAATATTTTCACCCGGTTCGGAACTCCAAGCGCTATCATCAGTGACGGGAGCACACACTTTTGCAATCGCGCTTTTGAGAAATTATTGTCCAAGTATGATGTTAAACACCGTGTGGCCACTCCATATCACCCGCAAACTAGAGAGCAAGTTGAGGTTTCCAACAGGGAGATAAAAAGTGTATTGACTAAAACAATGAAGGCCACAAGAACCGACTGGTGCAGAAAGCTTGATGACGCACTATGGGCTTATAGAACGTCATTCAAGACACCCATTGGCATGTCTCCATACAAATTGGTGTTTGGGAAAGTTTGTTACCTAACGATTGAATTAGAGCACAAAGCTTGGTGGGCACTGAAACAATTGAATCTCAACTTGGATGAAGCAGGTAAAGCAAGGCTAACTGGGTTGCATGAATTAGAAGAATTTCGATATCTGGCGTTTGAAAGTACTAGATTGTAAAAAGAGAGAATGAAGCGGATTCATGATCAAAATATCATTGAGCGAAACTTCAAAAACGGGGACAAAGTACTACTATACAATTCAAGATTACGATTGTTCCTAGGTAAATTGAAATCAAGGTAGTCTGGACCCTTCAAGGTAATTGAGGCATTTGAGTCAGGATCTGTGGAAATTCAAACTAGGGATGGATCACGTACATTCAAGGTAAACGGACAGCGGTTGAAACCTTACATAGGATTGGATGACATGGAGGATAGTGTAGAATTGCGGTTGGATGAACCTCAAAGGCCTAGCGAGCCTTAAAATGCGCTAAGTTGAGTCGTGCCGCGACGTTAAATCGGGCGCTATGTGGGAGGCAACCCACGAACATGTTGTAAGTATTTTTATCTTAGTAGTAGTTAATAAAATAAAATAAGAAAAAAAACAAAATTTTTGTTGAACAACTGAGAAAAAAAAATTCAGAGAGGGGCACTGTCCGCGGTCCATCCGCGACCGCGGATGAACCGCAGAAAAATGACCTTTCTGAACTTTCTCTGTTCGCGGTCCATCGCGGCCGCGAACCAACCGCGAAAAATTGTCCTCTCTGAATCTCGACTGTTCGCGGTCCATCCGCGGCCGCGAACGAACCGCGAACAGTCGCGTCCAGTTCCGTTGTCGGCTAGAATAAACATTTTTTTTCTTTCCCATATCCCTCCTAGCCGCCCCCACTCTCCAAATCTCTCTCTCTCTCTCTAACTTCAAATCCTCTCCCTTCTCTCTAAAACTTTCCCAACCCCCTCTTCTCCAAATCATACCCTTCTTCCTCCATACTCCTCCATTGTTATCACTTGTATGTTTCTCTACTTTTTTTTCTCTCTTTTACTTTGTTTTTATTTTTAGTTCTTGATTATTTATTTTGTAGAATTAATTAGATATTGTTAGTTTAGGATAAATCTTGAATATGACTAGGTTTCTTTTTGCACATTACATGTCTCCGTGAATTTCTTCAAAGGAACCTTGTTATACGATGAAAGTTTGGTAAAGAATGAGTTGTTGGGTCTACAATTATGTTTATGATACTAATTTTATGGTTTGGAGACCCAAATAGTATTTACACCATGTTTGTTGGTTGGTGAGCCAAGTTGGGCAAATTATCATTGTTCATAATGTATTAATGTAGTTTTAAGAGAAATAATGCCCAACTCATGAATTGGTAATGGTGTAGTTTATTGGGGATGGATTAAGTCAATTGGGTAATGTTAGAAGTGTTCAAAATAACTAAGTGTGGGGTGCTTGAATAGGCATGTGTAAAATAGTTAGATAAAGAATCTAAATATAGGAGTATGAGGTAATTGCACGAAAAAAAAAGGTCAATTGTGATATCTCACGGATGGCGAAGTCTGAGTAGCCTTCCGATGACTAACGATTTACAAATTTTTTTTTCTATATTATTTGTGCATGATCATGGCCCCAAAGAGAGCTCGACATGGTGCTAGCTCATCTAGGCAACCGACTTATGACGAGTCTAGGTTTGCTTGTGAAGAAGCGAAGAATGGATTTCACATTAAAACAACCAAGAAGTGACTCCAAGAGGTAGAAGTTGGCCGGATAGCTATCCGCTCGGAGAAGCCGGAAATATAGGATGAGATTCGGAGGCGCGAGATGGAGTTCCTCTTTGACTCACCTCCTAAAGTGAACAAGATGCTTGTCCGGGAATTCTACGCCAATGCTCCTTACCATATGGCCAGAAATGTATTCGTCAGAAGTAAGCATGTCAATGCCCATAGTCGTACTATTAGGCAGATACTTAGACTGCCATTGCACACTAGTGATGTCGACTATTACCATGATAGGCCAGGTGTCACATGGGACATGCTAATAGAGGCCTTATGTGTAGAAGGCATCCCGGTGTGGATTAGAAATAAGACTCTGCACTCTAATTGCTTTATACACACAGCCAAATGTTGGTTCTCCATAATTTGCAACCGTATCTTGCCCTCGAGCAACACCACAAATGTTACTTTAATAGGGTAGTTTTGACTTGGTGTTTTGTAACACATCGGGATGTTGATATCGCCCGCGTAGTTAGTGATGAGATGGTATTGAGGGGAGCCCTCACTGCCAAGGGTTTTTATTACCCATCTCTTGTCACTACGCTGTGTCTCCTTCATCAGACCCCAGTAACTGATGCTGATGGTGAGCTACTACCAAACGCTCCATTTAGAGCTGCTACAATCCGGGTTGGAGGAGACACAACCCCAATTGACTTGGATGAGGAGGACGATCCTGTACCGGTTTCCCGGGCCAGGCACTCCATGGATTCCGCCGGACCCTCCAGGCCTGCTCCTCGGGAAGCAAGTATGTCTAGGTTCGAGTCCACACGACCTATGCTAAGGTCCATGGAGGAGGAGGTTGCTGATCTGCACACCTCCGTTGATGGCTTGCACACACGGCTAGATGCCATGTCTACAAGACAAGCCCGGTCAGAAAACAGGTTTATGGCATGGTTCAGAGCACTTGGACGAGCATGTCATGTCGACCCATCCACCGTCTCCGACTCCGAGTGAGTCTCAGGTAAGTTTTCTTGCCCTTTTTGTGCTTTAATTTTTATTTATGTCATGAGGACATGACATATTTTTAAGTGAGGGGTGGGTGACTTATCTTGTACATGATGTATATATTAGTTGTAGTAGTAATATAAAATAATAAAAACTCAAAAAAAAGTCATAAAATTTTAAAAATCCAAAAAAATATGAGTAGAGGACTCTTCTTGATGATGGACTATTTAGGACAAGTACTCTTGAGGGAAGTAATCCACGTAGGAATTTTTCCTTCTTTTATTTTCTTTTTATTGGTAATGTATCATCTCCCCCTTGGTTTTTCTTTTGACCACGGTTCTCTTCCAAGGGTTTTTATTTGAACCGGGTTAGGTAGAATTTTTGATATTTTCTCTCTTTTCTTAGAATTAGAGGTGAAAGGGCAACATGTAACCTCGAATATGCACATTAGCAAAAGCGTAAATTGAACTTGAGAATGTGTCTTCTAAGCTTGACTGTAGAATCTCAATATGCCTTAAATTGCACAATAATTCTTGCTTGAACATCGATAGGACTTTGTAGATAAACTGGATTCCAAATGAGTTGCATGCCATGTGTGTGAGAGGCTTTTACTTACATTTTATGTTGTACATGATGCCTAGAACTTGCCCTGTGTGTTTGCAAAGCGAAATAGAAGTTGTTAGGTTGTAGAAAGGATAGATGCATTTCTTTGTGTAACCCCATATACCAATAGACATGAATTCACCCGTGCATTATATCTTAGTTAACCCCTTTGAGCTTAAGCCTATTCTTTGATAACCCTTGAATGTTCATCAAATATGTATAATGTTCTACTTTACCTCCTAGAAGCACTTGTATTGTAATGAATATGCAAAAGTTGTAAAAGTTTAAGTGTGGGGTGAAGGGAAATTGAAAAAAGGGAAAATCAAGAATTAATGATAGAAAATATTGGACTGGTCCAAAATAATGTTGCAAAGCAATGAAACAAAGAGCTATATTGATGAATATGTAAATTTAGAAAGGCCAGTTACATCAATAAAAGAAAAGTGTGGGTTAAAAGTGAAGAAAGGTGAAGGAATGTTTATGGGAGACATAAGGAAGTAAACAAAAAGGGGAAGTTGTGAAAAAAAGAAAAGAAAAGTGCTTAGGGAGGCTAGTCACTATAACCAAAAGTATCCTACCCGTCCCATAGCCTACATTACAACCCTTAAAGACCTCTTGATCTATGATTGAATAACTCGATTAGTGGAGTATTACACTAGGGGCAAGCTTATGGTGTATCCGTACTCATATAAATGTTCTTTGTTGAGAGTGAGTGAATTTTTCCGATATCTATAAGCTCCAGTATTTGAATTGTTAATGTGTGGGAACTTCTCTCAATAAATTTTGTGAGGGCATGTAATTCAAGAGGAAGAAGGTGAATTTGCAAGTTTTTGGTAATAAGTAGAGTAAGTAATAATGTGCGGGCATGAGAGTTTGCGGTTAGGTAAAGATTGTGCCTATCTTAGGTTGTTTATGTATAATAGATTTTGTGACATATTTTGGGGGAGACAAACGTTTGTCAATTGGCCTAAAGTGTGATTAAAGTTGCTCGAGGACGAGCAAAGGTTTAAGTGTGGGGTATTGAAATAGGTGAATTTGACTATAATTATGCCCTAAATACTCACACTTTGTTATGGTATTTATGTTGTTTATGAGGACAAAATGCTTTGATTAGTGTTTGTTTGTGTGTTATAGGTACATGTGATGCAATAGATGCTAAGAAGAGTATTTTGAAGTCATATGTGGATGAAAAGGCCAAGAAAAGATCTAAGGTGAAAAGAGCTGGAAGAAGCAGTCAAAAATACGCAGCACTGTTCATCCGCGGTTCATTCGCAATCACAGATGAACTGCGAAAAAAGAGGCATTCTGAAGTTTCACTGTTCGCGGTTGGCTCGCGGCCGGGAACGAACTGCGGAAGCCGGCGTCCAGTTCTCCTAATTGGATTCGAATTTAGTTTTTTAAGCCCTAAAACCTCTATATAAACTCCTAGTTTTCTACTGGATGAAGCACCTCTGGGAGTACATCAATCAAGAAAGGCAAGAACAACACCCACTCATGAGGGTGAAGTACTGTCATTGGTAGACACAGGGTGCAGACAGTAATTTTTACTGGATGAAGCACAGGAAAGGAACCAAATACAAGGAGAAGCAACAACAACACATAACTCAAGTACTTTGTACCAAAAGGATCATACAAGAGGAGGAAAAGATTCTATTCTGCATAGTCATAATAAACATGTTGATAGCTAAGGTTATTTCTTGGAACTACAGCTATATGATACATAAAGTGGCTAATAAAAAGGAGCAGAGGTTAATTTTAATGTTATCTAGATGGTATCTCCTGAGGAAGCCTCAGGTGGTGGTATCAGTACATTGTACTCATTCCACTTGGGTGGAATTGGGGGTAACATCTAGATGCAACATAAGATATGCTCAAATGGGTTTCAAAGTACAAAAAATAGGAAAAAACATACATGCATGTGAAACACATATACTCTATTGTTTACAGACTCTCCCGGTGGTGGTATTAGTACTCAGTACTTATTCCACTGGAGAAGAACTAGGCATAGAGTATAGAGGAGGTTCAAAGGGGAACACAGAATCACAAGAACCCAAGCAGCAGAGCTCAGGAGCTCAAGAGGGTACAGACAGCAAATTTCCATTCTTTCTCAGAGGAAAGAAGCTGAATGAAGTACCAAACAATATAATAGACAGGTTCATAGTTTCACACCTTACAACTACAATATGCACATGGAGAATGAAAGCAAATAGAAATAATAAAGAAGGAAAGAACTTGGAGTGTCCTTTGAAATCCAGCAATCCCAAATCCACTCTGGCAGTCAGCAAAGCTCGAGAAAGAGGAATCCAGTGTGATATACATCAGCAAACGAGCTCACCAGCCCATGTAAAACATGAGAAAAAGAGATTCAGTGAAAGAAAGAAGGAAATAAACAAAACAACAACAAAAAAGGAGAAAATAATACCTGTAGCAGAGATCGAATAGAATCGCAGAAGGAAGAAATGGGAGAATATCATAAGAAGGGAAAAGATGGGGACATGCAAAAAGAGAAATAAGGAAATATCAGTAGAGGCAAAACAAAAATGATGAATAAGAGAAATGAAAGAAGAAAGGGGCCAAGAGATGTACCTGAAGCAGATATAAGGAAGCATCGTGAAGGGAAGGACTGGGAGCATCGAGAGGGAATCCACAGTCAGCAAAGATTACGAAAGGGACTCATGCATACAAAAATGAGTAACTTTAGACGACAAAAAAGAGGAAAAGAAATAAAACAGGAGAGAAATGGTGAAATAATCAGAAGAATCGAAAAAAGAAGACAGGGAGAAAAGTTTACCCGGAGTCTCTTACAGTCTTTGATGGTTGAAATAGAGGGAAAGAGCATCCGATGGTGGTGGATCGAAAACCAGCTGGAGCTGACAGGAGCAGATCAAATGTCCGCCATGGGAGATCCAGAGGTTGATGAGATGAGGGAGAAGAAGAGAGAGAGATGAGGGAGATGAAGAGAGAGAGTGTGCAGAGAGGAAATGAATTTTCCTATACCCAGCTATCATCTGAAATGAAACGCTTTGGGGTAATCAACGGTTGGATTAGGAAAGGGTGGGTATTGGGATTCGGAGAAGGAGGTATAAGCGTGAAAGCTGTGTCTGGAGATCATATATTTAGGGGATATGTAATAAGTGTAGAAGCATCGACAAAGAGTCCTTATTTTAAATTTGAAATGTGGCTAGCCTATGTAATGCGAATTAAAGAAAGTAGCTACACGGGTAAATTGAATTTCAGGAGCCATGTGGTTACTAAGTGGCTAGCTTATAAATGTGAGGTGAATTGGGGTAGCTATAAGGGTAAGGGATTTTCGTTAAGGGAGGAAAGGCAGAAGCGGGCTTCAAATGAATTAATTGGGCTAATAGCATTTGTGGCCCAGTTAAACGAGAAAATGCCTGGCTGGTTGATATTTAGGAATAGAGAGAGGGTAATCAATGTTGATGGGCACATTTTAGAGTGGGCTAGCGGCTGGAATTTCATATTGGGCCTATTGTTTGGCCCAGTACCGTATGGAGAGCAAGCAGACACGTCTGGATCACAAGTAAACGGGCTACAATGATTTCATATATGGATTTGGGTTGAAGTAATTAATTTCAACATAGTCATAGGGCTAGTTTTTATTTAGCAGTTCATATTAGTTATTTTGTAAGATCATTATTAAGCACCATGCATAAAATAGATCATAGGGTCTATGTGGTATGCAAATTTTATTTTCCTCATTTGAGATTTCGAGACAGTAACTTTGTATTTTCTTTTTTATTTCTATAAGTAAAAACTAGCCCTAGGCACTGCCTAGTGGATTATTTAAAAAAAAAAACTCCTAGTTTGCCCCATAGAGGCATGTTGTCTTTATTTCAATACTTTTGCAGATATTTAGTAAGAGAGAATCCTCTCAAACTCCTTCTATTATTTTATATCAATTATTTCTTTATGATTTCAATTATTATTCTTGTTTCTTCAAGCATGAGTAGCTAAATTCTTTTCTAAGGTATTGATGGAACCTATTGAGTGATGAACTTATCGTATATGTGATTAGAAATTATGACTTAGATTTCTATTTGTTCAACTTCATTCTGGTTGTAGTTAATTGGTAGACGTCCCAATTAGCGGTGCCTATTTAGTGTGCATAACATGTAAAAGAGTGCATATTTAGGTATATTGTTGAACAACACCACACCTAGGTTATTGGAAGAATCTATAACTTTAGGCGTAAAGACGGGGTTAGGAATAACGAAGTCTTGCGTGCAATCTTAAGTGAACTATTCAAATTAAAGCTAGCTAAGGTAGCTCGGGAGAGTGCACTAGTAAATTATTGCAATTGCTCGGGAGAGGGTTACGATACACATAGCGTTCATGATTGATAGAATATATTAACAATCTGTATGAGCATAACGATAAGGGATTCCATCAATAGGGAAAATCAATACCTTAGTCCTCCATATTATTTTTATTCAACATTCAATTCTTTCTTTTAAGCATTCTTAATTCTTGCAAGTAGTAGTTCGAAAATCATATACAAAGATATTCTAAATTTTGGGAACTTGATTCGGAAGTACTCTTGGGTTGTGAAAGTTGTGATTGTTAGGTTAATTCTCTGTGGGATCGATCTTAGACCAAGTTATATTGACTACGACCGTTGCTTGGACGTGAATCATTGTGACAAGTTGAAATCAGAGCATAGGTTATTGATCATAGCAAACTCAACCTGAAGGAAGAGCGGGCACAACTACTTTTACTCGAATAGTGGTTCAGGGTCAATCCACAGGGAGTTAGATATTGGAATGAGAAATTATGTTGCGCTAATATTGTGATTTAGCTTCTAATTTGACTTCAAGCATTTTTGTGTTTTCTCTTTACAAACTATTTTATAAACTACTAGTACGAAATCTAATTATGCTAAGATTTATTCTAAACGTAATATGCGAATAGGAAAGGGGACTAGGGAAGTAGAATTTACCTAGGTGTAATAACTAATGGGTAATGAAATTCAATGCAAAGATGATGTAATGGGATTATTGGATAACTATTGATCTATGCATTCATTCTCACACCTCTTGGTAGAGAGAACAATTTTGCCCAATTGACTCTCTCGAGCCCAATTGAGTAGGCTAATTTGCCCAAGCAACTTTAGGCTCAAGTTGGGTAATTACTCTCTCGAAGTTTATACCCGTTACTTGGGACTACCATTCTCATGGGTCCATCCCAAATGCTTGTTGGAATTGATTGAGAGGTTTTAGACTCTCTTTCTCAAGTAGAGCCCAAACCCACAAAACTAGATTTCGTGTTTGCAACCAAAAAATCCCAATGAAAAACATTCAATCAACCCAAATCCTAACACCCACAATCATCTAAGCATTTAATAATTTAACCCATTCATTACCCACACTAGGGTTGGGCTACAACCCTAGCTATGGCTTTAGCTAGCCATGGAAATTGAAAAAGATGAAGAAATTAAATGTGAAATTGACATAGTAATTGATTACAAATTAAATCTAATGTTAAAATGCTAAGGAATTGCCAAAATAGGCTTAAAAGATGTTCTCACGAACTCAGCCACCAATATCTAATACTGACATAACCTAAAAAAGTAAAAGAAGCTATTTATACTACACAATAATTTTCGAACAAAAGTACCCCTGCGGGTCTCACGCAGACCGCACACTTTTGACGTGCGGCCGCGTAGGGCATTTGGGCTTCAGATTCTCTAGCACTAGAACAGGTCATGTAGACCGCACACTTATGTCATGGGGCTGCGTAGGTACAGTAATGCGGATAACATAGAAATGGTACGCAGCCGCACTATGTAATTTCTCCAGTTGCGACCTCTCTGATTCCTCACCCACGTGGACCGCACTGATTTGGCACGCGGCTGCGTGGGATTTTTCCTTGAACAGTTCTCTCTCTGGTCTTCTTCATTGCGGACCGCACAATAGTGGATGCGGTCCGCGTGGATCTGCCATTTAATTGGGCCTTCTCTGAACATTCCTACGCGGCCGCACACCAAATCAGTGCGATCCGCGCAGTAGACGCTTGACTGATTTGCTCTCTAAATTGACCTGTGTGGCCGCACATCAAAACAGTGCGGTCTGCACAGGCTTTTTTGAGTCCTTCTACTTCTTCCTTTTACGCTTAGCCGGTTTCACTCCTTTTTTAGCCGATTTGACGGTATTCGTCATTTTGTCGCTCAAACCTACAAAATAGCGCACTTGGAAGCAATTCAAGGCCAGTTCAACATATTTTATGCACAAAGCTCGGGCAAGTAGGGGTTTAAAAGCATGCAAAATTCCTAGTCATCAACTCTCCCAAAACATAAACCTTTGCTTGTCCTCAAGCAAATCAAAATTAAGACCTAACTTTAAGAGAAAAGACACCAAAACAAGCTCTATTTGTCTGAGGGTAACCTCACAAACATCAATTGGGACTAACAATTGTCCCTAATGCAAATGTATCATTGACACCTTTTGAAGATTTGAAGCTTTGTGGATCAAGTGTGACACTAGAGCTTCGAGGGTTGACTTGATCAATCAAGGAGCCTTTCTCAAAACACTTTGGTTATTGTGGACCCCAAACTTGTACATCCTCGGCTCTCCCTAAGTGCACCTCACCTTTTAGAGTATTTGCACACAAATCAATGTAGAGGATTTTACACCCGCTCTCTCAAAGAAGAGACTCTAAGCCCGACGCTAGGTACCATAGGCTTGCCCTTTATGTAAGTATCCACTAATGTAGGTTTTTCTCAACTTGAGATCATAGAGGACTTTTTGGGTGTCATTGTGAAGGCTTTTTGTGTAGGGTAGGAATTTGGCTCTTATTGGTTCAACCTTCCCTAAAGCACTTCTTTTGATTCATTGATGGCACACTTTCTTGACTCTTTTTGAACATATCTTCTTTTAAGGGTTGAAAGAGAGACACCATGGCACTCTTCCTTTTTGCAATTGACACTTTTTCTTTGATCACTTCATTCACATTTTTTCTTTTTTTCTTCTTCACTTTTCAAATCTTTTTGGTCCCCCCTTTTTGGGTCTTATTCAACTTTTTGCTTATTTTTCACTTTGTTTCCTTTTTCAATGCCTTTCTTTTCCTCCTTGCTTTCGTGCCTTTTTACCACATTGGTGCCTTTTTTGTCTTTCCCCCCCAAACTTATACTTTTATAATCACTTTAAGGGAAGATTTTTGGGTGCCAAGAGAAGGTCTAAATTGAAACGGGTATAGGCTTGCACTTTGGTTTATGAAGGAATAAGGTTTAAGGCTCAAAGGAGTGACTAGGGATCTATTTATTGGTAGGTTGGAAAGAATGATTCAAGGTATGTTCATTTGGATCAAAGATGGCCTTCACTCACTTCTCAAGTGAAGTTTCACCTAGAATTTCGCCTCAACAAACATTCGGGGCAAGTTCTAGACCATTGGTACAGTACTTGGGCTCGCAATTCTATTTCTCACCACACCTACACTCAGAGATCACCAAAAATGGAGTCGAAGGCCCACAACAACCTCGGATAAGATTCAAGCACGCGTTGGTTTACATGACCATTCGATGGTTGTTTGGTCAACACAAGATTCTCAAGGCCACAACTTTCACCATTCTAGACACAACTTGATGTCTTTGACCATAAGATCGGAGACAAATGTGCTAGGCCCAAGTGAAGTTCGCCCGAGGTACCCTTAACTATCAAAAGTTTGAAAATCAAAAAGAAAAAGAAAAAATGATTCAACCGTTAAGAAAGTTGTCAAGCTATATATCATAGGGAAGAGCCACCCGGTTCACACAACACTTTACCCTTGGAAAGAACCGTGGCATTAATAAAACCAATGGTTTATTGAAAACTTAAAACAAAGTCTAATGATTCTACGAGAATAACTAAAAATGAAAAGAAATCCAACTGAAAGCAAATGAATATACACAAAGATAGATCCGAATATACAAATCCAGAGTGTTCAAAATGAAAACTAGAGTAGATCAAAGTATCAAAATATATACAAATACTACATCTAAGGGTGTACTAAAAGTAATCAATAGATATAGTCCAAAATAAAAACAGTAGGGTACACCCCCACGAATAAGAGCTAGCATTGTCCCCAATGCTAACTATCTAATAAGCATCAAAACGAAAGGATATAGATGGCCCCTCAAGCCTGATCAACTGGATGACTCTGCTCACTGGCTCCCTCGTCCGCTATAGTGGTGGGGACCTCGGACTGGTCCCCAACCTGCTGTTGTGTTGTTGTGACAGGTTCCTGCTCTAGGGTAGGCTCATCTGCTATGGGTGCACTGGAGGTCCGCTCCTGCTCAGGAGCTACCATAATCACAACTCCCTCAGTGTTGGGGAGTTTAATCTTCTTGCGTGGCTTGGGCTCCTCCTATGGATGCTCCGCCTGTGGCTCTACCGCCGTCTCTTCAAACAACAAGTCCAAAGGCAATTGATCCGCTACCAGCTTGTGCACCTGCTCCTTTAGAGCTAAAACTGACTCCGTTGAGGCTTTGGTCTTTCTCAACTTCCTGTGCTCCCTAGCAAGGCTCTTGAGAGACTTGCTATGTGCGTCAACTGCCTCAACCAAACTGTCCTGTTTCTTCATCATCTTCTCCTGGTTATCCAGGATCTTCTTTAGTGTTTCCTCAATAGAAGCTGGGACCTCCACCGTCACTGGTGCACTTTGAGCTCGAACCATTGTCGTCAATGTGGAAAACTTGGATGTTGCAGTCGACATCCAGTTGTTCAAACTGGTCAATGTATAGGTAAGCTGGTTGGTAGTGAACCGGTGAGTCTTGGAGACTGGAATCTCCTGATCAGCAGTAGAGGATGAAGGTGTTGTGGAAGGACCCGGAGGGAGGGAAGTGGCCTGCTTAGTGGTGGCAACTGGTTCCTCAGACTGGCCAGCGGTGGTGGAAGTGGTGGCTTGGCTCTTCTAAGCCGTCTTAGGGTTGTCCGATCCCTTTTGATCATACCACGAATAAGCCCCCACCGAAGGCACCATCACATCAAATTTCTTTATCTTCATTTTCATCTCCTTGAAGTACAATGTCAATGTGTTGGGGAAGGGATAGTTTGTCTTGGTCTCGTGGCCCACAATTGAGATTACCCGATGCATGATATTTCCCACATTCAATGGGTAGCCGACCATAATAGAAGCTACTAACACCGCACGATCAATGGGCACTGAATGGTCTTGAGTGGTAGGTTCCAATCGGTTGCAGACAAAGGTCAACCGCCCTTTCGCTTCAAAGCTGAGGTTGTTTCTATAAATCTTCTCTTGTGCCTTTAGCCGCACCGGAGCAGTGTCGGGAGCAGCTAGCGCTTTTGCTAACCAAGGTAGGGACTCCTCTTTCACGGCCAACTTCTTTAGATATTGGGACTCATCATCATCCACGAACCCCAAGAATTCATTTAAGGACTTCCCGTCAAACAACGCAATTTGATCCCTCACTTTTGTGGCGGTGGAATCTCGGACTATATGGTGGATGTTTGCGTGTAATTCTTTGACCATGTGCTCATTTGCATTTTCCACCCGCTCCTTGAAAAAGCACCAACCATCTCTAGTATGGAACTGTGCTTGCACATGAGGGTTGTGCGGTAGCAAGTCCGCATCGATGAATCTCTTTTCCGGAATCAATCTTCTATTTGGCCACCACTCTCTCAACTTGTGCCATGCTAGCTGACTCACAAACCTGTCAGTCCACATATTTGGGTCCCTTGTCCGCTCTATACCACCCACATGTGGCTCTCCTCCTTCCGCATGTCCTCCACTCTCCCCTGATAGTGAAGCTGTGGGAGAAGTGGAGTATTCATCATCACTGTTCTTTTCAGCTCGAGACTCATCAGACGAGTCTGAGACAACATTTACTGGCTTGGAGGTGGCAGCTGTGGGTTGGTCTGGAGATGATGAAGCTATGTTGGGTACTGAGACTGACATGTGGGAGGGGGCAGACACCGAGGTCACACTTCTAGAAGGTATGTAGTCACTCCCCGTGGAATGAGAGGCCACCCTGTCAGCTTCCCGAATCAATTTTTGAGTTTTCTTTATGTTTTCCTAGGCCTCCGGGGTGAGTTTTACAATCCTTTTTCCCTTGCCCCCTAGGGAGGGACCACCCCTCCCGGGTTGTTTGCCCCGACGTTGTGCAATATGTTTCTTCGGCATTGTCTGCAAAAATTAGAGTCTAGATTGGTTAGTCGAAGCACGTACGCACTGTACAATGCAAGAAGAATATATACAAAACAGGCAGAGTAGGGTAACAGAGGTCACGCGGAATGCTAACTTTTGCCACACGGTCCGCACAGGCTAAGCAGCAACATATGCAATCCTCAAAAGTTGACCCACATGGACCACACTGATTTGCATCGCGACCGCGTGAGGTCAATGCGTACCGCCCAGAAATGGACGCGGTCCCCACAAGCTGATCACCAAAATAACCAACTCTCTGAAGTTGACCCACGCGGACCGCACTGATTTGTGTCGCGGCCGCGTGAGGTCAACGCGGACCGCATAAAAGAGACTACCAAATTTCACATTCTCTGGACCTTGGGCATGCGGTCCGCACTAATTTGGACCGCGGCTGCGTAGGTTTTGGCTCTTCATGAAAGTCAATCACGCGGACCGCACAACAATGGTGTGCGGCCGCGTAGGGCAGAATTTAACTAGTAGATTGTTTTTGTTCAATTAAGTCCATTATTTTCAACACCATATGTCCTAGGTGTTCCTACTCAGTTATTTTAACAAGAAACTTAGCCCCAATTATATAATTATCATGCTTGATCCTAACTTATCAATTAAAATAGGGAAAAATTAAAGAAATTAAGAAGTTATTCTAACATTAATCAGTTTATGTACAAAATAAAGTAATGTAGATAATGAATTAGAAATGAAATGTTACCAAGGAGTAGTTGTAATTGCAATTGAAGCACAAGATATACGGGAATGAACAGTGAAAAGCTCTCAGAAGAAAATTTGGCCAAAAGACTTAATGAAGGCCAGGGGTCCCTATTTATAGGAAAGGACGTGGGAACCCTCACTTACCCACCTGCGCGGCGGCACTCTTTTGTCACGCGGACTGGGCATGATTTATCTATGTGTTCATTTGTCCAGCAAAGTCACGCGGACCGCAGTGATTTGTGTTACGGTCGCGTGACAAACTTTAGAAACCGGTTCAAGTGACTAGTTTCCACGCGGACCGCCCTGATTTGGTGCTCGGCCACGTGGTAAACTTTAGAGACATGCCAATTTTTCATCATATTTTGTCAACCCCATGCGGACCGCGTACGTTTGCCACGCGGGTCGCATGGGTTGCCTTGGGCTCAATTCTTTGGCTTAAACAACCCACGCGGACCGCACTGATTTGTTGTGCGGCCGCGTGGCCAAACTTCAAAGACTTGTCACTTTTGTATTTTCCCTGCATTGTTTCAACATACTCCCGGCAACACTTCACACATTGTTAGCTCAAAAATCCTATTCTACTGATGAAGAAAAACAAAGAAAAAGAAAAAGACATGGGTTGCCTCCCAAGAAGTGCCTGATTTAATGTCGCGGCACCATGCAAGTTACCATTCCATCATATCAAGTGCAAGAGTGCCACCATCTGGCTATCATCCAGCTTTCCCAAATTGTGCTTCACCCGGTGCCCATTAACTCGAAATATTTCACCATTCTTGTTTTTTAAATCAAGAGCTCCGAACGGGGTCACACCTACTACTTCAAAAGGGCCACTCCACTTTGACTTTATCTTTCCCGGGAATAACCTCAACCGAGAATTGAAGAGAAGTACCATATCACCAACCTTGAATTCCTTGCTTCGAGCATATTTGTCGTGAAGATACTTCATCTTTTCCTTGTATAAGGACAAGCTGGAGTATGCATGAAACCTAAACTCGTCAAGCTCATTCAAGTGATCTACCTGGAGATTTGCTGCTACATCCCATTCCAAGTTCAGCTTTTTCAAGGCCCACATCGACTTATGCTCAAGTTCTACTGGAAGACGACATGCCTTACCAAACACCAACCGGTAAGGAGACATACCAATTGGAGTTTTATAGGCTGTCCTATAAGCCCAAAGAGCATCATCTAATTTCTTTGACCAATCAGGTCTTATTGGCATTGAGCATTTTAGACAAGATGCTCTTGATTTCTCGGTTCGAAGCTTCGACTTGGCCACTTGCTTGAGGATGGTATGGGGTAGTGACTTTGTGATTAACTCCATACTTGGCAAGCAATGAATCGAAAGCTTTGTTGCAAAAATGAGAGCCCCTATCACTAATGATAGCACGGGGAGTCCCAAATCTTGAAATGATATATTTCTTCAAAAAGTTCACAAAACTTCGGGCTTCGTTGTTAGGAAGAGCCACGGTTTCAACCCACTTCGACACATAGTCCACCGCTACCAAGATGTATGTATTCCCACAAGAACTCACAAAGGGCCCCATAAAGTCAATGCCCCATACATCAAAAATGTCAACTTCTAGAATGGTGTTTAGAGGTATCTTATCTCTCTTTGAAATTCCACCGGCCCTTTGGCATGCATCACAACTCTTCACTAAATCACTAGCATCTTTGAAGATTGTTGGCCAATAAAAACAACTACTCAAGACTTTGGAAGCCGTCCTCACTCCCCCATGATGACCACTATAGGAAGAAGAGTGGAAAGCCTCCAAGATATTCATTTGCTCGCTCTCCGGGACACTTCAAATCACTCCATCCGTGCAAATTTTTAAAAGATAAGGATCATCCCAATAGAAGTCCAAGTTATCCCGCTTTAGCTTTTTCCTTTGGTTAGAAAAGAGTTAACATGGGAACACACCGGTCACAAGATAGTTGGCGACATCGGCAAACCACGGCATATCATGCATTGACACCCCGAGGAGTTGTTCATCCAGGAAAGAATAATTAATTTCAAGGCCATTGGATGGCCACCCCTCCTCCTCCAAACGGGACAAGTGGTTCGCCAGTTGATTTTTACTACCTTTGTGATCTACAATCTCTAGATCAAACTCTTGAAGAAGTAGGACCCATCTCATCAACCTTGCCTTGGAGTCCTGCTTTGTCATCAAATACCTAAGGGTGGCATGATCGGTATGAATAATCACCTTGGCCCCCAAAGATAAGGACGAAACTTTTCCATGGCAAACACAATAGCTAACAACTCCTTCTCGGTGACGATATAGTTCTTTTGAGCCTCATTCATCGTCTTGCTTGGGTAGAACACCGGATGGAACATCTTGTTTATTCTTTGGCCAAGTACCGCTCCTACCGCCACATCACTTGCGTCACACATAAGTTCAAAAGGCAAATTCCAATTAGGTGCGGTAATGATGGGGGTAGTAGTCAATTTTTGCTTCAAAAACTCAAAAGACTCCATGCATCTATTATCAAAGACAAACTTGGCATCCTTCTCCAAAAGCTTACACAATGGGTTCACAATCTTGGAAAAATCCTTTATGAAGCACCGATAGAACCCGACGTGTCCTAAGAAACTCCTCACCCCTTTGACAGAGTTAGGGGAAGGGAGCCTTGAAATGACCTCTATCTTTGCCTTGTCAACTTCGATGCCATTCTTTGAAACTTTTTGGCCCAATACAATTCCTTCTCGCACCATAAAATGACACTTTTCCCAATTAAGTGCAAGGTGTGTATCTTCACATCTTTCCAACACACGATCCAAATTGGTCAAGCAATCATCAAAAGAATCCCATACTACACTGAAGTCATCTATAAATATCTCGAGAACGTCCTCCACCATATAGGTGAAGATCGCCATGATGCACCTCTTAAAAGTAGCTGGGGCATTACACAAACCAAATGGCATTCGAGAGAAAGCGAATGTGCCATAGGGACATGTAAAAGTTGTCTTTTCTTGATCCTCCGGGACAATGAGTATTTGATTGCACCCCGAATAGCCATCAAGGAAGCAATAATAAGCTCTACCTGCAAGTCGGTCCAACATTTGATCCAAGAAAGGCAATGGAAAATGGTCCTTCCGTGTCACCTCGTTGAGCTTTCTATAGTCCATGCATACTCTCCAACCTGTCACCGTACGAGTAGGAATCAATTTATTTTTTGCATTGGTGACAACCGTCATGCCACCCTTCTTTGGAACACATTGGATCGGAGAGGTCCAAGAACTATCCGAAATGGGGTAGACCACCCCGGTATCCAACCATTTGATGATCTCCTTTTTGACTACCTCTTGCATGGCCTCATTCAATCTGGTTTGGTCCTTAATTGATGGCCTAGAATTATCCTCCAATATGATCTTGTGCATGCAAAAAGTGGGGCTTATTCCCCGAATATCCGCCAAAGTCCATCCAATTGCTCGCTTGCGCTTTTGTAAGACCACCAAAGTGGCGTCAACCTACATGTTAGTTAAGCAAGAGGAATGTATAACTGGAAAAGTGAAATTAGGACCCAAGTATTCATACCTGAGGTGAGGAGGAAGTGGTTTCAACTCCAACACCGGTGGCTCCTCAATAGATGGCTTAGTGGGAGGAGTCTTGCGATTCTCAAGGTCCAAAGATAGCTTCCTCGGCTCATAAGAGTAAGAGCCCATACCATGCAAAGAATTTACACATTCAACACGATCGGCATCATCATTGACCTCCATGTTCAAAAGTACCGCTTCAAGTGGATCCTCAACATTGATCATGGCGCTTGTGTCATCTACTAGCACCGCCGTGACAATGTCCACAAACGAGCACACATCGGTGCTATTTGGTTGTTTCATGGATTTGCACACGTGAAACACAACGTTTTCATCACCGACCCTAAATGTCAATTCTCCCGCTTCAACATCCACTAGAGCTTTCCCGGTGGCTAAGAATGGCCTACCAAGAATGATAGGGACTTCGAAGTCCACTTCACAATCAAGAATGACAAAATCGGCCGGTAAGATAAACATGTCAACTCTCACTAGAACATCGTCAATAATTCCCAAAGGCCTCTTCATAGAACGATCCGCCATTTGTAACCTCATTGATGTTTGACGGGGTTGTCGAATACCCAAGGTCTTAAACACGAAATATGGCATGAGATTGATACTAGCACCCAAATCACAAAGTGCTTTAGCAAAATTAGCATTTCTAATTGTACAAGGAATGGTGAAAGCACCGGGGTCTTCTAGCATAGTAACCATGGAATGAACTATGACACTCACTTGGTGAGTCATCATTATCCTCTCACAATCCATCGACCTTTTCTTCGTCACCAAGTGCTTCATAAATTTAGCATAACCGGCCATTTGTTCAAGTGCCTCCACCAAGGGCACATTAATGGTCAAGCTCTTCATCATCTCTATGAACTTCTTAAATTGACTATCACCTTTTTTCTTTGCCAATCTTTGCGGATAAGGTGGAGGAGGCCTTGGCAAGGGTGCCTTGGCCTTTGGAATAGATGGCTCGGGAATATCAATGATGTGTTCCCTATATGGGTTCACGGTATCTTGAGACTCAATCCCGGCATCATCCGCAATGTCAATCCTCACATCATTTGTTGCAATACGTTCAACTACATTGTCATCATTCATCGGCATGTCATCATCATTCAAATATGCTTCCGCATCCACAACTCGATTCTTATTTGAGGCATTCACAACACCGCCTCTTCCACTCCTAGTTGTCACGGCCATCACATGATTGTTCCCTCCCTTCGGTTCACCACTGTGTCACTTGGTAGTGCACCTTTTGGGTCGGGAGTTCAAAGATTGAGAAAGTTGGCCGATTTGAACTTCCAAATTCCGGATTGAAGTATTGTGAGAAGCTAGTTGGGCATCCGAATCTTGATTCTTATTCATCATTTACTCGAACATGACTTCAACTCGACCCATATTATTGCCCGAAGAACTTGATCCTTGTGAATGGAAAGGGGGTGGATTGTTGGGTTGTTGATACATGGGAGCTCTTTGAAAACCTTGCCCCCGGTTGTTTTTATTCCACCATTGTTCCAACCGCCTTGATTGTTATTGTTCCCCCAATTGCTATTATTACCGCTCCAATTGCCACCACTATTTCCTTGAGTGTTCCAATTATTGCCTTGATTGTTCCAATTGTTTCCTTGATTGTTTCAATCTCCACCATTGTTCCCATTGTTATTATTATTGCAATTACATATTCCTTGTTGGTTCCCCCAATTGCCTTGGGAATGCCATTGTTGATTGTTTTGATTCCCTCTATTGCCTTGGAAATTATTCACATATTGGAAATCTTCATCTTGATAATCAAAGCCATCATTAGAAAATCCTCCATCATTATTCTTCTCATTTTGATCACATTGGCCTTGTTGCGCTTGTTTCCCTCTATTCCTTCTTTTCAACATCGAGACATTCTCCATAGAATTCACTTGGCGCGGATTTTGCACTTGTTGAAGTTGAGCTTTCGCCAATTATCTCATGGTGGTAGTGAGCTCGACACTAGCTTGTCCATGGTCATGCAACTCTTTATGTAGATGAATAACATTTGGATCTCCTTGAGGTACATTCGCCCGACTTTGCCATGCCGAAGAAGTGTCGGCCATTTGGTCCATAACGTCACATGCTTCCTCCAAAGATAACTTCATGAAATTGCCACCCGTTAATTGGTTCACAATGCATTGATTTGCCGTGTTGATCCCCCTATATAAAGTTTGTTGAACCATAGCATCGGTCATGTCATTGTTGGGGCACTCTTTCACCATAGTCCGGTAACTCTCCCAAATTTCCTGTAACGACTCTGTTGGCTCTTGCTTGAAGGCTAGAATCTCATATCTCAAAGCCTCCATATGAGTTCGGGAAAAGAACTCGGCAATGAACATGTCCTCCAATTTGTCCCATGTAGTAATTGAGTGATTCAGCAACCTCTCCAACCAAACTAGCGCCTTACCCCTCAATGAAAAAGGGAATAGCCGCAATCGCAAAGCATCTTCGAACACATTGGTTTGTTTGCTTCCCCAACAAGTATCAACGAACCCCTTCAAGTGCTTGTAGGCATTTTGATTTGAGACACCCGTAAAATATCCTCTTTGCTCTAATAATGTCAGCATCACATTTGTAATTTGAAAGTTCCCCTCCCGGATTCGGGGAGGAACAATGGCACTAGCATATCCTTGGTTTGTCAATGCTCTTGGCGCAACCCTTGGCAGTGACGGAGGAGGGTCTTGGATTTGGTCATGTTGATTAGCATTTGCATTTCGCGCCCTCCGTGGTACATTTTATATCTGAAAGTCATCTTGCTCAAGGTCCTCTACCTCCTCCCCCGCCATGGCATCGCCTAGGGGAATATTAGCATTTGCCGCCATTTGTACCTATAAGATTGAGTCAAGAAAATTAGTAAAATAAGGAAAGAAGAAGCAAAACACAACACTAGCAACGCAATTAATCAACACCATCAACTCTCCAGCAACGGTGCCAAAAAGTGATCGTAGCAAACTCAACCGGAAGGAAGAGCGGGCACAACTACTTTTACCCGAATAGTGGTTCGGGGTCAATCCACAGGGAGTTGGATATTGGAATGAGAAATTACGTTGCACTAATATTGTGATTTAGCTTCTAATTTGACTTCAAGCATTTTTGTGTTTTCTCTTTACAAACTATTTTATAAACTACTAGTATGAAATCTAATTATGCTAAGATTGATTCTAAGCGTAATATGCAAATAGGAAAGGGGTATAGGGAAGTAGCATTTACCTAGGTGGAATAACTAATGGATAATGAAATTCAATGCAAATACGATGTAATGGGATTATTGGATAACCGTTGCTCTATGCATTCATTCTCACACCTCTCTGTAGAGAGAACAATTTTTCCCTATTGACTCTCTCGAGACCAATTGAGTAGGCTAATTTTCCCAAGCAACTTTAGGCTCAAGTTGGGTAATTACTCTTTCGAGGTTTATACCCGTTACTTGGGACTACCATTCTCATGGGTCCATCCCAAATCCTTGTTGGAATTGATTGAGAGGTTTTAGACTCTCTTTCTCAAGTAGATCCCAAACCCACAAAATTAGATTTAGTGTTTGCAACCACAAAATCCCAATGAAAAACATTCAATCAACCCAAATCCTAACACCCACAATCATCTAAGCATTCCCATTAATTACCCACACTAGGGTTGGGCTACAACCCTAGATATGGGTTTAGCTAGCCATGGAAATTAAAGAAGATGAAGAAATTAAAGATGAAATTGACATAGTAATTGATTACCAATTAAATCTAACGTTAAAATACTAAGAAATTGCCCAAAATAGGCTTAAAAGATGTTCTCATGAGCTCAGCCGCCAATATCTAATATCTGACAAAACCTAAAAAAGTAAAAGAAGCTATTTATACTACATAGTAATTTCAGGACAAAAGTACCCCTGCGGGTCTCACGCGGACCGCACACTTTTGATGTGCGGCCGCGTAGGGCATTTTGGCTTCAGATTCTCTAGCACTGGAACAGGTCATGCGGACCACATACTTATGTCACGCGTCCACGTAGGTACAGTAACGTAGACTGCGTAAAAATGGTACGCGACCGCACTATGTAATTTCTCCAGTTGCGACCTCTCTGATTCCTCACCCAAGCGGGCCGCACTGATTTGCGTGGAATTTTTCCTTGAACAGTTCTCTCTCTGGTCTTCTTCATTGCGGACCGTACAATAGTGGACGCGGTCCGCATGGATCTGGCTTTTAATTGGGCCTTCTCTGAACATTCCTGCGCGGCCGCACACCAAATTAGTTTGGTCCACGCAGTAGAAGCTTGACTGTTTTGCTCTCTGAATCGACCTGTGCGGCCGCACACCAAAACAGTGCGGTCCGCACATGCTTCTTTTGAGTCCTTCTACTTCTTCCTTTTACACTTAGCCGGTTTCACTCCGTTTTGAGCCATTTTGATGGTATATGTCATTTTGTCGCTCAACTCTGCAAAATAGCGCACTTGTAAGCAATTCAAGGCCAGTTCAACACATTTTATGCACAAAGCTCGGGCAGGAAGGGGTTTAAAAGCATGCAAAATTCCTAGTTATCAGTTACTAGGCCTCATGAGTCTTGAGTCGGTTGGTATAGTCTTGTGGATTGGTAATGGGATGCCTGTACTTATCCTCGGGAGGCTGCAAACCATTATGAAACACTTCACATTTCTTGAACACTATCATGCGATTTTGTTGTTCCGAGAACTGAACTTCTGTATTCTATTCTCTCATAGATGGCAAGAACTCGATCTTTAGGATGAGGTGGACGACCACCATTGCCACCTACCAGATGTCGTGGGCGTAGCCGTGGTCGAGGTAGAGGTAGGGCAGCTGAGGCGGTGCCAGCTGATCCGCCCGTTGTTCCTATTCAAGAGCAGCCCCTAGTGGTTGATACTCCAGCAGCAGCACCAGCCCAGGCCCAGATGGTGTTTATTGTCATTCCTGGCCTTCAAGAGACTTTGGCCAAGATATTATCAGTATGTTTTGGATTGGCTCAAGTAGTATCAGCTACCGCTACAGCAGCGACATCCCAGACATGGGGTAGTCATCAGACCCCCGCAGCTCGCACACCTGAGCAGGTGGTACATGGACTTCAGACGCCGGAGGCAGTCCCAGGTTAGGCATTTCCACCAGTTATTCTAGATGCACCAGCTCCAGAGCATGTGGTACAGGTTATGCCGGACGACGAGCAGCGTCACCTAGAGAGGTTTGGTAGACTCCAACAACCCCATTTCAATGGTACTGAGGGCGAGGATGCCTAGGGTTTATTAGATAAGTGCCAGAGGATTCTATGTATAGCTGGTATTCTTGAGTCTAGCGGGGTTTCATTTACTACTTTCTAGTTTACTGGTCCAGCATCCGATTGGTAGAAGGCGTTTTAGAGGCGTAGGCCTGCGGGAGCAGCACCTCTTACCTAGCAGCAGTTTTCTACTCTCTTCTTAGAGAAATATGTACCTCAGTCCTGTCGTGAGGAGCTTAGTTTCCAGTTTGAGTGGTTAGCACAAGGCGACATGTCAGTGACACAGTATGAGCTGAGATATACCTAGTTGGCTAGGCATGACATATGGATGATCCCGACAGTTCGGGAGAGGATTAGGAGGTTTATTGATGGCCTCAACTACTCCATTCGCATTCTGATAACCAGAGACAGTGTACTATCATCATCTTTTGAGCAGGTTGTGGATATGGCACGCTCCATTGAGGCGGATCGCCACCGAGAGCGGGAGGAGTGGGAGGCCAAGAGGCCTCGAGGTTCTTGTAGCTTTAGCGGTGCTCCATCTAGAGGGCAGTTTCAACATGGCAGAGGTCACTCATCTGGACCTTCTTAGTCAGGCCGTCCTGAGTAGAGCGGAGGTTCTTCTTCTGGTCGTGGCTGCCAGGGATTCCAGCAGGGCCAGTCTTCATTTAGTGCCCTCCCACTTCAGAGTACAACACTTACTTCTCCAGCCCAGGGTTCGTCTGCTGCGAGGTGTTCCCTTCAGTCCTCTTCTCCAGCACCAGGTAGCTGTTTTGAGTATGGCGAGTTTTGAGAAAAGCTCCTTGATGAAATGAGTCAACCCTTTATCGTCTTGTGTCGCACTTGATCCATAGTTTTCAAAACCTAAAAATGTGTTAATAATCCATTCGTATTGAGTGAAATCGTTAGTCCCAATTGATGCTTGTTGAGGTTACTTTAAGATAAGCTGGAATTACTTGGATGTTTCCCTTTGAGGGTTGGAAATTATTTTATTTGCTTGAGGACAAGAAAAGCTTTAAGTTTGGGGGAGTTCATAAATGTGCTTTTTAACACTCTTTATGCACATACTTGCCTATGCTTTGTGTATTAATTGCCATAAAATAGTCCTAAAATGCTTACAAATTGCGCTTGATTGCAGGTTTGAACGATAAGATGACAGATGTCAAAAACCGACGCAATACAAAGTGGAACCTGCCAAGTGTCAAAGACTAAATCAAGTGGGAACAAGAGGACCTAGCGTGGACCACACTGTTTTGTCACGCGACTGTGCTGGGAGATTTAGAGACTAAATAATTCAAGGTGATCAATTGTGGTCCATGCTCCTTATCACGTGGTTCGTGCTTGTGAAGATTTAGAAACGTGAAATTCAAGGCAAGACCCCACGTGGCCCCTCTACAACTAAGTGAGGTCTGCGTGGGTGAGATTCAGAGAGATATCTAGTTGCCCAAGTGCATCCACGCGTCCGTACCACATTTATGCACGATCCGCACACATTAGCTTACGCGGCCGTGCTACATTCTTGTGCTGTCCGTGCCCCCAACTTTAGAGAAGAAAGAATTGCAAGTCAAAGAGCCTACGCTGCTGCGATACATTTATGCACGGTCCGCGCTGACCCTGTAGTGGTATTTTTGTCCAGTGTTTCCAACTCAGTATAAGTAGAATATTTTACCATTTTTAGATTAAGTTTTGTACACTTGATAGCTGTTGCGCTCGTAAGACATTTGTATTAGCCTATTTTGGGCATTTTGAGCTTATTTCATCATATATTCTTGTAGTTTAACATTAGTAATTACTTAATATGGTTATTTCATCTTCTATTCCTTCAGTTTCTTCTCTATTTATGTAGCTAAACCCATTAGCTAGGGTTGTGGCTCAACCCTAGTATAGGTAATTGATGGGTGTTTCTTATTAATGATAAATTGATATTGGGTGTTTGTTATTTGTATAATTTTATGGTGTAATTAAGGATTGGTGGTTGCAAACATTGATTCTAGCTTAGTGGGTCTTGACCCTTCTTGAGAAAGAGAGTCTATGACCCCAAAATGGACCCAACAAGGAATTGGGATGGACCCACGAGAAATGGTAGTCCTAATTAATGGGTTAAACCTCGAGAGAGTAATCACCCTACTTGAACCCTAGTTGCTTTGACTAATTGGCCTACCCAATTCGTCTCGAGAGAGTCACTTGGCCAAAATCACTCTATCTACCGAGATGTGTGAGAGTGGGTATAATTGTTCAACGGTTATAACATTGGCCCCAAATATGTCAATCTATTGTTAATAGTTTCTACCTGTTAGTTAACCACCTAGGTGATGCCATGACCCTACTGCCTTTCTCTATATTAATTACATCTTATCAAATATTCCTCTGAGCATAATTTAGTCTTATTATTAGTTGATAATAGTAGTTCTAACAAGAAAATCCAAAAATGCTAGAAGTACAATTAGAAGAACAAACACATTCATAGTATATACAAATACACAACTCCATTCCAAACTCACTGTGGATAATCAACCCTGATACCACTATTCGTGTAAATGTCTTAGCACCCGCTCTTCCTACCGTAGTTTAAGGTTGAGTTTGCCACGATCAGGTTGCACCGTGCTATTCGATCTGGTATGGCCTGAGAGGTTGAGATGGATATAGAGTATCAGCTAGTGGTAGTGATTTCTCGAAGGATTGAGGGGTATTGCCAGGGGGTAGAGAGTAGATGCAGCATGATAAGAGGGCTTGATTTTTGGGAGACTTCAGAGGTGCCCCGGCTAGGGGTAGAGGTCACTATGGGAGGGGCCAGCCCAATAGACCCTCATAATTAGCACCACCACCCCCTCCCCAAAGTGCCTAGTAAGACCTTATTTCAGTGCGATGGTGGAGTGTTCTTACTGCCCACCGGCGATACAGGTTTGTTTCGGGTGATATTCAGGCTATCATGATTTTTCTAGTGCTCACTTCAGCGCTATACTAGAAAGTTCCTATCACCCACTTTCCATTTAGGGTTCTTCCAGTGGGTATATTGATTAGTAGTAGCAGACTCCAGGGCAACAGTCTATGGTACCGAGAGTGTGCTAAGAGTGTGGAGATCTAGGTCATCTGAAGAGGACCTTTCCAAGGCTTCATTGCAAGGCGGTGCAGCAGGTTCAGCAGCTAATGATTTCAACAACAGCTGCCTAGCCACCTATAGGTGAAGGATAGTCTGGTCGGGGCTGACCTAGAGGTGGAGGTCATATAGGGGATAGGTCAGCCAGCTACTGCTCAGTCAGGCAGGGGCCAGCCAGCCGGCGCTCTAGCTAGATTCTATGCTCTTCCGCCTAGGCCAGATGTATTGGCCTTAGATGCCATCATCTCAGGTATTATTTATGTCGATGGTATAGATGCTTTAGTGTTATTTGACCCCAGGGTCTACTTATTCATATGTATAATCTCTGTTTGCTTGTTTTCTGGGTATTTTCATGAGCCTTTGGGTACTCCTATTCATTTGTCCACTCTTATGGGTGATTTTGCGGTTGTAAATTTAGTATACCGGTCATGTGTGGTCATGTTATGTGATTTTGAGAGTAGATCACACCTCATATACCTTGATATGATTGATTTTGAGGTCATTCATGGCATGGAATGGTTATCTCCATATCACGTCGTACTAAATTTCCATGCAAAAACTTTTTAACTAGTGATGCCAAGGTTGATGAGGTTAGAGTGGAAGGGTTACATAGCTAATACACCTCCTAAAGGCTTGGTATATGGTCCAGAAGGGGTATTCAAATTATCTAGATTATGTTTTTGACACCACCGTAGAGTCTCGATGATTGATTCAGTTTTAGTGATTCTAGAGTTCGCCTGATGTCTTTCCTTCTGATCTTCCTGGTATGCTACCGGATTGTGGTATTAATTTCTGTATCGATTTGGTTACAGGAATCCAGCCAATATCTATTCCACTATACTGTGTGGATCCTAATGAGTTGAAGGAGTAGCTTGAGGATTAGTTAGCAAAGGGTTTATCAAAACTAGTGTATCGCTATAGGGTGCACCGGTGTTATTTGTGAAGAAGAAGGATGGGACTATGCGTATGTGCATTGACTACCTCCAGTTGAACAAAGACACCATCAAGAACAAGTATTTATTGCCTCGTATCAATGATTTGTTCGACCAGTTGTAGGGTACAACGGTGTTCTCAAAGATAGACTTGAGGTCGGGGTACCATCAACTGTAGATTCAGGACTCGGATGTTCCGAAGACTATGTTGCAGACTAGATATGACCACTGTGAGTTTTTGGTGATGTTCTTTGGCTTAGCTAATGCCGCAAAATCATTTATAGATTTGATGAGCAAGGTGTTCAGTCTTTATATTGATCCTTTTGTCATTGTCTTCATTGATGACATCTTGATATACTCACGTAGCCTGGGGGAGCACGAGCAGCATCTGAGAGTAGTGCTCCAAACCTTGTAAGAGCAGAAGTTATATGTTAAGTTCTCCAAGAGTGAGTTTTGGCTAGAGTCTGTGGCATTGTTGGGGCATATTGTGTTAGGAAAGGGTATTAAGGTAGACCCCAAGCAGATTGAGGCAGTTCAGAGTTGGCCACACCCCACCTCAATGATCGAGATCAGGACTTTCCTGGGGTTAGTAGGATATTACAGGCGGTCCGTGCATGACTTTTTATCTATTTTATAACCTCTAACTAGATTGACCCAAAAGGGTTCTCCTTACCATTGGTCTGATGATTGCGAGGCGAGCTTCCAAAAGCTCGATATAGCCTTGACTACAGCACCAATCCTTGTGTTTCCTTCCGGTTAAGGGATGGATAAAGTGTATTTTGACGCTTCACGTGTTGGCTTGGGTTGTGTGTTGATGCAGGAGGGCGAGTTATTGCATATGCCTCCCATCAGCTAAATATTCATAAGAAAAATTATCATGTACACAATCTGGAGTTGGCAGCAATTGTTCATTCTACTAAGATATGGAGGCACTACCAGTACGAGGCTTCATGCCAGATTTATACCGATCATCGAAGCTTGTTGCACTTGTTCAAGTAGATGGATCTTAATTTGAAGCACTGCTGGTGGCTTGAGTTACTAAAGGATTATGACATCACCATTCGTTATCATCTAGGCAAGGGAAACATGATTGCGGATGCCTTAAGCAAAAAGGCAGAGAGTATGGGTAGCTTGGCATTTATTCACGCAGCGGAGAGACCACTAGCTTTGGACATTCGATATTGGCTAACAAGCTTGTAAGGTTGGACATTTCGGAGCCCAGCCGGATTATTGCATGTATGGTTGCTCAGTCTATATTACTAGGGGAGACCAAGGCCCGATAATTTGATGATCCATATTTGGAAGTCCTCAGAGAGACGGTGCTTCAGAAAGGTGCCAGGGAGGTTTCTATCAGTGAGGATGGTATTTTGCGACTCCATGGTTATCTATCCGTTCCTAATGTCGATGGTGTGAGAAAGAGGATCCTTGAGGAGGCACACAGTATGCCATATTCTATTCACCCGGGAGCTATGAATGTGTATCATTACTTGAGGCAGCTACACTGGTGGTGGAGGATGAAGAAAGACATAGTGGAGTATGTGGCTAAGTGTTTGAATGGCCAACGTGTCAAGTATGAACATCAGAGACTGGGTGGCCTACTTCAGGGGATGCCTATACCGAAGTGGAACTCGGAATGCATTAGCATGGATTTCATAGTGGGGTTGTCGCAGACCTTGCAGAAGTTTGATTCAGTATGGGTCATCGTTCATAAGTTGACCAAGTCGGCCCACATCATTGTAGTGGCTACTAGTTATACAACAGAGATATATGCTCAGATTTATATTCGGAAGATAGTCCGATTGCATGGTGTGCCTGTTTACATCATATCAGATAGAGTCCCTCTATTCACCTTATTTTTGGAGAGCCATCCAGAGTGAGTTAGGGACCCATGTAGAGCTTAGCACGGCATTCCATCCTCAAACCGATGGGCAGTCGGAGCAGACAATTCAAATTTTGGATGATATTATTAGAGCATGCGTGATTGACTTTGGAGGGTAGTGGGATTAGTTCTTGCCCATGGCAGCGTTTGAATATAATAACAGCTGTCAATCCAACATTGAGATGACTCCATTCGAGGCTCTATATGGTCGTCGTTTTCATTCCCCTATCAGATGGTCGAGCCTGCTGAGGCTAAGTTGTACAGTACAGACTTGGTAAATGATGCCTTGGATAAGGTGAAGCTGATTAAGGAGAGGTTTCGCACAGCTCAGTCCAGGCAGAAGAGTTATGCGGATCAGAAGGCACGGGATGTTTCATTTGTTGTTGGCGAGAAAGTTCTCCTGAAACTCTCACCCATTAAAGGCATTATGAGGTTTAGGAAGAAGGGCAAGTTGAGCCCAAGGTTTATTTTCCTCTTTGAGTTGTTGAGGAGAGTTGGGAAGGTTGCCTATGAGCTTGCACTACCACCCAGGTTATCGGGAGTTCATCTAGATTTTCATGTGACGATGATCCGGAACTATCATGCCAACTTTACCATATGTTAGACTTTAGTGCGATTTAGCCGGATGAGAGCTTGGGTTATGATGTGGAGCCAGCTACAATTAGGCAGGATAGCCATCTGAGATCCAATAGAATTTCTTCGGTAAAGGTGTAGTAGAGAGGCTAACCAGTCGAGGAGGCGACCTGGGAGTCCGAGTAGGACATGAGAAGCAAATATCCCTTTTTATTCAGTAGATAAGGTACTTTAATATGTTCGTTCGAGGACGAACATTTGTTTAAGAGGTGGAGGATGTAATGAGCAGCCTGGTCATTTTGCCTTTTTAAACCTTGTTCCCTTAAATAAAACTCCTCGTGCTTGCTTTAGCTATTTTACGACTTGTTAGGACAGTTAGTTTGGAATTTGGGAGAGTTTCGTGTGAAATATAACCATTTGATTCCTTAGGATATTCTTAAAAGATTAAGTTTAACTTTGGACAACATCTTGAGCAAACAGGCTCGGATTCACGATTTGATGGTTTCAGAGGGTCGGTAGGAAAATATGAGACTTGGGCGTATTCCCAGAATCGAATTTTGAGATCCCTAGCCCAAGTAGTGAATGTTTATTAAAATTTGTTAATTTGAAGTTTTAAAGATTTAAAGAAACTAACTAATCATTGATTTCCTAGGTATCGGTCTTGTATATTAGTTTCGAAGCCTGGTACAGGTCCGAAATATCATTTAAGACTTCCCCATAAAATTTGGTGTCAATCTAATTAGATTTAGGGCATTTTGGTCCGTCGGGTGAAAATTAAGAACTTGAAATTCATAAGTTTGTTTCATTTTGGTTTACGGGGATGATTTCTATATCTAGTGTTATTTTGGGTTTTCCAAATGTTCAAGTAGGTCCGTTTCGTAATTTCATACTCGTCGGTATGTTCGTGCGGGGCTTAAGAGCCCCAAGCGTCAATCGGACAAGGCTCGAGTGAAGTGAAAATTTTGGTAAAGGGCAGAAGGAATTGCTACTTCTTTCATAACTGTATCTACGGTTCTTTGACTGCATATGCAGGCTTTTCATTCCCAGAAGCGGCCTAGGTGGCCAGGCGAGGAAACCGCAAATGCGGCACCCTAGCCGTAGAAGCGGCTCTGCAAATGTGGCCCTGAGATAGCAGATGCGGTCCCAACTTTCCCTCCCCATTTCGCAGATGCTTTATAATTCTCACAGATGCGAAAACCACTGAACCAATGAGGGTCATTAAAGATGGGTGTTAAACCAATTTATGACACTTTTAACTCTCTTATTTGCGATTTGGGAGCTTTGAGGAGGTGATTTCCACTTAGCATCAGGAGGTAAGTCTGTTCCGTCCAACCTTAGTTTAATATTTGTATTTTAGCTAGATTAAACACTAGAACTTAGGCAAAATCACAGGGTTAGAGCTAAACCTAGAGTTTTGCTAAAACTTAGATTTATTCATAAAATTTGCTATGGAATTTATTAGGAATCATACATTAGTAATCCTTAGGTTGTAGAGAATAATTTTCTTCGAAACGTTTCATAATTCGGGCACGTGGGTGCTGGGGTTGGATTTTGGGAACCTTTTTTTAATGGTCAGGAAATTGCATAAATTGCTACAATCCGATCTTATGAGTCTATATTGACTAGTTTTTACTTTGTTTAATTAGTTTGGGATCGTTCTGCTCCGAATTGACGACTTGGACTTGTTCTTGGCATAGGAAGTGCATTTTGGAGCTAGGTGGGTCTCATTTCTAACCTTGTAAGAAGAAATTATCCTCATAGGTGTAATAATCGAATAAATTGCCACAATATGCGGGGGCTACGTATGCACTAGCTAACGAGTGTCCATACGTAGCTACTATTATGCTAAAACTGGGTAGCGTAGGACCCATAAGCATGCTTTATCTGATTCACTTGCAACTCGATGCTTATATTCTTATTCGTATAAACCAAGTTGATTAAATTAAACCAAGTCTAGACTAGTGGTAGGGACCTTACTCTCTTGGCTTTTAAAAGAGAAATTGAACACATCTATGAATAACTATTCTAGAGTTATATACTATTGTCTGCCTGCTGTTGTGTTTAATTATGTTAACCGCGTCGCATGATCGATTCGCAAGCAGGGTAATATATGCATTTATGGTTCGAGCCGTTCGACCTTCGGCAGTCCACAAATTTATTTTTACGTTGGATCACGAATGTACGTTCCTCGATATTACTTGCGCATGTTCTTGCTTAGTGATTTTCTCTGTTGACTGGAATTCACATTTGTTGTAATAAGCATTTATGAAGGTAGAATAACAGTACATTTGTTGATATATATATATATATATATATATATATATATATATATATATATATATCAACAAATGTACTGTTATTCTACCTTCATAAATGCTTATTACCTTGTGAAATCCATGCTTATTATAAACTCGTCTCATATTATTTGACCTTAGTAGATATCACATCGGCCTCTCATCTTTACTTCTTTGAGATTAGACATAATACTTACTGGTTACATATTTTTTATGTATTCATACTACGCTTCTATACTTAATTATACAGGGTGTGAGACAGATACATCTGGCTACTAATCGGGCGCGCACCATTGAGCAGATTTGATACTCCTACGATGAGCTGCTTTCCTTTACATGTCGTGCACAAGCTTGAAGAAGTTTTTGTTATGTATTTATACTGTCTATTCTGTTAAGACAGTAGGGTAGTATATTTTATCGTACATTCTACTAGTTGCCCACTACTTGTGACACTAGATCTTGGTACACACATTAGACATTATTTTTGGGGTTGTATGATTCTCATGATTTTTATCATCATTCCAAAACTATTTCCAACTTAAAGAAGTATTTCGACTAATTTGGGGTTAAAGCGATCAAAAGTTAAATTTGTATTTTTCCGCGTTGGCTTGCCCAGCAATGGCGTTAGGCACCATCGTGACCAATTACGAAAATGGGCTGCGACATATATATATATATATATATATATATATATATATATATATATATATATATATATATATATATATATTTTTTTTTTTAAGTAAGTGTTCTTATACGTCGATTTGGCTGACTTATTTAGCCCGAATCAATATAACTGTTACATGTGTTTGTTGCAATGTTTTTTTTTTTCTTTTCTCGTCACATGCATATATGCATTATATTAACTCACTGTGGGTCAATATTTCTACGTCATTTCGTTTTCCTCAATTACTAGCCATATGAATAAAAGTGTCTGGAATTAATTAAGAGAATCTATCAACATCAAACTGGCCCTCTTACCCTTTGTTTGAACTAATGACAGTAATAGAATTGGATTCAAAATATAATGTCATCATCAGTGCATTAAAGTTGTAATTAAAATTTCGTGACAATCTTCTATATTCCAATTTACAGCTAAACAATGAAAGTGCAGCCCGCTGAGGAGGCTACATTGGAGACCGAGCGAGAAATGCAGTGCAGATATCCACACCTATTTGAGACTCGGGGTATGTTTGTAAACTCGTTCGACGACGAATGTTTGTTTAAGAGAGGGAGGATGTAACGATCCGACTGGTCGTTTCAAGAGTTATAGCCCCGTCCCCCATTTCTTGCTTTTTTTTGTGTTCTTTAGCTATATTATGTCTTACCGAGTTAGTTGGTTCGCGTTCATGGTGGTTTTGGAGTGAATTGAGACACTTAGTCTCTTTAGTAAAGGCTTAAGGTGGGAAAGTTGACCGGTTGCTGAATTATGTGTAAACCACCTCTTATTTGAAGTTTGATGGTTCTATTAGCTCTATTAGGTGAATATGGACTTAGCAGCATGTTCGGTATTTGATTTGGAGGTATCTGGTAGAATTAAGTATGAATTGGCTAAAGTTAGAATATAGGTGATTTTGGCAAGCAGTGAAAATTTTGAGATCAAGGTCTGAATGGAATCCTAGAAGTTGAAGTAGATTCATGGTGTCATTTATGACTTGTGTACAAAATTTGGTGTCATTCGAACATGATTCAATAGGTTTCAGCGTCATTTGTAAAACTTGAAAGTTTACAAGTTTTTAGGCTTGAATCCTAGGGTAATATGGTATTTTGATGTTGTTTTGAGTGATTCGAAGGCTTGCTAAGTTTGAATGGTGTTATGAGATGTATATTTGATTGAGGCCCTGACGGCATCGGCTGAGTTTCATGTTATTAACGGAGCATCTTTGATCTTGAAGAGACTGTTGATAGCTGCTATACTTTTTATTATGGTTTTCTTATACGTGATCGCGTTAGTTCATCCGCGATCTTGTAGGATTATTTGAGGCTGAGGTGAAGTTGTTCGACGCGATTGTAGAGTTTGGGTCACGATGGCGTACGTAGGTGAGGTACTGCTTCGTGAACGCGTCGCCAGTGTCGCGTTCGTGTTGAAGAAATTACGTTGAAGAGGACTGAGGTGATTGATGTACGTAATCGCATGAGGTGGGTTGCTATCGCATAGGTCTGTGTGGCATTGGTTCACGATCGCGTAAGGTTAAAACGTGGGGCAACCTGTTTGTGCTTCGCGATCGCGAGGTTATTTCCGCGATCGCAATGAAGGTATATTTTTGTAGATTCAAAATATTCAAAACGAGAGTTTTGAGTTCATAACATAAAATTGAAGTTGAAGCTCAGTGGAAGGCGATATTTGAAGGAATTTTCAGAGAGGTGATTAGGGTAAGTGTTCTTCACTTGATTTTTGTTTAATTCCATGACTGTATCTTGAATTTTATAATATGAATTTGGAATTTGGGTGAAAAACTGGAGGAAAAATAGAAGAGTTCTTGAGAGAGTAATTTTGAGATTTCAGGGACAACATAATGTTGGTTTTTGAAGAAATTGGTATGGGCAGACTCGCGAGTGAGTGGGCTTTCAAGTTTTGTAATTTTTGTCAGATATCGAGACGTGGGCCCGGGCACTGGGTTTGAACTAATTTTGGGTTCTTGGTCTAATTTGGTACTTTTCTTGTGGAATGAATTCCTTTAGCATACATTGATGGTATTGTACTTGTTGTGAATATATACAGAGCGTTAGGAGTTCGATATAAGTGGCAAGAACTTCACGGAGTAGAGATTTGATCGATTTGAGGTAAATAATGATTGTAAATCTAGTCCTAAGGGTATGAAACTCCGGATTTTATATCATGTGACTATTTTGGGGTGGAACACATACTAGGTGATAGGTGTGTGAGCGTGCACCGTTGGGGATTGTGACTTGCTCCGTCTCGTATCTACTGTAAAGTTTAATATTTTGTTAAAACTGCATGCTTCTTACGTGTATTTGAAAGAACTTATGTAAATCAGGCTGGACGCCATGTTTAGGACTTATGACAGTACTGTTTGGACCTTAGAGGTTTTTTATTGCTATCATTTCATTATTTTCAATTGAAAATCTATATTCAGTCATGTTTATACATCTCTACTACATAACTCAGTCTCTATTACTCAGTATTGATGCATCATATAAATGTTGTTTGGGCTGAATACCTCGTTTTCAGAGAGCTCATGATGCTGGAGAGGTTATGTTTTTGTGATGCCGAGGGCCTGATTTGGGAGGATATTTATGGGGTCGGGCTATACACCGCAACATATTTTACTGATTCATGACTGAATGAGGCCGAGGGCCATATTAATTTATGCCTTGATTGGCTCGTTATAGTGTTTGGACTGAAAGATCCGCTCCGGAGTCTGCACAACCCTAGTTAGCGCATGTACCTATTGAGTATGAGTGTCATGTGTCGAGTGTTGAGTGACCGGGAGGCATGAGTGATGGTGAGGTTTTCCCGAGGGGTTGTATACGAGTGATGGTGAGGTTATCCTGAATGGCTGTGTATGAGTGATTTTTGCCCAAGGGATTGTTTATGATTTCATCATTTCCGCAAACATTTACATTGTACCTTTGTTTGAAAATTGTTGATAGGTATTTTAAAACGATTTTCACTAGAACTTGATTTAAGTAAGCTGATTTGACTCAAACTATGGTTTTAATAGTGTGCCGTATTTTACGGAGGTTATGTGATATGAACTTTATTTGCATTACCACTCGTCACTACTTCTCAACCTTTATTTACTATTTTTACTTGATGAGTTGGCTTACTCATGTTACTCCCTGCACATTGTGTGCAGATCCAGGCGTATCTGGACACGGTAGCGGGTGTTTATTATTACAGTTGCATATTTTTTGGAGATAACAAGGTAGCCGCCTGGTGATCGCAACCCTGCTTTACTCCCTCTTATCTTCCTTCAGTTGTATTTAGTTATTTTCCATACTATGTTAGTCTCGTTATTGTCAGACAAATTGTAGTACATTCTTATGAATAGTGACAACCCAATGTTGGAATTTCTTTTCTGCACTATTGTTTTGATTTGAACTCATTATGAAGCTTTTATATTAAATAGCTTTAACATAATCTTGAAAATGAAAATATCATTTTTATTGGTAATGGGTCGGCTTGCCTAGTACCACGTTAGGCGCCATCACGAGAGGCTTTGTTTTTGGGTCATGACTATGAGCACATGATTTTTGCACCAGGTAAATAATTCCAAAACTAAAATAAACATATTTTTGAGTGCAATTGTGTGCCTTTGTTGAAATTAGCTACACTTTGTATGCTTAAATAATTTGAAATTAGAAAAATCAAAACAATAGGTTAAGTAATTATTTTGTTTTAATTAATTAGTTTTAAGAAGAAAACCATCAAAAAATAGTTTTAAATAGTGGAAATTAGGAGAAATAGTAGAAAATTGCCAAAAAATACGGGATAATTAGAATAAGTAGGAAATTAAGTTGTTATAATATTCCATAAAAGAAAAGAAAAAAAATATAAAAGAAAATACATAAAAATAATTAAATACCAAAAATACAAAAAAAATACACATAGGTATAATAAAACTGGGCCAAATGTTGTCCAGATAGTTGGCCCAGTCTGCTAAGCCCAAATGATCCGGTCCATAGCCTTTGAATTAACTGTATCTCAGCCGTTCATTGCATCACATCCAACGGCTGAGAATTTTAGCGGATTTTCATTGGTTAATCAAAATAAGAGAACTAATCTCCACCGTCCAATCCATTTGATCTAACGGATGCAAGCTTTGATCTCGTTTATAACGAGACGGCGTTGTTTATGTAACGCCTGGTCTTGACCGATGATCATAAGAGATTGAATGGTCCAGATCACCTCGGACGACCGGCCTATAAAAGGCTTTGGTCTGAACGATTTTGCCATTCTTCACTTAGCCCTTAAATCAGCCGCCTCCCTTTTCTTCTCCTTCATCATCTTCAACCCTGAAACCCTAGCCGGCCAATGGCAGCCACCACCCTCCATGGTGGTCGCCGGCCCCTCCTAACTCCTCTCCTCTCTCTTTTCCTCCTGTTTCTTCTTCTTCTCCGACCAAACACCTAGAAACCCTAGTAAACAAACCCTTATCCAAAAACTCCGATCACCGGAACTTCACCGGTGACCACTCAAACAATGAACTACCGTCTCAAACCAACGCCAAAAGAACCCCCTTGACCTGATCTACCCAACCATACCACCCACGACCTTCGAATGTTCCTGGAACTCCTCGAATATCCCAAGAAAGGTCGCCGGAAACCTAACTCCGGCGACTCGGAACTTCGAACCCCTTCAAGACCCATTCTTTTACCTTCCCAAACACCTCTCTGCAACCAAAACCCTAAAAGGTTTTTATCTTGAAGACCAAAACATAAAAAACATAAAGAAAATTGTAAAAAAGAGAGAAGAACAAAGGTCTGAAAAAAAAATGAAAAGAAATAAAAAAGGAAAAGGGGAAAGCTTGGGGGACAGACCCCGCTAAGCTAAGTACCCCCTCTTCTTTATTTTCTTTGCTTCTTTGCTTGCTTTGTTTCATCTGTGTTTTCTTGTCTTGTATGCTTCCGTATGTCTTTTTCTATCCTTTAGATTCTATATTTTGTGCTTCGCATGTTAGTTTTAGGGTTTTAATCTGTTTATCTTTCGTAACTATTCTTTGTTCATCTTCTCTTGTTTCATATCTTGCGTCCTACATACTCTTATTTGTTTCTCCGTTTTCTGTCTTGAAATCCCATGACTACATCTGCTAGTTTAGTTTTCTTAACTCGCTTATCTTCTATATTTCTTTTTGTATTGCTGGTTTCTCTGATTCAAAAGACTGGCGTAGTATTAGGGTTCATCTTGTGTTTCTTCTGTTTTATTTATCATGTTCTTTTCTTTTGAGTCTTCAATAGCATGCCTATTCTTTTCTCTTTATGATTCCTTGTTTGGATTTTTGATCTTATTTGAAGATTTCACTTGAATATCCTTCTTTTGTCTTCATCTCTATCCTCTATTAGTATTAGGCTTCTCCATTTTTGTTTGCATGTTTAAGCTTTTAATCTCATTCTGTCTTAATCTTCTTTGTTAGCTCTCGACAGTTTGAATGATTCTTCTCTTCTGTTTTTCTCATGCTTAGTTTTAGGGCTAGTATTAGCTATTGGTCCCTTATATTAAGTTTGAATGATTCTTCTTTACTGCTTCCTCATGACACTTTTATCCTTTATTTCTGTGGTCCTTGGGCCTAAATGAATCCTGCTTCATCTATTACTAATTGTTTGTGAGAGTTTAGCTTTTGTGCTTGTCTATGATCATTAACCTTAAAGGTTTTTGAAGCTTTTCAATTGCCATCTGACCTGAGCTAGTGGTAACTAAGTCTAGATTAACATGAGTGTGACACTTTGTCGCATGAATTGGATAATGTTAATTGATTAACTAAGATTCAACCATATCAAATTTCCCTTTCTGAGTTTTGGTTGATTAATGCATATTGTTTGGTCTTATGTGGCTCCGTGTGCAAAAACATGTTGAAAATGACTGAGTTTTCAGTAGTTCTTATTGGTATGGTTATTTGATTAATATTCTTCAATCGTAGGGAATTGGTTATAGCTGTTAGTGCTAGGTTTCATAAAGTGGCTAGTTTTGAAATAGGCTAAAACTGAAAATCACAAAAAATAGGCTACAAGTTAAATAATTGACCTAAGAGTGGTCAACTTTGCAAAGGTTGATCAACTCTATAAGGTCCCAACACACCAGTCCACCTCAAAAGGGGCTGGTTGTGCAACTGGTTAAGCTTGCAAATGTAGGTTTACCAAGGCTCATCTTTGAGCCTTGAATCACAGGTGGCTAAGCCTGCAAAGGTTTGGGCCCAGTGTGTTCATGAAATGGGTTCAATAGCCCAAGCTAAGTCTCAACTGGAGACTGGCTATTAATTAAATAGTTTAATAAAGCAGGCTAGTCCTGCAATTAGTTTTAAAAGGGATTAAATAGATCAATTAGACAAAACTGGCTAATTCTGCAAATATAGACTTGCCCAGGCTCTTTTTGAGCCCTGAACATTAAGTGGCCAAGCCTACAAAGGCTGTGGGCCCAACTATGTTCAGTAATTGGGCTTCAATTGCCCAAGCTAAGTCTCAACTTCAGACTAGCTAAGTTTTAAATAGGCTAAACATAGTAATAAGGCAGGCTGGTCCTGCAGTTAACTTAAAATGAATTAAAAGAGGCTAAAATTGAAATAGTTCCCTAAAGTAGAATTGGCCAGTCCTTAAATACCAATGCAAGGACTGGCCATTAGTTAAATAAGCCTCAAAATGCTTAAACCTGACCTAGGTAGGTCAGGTAATTCAGCAGTGTCCTTAGGGGCACAATTGGAAGCCAAATTGGTAAAATAGTGAATTTCATAGAACATATAGGGTTAAGGGAGTCATTTGTACCCCTGATTTCTGCAATTTTGTAGAGATTTAAGGGTATAATGGTCTCCCTAAAATGGGAAATCTGTAAAAAACTTTAACCCCTAAGGTTACATTGGTAAAAAGCCCTAAAAAAGAATCTTTTAGAACCTTCCAGCGCATGCTGGAAGGGTTTTGATAAAAGAAATGTGGGTCTAAGTGTAAGTTTAGCAATTTTAAAGGGGGGGAAGTGGGATTTAATCCCATTCTTTCTCCCCAAGAAATCAGCCACTCTCACACCTATATAAACCCCCAAAAAGAGTGAAATAAGGGCTGGCTTTTGATAAGAAATGTTCAGAGAAAAAGGAGTAATATAGCAAGTAGTTTTTCCGGGCAATTTGAAGTGAGAGCATCTGATAGTCATCTGTTCTCGTGGTTTTCTGCTTGAGTATTGCATGGTTTCTGTTTGTTGTTGCTAGGTTTCTTATTTGCTGATTGTTGTGTTGTCTCGTTCATTTGGCATTCAATTCCACTGTTGCATCTACCTGTTTGAGTCTTCTGCTGTGTCTTACTCGCTTAACCCTTAGACTCATTGGCTTCTTTGCTTATTCAGGTACATTCCTTGTTCAAATGAAGCTGTAATGATGAATTGCTGAATGAAATGAAGTTCCAGTTTTAAATTCATGTGATATTATGTATTTTTCTTTTCATTAGCTTTAGTACTAGTGTAGATTTATAATTTGAATTGTAGTGTAGTATGTATTATTAGAGAGACGAAACCAAGGACAGTGTAATAGATAGCTAATTAATAGTAGTATAGATAATACATCACCTAGTTAAATAGGTAAAACTTTAAAATATAAGTTAGCTAACCACGGTTTTAAATCATTAATTGATCTTCACCGTAGTGTTTTCGTAAACTAAAATCACAGCTAACCACTTATTTTGAAACCGCGTTTAGGCATAAGTAAGATTTGAAGAAGAAAATGCTAGATCGAGTTGTGATTCACAAATGATTGGGGTTTAATGACTTTGTTGTGAGCTAAGCTATAGCACAATCAGTAGTTTAATTATGATAAAGTCTTTGATCCATTTAGATGAAAGTATTCAAGTTCTATTGATGAATGTTTAGATTGTAATCACTTCTCGTGTAATTAGTTTAAATTTAAGGATCGGAAGTGAGATTTGAGTAGGCCTTAAAAGGAAATAATTAGGTAGGGAATTGGCTTAAGTAGGATAGATCTGAGATGATGGGAGGTTAATTCATAGTAAAACCAGTAGTATTATAATGTAACTGTGATCAACTCATTTAGTTTTTTTTTCCAGGTTCTATAAATAGTTTATTGAATCATTCTGATCTGATCAAATCTCATAGACATTTAAGTTGTGATTTTAGGTCTTTCAACTAATAAGTAATTAGACATTAGTATAGATTCTTAGTTATGAACTGATAGTGATGACAATTTGTTGAGCTCTCATGTACATAGACAATTGACTTAAGACTACTGTATTTTGTGTACTAATTTCCTTATTGATAAATAAAAGTGCAAGTTAATTACTGTGTTAATTCCATATGTGTGGGCTTGTTTTCAGTCAAATACTTATGCCTTTATTATTCCTATTTGGTCTGGGCCTCAATAGTGGCATGGGCCTGAACTGCAGTGCGAAATTGATTGGGCCATTGAACAGAAGCCTAAAGACGGCCTAGGTCATTAAGACCTGGGTAAATCCAGCGCTCATTTAAGTGAGAGAGCAAGGGTCTAGGCCCAATGAAGGCAATGATAATGGCCTGGGCCCAAGTCTGAAATACGAAGTTGAAATATGACTAAGGAAAAAACCAATATAGATAACCTAGCACGTACACGTAAGATATATAATTGGGACGAGCCTCGCACAACACTAAATAGCGGGGTCCCCTTTAGTAATGAAATAATTTAAAATTAGATTCGGGAAGACTACTAGCGAAATGCATAGTCTTACCCAAAAGAAATTAAAGCCGATAGACGCTATTAGACACGATTTAATATACCTTCCCTGAAATGAGTGTGCACTTGGTGCGACTCAAATCTTAAATCTCGGCAAAGCCGAAACGTATCAAAAGTCATAGGCGTACTAGTTGCAGTGTGATTCCAGGTGCATTTTCGCAATATCGCAAATTCTTTAAATTATTAAAAGCAAAAGCACGTACATATTGTTAAAATATATAATGGGCCAAACAAGAGTCGAGAACGACAATTGAGCGGCCGTGCTAAAACCACGGAACCCGGGAATGCCTAACACCTTCTCCCGGGTTAATAGAGTTCCTTAACTAGATCTTTGTTTCGCATACATTTTTGAAAGAGTCAATTTCCTCGAATTCGGGATTAACCGGTGACTTGGGACACCATTATTATCTCAAGTGGCGACTCTGAATAATTAAAACAAAATCCCGAACCGATTGTCCTTTAAGTGGAAAAACTCCTTTCTCTATGCTATTATATCTGTTTCGGGTATTTGAACATCGAGGTATACCCTATAAGCACATATTTATATGCTTTGTCCAATAGGGTAGTAAAAAGGGAGGTGTGACAGCTCCGGCAACTCTGCTGGGGATCCCAACCCCGAACTTCGGTTTCAGGGTTTAAGAACTCGAGCTCCTTAGAATTGCCGTTCGTGATATTGTTTGATTTCACTATATGATTTGAACAACATGCTATGTTCTTTATCGCTTTGATATTATGTGGATTGTATATAAAAATTGTGCCGGAAACCCTTCTCTTCTTCACCCCCAGGGATGTGCTTACTGGTTGAGACTCCCCTTTCGGTTAAGTCACCAAAAATTAAGAAAATAGAGGCCGGATAAGTTACAAAGCCGATTGACTCTGCGAGTCACCGGTACTTAGCCCCCTCCTCGATTCGAGTTGTCCGCTCGGGTACACGGTCTAGCATTCTATGAAACTATAAGATGTTGAACATAGGTCTAGGATGATTATTTGCATCATATCCGACTTAGGGGACTCAACACAGGGGTTGGGTCCGTCTAGGACAGGTGACCCGGTATTTGAAAAAGACCGAGCATATTATGTGTTGCATTATTATTGTCCTTGATTGTTATGCGGACCGGCGAAAATCCCGAGGTTAGAAAATTTGTTGAAAATAAAAGAAAAAAAAAGAGAGAGAAATAAGAATTAGTGACATTGGGTATCCAGAAAATCCGAAAAAATTTGAAAAAAAATGGTCTTGTTGTTGAAATAAGTGGTCAATTAATCTGACCGAACTACGCAGGTTTGATTCTCACCATTAGGTGGGATACGTAGGCAACACTTAAACGGGTCCAACCACACTTTTTAAAAAGACCAAAATGATTTTTTCTTTTCAAATAATCGAAGTGATTGCCATTTTTGGAAACGGCCGAATGTTCCGAAAGGACGCCGGAAGGCTGTGTTGGCAAAAATGGCCACTTCGAGAGCCATGATTCTTTCAAAAAAGAAAATTTGCATCGAAAAAGATTTTCCCTTTTCTAAATAAAATCGCCTTAATAAATGTGCAGGATGAGCACGATGTTAAATGAACATTTCTCCTTAATTAATAAAATCCCTTTGGAGCTGAAACTGTGGTAGCAAGGCATGGGAACGGAAAATCAGGACTGGGTCAAGGGTTACTTGAAAGATCTTAGGGGATTATTGGACATAATTCCCCGAGGTGACATGATTAGAGCATTGGTCACATATTGGGACCGAGCACACAATGTATTACATCTCCCGGATTTTGAACTCACTCCTACTCTGGAGGAAATTGCTTTCTACATAGGGAAGAATGAGGTCCCCTTAAAAGGAAAATACCCGGTATCGCCAAGAACGGTAACGGTGCATTGTTTTCTGGATTTTTTGAAAATTGACAGGAATGTCCACAACAAAGATTTAGCCAACGGGTTTTGCTCCTTGAACTTCATCTATAGTAGATATGGACACATCGGGGGTTTTAATGACTCCACGAACAAGTTATGCAGCAAGTCCAACCGAGCAAAATGGGAGGAGCATCGAAGGTTTGCTTTCTTAGTGGCATTTATCGGAATTATCATATTTCCAAGAAAAGATGGGCACATCAGCATAAAGGTTGCCGGAGTAGCGAGCACATTGATAGTACAAGACAATTGTACTCTAGCTCCAATGATTCTAGCCGACATCTACCGTGCTCTGACTGCGTGCAAAGCTGGAGCCAATTTCTTTGAAGGGTGCAATTTGATTTTGCAGATTTGGTTGATTGAACATCTATGCCATCATCCTTCGTTCTCAAGTTATGGTCCGACTGGGCGAACATGTCTGGAAGAATTCTATACGAGAACAAAAGAAGTCAAACTGCCAGAGAGAGTAAAGGATTGGATTTCGCATCTTCGATCATTGACTGATGGCCAGATCGATTGGACATATGATTGGCTACCTCTTGACGAGGTAATATATATGCCGACAGAAGGGTCACCTTTATTGATCATGGGTTTAAAAAGCATCCAACCTTATGCCCCGTACAGGGCCCTACGACAGCTAGGTAGATGTCAAGTTATACCGAGAGACGGGGACCTCAGTTCGCAAGCTATAGAAATTGGTCCGGATGGGCAATTCCCGGAAGCAAAGATCCGTCAAATTTGGAATGAGTGCCAAAACCTGAAAGTGGATACCTGTGTGCAAAATATAGCTCGGGGATAAGTATTATCTGGATATTTCACGTGGTATCGACGGGGTGTTGACCATGAACGGATTTCAAAAAGACCTTACCTGCAAGATTTGGTGGAGCAGTCTAAGGAAAATCAGAATTGGGCGGCCAAAGAAAGAGAATACAAGGCCAAGATCAGCTTGCTGGAAGAACAATTGAGAAATCTCCAGTTTGAAAGTGGTTTACAGGCAGCATCTGATGAAGGAGAGAAAAAGCAGCTGAAGAAAGAAAACGAAATGTTAAAGGCTCAGGTTGCTCAAATGAAAATTGCATTCGAGACCCCCGTTCGCTTAGCCCGGGATGAGAAATTGATTGGAACTCTCCGGCGCAAAGTAAATGACTACAGCTTTGACTTGGACAAGGCCGAAAAGGAATTAGTCAGGGCTCGGAAGCAAATAACCAGAGATGCGGAGGAAAGAGCCAAGTTGGTTCGGCAGTTACAAGATAAGCATGAATTTGAGGTAGCTCGGCTAAGAAAGAAAATGGTTTCAACCACGGTTAAAAGTAACAAGATTATCAAGGATCTCGAAGAAGAGAGAGAGCATTGTTACACAACCATGGCTCGACTAGAGTTGGAGCTGCAGCAAATACAGAAAGATAACCAACATACCTTGGATGCTCGCACTGAACAGATAAGCTGATTGCTTCTAGAAAAAGGGGTTATTCGAGAGAAGATTGTTCGCATTGTTCAATACATCACCCGAAAGAGTCAGCTGTGTGAAGATATGTCCCGAAGAACCTTTGTATCAGCAGTGAAGTTCTTCGTGTAACAAGTCATGTCTGACCTGGCCCGCGGCAAAGTGGATTAGCATATAGGCCCGCGGCAAGACCGAACGATGTCTCGCGGGCATTAGGAGCATTAATGTATTCATAGGGCATGCATTTTGTATTCGTATTTCTTTTTGCATTAGTAGCACAACACCATCTTGTAAATCGATTTTATGTTGTCTCTTTTAATTACGATAGGCAAATAAATAGGAACGCAATTATGAAATGAAAATGAAAAACAAAAAGAGGGAAAAATGAAAAAAAAAGAGAGAGAGATGATTGATTCAAATAAGTAAAGGCTGGGATGATGCATGACGACTCGAGGAAAATGTGTTTATTTTAAAGTCGTTGCATCTTATCTCTTTATGCGCTAACAACTAATGGGTGTTGATGTTTGTGAGCTTCAGATTTTTGTGGCAACTGGCATTCTGGCTACTCACCCTTACAACACGAGATATAAGAAAATGACAAAAGCTGTGTCGCAAGAGATTGAGGCAACTGTCATGGATCCCGCCCAAGAGGAAGAAATTGTGGACGTAGCGGGGATGAAGGAAGAGATGTACAAATTAAAACAACAGATGGCCGAAATGTATCAGGCTTGGTCTAGGGGTCAACCCCTACCAACTTACCCTGCCAATCCCACAAACATCCCTCCAAGTAACCCCAATCCTGAACCACCCACGATGAATGCACCCTGAACATACCCTGACTACCATCACTATTATGCTTCCACTTCCCAAGTACCACTACCTCCAACAAAACAAGTTCCACCCCATCCACCCCAAGTTGCTCCAGTATATGTGGCTCCTCCACCTGCCACCCTGCACAAATCATGTAGTGAACCAATGTTCCAAATTCAAGATCCTCATTACTACACACCCGAACCAACTTTCTGACAGAACGAATCTCATACTCCACTGATGGAGATGAGCGAAGAGAAACCTGCTAAAAATGCAGGGCAAGAAGAGATGGCTATGAAGGTGAAAAGTTTGGAAAATGCCTTTCGCAATATGCAAGGATTGGGAGGGCAAGTAAGCGTGGCATACAAGGATTTGTGTCTGTTCCTTGAAGTGCAATTTCCTGCTGGATTTAAGTTGCCGAAGTTTGATATGTATAGCGGACATGGAGAACCGGTGGCCCACCTCAGGGGATATTGCAGCAAAATGCGAGGTGCAGGAGGTAAGGATGAGCTGTTGATGGCGTATTTTAGCCAGAGTTTAAGCGGTTCTGCTTTGGGGTGGTATACTCGCCAGGATCATACCAGGTGGTTCATCTGGGACGATCTCGCGCAAGCCTTCGAGAACTATTTCCAATACAATCTGGAAATCATACCATATAGACTATCACTCACGAAGATCGAGAAAAAGCCAGGAGAAAGTTTCAGGGAGTTTGGTTTCAGGTGGAGGGAACAGGCGGCAAGGGTAGATCCGCCGATGAAGGGAGGAGAAATGGTAGATTGTTTCTTACAAGCTTTAGAGCCTACTTTTTATGGGCATTTAGTGTCAGCAATTGGAAAAAGTTTTAATGAGGTTGTGAAGATGGGGAGCTTTGTTGAGGAAGGTTTGAAAACGAACAAGATCATGAGTTTTTCAGCAATTAAGTCCACTAACCAGGCAATACAGACTGGGAATGGAGGAGCAATTGGAAAGAAGAAAAAAGAAGAAGTATCAGTTGTGGAAAGCAGGCCTTGGAGCCATAACCAACAACCACCAAGACCATACCGTCCATACCCACCAAACCCGTCAACTCCATACAACCCGCCAACCACATATAACCCACCAACCCCATACAATGCACCAACCACATATAACCCACCGCCACCATATTACCCACCAACTGCCCCGCACTACCACCACCCACAAGCCCAGACCTACTCACCACCACCGCCACATGTGTGGAGAGCCCAAGCCCCACATAATGTCTACCACACACAAAACACATACCCTGCTTCTAGAACCTACAGAAACCCAAACAGACCCCGGCCTGACCCAGAATGGAGGAATAAGGCAAAGAAAACATTTACCCCGTGGGGGGAGTCATATACCAGCCTCTATCACAGATTAAAAGAGTTGGGAATGTTGAACCCGATTGAGTCTAAACTTCCAAACCCACCTCCGAAAAACGTTGATCAATCTGTCACGTGTGAGTATTGTTCAGGAGCACTAGGACATGATACTGAAAAGTGTTGGCATCTGAAGAATGCTATCCAGGATCTTATTGATAGTCGGAGAATTGAAGTGCAAGCTCCGGAGGCTCCGAACATCACGCAAAACCCACTGCCAGCTCACCATGAAACGCATATGACAGAATTGGCACAGGATGAGAGCAGTCGGAAGCCGTCTCAGTCTGTTATGATGATTAAAGCCAGTAGCAGAATGGAAAAGGAAGACGAGAAAGGAAAAGTGATTGTTGAGGAACCAGTAAAAAGGCCAGTAGTGGTGGAGAATTTGAAGATTGTAGTACCAGGCGTGAAGCCGATATTAACAGTGAAAGGCGCGAATGTGGAACCAGTGATCATAAGACCGGTGGTGCAGATGCCGGTAGTAAACACGAAGACTGTATCTTAGAATTACAACAAGGTAGCAGTGATCTATAAAGGGAAAGAGGTATCTCGAGAAATCAATGAAACTTACGGTCTGACTCGGTCTGGGAGGTGTTTTGCCCCAGAAGAATTAAGAAGAATGAAAACAGTGAAAGAGAATCAGTTGAAGAAGCCTGTGTCTGAGGAAAACCCCTGCACAGATCTCTTTGCTCTAGTTGTTAATACATTCGGAAGAACATAGGAAAGCTCTGATGAAGATACTGAATGAGGCTCATGTTCCAGAGAAGATCTCAGTCTGTCACCTTGAAATGATTACCAGTAAGATCTTTGAGTCTAATAAGATTACGTTCTCAGATAATGAATTGCTTGTTGAGGGAACCGAGCACAATAGGGCACTTTATCTTACGGTGAAAAGCGAGGAGTCGGTGGTGACCAGACTATTGATAGATAATGGTTCAAGCGCAAATATTTGCCCGTTGTCAACTCTGGGGAAGCTGAATGTCAGTCCGGATAGAATTCGGAGGAACAATATAAATGTGAGAGGATTTGATGGTGGAGGTAAGAACACGTTGGGATACATTGTCTTGGAAGTGACCATTGGGCCTGTGGATTTTACTATCGAATTTCAGGTGTTGGACATTGCTGTGTCCTATAATTTACTGTTGGGCCGACCATGGATCCACGCGGCCAAGGCAGTGCCGTCATCTTTACACCAGATGGTCAAATTCGAATGGGAGCAACAAGAAACTGTGGTGCATGGAGAAGAAAACACCTGCAATGTGGTGATGCCATATTGATGATGCCGATGGAGATAGGGGTCCTTGGGTCTACCAGGTGACAGACACCATAGCAGTGAACAAAATTGCAGAAGGAGAGAAACTGCTGATCCCTACGGTAGCACCTACTGCTGTGATGGTGGCCCGGGAGATGCTTAAAAATGGGTTTGCGCTAGGAAAATGGCTGGGCAAAGCTTTGCAAGGAGTTATCTAACCGGTTCAACTGCCAGAGAACAAAGGTACTTTCGGCTTAGGGTTCAAACCCACCTATGCCGATATCCAAAGAGCCTCCAAGACCAAAAAGAACTGGAACCTAGCTAAGCCTAAACCCAAACTATCAGACACCTTTACCAAGCCTGGTACTAAAAATCGGACATCTGCTGCGTCAAAGTACATCGAGACCCCACCCGATGAAGAGCTGTTGATGAGATTTTAGAAGATATTTGGGAATGTGAATATGGTTGAGACGGGGGAAGGCACTAGCAGGATGGATGTGCAACTTGGGGGATCCGGCATTATGTTGAACAATTGGGAGGCCACTCCTTTCCCGATCAGGAAGGAGTCTTGGTAGTTAGCCTTGAAAATTTCATCATCATTTTCCCAGAATTGTTACTTTTGTAGTTCTCCCACCCCCTCATGAAAAAAAAAAGAAAAAAATCAAAATGTATCACGAACTTTGTTCATCTTTTTTATCAATGAAATGCAGTTTTTCTTCTTTCTTCATTTTTGCCTTATTTTTTATCTTTTCTTTTGTACAGTTCTGTATGTGCTGATTCTGATGCCATGTCATGCATGAAGGATTCTCGACCTAGTTCCGACAGTCGCATTACCATACAAGAAATTGAGGAGGATAGTGAGATAGAATGTGAGGATGAGGAATCCCTGGAGGAAATAAGTAAGGACATGAACCAATATGAGGAAAAGCCCAAACCAAATTTGAGTGATACAGAATCCATCAATTTGGGGAGTGAAGATAATTTCCGGGAAACAAAGATTAGTGTTCATTTGGAGGCACCCCTCAGGGAGGAATTAATAAGGTTGTTGCATGAATTTAAGGACATCTTTGCTTGGTCCTATGATGACATGCCCGGACTTAGTACTGATTTGGTGGTACACAAGTTGCCTATCTACCCCGAATGCCGGCCAGTAAAGCAAAAGTTATGGAAATTCAAAACGGACATTAGTGTAAAGATAAAAGAAGAGGTGACTAAGCAGTTTGAGGCAAAGGTCATACGAGTTACCAAATACCCCACCTGGTTGGCGAACGTCGTGCCGGTCCCAAAGAAAGATGGAAAAACCAGAGTGTGTGTGGACTACAGAGACCTCAACAAAGCCAGTCCAAAGGATGACTTCCCATTGCCAAACATCCACATATTGATCGACAATTGCGCCAAGCATGAGATCGGTTCATTTGTAGATTGTTATGCAGGTTATCACTAGATCTTGATGGACGAAGAAGACGTAGAGAAAACTGCTTTCATTACACCTTGCGGAACGTATTGTTATAGAGTGATGCCGTTTGGATTGAAGAATGCCGGGGCAACTTATATGAGGGCAATGACCACGATGTTCCATGATATGATGCACCAGGAAATCGAAGTGTATGTGGATGATGTCATCATAAAGTCCAAGAAGCAACCTGATCACGTGAGGGATTTGAGAAAGTTTTTCCAAAGACTCCGGAGGTACAATCTAAAGCTCAATCTGGCGAAATGTGCTTTTGGAGTACCTTCAGGAAAACTACTGGGGTTTATAATTAGTTGGCAAGGTATTGAACTAGATCCATCAAAGATCAAGGCCATCCAAAGTCTACCCCCGCCGAAGAACATAAAGGAGGTAATGAGCTTATTGGGGAGGTTGAATTACATTAGCCGGTTCATCGCACAGTTGACATCAACATGTGAGCTGATCTTCAAGTTGTTAAAGAAAGATGCAGTAGTGAAATGGACCGACGAGTGTCAGGAAACCTTCGACAAGATCAAGGAATATTTGGCCAATCCTCCAGTGTTAGTTCCTCCAGAGCCGGGGCGACCTCTGATTTTATACTTGACAGTGTTTGACAACTCCTTTGGATGTGTGCTAGGCCAACACGACGAGACGGGCAAGAAAGAGCAAGCTATATATTACCTCAGTAAGAAGTTCACATCTTACGAGGTGAAATATACTCAACTAGAAAGAACTTGTTGTGCGTTGATCTGGGTGGCTCAGAAATTGAAGCATTATTTGTCAACATATACCACATACTTGATATCACGGTTGGATCCTCTGAAATACATATTTCAGAAGCCTATGCCTATAGGAAGACTTGGTAAACGGCAGATTCTGCTCACAGAATTTGACATTATCTATGTGACTCGTACGGCAATGAAGGTGCACGCAATTGCGGACCACTTAGCAAAGAATCCAGTTGATGATGAATATGAGCCTTTAAAGACATACTTTCCGGATGATGAGGCAATGAATGTCGAGGAAATAGAACAAGATGAGAAGCCAGGATGGAAAATGTACTTCGACGGAGCCGTCAACAGCAAGGACGTTGGTATTGGAGCATTACTCATTTCAAGTACGGGTCAACACTATCCCGTCACAGCTCAGCTCTGATTTTTCTGTACCAACAACATGGCCGAATATGAGGCGTGTATCTTGGGATTAAGGATGGCAATTGACATGGGTATTCAAGAGATTTTGGTCATGGGTGACTCGGATCCTTTGGTACACCAAATCCTAGGAGAATGGGAGACAAGAGATTTGAAATTGATACCTTACCGGTATTGTTTGCACGAGTTGTCCCAAAGATTCCAGTTCATAGAATTCAAACACATCCCAGCAATGCACAATGAGATCGCAGATGCTTTGGCCACACTGTCCTCTATGCTGCATCATCCTGACAAGACATATATAGATCCACTCCAGATCCAAGTCCGTGATCAGAATGCTTATTGCTTTTCTGTGGAAGAAGAATTGGATGGAGAACCGTGGTATCATGATATCAGGGAATACCTAAAAGCTGGAAAATACCCGGAGCAGGCAACTGGAGATCATAAAAGAGCCATCAGACGCTTGGCTAATGGATTTTTTCTCAGCGGAGGAGCTATATACAAAGGAACACCTGATCTGGGGTTATTGAGGTGTGTGGATGCACAACAAGCTGATGAGATTATGGTTGTAGTACATGACGGAGCCTGTGGACCCCACATGAGAGGATATGTCCTAGCAAAGAAGATTTTGAGAGCTGGGTATTATTGTCTCACTATGGAGCGTGATTGTATCAGATATGTGAGGAAATGTCACCAGTGCCAGGTACATGGAGATCTGATCCACTCCCCGCCTTATGAGTTGCATACAATGTCTGCACCGTGGCCCTTTGTCACCTGGTGCATGGATGTTATCGGTCCGATAGATCCAGCGGCCTCCAATGGGCATAGATTCATCTTGGTTGCAATCGATTATTTCACCAAGTGGGTTGAGGCAAAGACGTTCAAGGCAGTGACAAAGAAAGCGGTGGTTGACTTTGTGCATGAGAATATTATATGCCGGTTCGGAATCCGTAAGGTGATTATCACAGATAATGGAGCCAATTTAAATAGTCACCTCATGGCGGAAGTTTGCGAGAGATTTAAGATCACACATCGCAATTCCACACCTTATAGGCCAAAGGCGAATGGGGCAGTAGAAGCGGCGAATAAGAATATCAAGAAGATTCCCAGGAAACTGGTGGAGGGATCCAGGCAACGGCATGAAAAGTTAACCTTTGCTCTTATGGGTTACCGCACGACAGTGCATACTTTTATCGGAACCACACCTTATTCACTGGTGTATGGAACAGAGGCTGTCATACCCACAGAAATAGAAATACCGTCATTACGGATCATAGCTGAAGCTGGAATAGATGACGAAGAATGGGTAAAAGCCCAGCTGGAACAACTAAGTCTGGTTGATGAAAAGAGATTGGCCGCAGTTTGCCATGGGTAGTTGTATCAATGAAGAATGGCCAGAGCATACAATAAGAAGGTACGTCCTCGGAAGTTTGAAGTCGGACAACTCGTATTGAGGCGTATCCTACCGCATTGGGCCGAGGCAAAGGGCAAATTTGCGCCAAATTGGCAGGGACCATTTGTAGTATCGCGGGTGTTGTCCAATGGGGCATTATATTTAACAGATGTTGAAGGAAAGTGCGTAGAGACTGCTATCAATTCAGATGCGGTCAAAAGATACTATGTATGACTCCTTTTCAATTATGTGTTTTGTATTTTGTTGTGATTTTGGAATTGAAATGATGAAGGCATTTTATTTTCTATCCAAACACTTTATCCATTGACACCCCCTTTTGAGCCTTAATGAATATATTCTTTCATATCCCTCTCTCGGAATCGATTATAGCGCAATAAGGAAATTGACGATTAAAATTGGAAAAATTGAAACTGATGAAAAAAAAAGAAAAAAAAAAGAATAAAAAAGAAGAAAAGACAAAAACAAATCGGGAAAAAGTCAAAAGAAATCCATCTAACTAATGAAGTTGGATGAACTACGTCTGACTTGATCCCGAAAGGGTACGTAGGCAGCCTTTTTGAGGTTCAGTCACAAGAAAGAAAAATCCAAAAACTTCACCACATATTGAAACTGGGGCAGAAGTTATGTTAAATAATTCCGAGAGTTGTAAATATTTTGAACCCTCGTAAATTTTGAGCCTTCATACCGTTCTTTCTTAACCCATCCAAAAGCCACGTTACGATCCAAAGAAAGACCTTCTGATCAATTCCAAAATGATAACAGATGCAATGAAGGAAGAGCGAGATATTAGACAACACCTGTGGTATAAGAAAACAAAAGACAAAAGGAAAAATGAAAAAATGAAAAAATGAGAGAGTCTCATCGGTGAAAACCTTAATCGGCACTGTGAGGCGATTGTGAGTTTGAGAGAAATAAAATGAGAGAGTCTTGTCAGTGAAAACCTTAACTGGCACTGTAAGGCGATTGTGAGGTTGAGAGAGAATAAATGAGAGAGTCCTATTAGTGAAAACCTCTTGAGGCACCGTAGGGCGATCATAAGGATTACCAGAAAGGAGAAAAGGCAACAAAAATAGTATCGGTTTGGGTTGAAAATGATCCGGAGTCAGAATAATGATTGGAACGAACTAGGTCGGAGTTTAAATACATGGCATGGTCAGCGGAATCAGCCAGCAAATGCCCAAATAAGTTCTATCATCTCTCCAAAACACCCTTACCCTCTTTCATTTTTCTGGATTTCATTGTTTACCTTTTTGAGAGCTAACTACCAGCTCCTGATGACGAAAGCTGAAACAGCACTGGATCAGAAAGAAAGAAGAGTTAGGGAGAAAATAAAGAAGTTTGGCAAACATGGCCAAAGGAAAAGAAAACAAAAAAAAAGGAAAGTAAGAAAATACAAAAAGAGTTCGCAAGAGGTAGGCGGCTGAAAAGCCACACAGCAGGAGAAAAAGCAAAAAAGAGGAAAGCAATAAGAGGCAGGGGCGGCAGATGCTAGTTGCCAGCAGTTTATATTTAATAAATTTTGGTTCATGATTCATACAGGAACAAATTGTCATTATTAACCTTAAAGTGAATGTGACCAATATGGAAAATAGAAAACACCAAAAAGAGAAAGTTTGCCAATAAGTGGAGAAATTCACAGCTGAGAGACAATTGGTCAAAGAAAATACCAAAAAGAGGAAGGTTTCATCTTTTAAAATCCACTCCCCAGTCATCAGGCTGAGGGAATACTTTTCTGCATTGCACGTTTAATTTCTTTTAGGTGCCCACCTTCTAACACGGGAATACTTTTCTGCATTGCGCGTTTAATTTCTGTTAGGCGCCCACCTTCTAACACGAGAATACTTTTCTGCATTGCACGTTTAATTTCTGTTAGGCGCTCACCTTCTAACATGGGAATACTCTTTTGCATTGCACGTTTAATTTCTGTTAGGCGCCCACCTTCTAACAAGGGAATACTTTTCTATATTGCACGTTTAATTTCTGTCAGGCGCCCACCTATCTAACAAGGGATTACTTTCTGCATGGCACGTTTAATTTCTGTTAGGCGCCCACCTTCTAACACGGGAATACTTTTCTGCATTGCTCGTTTAATTTCTGTTAGGCGCCCACCTTCTAACACGGGAATACTTTTCTACATTGCACGTTTAATTTCTATTAGGCGCCCACCTTCTAACACGGGAATACTTTTCCGCATTGCACTTTTAATTTCTGTTAGGCGCCCACCTTCTAACAAGGGAATACTTTTCTCCATTGCACGTTTAATTTCTGCCAAGCGCCCACCTTCTAACAAGGGAATACTTTTCTGCATTGCACGTTTAATTTCTATTAGGCACCCACCTTCTAACACGGGACTACTTTTCTGCATTGCACGTTTAATTTCTGTTAGGCGCCCACCTTCTAACAAGGGAATATTTTTCTGCATTGCATATTTAATTTCTGTCAGGCGCCCACCTTCTAACAAGGGAATACTTTTCTGCTTTGCACGTTCAATTTCTGTTAGGCGCCCACCTTTTAACAAGGGAATACTTTTCAACATTGCATGTTTAATTTCTGTCAGGCGCCCACCTTCTAACAAGGGAATACTTTTCTGCATTGCATGTTTAATTTATGTCAGGCGCCCACCTTCTAACAAGGGAATACGTTTTTTTTTGCATTGCATCTCTACACGTTTAATTTCTGTCAGGCGCCCACCTCTCTAAAAAGGGAATATTTTTCTGCATTGCATATCAAGCACGTTTAATTTCTGTCATGCACCCACCTATCAAACAAGGGAATACTTTCTGCATGGCACGTCTAATTTCTGTTAGGCGCCCACCTTCTAACACGGGAATACTTTTTTGCATTGCACGTTTAATTTCTCTTAGGCGCCCACCATCTAACAAGGGAATACTTTTTTTTTGCATTGCATCTCTGCACGTTTAGTTTCTGTCATGCGCCCACCTCTCTAACAAGGGACTATTTTTCTGCATTGCATATCAAGCACGTTTAATTTCTGTCAGGCGCCTACCTATCTAACAAGGGAATACTGTCTGCATGGCACGTTTAATTTCTGTTAGGCGCCCACCTTCTAACACGGGAATACTTTTCTGCATTGCACGTTTAATTTCTGTTAGGCGCCCACCTTCTAACACGGGAATACTTTTCTGCACTGCACGTTTAATTTCTTTTAGGCACCCACCTTCTAACGTGGGAATACTTTTCTGCATTGCACGTTTAATTTCTGACACGTGCCCACCTTCTAACAAGGGAATACATTTCATGCATTTTCAATTTCTGTCCAGGCGCCCACCTATCTAACGAGGGAATACATTTCATGCATATTTACTTCCTGCAATTTTTGGTTTATGTTAGCTAAAAGCCCCCACTGGGGCAGAAGAAAAAGTTTGTTATTTTTGTTTTGTTTTGAGCAGGCTTCAGCTCGAGGACAAGAAGTATCATTGAAAATCAAAAAAAAAAAGGAAGAGGAAAGCAAGAAAAGAAAATCAACAAAAAAAAGAGTCGGCATCACAGAAAATCAAGAAAAAGAGATGGAGGAGCAAAAGCTAGATTAGGAACAATTGTAATTGTAGGATCATAGCTTAGAATAGCTTCTTCATTTTACATTCCCCCCCCCGGTGTAATAAGGAGTAAGTCAGCAGGTCTCAACAGTGTCAATGCAACAGTGAGTCTGGTAGTTTTTTAAGCTACCAGACCTTCCCGAACTACACTGACCTGATTCCTGTTTAGCCCAGGATATGTAGGCAACCTCTAAAGCAGGGTGCGGTCAAAAAGGTTTTTCAAAATGCTTTTACGGAATGTGCCAATGTGCAAAAATCTCCCATTTCTGCTCACTTGTCTTTGCACTAAAACTCTTCGTGTTCCCGAGCAAAGGGGGGCAGCTGTGAGCACATGATTTTTGCACCGGGCAAATAATTCCAAAACTAAAATAAACATATTTTTGAGTGCAATCGTGTGCCTTTGTTGAAATTAGCTACACTTTGTGTGTTTGAATAATTGGAAATTAGAAAAATCAAAAAAATAGGTTAAGTAATTATTTTGTTTTAATTAATTAGTTTTAAGAAGAAAACCATCAAAAAATAGTTTTAAATAGTGGAAATTAGGAAAAATAGTAGAAAATTACCAAAAAATACGAGATAATTAAAATAAATAGGAAATTAAGTTTTTATAATATTCCATAAAAGAAAAGAAAAAAATATAAAAGAAAATACATAAAAATAATTAAATACCAAAAATACAAAAAAAATACACATAGGTATAATAAAACTAGGCCAAATGATGTCCAGATAGTTGGCCCTGTGTGCTAAGCCCAAATGATCCGGTCCATAGCCTTTGAATTAACTGTATCTCAGCCGTTCATTGCATCACATCCAACGGCTGAGAATTTTAGTGGATTTTCATTGGTTAATCAAAATAAGAGAATTAATCTCCACCGTCCAATCCATTTCATCTAACGGATGAAAGCTTTGATCTCGTTTATAATGAGGCGGCGTCATTTATGTAACGCCTGGTCTTGACCGTTGATCATAAGAGATTGAACGGTCAAGATCACCTCGGACGACCGGCCTATAAAAGGCTTTGGTCTGAACGATTTTACCATTCTTCACTTAGCCATTAAATCAGCCGCCTCCCTTTTCTTCTCCTTCATCATCTTCAACCCTGAAACCCTAGCCGGCCAATGGCGGCCACCACCCTCCACGGTGGTCGTCGGCCCCTCCTAACTCCTCTCCTCTCTCTTTTCCTCCTTTTTCTTCTTCTTCTCCGACCAAACACCTAGAAACCCAAGTAAACAAACCCTTCTCCGAAAACTTCGGTCACCGGAACTTCACCGGTGACCACTCAAACAACGAACTATTGTCTCAAAGCAACGCCAAAAGAACCCCCTGACCTGATCTACCCAACCATACCACCCTCGCCCTTCGAATGTTCCTGGAACTCCTCGAATATCCTAAAAAAGGTCGCCGGAAACCTAACTCCAGCGACTCGGAACTTCTAACCCCTTCAAGACCCATTCTTTTACCTTCCCAAACACCTCTCTGCAACCAAAACCCTAAAAGGTTTCATTTTGAAGACCAAAGCAGAAAAAACAGAAAGAAAATTGAAAAAAAAAGAGAAGAACAAAGGTCTGAAAAATAAAACATGAAAAGAAATAAAAAAGGAAAAGGAGAAAGCTTGGGGGACAGACCTTGCTAAGCTAAGTACCCCCTCTTCTTTATTTTCTTTGCTTCTTTGCTTGCTTTGTTTCATCTGTGTTTTCTTGTCTTGTATGCTTCCGTATGTCTTTTTCTATCCTTTAGATTCTATATTTTGTGCTTCGCATGTTAGTTTTAGGGTTTTAATCTGTTTATCTTTCGTATCTATTCTTTGTTCATCTTCTCTTGTTTCATATCTTGCGTCCTACATACTCTTATCTGTTTCTCTGTTTTCTTTCTTGAAATCCCATGACTACATCTGCTAGTTTAGTTTTCTTAACTCGCTTATCTTCTATATTTCTTTTTGTATTGCTGGTTTCTCTGATTCAAAAGACTGGCGTAGTATTAGGGTTCATCTTGTGTTTCTTCTGTTTTGTTTATCATGTTCTTTTCTTTTGAGTCTTCAATAGCATGCCTATTCTTTTCTCTTTATGATTCCTTGTTTGGATTTTTGATGTGATTTGAAGATTTCACTTGAATATCCTTCTTTTGTCTTTATCTCTATCCTCTGTTGGTATTAGGCTTCTCCATTTTTGTTTGCATGTTTAAGGTTTTAATCTCATTCTGTCTTAATCTTCTTTGTTAGCTCTCGACAGTTTGAATGATTCTTCTCTTCTGTTTTTCTCATGCTTAGTTTTAGGGCTAGGATTAGCTATTGGTCTCTTATATTAAGTTTGAATGATTCTTCTTTACTGCTTCCTCATGACTCTTTTATCCTTTATTTCTGTGGTCCTTGGGCCTAAATGAATCCTACTTCATCTATTACTAATTGTTTGTGAGAGTTTAGCTTTTGTGCATGTCTATGACCATTAACCTTAAAGGTTTTTGAAGCTTTTCAATTGCCATCTGACCTGAGCTAGTGGTAACTAAGTCTAGATTAACATGAGTTTGACACTTTGTCGCATGAATTGGATAATGTTAATTGATTAACTAAGATTCAACCATATCAAATTTCCCTTTCTGAGTTTTGGTTGATTGATGCATATTGTTTGGTCTTATGTGGCTCTGTGTGCAAAAACATGTTGAAAATGACTGAGTTTTCAGTAGTTCTTGTTGGTATGGTTATTTGATTAATATTCTTCAACCTTAGGGAATTGGTTATAGCTGTTAGTGCTAGGTTTCATAAAGTGGCTAGTTTTGAAATAGGCTAAAACTGAAAATCAGAAAAAATAGGCTACAAGTTAAATAATTGACCTAAGAGTGGTCAACTTTGCAAAGGTTGATCAACTCTATAAGGTCCCAACACACCAGTCCACCTCAAAAGGGGTTGGTTGTGCAACTCGTTAAGCTTGCAAATGTAGGTTTACCAAGGCTCATCTTTTAGCCCTGAATCACAGGTGGCTAAGCCTGCAAAGGTTTGGGCCCAGCCTGTGTTCAGCAAATGGGTTCAATTGCCCAAGCTAAGTCTCAACTGGAGTTTGACTATTAATTAAATAATTTAATAAAGCATGCTAGTCCTGCAATTAGTTTTAAAATGGATTAAATAGATCAATTAGGCAAAAATGCAGACTTGCCCAGGCTCTTTTTGAGCCCTGAACATTAAGTGGCCAAGCCTGCACAGGCTGTGGACCCAACTATGTTTAGTAATAGGGCTTCAATTGCCCAAGCTAAGTCTCAACTTGAGACTGGCTAAGTTTTAAATAGGCTAAACATAGTAATAAGGCAGGCTGGTCCTGCAGTTAACTTAAAATGAATTAAAAGAGGCTAAAATTGAAATAGTTCCCTAAAGTAGAATTGGTCAGTCCTTAAATACCAATGCAAGGACTGGCTATTAGTTAAATAAGCCTCAAAATGCTGAAACCTGACCTAGGTAGGTCAGGTAATTCAGCAGTGTCCTTAGGGGCACAATTGGAAGGCAAATTGGTAAAATAGTGAATTTCATAGAACATATAGGGTTAAGGGAGTCATTTATGCCCCTGATTTCTGCAATTTTGCAGAGATTAAAGGGTATAATGGTCTCCCTAAAATGAGAAATCTGTAAAAATCTTTAACCCCTAAGGTTACATTGGTAAAAAGCCCTAAAAAAGAATCTTTTAGAACCTTCCAGCACATGCTGGAAGGGTTTTGATAACAGAAATGTGGGTCTAAGTGTAAGTTTAGCAATTTTAAAGGGGGAGAAGTGGGATTTAATCCCATTCATTCTCCCCAAGAAATCAGCCACTCTCACACCTATATAAACCCCCAAAAAGAGTGAAATAAGGGCAGGCTTTTGATAAGAAAAGTTCAGAGAAAAAGGAGTAATATAGCAAGTAGTTTTTCCGGGCAATTTGAAGTGAGAGCATCTGATAGTCATCTGTTCTCGTGGTTTTCTGCTTGAGTATTGCTTGGTTTCTGTTTGCTGTTGCTGGGTTTCCTATTTGTTGATTGTTGTGTTGTCTCGTTCATTTGGCATTCAATTCCACTGTTGCATCTGCCTGTTTGAGTCTTCTGCTGTGTCTTACTCGCTTAACCCTTAGACTTATTGGCTTCTTTGCTGATTCAGGTACATTCCTTGATCAAATGAAGCTGTAATGATGAATTGCTGAATGAAATGAAGTTCCAGTTTTAAATTCATGTGATATTATGTATTTTTCTTTTCATTAGCTTTAGTACTAGTGTAGATTTATAATTTAAATGGTAGTGTAGTATGTATTAGTAGAGAGACGAAACCAAGGACAGTGTAATAGATAGCTAATTAATAGTAGTATAGATAATACATCACCTAGTTAAATAGGTAAAACTTTAAAATATAAGTTAGCTAACCACGGTTTTAAATCATTAATTGATCTTCACAGTAGTTTTTTAGTAAACTAAAATCACAGCTAACCACTTATTTTGAAACCGCGTTTAGGCATAAGTAAGATTTGAAGAAGAAAATGCTAGATCGAGCTGTGATTCACATATGATTGGGGTTTAATGACTTTGTGGTGATCTAAGCTATAGCACAATCAGTAGTTTAATTATGATAAAGTCTTTGATCCATTTAGATGAAAGTATTCAAGTTCTATTGATGAATGTTTAGATTGCAATCACTGCTCGTGTAATTAGTTTAAATTTGAGGATCGGAAGTGAGATCTGAGTAGGCCTTAAAAGGAAATAATTAGGCAGGGAATTGGCTTAAGTAGGATAGATCTGAGATGATGGGAGGTTAATTCATAGTAAAACCAGTAGTATTATAATGTAACTGTGATCAACTCATTTAGTTTTTTTTTCCAGGTTCTATAAATAGTTTATTGAATCATTCTGATCCGATCAAATCTCATAGACAGTTAAGTTGTGATTTTAGGTCTTTCAACTAATAAGTAATTAGACATTAGTATAGATTTTTAGTTATGAACTGATAGTGATGACAATTTGTTGAGCTCTCATGTACATAGACAATTGACTTAAGACTACTGTTTTTTGTGTACTGATTTCCTTATTGATAAATAAAAGTGCAAGTTAATTACTGTGTTAATTCCAAATGTGTGGGATTGTTTTCAGTCAATTACTTATGCCTTTATTATTCCTATTTGGTCTGGGCCTGAATAGTGGCGTGGGCCTGAACTGCAGTAAGAAATTGATTGGGCCATTGAACAGCAGCCCAAAGACGGCATGGGTCATTAAGACCTGGGTAAATCCAGCGCTCATTTAAGTGAGAGTGCAAGGGCCTAGGCCCAATGAAGGCAATGATAATGGCCTGGGCCCAAGTCTGAAATAAGAAGTTGAAATATGACTAAGGAAAAAACCAACATAGATAACCTAGCACGTACACGTAAGATTGGGACTTTAAAATATAATTGGGACGAGCCTTGCACAACACTAAATAGCGGGGCCCGCTTTAGTAATGAAATAATTTATAATTAGAGGGGAAGACTACTAGCGAAATCCATAGTCTTACCCAAAAGAATTAAAAGCCGATAGACGCTATTAGGCACGATTTAATATACCTTCCCTGAAACGAGTGTGCACTTGGTGCGACTCAAATCTTAAATCTCGGCAAAGCCGAAACGTACTAAAAGTCACAGGCGTACTGGTTGCGGTGTGATTCGAGGTGCGTTTTCACAATGTCGCAAATTCTTTAAATTATTAAAAGCAAAAGCACGTACATATTGTTAAAATCTATAATGGGCCAAACAAGAGTCGAGAACGATAATTGAGCGACCGTGCTAAAACCACGGAACCCGGGAATGCCTAACACCTTCTCCCGGGTTAACAGAGTTCCTTAACCAGATCTTTGTTTCGCAGACATTTTTGAAAGAGTCAATTTCTTCGGATTCGGGATTAACAGGTGACTTGGGACACCATTATTATCTCAAGTGGCGACTCTGAATAATTAAAACAAAATCCCGAACCGATTGTACTTTAAGTGGAAAAACTCCTTCCTCTATGCTATTATATCCGTTTCGGGTATTTGAACATCGAGGTTTACCCTATAAGCACATATTTGTATGCTTTGTCCAATAGGGTGGTAAAAAGGGAGGTGTGACAATGACATTGCCTTTGATGTAAAGGGAGAGAAAGATAGCAACCCATCGGATTTGGCAACAATTTTCTTTGAGACCCGTAAGAAAGATAAAAAGCTTGTTGAACCTGAAGCAATTGAAAAACATGTATGTTCAGTAAGTTGAATATGTAAATTACTTGAAATTATAGTGGATTCTGATTTTAAATATTTTTTTATACATTTAGTAGGCTTAAATCGAAGAAATAGTTCTAGAAGATCCATCTCTACCTAGCATAGAGATTGTAGAAAAATATTGTGGACTTCAAACTCATAGCCATGTGTTCGGATTTGGGGATAGAGTGAAGGCGAAAGACTTGAAAGGTGAAACTTCTTCAAAGGATAAATTATGGTCCACATTACGTTCAACTCGAAAGGAAAACACATCGTTGAATGAGGAAAACAACTCCTTGAATGAGCGCTTGTCTACCTTAGAAGATGAGATGTAAGAAATGAGGAAAATAAGATAGTACTTCGCTGCTCAAGAATCACATATCCCGTTTCCGACGGTATATCCCATTTCAACTAAATGACCATTGTCTTTGTCTGCTGACCAAGTTAGTAACAATATACCTAACTTTTTAATTTTTATTCGTGATTTGTGTATAGTCAGTTTCTGTATTACAGATTTGCTTGACTTCATCCTTCTGAAAGGAGAACGATTTAATTACTATACAATGGTGCGACACGTAGTCATAGCTTCCTATGGAATTTCAATCTTCAAGTAAATCAGGAATATGTGGTAGGAATTTGAGGAGTTGTTAGCTAGAAAATGGCAGAAGAATAAGGTTGTGGCAGGATAAGTGGCTTGGATCTGGACATCTATAGCTTGACCTTTGACTACTGGAGTAATATGAACCGTTAACTAAATCATTTTACTTGTTACAGTAAAGTCATTAGGGAGTGCACATATCTGCTCCCATGTACTTGATTTGTCCAGAGCTTCATGCTAATATCTTGGTACTTTCATGCCATTCTTTGCTAATAAATGGCTACGCACCTCTCATAGGAACATCCAGTAACCAATAAAAGTAGAATATCTAAAGCATCAGAAATGAACAATCCCCAACTGATTGTTGTGCTCGAAGTATCATGTGCATTGAGAAGTCCAACAAGCAATGGTTCATTCGAGTCAAGTATATTCATGATCGAGTACTCATCTGGTTTATGAATTCTCCACTATGATAGATGGTCGCGGATAATTTCTTTGTGGTGTATTTTGAATTATATTGGTAGAACATGATTTTGAATGTACCGTTTATTTTTTGTATATCCTGTTTGTTCCGTACACGACTGGTGATGTCTGTACTCGGTAGAAGTAGATGATATGGTTCTCTTGTGATTAAAAATACCAAGTTCGTGATGTTGATGTCTATTCATAATAGTTTGTATATATGTTGAATGGTAAATTTCGAATTGACGCACCAGGAACCAAAGTAAGATTAACCATCCCAAAGTTTTTCTAATTAATTTTTTTTTATATTCTTGTAGACTTGTTGATATTGCTAGATAATACCTGGTAAATTTAGATTGCTTTTGGGGTAAGTGATTTAACTATTGCTTATTTAAAATTATATACGTTATTTTACCAAAGTTATTGTTAATTTTTTCAAACATTTAGACTTACAGCTTTTGAAGAATGAGCTTCAAGTCAAGATGCAAGTTTAGAAAATACACAAGCTCATTATTATTTTTCTAAAGCTGCTATGCAAAACTTGATATCATAGTCTAGTTTAGGATATTAGCTAAATTTTTTTGTTGATGTGTTGAGAAAACATAAAAAGTAACATCATCATGGAATTTCAACTTGATATATTATCTTTTTATATCTAGATTTTTAAATAACAATTTTACATTTATTGATAAAAATTACTTTTTGTGGCCAAAACCTTGTTGCGGCCAAACACACATGCAAGTATACACGATCGTCAAATAATAAAGTGAGTAAATGTCAGATGTCGATCCCATGAAGACTTGTGATTAACTATTAATTAAATTAGACTATCCTAATTATCTATACAAGAATTAAACCTAGAAGTATTTGATTTTATACTAATTAAATAAAGAAATATAGCTAATGAACTTTAAACAGAGGGAGAGCAGATTTTTATGATATCAATGTAATGAAAACGATCAAGGGTTATGGGCTATCTAACACTCCTATTATATTCTTCAATTGAATTGACTAACTAATATATCTTGTTTATTGGTTGACAGGGTTAATATTGCTAATAAGTATTTGTCGAGTTCTTACTCGACTATTCAAGCTAACCTAACGCATATGTCTATGGAGTTAGAATCAACAAGAACGCAATTATAATTCATGTATTTCAACCAAGCAAGGCATTTAGCTATATGGCTATCCTAATTGTGAATTCGTTCCCCGATGCCGAGGTTCAAGAACTTGCTATACTCAATCCTATATGCAATCTAGAATTCCTACTTTCGAGTTCAATTCTAGATTTGTAGATAGTATTCAATTGGTGATCAAGCAATCAAATAATTAAGTGCAGGATTGAATAAATAAACCAATATGATGAACTAAGAAATCAAAATCAATATCCGAATAATAATAGTCATAAAAGAACCACAACCCTAGAATGTGAAGTTTAGCTCAACATAGACATGGTAGCAAAATAACAAATCATACAAAGAAACATAAAAGTATTAAGTTGGTGGAAGAAAAGATGAAACCCGGCCTCCAAGGCGGCTCTATGCTTGTGTTTTCCTCTCAAAGACGTCCTCCACCGCCTCCTTAGGTCTAAATTATGTTAAAAGTGTGTCCAACACCTCAAAGTGGTGTTTTAGGATGTATTTATATGACCTAGGGTTGATGACGGGTAGAATTTTTCAATCCAACTTCGGATGGGAGAGCTGGAATCCGCGTCTAGACGCGGACTTTGACGCGGATCCGCATCTTCCTTTGCGCCTAGACGCGGACTTTGACGATGATCCAGCAATTGAGATTATTCCATTTTGTGAAGCGCTCTATGCCTTTGCTTTGCTTCGCTGTTTTGTGCCTTAAATTTTTCCTTTTTTACCTCGGACTTCGTGCTACGCACGAGAATAGACGAGCTCCCACTCCTTTAATTTCTTCTTTTTGTGGCCAATTATCATCTTTTGATCATTTATCAGCCAAAATCGTTCCTACACGTAAAAACCACATAATGAGTATATCACTTTGAAAATAATATAATCTCCCGCGACACACACAAGAATTAATATACAAATATATTCAAAAATATTTATTTTTCATCATTTATCAGAGACCATAAATACAATCGCTAAATTACAAAATTATTTTAAGTAGGGACCTCGTCTCTAAAACATAATCGTAACTATATCATCAACGAACAAAATACACCATGTCATATCTCCTTGAATGTGGCATTTCAGTTCGTCCATCGCCTGAGCAAGTAAGAATGGGATGAGCTCCGATCCTTGGAGTAATCCCATAACAACCAAGAAAGGCTTTTAGTCACCTCCTACAGTCCTAATCCAAGTCATAACTCCATTATACATATCGTTCATCACCATAATGTAAGCCACTGGCACACCTTTCACCTCCAAGCATCTCCAAAGGACGTCTCTAGGGACCTTGTCATGAGCCTTCTCTAGGTCAATCAACACCATATGCAAATCCCTCTTCCTATCCATGTATAGTTCCACCAACCTCTTGATAAGGTGGATAGCTTCCGTGGTAGAACGACCCGGCATAAACCCAAACTAGTTTTCCGATATCGACACCGGCCTTCTTATCCTCGCTTCAACCATCCTCTCCCAAACTTTCATGGTATGACTTAGTAACTTGGTATACATATAATTGTTACAATTCTGGATATCCCCTTTGTTCTTGTACACCGGAACCATTGTACTCTACCGCCAATCATAAGGCATTCTATTTGTTCCGAAGATAACATAAACCACCCAGTCAACCACTCCAAGCCTACCCTGCCCACATATCTCCAAAACTTTACTACTCGGCTGGTCCGGTCGTTTTCCCCGACTCATCTTACCCATCACACCAATGACCTCATATACCTTAATGCGCCTATAACACCTAACGTCTTGGTGATTCTCTGAGTGCCCCAAATGCCCTACCATGATGTTTCCATTCCTCTCTTTGTTCAGAAGTTTATGAAAGTACAATTGCCATCTTTGACTAATCTGAGCCTCTTCCATTAATACTCGACCATCTTCGTCTTTGATTCACCTCACTTGATCCAGGTCACGAGCCTTCTTCTCCATCACTTTGGCCAGCCAAAATAACTTCTTATCCACACCTTTGCCCCTAAGTTCCTCATAAAGCCCACCAAAAGCATCAGTCTTAGCTTCTATGACCGCTAATTTTGACTCCTTCCTAGCCTCCTTATATCTTTCTCTGCTTGCTCTTATCTGGTCCTCGTCGGTGCTTTCTACTAACTTAATGTAAGTCATTTTCTTGGCTTTCACTTTACCTTGGACCACGTCACTTCAACACCAGTCACCTCGATGCCAGTCAGTGTAGTCTCTAAAGGTATTTCACAGCCAAAATTTTTGCCCGTCTCTAAAACTAGTTAACGACCAGGTTTAAAGACCCGTCGTTATTAACATATAGTAGCAGACGCTATTATGACGGGTTACAACCATCTTTTTCCCTTCGTAATTTACCCTTTTGGGATCAGATTTTGGCCTTTAGGGATCAGATTTCCCTGCACTAAAGGTCTTTTTTCTTGTAGTAATATAAGTAATATTTGACCTATATAAGTATTATAGTATTCAACGAAGAATACTCAACTAAACGATTGTCCTTTAATAAGGGTAGCTCTTATATGTTCTTGTCTGGTCGAGAACGCTTCCTTAGTTAATGGGTTCCACACGATGCGAATTCAAATTAGATGGGACACCAGTGAGTTTCGAATACCAAATTAGTATTAAAAAGAAAAAAAGAATTTTAAGCATAAATTCTCCTCTTTAAGTTGAAGAATAATAAGACAACTTCAGAAAAAGATCTCTGAGTAGAGCTTATTTAACATTTAATCAAAATAAAAAAGAATAAAAAAGTTACATTGATGAATATTGGGTATTTGCCCTATTGTGAGGGCAAGGAATCTTTTTCTTTTTTACTAAGCATGGTCTTCGGACCAACTTGTCCATACCTCAATTAATTCCATGAGTTATTCGCTGTCTCTGATCAGTACGTACCGGGTAATTATGATCACCATAACTTAAACATGTGATAAAAATCACCATTATTTTTGCCTCTGCTGAAATTTGATCCGATTCGGAAGCAAGTAATGCACATAAAAGTATTGATGTATAAGTTGTGTATTTAAAACAAATACCATTGCAAGATCATTTAAAATGTTCTTTGTTGTCGCTAAAAAGTGGAATTGCCTTTGAGAAGGGGAAAATGGATCACTAGTCGTAAAGGAAAACAAAATTTTTGAGAAGTGGAAAATGGACTTTGGCATTCGGGTATATTATATATAGCAAGAGTTATATATAGAGAGAGTAAGAAAAAAAAAAAAAAAAAAATATATATATATATATATATATATATATATATATATATATATATATATATATATATATATTTTTATATATAAAGAGAGAGAGAGTAAGAAACTAACGTTTGAATTAGACAATTAATGCATTAAATTTTTGATGCAATTGAAATTGAGAAGAGGAAACTCGAACATGGTTGTAGACGAAAAGAAAACGATTTGCGAAGTGGAAATTCGATATGAATGTCAAGTAAAGGAAACTAATTAATATTTGAATGAGATAATGCATTAAATTGTTGAAGAAAATGAAAATGAGAAGAGGAAACACGAACATGGTTCAATTTAATTGTAAGTTAGTTTTTACTCATTTATTTCAATCATTTACATCTTTTAACATGATTTCAACCTAAACTAAAAGATTTTCATGGGAGAAATTGGGTGTTTTGGGTAGAACCTAGGCTTTTAAAAAATTAAGGATTTGGACCTCAATTTGAGGTTCGATTTTAAAATAAATTATATATTTGAGTTCGTGGGGGAATAGGTGATCGGGTTTTGGTTCGAACCTCGGGTTTTGACCACATGGGACCGGGGGCAATTTTTGACTTTTTGGTTAAAACTTTAAAAAAACTCATTTTCATAAATTGTGGTTGACTCATTTAGTATTTATTAATGTAATTAAGTAATTTGTGATTAGATACATGCGAATTGACAGTGAAATCACGGGGTAAAGCTGTAATTGAGGCTTTAGTTATGTTCAAGTCATCGAGGTAACTGTTTGTCTAACTTTAGCTTGAGGGATTAGAAGTTGATTCATATTTTCTATGTGGTAATTGTCGAGTACGACATATAGGCACGGTGACAAGTACCTATACGTTGGTATCAAGCATGACCGTGAGTCTTTAAATTGTGACTTCTTTGATTTTGTTATATCTTTCAGGACTTGGTAATGATTTCTAATTGTTGTGAAAAGCTTGTGGAAGGAAATTATGTTCTTTGAACATCAAGGAGCATTGGTTCAAGTTATATTACAATTGTGAAAGCATAGATAATTCAACCCTTTGGAGCATTGAATTAAGTGGTAAAGTGAATTACGAACAAGAGTGGAAGAAAGAGAAAGATGATTAAATTAATCCCTTGCTGGGATATTGATGTTTGTTGATTATTTCCCTTACCGGAATGTTGAGATTATTGATGTTGTACCCTTGCCGGGTTTTAATTATTTAAATTGTGTTTCCTTGCTAGAATTTTTATTATTATTCTATTTATTCTCTTGTCCCTTGTTTGTGATTGTTGTTTGGGTTAGGAAGAGTGTTAAAGCACAAAGGGTGATGCCGTGCATTGTTTGTTTATTGTGAGTAAAGAGAGTAAAAGTACGAAAGACGATGTTGTGAGGAAAGAGAGTAAAAGCATGAAAGGCGATATTGTCAGGAAAGAGAGTAAAAGCACGAAAGGCGAAGTTGTGCCGCATGATACCATTCTGTGCTGATTCTATTGATTATATGTGAGGAAAGAGAGTAAAAGAACGAAGAGTGATGTCGTGCACGTTTCATTATATTATTGCTTGGTCAGAACGAGAGTAAAAGCACGAAGGGTGATGCGTGCACTTGTTGATTTGTGATTCTTTATTGCCGTCTGAGTTATATTGCTTCTTTCTTTACTTGATGACTTTTAATCATATTCGCTATTTTCCCCCACATCATGCTCCCCCTCCCAAGTTGTTTGGTTATCTCTGTATCTCTGCTCCGCTACATATATATATATATATATATATATATATATATATATATATATATATATATATATATATATATAATGCAACAACTTGGAACGAGCCGAAGCCCAAGAGGAAGCAGGGAATTGTATCTATAAGTTGTGTGTTTAAACATGCACTTTACCTTCATTTAAATTATCATTTGTTGTCGCTATAAGGGAGAATTGCCTTTTGAGAAGGGGAAAATGGATCAAAAATAATAAATAAATTAAAAGGACATTTTGCCATTTGAGAAGTGGAAAATGGACTTTGGTGTTCGTTTGTATATAATGAAACCGTCATTGGCGAAGAGAAAAATTAACATTTGAATGAGACAATGCATTAAATTGTGGAAGAAAATAAAATTGAGAAAAAGAAACTCGAACATGGTTAAACTAAGATTTGACTAGAAAAGGAAACTAACATTTGAATGAGACAGTAAGTTAATTTGTTGATGAAATTGAACTTGAGAAGAGGAAACTCGAATATGGTTATAGGAAGAAATAAAGAACGATTTGCGAAGAGGAAGTTCGAATATGAATGACTCTAAAAGGAATCTAATTAATATTTGAATGAGACCATGCATTGAATTGATGAATTGAAAATGACAAGAGGAAACACGAACATGATTCGAGTAGGTTAAAATATTTTAATTCTGGATGATGGAAAGGATTTGCTTTCCCTATGTTTGCAAAAAGAAAGAAAAGGACAATCAATGCACAAGATATCTCGCATTCAAGAAGGATCGTTCTCAAAGAGGTGTGACGTATAGAGCTTACCCTAATAAAAATATTAATTATTACTTTTACACTTTAAATTCGTGATCTATAGGTCAAATAGTAGAGAAAACTATTTCGTTATTTAAAAATGAAAGAAAAAATAACAAAAAAGGTCGCTTATATTTTGAGATAGGTTTAAAGTGGTCTCTCAATTTACTCCCTAGTGTAGTTTTTATCCTCTATGTTTGCTTAAAGTGAGCACTTTTGATCTTCGTTAAATATTTAATAACTCTAGTTGTTAAAGTCTCTTGATAAGAATACTCCGCATACAAAAGCCTTCAGCTTGATCTTGAACGTCACTTAAGGTGTGACACAAATTGAGTTTTTAAGATAAGTTGATACCGGATGAACCTTGAGATAAGAAACTTTCAAAAATCACTATATTTTAGTAGTTATTAGCTAGTTGTAGCTATTATTTACTATATTACTTTCAATAACTATATTTTTAGGTTTTTTAGAATGTATTCGATGTATTTAAGCTACTATGTTCATGACTACAATAGCATTTCTAGGCGTGAAACAGAGAATTACACCTAGACAGATTTTTATATTCAACTGTATTCACAACGTGTAACAGGAGATTACAGCTAGACAGATTATTATATTCTACTGTATCCACGATATGTATTTGTGAATATAATAAGGTAAATAGCGCAATTCATTGTCTATTCAGCTGTTTTAAACGGAAAGTGAATCAATTAACATAACAGACTCCTAATATAACTTAACAAACTCAATTATAACACAAAAAAATTATATTTTCAATTATAAAAAAGATTCGTAGAATACAACGAGACGGTGAATACAACGAAATACATTGAATACAACGAGATACATTGCAATACAATGAAAAAAAGACAATGAATACAATGAAACACATGAAAATACAACAAGATGCATTGAAGTTGCTCAACCTCAAACTTCGTCATCTTTGTTCAAGAAAAATCCTAATGTCGTCTGATCACACCTAACTCTTGTCCTAAAAAGGATAAGCAATCGCTGTAAAGAAAATCCGGTCTATATGTCTGTAGTCGAATCCCACAGAGAACTAAGGCCTAGTTATATCTGTTTAATATCACTGAGAAGAGAAGTTTGAACAATTTTCTAAATTATAAAAATTAAGAATTATATTTCTAACTAATTAACTAGCAAATAATACAATACGGTAAAATTATCAACTAACGATACAAAGGGTTGGAAACTAAAGTTAAGGAGGTCTAGAGTTATAATTTTCCCAATTGTCGGAACCCTTACAAATATGTTCCCTATAATTTCGATGATGTATTCTCTACTGATCGTGAGCACTTTAGGTGCCGTAATTCTCTCTCGAGCAACACAATAATTTACTAGACATATTCTCTTGAACTGTTGTCACGATCCCAGTTCGCGCTCCGTAAACTGTCAGACGGCACCTAGTCCCTAGACTAGGTAAGCCTAACAAGTGCGGAAAAAATAATCGAAACCTTGCTGAAATTATAACTTAAAACCAAAATTTAACAAAATAGAAACGAAATGTTAAATGCCACTCGGCATAAACAGCGTAATATCTCAAACTCGTACAATACTATCCCAAAACCTAGAAACTCACGGGAACACAAGCTTAGGGAAATATAGTTAAGTGCTCTAACTCTGGAATGTCTACATCTATAGTCTGATAAAAGGGATAACACTACAAGATAAAGAGGGAGAATCTTCGGTCTACGGACGCGGTAGATGTACCTCGACGTCTTTGAAAGCTCTCCCTTCCTCAAGGATAGTTGGCATGTGTAGCAGTATCTGGAGATGCACATGATAAAGATGCGCAGAAAGGGCATGAGTACACCACAATGGTACTCACTAAGTGCCAAGCCTAACCTCGATTGGGTAGTGACGAGGAAGGTCAGGGCCCTGCTAAGGTTAAATCAGATACATGTTTAACAGTATGAAATACCGGTGTAATTAAACAACACAATATATAAAGAACAACAACAACTATTACAAGGCAAGTAAAACACAGTAAAAAAACATAAGTCAACTCTGAGATAACAATCGGGGATCTCCTAGGATACCATCCTGTAGTACCCAAATATATATATATCATGTCCAGTGGATCTCACGGCCGCACTCCCATAGTCTAACTCATAAGTGCACAGGGGGATCTCCCATAATGTAATTCTGTAGTCCCAAAGTAAACATACAAAGGAGCTCCCGGCATACTGTCCCGTAGTCCCAAAGTAAAGAAATGGGGGATCTCCCAGAATACCGTTCCGTTGTCCCAAAGTAAATAAACGACAACAATAAAATTCAATCAAAATCAAATTCATATCATGGCTAAGCAGGTAATCCTAACCTAGCATAATTCACGTAGTGCAATTTAAGACAGATAAGACTGATAGAGCAATTTAGTCAAGTAGACATGCTTCTCTAAGCTACAACTGCTTTAATGTCCAAACAGTCTAAGAAAGGAAGGAAGAACTCAATTCAAGGCTATTTCAGAAGAAAACTGAATTTCCAACAATTAGCACAAGTACGCGTTCGTCACCTCACGTATGAGGCATTTCAATTACCACAATATCAAGCCTAAGGGGAAAAGTATCCCACACAAGGTTAGACAAGCCACTTACCCCGAATAAATCTCAAATCAACTCGAAACCACGCCTTTGCCACGATTGTCCGAATCCAACTGGCCCAAATGTATTAAATTCATTTGCATAATGTATATAACACTTTAAGTAACTGATTCTATAATCAAATTCTAAGATAATGCGTGAAATTTTATAAAATGGCCAAAATGCCCCTCACGCCAACGTCTCAGAATCGGGTTAAATTTATGTTTTCAGAAACCTCGTACTCTCACAAGTCTATACATAACAATAATACTGAAATCGGCATCCAAATGGCCCCTCAAATCCTCAACTAAAGGTCTCTTAAACTCAAGCCCTAGTTACCCATTTTTCCTAAATTTCTCACCATTAATTAGGCCTTTAATCAGATAAAAACAAGTTATGAAGTCAAGTACAATACCTCCAAGTGATTTCCTCAAAAACCCCTCTCTAAAGCTCCAAACCCGAATGAAAATAGTGGAAGAGTAGCCAAGTTTCACAAAGGCAACTATTTAAATGATATGTCCAGCTACTTCCGCATTTGCGGCCCTGCGACCGCATCAAATAGTCGCATCTGCGTTTAATTAAATGGCCAAGTTTGCGTATATACTGTCTTCCACTAGCAGATGTGGTTCTGCTTATGTGGAATATCCACCGCATCTGCGGAACCTAATGAACCAACAAAAATCCATTTTTACGATCTCCTTAGCCTCATCTGCGGTACCGCATCTACGGTCACCAAACCGTAGATGCGAAAATATCAGAAGCAACAAAAAATTTGCAATCTCTAAACTTCAAAATCTTTTCATCAACCATCCGAAATCATCCCGAGGCCTCCAGGACCTCAACCAAAAGCACCAATAACACCTAATACCTCATTCAAACTTGTATCAATCCTTAAACCACCTAAAACAACATTTGAAACTCGAATTAATCAATGATTTAAGCCTCAGTACTCCAAATTTCCTCAAAATATTATTTCGATAAAAGTCCTAACCAAATCACGTCCAAATGATCTGAAACTTTGCACACACATAATTAATGACATAACATAACTACTACAACTCTCGGAATTCTATGCCAACCCTCGGATCAAAATTTCACTATCGAACAAAAAAATTTAAAAATTCAACTTTCGGCATTTCAAGCCTAAATTCGCTACAGGACCTCCAAAACACAATCCGACAAAGCCCTTAAACCCGAAATCACCTAACATAGCTAACAGAACCATGGGATTTTCATTATGAGGCCATCCTCAATATGTTTAGACTACGGACCAATTTCTAACACTTCAACTATCATTCTGGGACTAAGTGTCCCAAAACATTTCGAAACTCAAAATCGAACATCCCGACAAACCAAATTAGAAAAAACAAACTTGGGAAAAATAGTTAATAGGGGATCTGGGCGTAAATTCTAAAAACGACCGGCCGAGTCATTACATCCTCCCACACTGAAGCACACATTCATCCTCGAACAAGCACAAAGACATACCTGAAGTAGTGAAAAGATGAGGGTATTGGTTGTGCATATCCTGCTCGGTCTCCCAGGTCGCCTCCTCGACCGGCTGACCCCGCCACTAAACCATCACATACACAATGTTCTTTGACCTCAGCTTCCTGACCTCCCTGTCCAATATTGCCACTAGCTCCTCAATATAAGATATATCCTTCTCTGACTAGACTGAGCTGATTGCAATGATCACTGTGATATCTCTGGAGCATCGAAACATGAAATACCAGATGAACCCCCACCAGGCTGGGAGGCAATGCAAGCTCATAAGCAACCTCCCCTACTCACCTCAATATCTCAAAAGCGACAATAAACCTCAGACTGAGCTTCCCTTTCTTCCCAAATCTCATAACGCCCTTCATAGATGACACCGAAATGAGAACCCTCTCTTCAACCATGTAGGAAACATCACGAACCTTCCGGTCCGTGTAACTCTTCTGTCATGACTGGGCTATACGAAGACTATCCTGAATCTACTTGACTCTCTCCAAAGGATCCTGAACTAAATCTGTGCCCAATAATCTGGCCTCATCCGGCTCAAACCAACCCACAGGAGATCAATATTGCCTACCATATAAGGCCTCGTATGGTGCCATCTGAATGCTGGACTGATAGTTGTTGTTGTAGGCGAACTCCGCCAATGGCAAGAACTGATCCCTAGAACCCCAAACTCAATCACACATGCACGAAGCATATCCTCAAGAATTTGAATAGTGCGCTCGGATTTCCAATCCGTCTGAGGGTGAAATGGCATGGTCATATACACTAGAGTAACCAACTCTTGCTGTACGGCTCTCCAGAACTGCGATGTGAACTGAGTACCTTTGTCTGAAATGATGGAAACTGGAATACCATACACACGGAAAATCTCCCTAATATAAATCTCTGCCAACCACTCTGAGGAATAGATAGTACACACGGTGACGAAATGTGCGGACTTGGTTAGCCGATCCATATTAACCCAAATGGCAGCGAACTTCTTCAAGATCGGTAGGAGTCCAGATATGAAGTTCATGGTGATCCGCTCCCACTTCCACTCTGGAATCTCTATCTGCTAAAGCAATCCACTTGGTCTCTGGTGATCATACTTCACTTGATAAAATTAAGGCACTTAGGCACAAACCCAACTATATCCTTCTTCATCCTCCTCCAACAGTAGTGTTGCCTTAAATCCTGATACATCTTCGCGATACCCGGATGAATGGAATACCGCAAATTGTGGGCCTCATCTAGAATCAACTCTCAAAGCCCATCGACATTAGGTACACAAACTCGACCATGCATCTTTAATACTCCATCATCACCAATGGTCACATCTCGAGCATCACCATGCAACACTTTGTCCTTGAGGACAAGCAAATGAGGGTCATCATACTGTCATTCCCTAATATGATCAAACCAGGATGACTAAGAGACCACACAAGCTAGAACTCGGCTGGGCTCCGAAAGGTCCAATCTCACAAATTGGATAGCTTGGGCCTGAACATCATATCGTCATAGGCCTCTCTACTGCTGTTAAATAAGCCAAACTTCCCAAACTCTCTGTCCGGTGGCTCAAAGCATCGGCTACCATATTGGCCTTGCCCGGGTGATACAAGATAGTGATGTCATAATCCTTCAACAACGCTAGCCATCTCCTCTGATGCGAATTAAGGTCCTTCTGCTTGAACATATGTTGTAAACTCTGGTGATCAGTATATATCTCACAAGGCACGCGTACAAGTTATGAAACCATATCATCAAGGCATGACCAATGGCCGCTAACTCAAGATCATGGATATGATAGTTCTTCTCATATATCTTCAACTGTCTAGATGCATAGGAAATAGCCCTACCGTCTTGCATCGATACAGCTCAAAGGCCAACTATCGAGGAATCAGAATAGACACTATAAGACTCTGAATCGGTATGCAATATCAAAATTAGGGCTATAGTAAGACCCTCACACTTGTTTGTCCACTAAAATGGAGCAACCTTTCTGGGTTAGTCTGGTCATAGGTGTTACAATAGATGAAAAAATCCGAAAAAAATCAACGGTAATTACCCGCCAAGTCAAGAAAACTACGGATATCTATAGATGAGGATGGCCTAAGCCAACTACATGGCCTCCACTTTCTTTGAGTCCACCTAAATACCCTTTCTCGAGACCATATGATCCAAGAATTCCATAAAATCCAACCAAAACACACATTTTGAGAACTTAGCATACACCTTCTTCTGTCTCAAGGTCTGGAGCATTGTCCTCAAGTGCTGCTCATGCTCTCCCCAGCTCCGAGAATACACCAGAATATAATCAATAAAACAATCACAAATGAATCAAGATTTGGCCGAAAACACTATGCATCAGATGCATGAAGGCTGCACGGGCATTAGTTAGCCCAAATGTCATAACAAAGAACTCGTAATGACCATACCGAGTCCTGAAGGCAGCCTTCGGATATCTGGTTCCCGAATCTTAAACTGATGGTAACCTGAGCGCAAATAAATCTTAGAAAACATCTGTGCGCCCTGAAGTTGGTCAAATAGATCATCAATACGAGGCAAAGTAGAATGCTTCTTCATTGCAACCTTGTTCAATTGACGGTAATCAATACACATATGCATAGAACCATCCTTTTTCTTCAAAAATAACACAGGAGCACCCCCAAGGCGATACACTAGGCCAAATAAAACCCTTATCAAGTAATTCCTACAATTGCTGCTTCAACTTCTTCAACTCAAGAGGAGCTATATGGTACAGAGGGATAAAGATGGGCTGAGTGCCCGGCAATAGATCAATACCAAAATCAATGTCCCAATTAGGTGGCATGCCTGAAAGATCAGCTGGAAACACATCGGGGAAATCCCGTACTACTAGGATCGAATCAACAGAATGAGTATCCATACTGGCATCTTTCACATAAGCTAAGTACACATCTTTATCAACCATACGATGAGCTGTAAGGAAAGAAATAAATCTTATATGAGTGTGACCCAAGGCACCCCTCAACTCAATACGCGGTACACTTGGCATGACCAACATCACATTTTTGGGGTGACAATCAAGAATAGCATAGTGGGGTAACAACCAGTCCATGCCCAAAATAATATCAAAAACAACCATACTGAGCATAATAAGTCAGTCTTGATCTCAAAACCACCAAGAATAACCAAACATGACAAGTAAATGTGATCTACAATAAGAGAATCTCCCACAGAAGTAGTAACATAAACTGGGGAACTCAAAGAATCCCGAGGTACCCCGACACATGGAGTAAAATAAAAAGACACATAAGAGTAAGTGGAGCTTGGATCGAATAGAACCAATGCATCTCTGTGACAAACCAAGATAGTACATGTGATGATAAAATCGGAGGTGGAGGCCTCAGTGCAGCCTGGAAGAGCATAATATCTAGCTTGGCCTCCCGCTTGAGGGCAACCTCTACATCCCCGACCTCCACCTCTGGCTGGCTGGCCTAGTGGAGTAGCAGTTGGTGCTGGGACCATAGCCTGAGAGCTCTCTAGGGCTTGCTATGGCTGAGGAGTCTGTAAAGGCGCACCCCTCCTATGGCTGGGGAAATATCTCACTATATGGCACGTGTCACCACACTCAAAACAAGCTCTAGGAGGATGTGGAGGCTGTGGCTAGCTCGGGCCAGGTCTGCCGGACTAACCACTACAAGCACCCCATGTAGGAGGCGCACTAGAGACCTGAAGTGCATAATAAGGCTCCTGAAGCCTAGATGGAGCTGGAATATCACTGGTTGCTAGAAGAGATGAATGAATGGTGCGACCCATATGACCCCTACCATGACGACCTACAGTTAGGGCATGGGCAGAAGAAAATTGGCCCAGCTCTCGAGACCTCTTGGCCTCCCTCTCCTAACTTTCCCTAGAATTCATACCCTCAATCCTTCTATAAATGCTCATCACGTGTTGATAAGACACATCTGTCTATAACTCACAAGCCTTGTTGTATCTGACGTTGGGAATAAGCCTATCAATGAACCGGCGAACCTTCTCATGGACTGTAGAAACAAAAGATGGGGCATGTCTAGCCAAGTCAATGTAACGGACACCATACTCCGAGATAGTTATAGTACCTGGCCACAAATGCTCAAATACCGTGCACCAGGAATCCCTAAGACTTTGGGGGACATACTCCCATTTGAACATATCTTAAAAGTGAGCCCAAGTCAGGGAAGCTGCCTCATCCGGATTATCTAACTCGTACGCACGCCACCACTTATATGCGGTTCCTCAAAGCTAAAAAGTAGTGAAGAAAACCCCGCTCGATCCTGATATGCCCATTATGGAGAATATGGTAGTGCTCCTCTAGAAATCAAAAGGCATCCTTTGATGCTAACCCACTAAATACTTGCGGATCATACTTCTTGAACATCTCAAGTCTCCGATGCTCATCCTCTAAAGCAAATGCCTTATCCTCGAGATGAACTAGTACTGTAAGCAGTACAAGTATAACCTCTAGGGCCTACTCAACATGTACTCGCTGCTTGGGAGTGTAGGCGACGGGATTCTGTACCCCTCCCCTGGCCTAGGATGTGACTGCATCAAGGAGAAGCAACCCAGCCTCAGCCAAAGTAGTTTACATACCCATAAACTGTGGCAAAGTCTCTTGGAGTGCTAGAGTAGTAGTGGTAGACGCATGGGTGCTCTAGCTGCACCGCGAGTGTATCCTCAGCATATGCCCCGGCCCCGGCCTCTAACGGCTGCAGTAGGGGGACGGGTACCTATTCCTCTCGGGTAGTACGTATCCTCACCATCTGCGAGAGAATAGAAAGACAGAAGTTTAGTTGTGATATCAAAAATCTCAGACGACAAGGAAATCAAATGAAGCGGAATTTGTTTCCTAAAAATTACATAGCCTCTCGTAGATAACTACGGACGTCTCCGTACTAATCAGTGAGATTCTAATAAACTGGCCTTTGTACCGTGATTCCTATTAACCTAGAGCTATGATACCAATTTGGCACGACCCCAGTTCACCCTCCGTGAACTGTCGTGACGGCACCTAGTCCCTAAGACTAGGTAAGCCTAACAACTGCAAAGAAAAACAATCGAAACCATGACGGAAATTATTACTAAAAACCAAGATTTAACAAAATGAAAACAAAATGGAAAATGCCACTCGGCACATACATCACAATATCCCAAACTCCAACAATACAATCTCAAAACCCGAAAACTCACGGGAACACAATCTGAGAGAAATATAGTAAAGTGCTCTAACATCAAAATGTCTCATCAATAGTCTGATAGAAGGGCTAACACTACAAGATAGAATAAAAAGGGAGACTCTTCATTCTGCGGACGGGGTAGATATACCTTGAAGTCTCCAAAATCTCTCTGTACCTTAAGGATGGTAGGCCTATGCAGCAGTACCTAGATCTGCACATGGAAACAAATGCAGAAAGGGCATGAGTACACCACAACGATACTTAGTAAGTTCCAAGAATAACCTTGGTTGGTTAGTGACGAGGAAGGTCAAGGCCCTACAAAGGTTAAACCGATACATGTAAAACACTGTGAAATGACAGTGTAATTAAATAACACAAGATATAAAGGACAACAATAACTATTACAAGGAAAGCAGAACTTAATAAAAGAACATAACTCAACTGATAACAATCGGGGATCTCCAAAGATACCGTCCTGTAGTCCCCAAGTATATATATCATGTCTAGTGGATTTCCTAGGTGCAGTGCCGTGTTCCAACTCATAAGTGTGCAGGGGGATATCCCGGAATGTAATTTTGTAGTCCCAAAGTAAACATATAGGGTAGCTCACGGGATACCATCCCGTAGTCCCAAAGTAAAGTGCAGGAGGATAACCCGGAATAGTGTTTCGTAGTCCCAAAGTAAATACCCAACAACAACAAAATTCAATCAAATAAAATTCATATCACGGTGGAACAGGTAATCCTAACCTAGCATGATTCACATAGTGCAGTTTAAGACACTTAGGAAAGATAAAGCAGTTTAGTGAAGTAGACATGCTTCTCTAAGTTACATCAGGTTTACTGTCCAAAGAGTGTAAGCAAGGAAGGAAGAACACAATTCAATGTTATTTCAAAAGAAAATCAGATTTCCAATAACTAGCACAAGTACGCGCTCGTCACCTTACGTACGAGGTATTTAAATTACCACAATGTCAATTCTAAGGGGAAAAGTCCCTCACACAAGGTTAGACAAGCCACTTATCTCAAATAAAGCTCAAATTAACTCGAAACCATGCCTTTGCCACGAGTGTCCGACTCCAAATGGCCCAAATCTATTAAATTCATTTGCATAATGTAAATAACACTTTAAGTAACTAATTCTATAATTAAATTATAAGCTAATGCGTGAAATTATGTAAAATAATCAAAATGCCTCTCTGGCCAATGTCTCCGAATCAGGTGAAATATATATATTTTGAAACCTCGTACGCTCACGAGTCTATACATAACAAGAAATCAGAGTCCAAATGACCCGTCAAACCCTCAATTAAAGGTCTCTTAAACTAAAGTCCTAATTACTCCTTTTCCCAAATTTCACACCATTAATTAGGCCTTTAATCACATAAAAACGAGTATTGAAGTCAAGAGCATTACGTCGAAGTGATTTCCTTTGATTATATCAAAATCCCCTCTCAAAATCTCCAAACTCGGATGAAAATGGTGGAAGAATAGCCAAGTTATGTAAAGGAAACTATTTATATTATATGCCCAGCTACTTCGGCATTTTCGTGCATGTGACCACATCTGTGGTCCCGCTTCTGCGGAAAAATAGTCGCATCTACAACTTTCATTAAATGGAAAATTTTGTGCATCTGCGGTCTTCCACTCGCAGATGTGGTTCCGCTTCTGCGGAAGATCCAACGCATCTGCAGAACCTGATGAACCAACCAAAATCCACTTTTGCGGTCTCCTTAGCCGCACTTGCGATCCCTAAATCGCAGATGCAAAAATATCAGAAGCAGCAAAAAAATCTGCAATCTCTTACCTTCAAAATCTTTCCAGCAACCATCCGAAATCATCTCGAGGCCCATGTGGCCTTAACCAAAATCACCAATAACATCTGATACCTCATTCAAACTTTTACCTATCCTTAAACCACCCAAAACAACATCGGAACTCAAATTAATCAATGATTTAAGTCTAAGAACTCCAAATTTCCTCAAAATATGCTTTCGATAAAAAACCTAACCAAATCAAGTCCGAATGACCTAAAACTTTGCACACACATCACAAATGACATCATGAAAGTACTACAACTCTCAAAATTCCATTCCGACACTCAAATCAAAATCTCAGTATCAAACCAGAAACTTTAAAAATTCAACTTTCGGTATTTCAAGCCGAAATTTGCTACAGACCTTCAAAACATAAACTGACCATGCCCCTAAACCCAGAATCACCTAACGAAACTAACAGAACCATCAAACTTTCTTTCCTAGGTTGTCATCACACTGTTCTGACTACAGACCACTTTCCACCACTTATGCTCTCATTTAGGGACTAAGTGTGCCAAAACTTTTTGTAACTCAAAACCGAACATTCCAGCAAACCAAATTTGCAAAAACAAACTTGTGGAAAATAATTAATGAGGATCGAGGTTAAAATTGCAAAAATAAACGGTCGGGACGTTACAACTACGCTAGTTGGCTTTATTTAATCGCTCATTATGCCCACGTCAAGGCTTTTGTTATTTTTAAACCTACCTTTAAACCTGGTGTATTCATTTCTGTTGGTCCAAGTAAAGGTTAGTTGTGAATACTGACAAAGGAACTCAGGATGAACCAGGTCCATCACTCAGGTGCACAAAAATAGGCAAATTCGAGCATGTGGGTTGCACATGAAGTAGATAAGCTAAACTTGGTGTATTTAATATCTGCTGATAAATTTTTTTGCATAATTGATAAAGAGAAGGAGTTCTTCATCATAGAGAACATAGTTCAAGATAAGAAAGGAGTTAGAAGTTGAAATCAACTAGAACTCTTCCACGAAGGAAGAGTTGCATCAGAACTCTAGTTATTACTCTATCTACTAACTCTATAAATTGTAGGATCTTCTCACATTAAAGTGTTGCACAAAAACACAGAAGTTAAATGTGAATTGGCAGGAAAATAGCAAGGTTTTTTGTAAGCAGTTCATGTGTGATTCTAGTGTGCAAACCTGAAGCTACATGAACCAGATTGAAGAACCAGCTCCATAAAGAGTTCTATGTGTATTTCTTTATTTCTTGTATAATTGTACTAGGTGTTTCATATTGTATCTTTCATCTTTATCTAGAAGCAATTGTATTATGTACTTTGAGTATTCAAGTTAGAATTAACTTGGAGTTGTCGCAACAGTTGATGCTGTGTGCCACAACGGGATTAGGGTTTAATCCTTAGGTTTATAAGAGTTTTGTAAATGATGTTTTGGCTCATCGATTTTAGTGGAAGTTTGGGAAAATCCTACTGAGTAGTAGGTCGTGGTTTTTTTACCTTTTGAGCCAGGTGTTTTCCACGTAAAAATCTCTATGTACTTCATTTTTTGTATTTATTATTCCGCAAACAATAGTAGTTAGTATACCTAGAAGAACCAGGTCCTTCCAGAAGCAGTTTAAGCGAAAATTGGGTACCAAACAAATCACCCTTCCCCCTCTTGTGTCGTATTGGTTTATAAAACATCAATTGGTATCAGAGCAGGTTATCCTTGAAGAGGCTAAAACCTTAGGAAAAAAGCAACATGAGTGCACCGCCTAAGAAATAGGAAGGGCAATCCACTGAAATGCCTTCACTCTTTAATGACCACTACTACTCTTGGTGGAAAAATAGGATGCGAGATCACATCATAGGAGAAGAGTATCAAGTCTGGGACATAATCACTGATCATCCTCTAGCAACTACAAATAAGAATGCTGAAGGAGTCGATGTGCCAAAGACAAGAGCTGACTACACTGTTGAGGACTTGAGGAAGTGGGAAATGAATGCAAATGCCATGAAATGGCTTGTGTGCGGAATTGATCCAGACGAGTATAGTAGAATTCAAAGATGTACCACTGCTAAGGAAACCTGGGACACTTTGTAAGTGGCTCATGAAGGAACACCTCAAGTGAAGAGGTCCAGAGGAAGACTGTATTCTCAATATGAGAATTTCACCATGAAGGAAGGGGAAACCATCCAAGAGATGTATACAAGGTTCAGCACAATAACAAATGAATTGAAGGCTCTCAGAAGGGTTATTCTTGAAGAAGACAAAGTTAAGAAGATTTTGACAAATGTATGGCCAGTGTCATGGGAAAGCAAAATTACTGCTATTCAAGAATCTAAGAATATTGCTACCCTCAAGCTGGATGAACTAATTTGAAATCTTACTACCTATGAACTGAAGATAAACAATGAAGATTGATGCACAAGAAGGAAATGAGCATGGAATTCAGAATCACTGAAGGTGCTAATCTAGAGGAGGATAAAATAACCATGATCATAAAGGATTTCAAGCAGTACATAATGGGAGAAAATGGTCCTTCAAGAAGTGAAAGCTACAACAAACCAATGGTTCCTAAAAAACAAACCAATGAGGGGTGTTACAAGTGTGGGAAGACTGATCACCACATCAAAAATTGCCCTCAATAGGAAATTGAATGGAAGGAGGAAAGAGCTGAACGATGGAACATGAAGAAGGAACATGTTCATATAAGAACAAAGGATCAATAAAGGCTATGGTTGCTGCTTGGGGTGAAAGCTGAGACGATGACTCAGAAGACGAAGATGGAGATGAAAAAACACTTATGGCAACTGGGAAATTCGATGAGGAATCTGAGGTAAGTATAATTCATCTCAAAGACAAGATTAAGTTTTTATCTATGGAAAGTCTACCTGAATTACTTCTAGATTTAATTGATGAATTTGAGGTTATAAACAATGAAAAGGAACACCTGTCGAAGGAGTGTGTGATTCTGAAAGCTAAGTGAAAAAACCTGGAACTTAGGGCTAGTGAAAGTGATAGTAAAAATGATGAGTTGAAGAACTGGGTTCATGAACTTGACACCACAGTCCTAGAGCTTAAATATGAAAACCTAAACCATAAATTAGGAATTAGTAAAAAGAAATTTGATCACATACAACTCACTTTAGAAGAAAATGTAGGAAAAATGAAAAAATGAGTTGTAGAAAAGAGATGAGCAGATAAGAGTCCTTAAGGAGGATCTAAAGAAGGTTAAGCATGAGCTAGATATGGAATAGATCCTCTGATGCACTTTCATGGCTACATGAACACCATAGTAGCAATAAGAGAGGACTTGGCTACAAGACCCCTACACATAATTGGGATCGCAAAAGCAAGTACCTTACACTTCATAAGAATAAAATTTGCACACACTTTGGTAAAACCTGTCACTATAAAAGTGAATGTGTTATAAAAGAAAAGGCTAGTCAAAAGAATAAAGAATTTGTTCAAGGGAAAAATAGGCTGCCAGGCTGGGCTAAAAAGAATTTCACCCTTTTGCCTATAAAAAGGGACCCAAACTAGTTTGGGTTCCTAAGACTAATTGCTAATTTCCTTTCGAGGGTCCAAGTGAATGGGAGCAGCCAAATATGGTACATGGATAGTGATTGTTCAAAGCAAATGAAAGGAAGCAAGAACCATTTCCTTTCACTTGAGGACCTCAAAGGAGGTAATGTCTCCTTTGAAAATGGGAAGAAATGTGAGATCATTGCGGTTGGAAAGGTAGGTAAGACTGATTCTCACTCTATTGAGAATGTCTACTTGATTGGCCTAAAGTAAAGTCTAATCAGTATATCATAATTATGTGATAGAGGTAACTTTGCAGTAATCACCTCCACCAAATATTATTTGATTAATCTTACTACTAACAAGATTGTTTTGAAGGGAAAAGTAGTAAATAATATATACATTGTTGATTTGTCCACACTTTCCAATGATCCACTTATTAGGCACAAGAGACTTGGACATGCAAGTCTAAGTCAACTCAAAAATTTGTCTCCATGTATTTGGTGATAAGGCTACCTAACATCAAGTTCAAGGAAGACAAAGTTTGTGAGGCTTGTGTAAGGGTTAAGCAGGTAAGATCCTTTTTTAAATGCAAGAAAGTGGTAAGCACCACCAAAATTATGGAACTGGTCCATATCGATCTCTTTGTTCCAATAAGAATATTAAGCAGATGTGGTAAAAGATATGTGATGGTGCTGTTTAATGATTACTCTAGGTTTACTTTGACATTATTTTTAACATCTAAAGATGAAGCATTTGACATGTTTACTTCTCTTGTTAAAAAAACTCAGAAACGACTAGGTAATCAACTTGCATCAATAATGTCCGATTATGGAACTGAATTTGAAATGGCTAGGTTTGCTGAATATTTGCACGATACATCATAAATAGTTGCATGACTAGACCTCTTATTAAGAAGATTTTATTTGCGTCACATAAAGGGAGAAAGTTAAATATATCCCATCTTAGGGCATTTATATGCAAGTGCTTTGTGGACAATTATGGTAAAGACTCCCTAGGTAAATATGATCCCAAAAGTGATGAGGGAGTATTCTTGGGATATTCTTCACATAGTAACACTTATTAGATATACAGTAAAAGAACTATGTGTAAAAAAATGTATATGTTATTTTTTTAAAACTAATATTCTTTCAGAGAGGCAAGAACAAGATAATGAAGAGATTGGGTTCATAAGAAATTCAAATGGTTAAATTGCAGCCCAAATTAAAGATGCACCAGAAGAAGGAAAATGTGATGGAACAGGTTCTTCCACCCAAAGCAACATGACAGGAAGAACTGATCCTCAAACCTCGAGGGAACCTGTCGCTGAACCTATTCCTCACTAACAAAACCAGAAAGGAACATCTAAAGAAATTTACACTCCTATTATAACATCTACAAAATTGGCTATAGATGAACCTGGTTCATTTGTTGATCAGAAGTTGTATAGGGGAATGATTAGTTCTCTTTTATATCTCACTACCAACATTCCTGACATTGTGTGCAATGTAGGTCTTTGCACTCAATTTCAGGTTTCCTAGTTTATAGGAAGAGCACCTCAGGTATGACACTCTTTCTCGGATCATGTCCTGGGCTACTAAAAATCAATATTCAGTGGCCTTGTCAACTACTGAAGTAGAATATGTTGATGTTGCTTCATGTTGTGCTCAATTGTTGTGGATCAAACAAACATTATTAAACTTTGGAATTGATTTTGGTTGGAACCGTATTTGTTTTCTGATAACACTAGTGCTATTAGTATGACAAAGAATATGGTTCATTACAAGAGAACTAAGAACATAGATGTTAGGCACCATTTTTAGGGACAACTATGAGAAAAGTTTGATCACTGTGGAGTTTTGTGCTACTTACAAGAAAAATGTTGACATCTTCACAAAAGGCTTAAATAGAGATCCCTTTGACAGGAACATGTTAGAATTATGAATGATTAAGATCACCTAAAGGGACCAATTCAAGGTTAAACAAAAAAAATGAAAAAAAATTGGTTAGAAAGTCTGTAAATTTTGTATAATTAGACTAAATTGCTCAGTGTCATACTTTGCATGTTATACTCTTGTGCCATGCTATAAAGTCTCATTGATCTCTAATGATATATTCTCAAATTTTGACAAATTTAGACGCACAAGAGAGAATTATCAGTGAAGAACCTGGTTCATCAAGGTAACACGATATATTTTCGACACTCTACATAATTTGAAATAACTATATTTGGATCATGAGCAGAGTCCTACCAAATACCAAACTCCTTTTGGACATATCCGTTACAAGTGAACCAGTATCGTTCAAAAGAGTCCCAATCGAATGGAAGTACGTAGATGTTAAGGATACACTCCAACGTCTCTTCAAAACTGAATTATAGTTTGATTTAACTTCTAAGAGTCTGAAAAGCTCTAGTTACCACATAAACTATTCCTCTTTATATTGATCAACTTTAGTGTATTCCTTACCTCATCTCTATCAAGCCATCAAAAACTCTCAAAAACTCTCCTTCATCACCATAGGGAACTATTTCCACACCTTCTACAACACCAATCTCTAAGAAAACTAGAGTAAAGATGATGCCTCTTAAGATTGTCGTTAAAGGACGCAAATCAAGAAAATAAACAAGCAATTGAACACAAGTAGGGAAGAAGAATCCCTGAAATCTGAAGATTCATTAAGTCTACTACTAAGGGGGAAGAAAGTAGGTATTCCAAAACTGAACATGTATCTTTTGATTCTATAGTTACTCTTGAGACAATTTCTGAAGTTGCTGCAATTAGAGAATGGTTTTGTACTGGTAGGATATATAGAAGGTGTTGAGACTACAAAATATGGAAAAGTTGGTGGTAAAAATAAAAAGGAAAAGAAAAGAGAGCAAAGGTGCTAGGAGTACTGTGAGGGGAAAGGGTACAAGAGTGGCTGATTCTTCACCTACTCCTATTGGTCTAACAAAAGAAAGTGAGGTAACAAGTGTTGGGGAGAGGAATTTAGTGAAATAGAAGAGAGTGTGAGCAAACCAGGGGAAGTGGGTCTGACAAAGCTGTTGTCACGACCCAAATCCGGTCGTGATGGCGCCCAACAATCAAGCTAGGCCAGCCAAACCAACAATTTAATTATCACAAATACCAATCCCAAATGGACAACCCAAGAAGAATATATGAGTTTAAGAACTCCAATAATAATAATAATGAACAACAGTACTGACACTCCCAAAGATCCGGAGTCACAAGTCTAGAGCCTCTAACAAAACCCAATAGGAATAGAGAGTACTGTATAGAAATACTCAAGTCTGAATACAAAATACAAAATAACAACTGGAAATGAGAGGAGAAGCTAGGTTCTGCGAACGTAGGCAGCTACCTCAGCAACTCGATATGACACTGCAACCGCGGGAAATGCCTGTCTACTGCTCCTGAGTACCTGAGTCTGCACACAAAAGGTGCAGGGAGTAGGGGTGAGTACTAAGTACTCAGTGAGTAACAAATATATATAAGCAGCTGAAAATAAGAAATCCACAGATTACCACAATATGAAGCTACACTACAGTTCGAATCTCCTACGAACTAGCATCAACAGTACAATTCAGCTACCACAGAGTAATTCAACAAATAAGGATGTAATGCAATGCACATAACCGCTACGGCGTGTAGCCCGATCCAATTTAACGTCGACGGCGCTCACTGGGGGTGTGTACAGACTCCGGAGGGGCTCCTACAGCCCAAGCGCAATACTGCTGCGGCGTGCAGCCCGACCTCATATCAACCACTGCGGCGTGCAGCCCGATCCCATGCTCAGTCCACAATAAGCAATTGAGTCACAAAACATTTCATTTTCCTTAATTCCAGTTCTCAATTCATAATTTATGAAAAATACTTTAACTTTATTAAATTTGTAAAAGCGGTGACTTAGCATTTCAAAAGTGTGATTTCAATTTCCAGGACTGAGATTAGTGATTTAAGCAATTATAGCTATCACATAAATATTGTCCTCTAAGGACGCTACAGATCGGCACAAGGCCCCAAACAAGGCTTACAACCCACAAATATAGCAAATACAATGTATTTCCAACACTAACAACATATTATTCACTTCGTGTTCCCGAGCAAAGAGGGGCAGCTGTGAGCACATGATTTTTGCACTAAGCCTTTAAATTCCAAAATTAAAATAAATATGTTTTTGAGTGCAATTACTTGCTTTGTTTGAAATTAGTTATATTTTTGTGTGTTTGAATAAGTAAGAAATTGGAAAAAATCAAAAAAATAGTAGTAAGTAATTTGTTAGTTTAGTTAATTAGGAAATTAGTAAAATAGCTTAAGTAGTAGAAATTAGGAAAAATAGCAGAAAATTACCAAAAAATACTAGGAAATTAGAGTAGGTAGCAAATTAGGATTTGTAATTTTTCATAAAAAGAAAAGAAAAAAAAATATAAAAGAAAAGTGCATAAAAAATCAATAAAATCAAAAAAATACAAAAAATATAGCTTGTGTATAAGATGGGCCAATTGGATTGAATTGTTTGGCCCAGCATATTGGCCCAAAGAGACGGCCCGCCTGGTTTTATAATCATCTTGATCTCGGCCGTCCATTTTGGTATATCTAACGGCCGAGAATATTAGAGGAGTTATTTGGTTTAATTAATTAAGAGAAGCGATCTGGGCCGTTCGTGTGATTTAATCCAAGGGTCTAAGACTTTGGCCTCATAAGTAATAGGACGACGTCGTTTTAGTAACGCATGTGTGAGCCGTTGATCTCCATCCAATAAACGGCCCAGATCTCTTCAGCCTGTCCGAGTATAAATGGCTTTTGTCTGAAAGGAGACAATACATATTTCCCTAACCTAGCCGCCCCCGCCCTCCTCTTCGTCTCCCTCATCTCTTCATCTTCTTCATCTCTGACGGCCATGGCGGCCACCACTCCTACGGTGGTCGCCGGCTCCTCTCATCTTTCCCTTCGTCTTCTCCTTCTTCTTCTCCGTCTTCTTTACCCAAAACCCCCAGAAAACACCTTGCTCTTCAAAACCCCGGTCACCGGAGTTACACCGGTGACCACCCAAACAATGAACCACCGCCTGAAACCAATACCATTCGACGCCTTTTCATGAGATCTACCCAACCATACTAGCCTCCACCCTCGAATCAAACCCAGTCGCTTCGAATATCCCAAAAAGGGTCGTCGGAACCCTAACTCCGGCGACCCCAAATTCAACACCCAATCAAGACCTCACCTTTACCATCCCCTTAAACACCTCCTGCAACCCAGAATCCAAAAGGCCTCGTCTTTTAGGCCTGAAAGAAAAAACAGAGAAGGAAAAAGAAAAAAAGAATCTGGAAAAGAATAAGAAAAAGAAAACAAGAAGGAATAAAAAGGAGCCTGAGAGTCTAGGAAAGTCTGAGAGAATGAAAAGGAAAAGAAAGGAGAATAGGAAGCTCGGGGGACAGGCCCCGCAAGCTAAGTCCCCGACCCTAATGTGCTTTCTCTGTGTTTATTTACCTTCTTTGCTTCTTTGTATTTTCTTTGCTTGTTTGTTCATGTATTTGATTTCTTTGCCCTTCTGTTCATGTTCTCTTGTCTTTCATCTTATGTTTCTGTGTGTTCTTTTCTATTTTGTAGATTCTCTAAATCTATTGTTTCATCTGTTAGTTTAGGTTTTGTTTTAACTTGCTCATCTTCCGTATCTTGTTCCTGTTTGTCTGTTCATCCTCTCTTGTTCCATATCTTTCATCTTGTGTATTCTTGCATGTTTTTCTGTTCTTTCAAGATCCTGTTTAGTATTAGGGCTTATAATCATCTTTCTATTATCCTGTTTTGACTGTTTATCATTAGGGTTCTATATATATTCTGTGTCTTCTGAGTTTAAGAATCTATATTGGTATTGGGGCTATTGATCCGTTAGTTTTCAACAAGCATGATTGCTCTTCTCTTCATGATGCCTTACATGCCTAATCGTTTAGTCAATTGTTATTAAGTTTTATCTGGTTTGTTTGAATCTGTTTCTCTATTTTTGAAGACCTGACTTGGATAACCTTAGTTAGTATTAGAATACTTCATCTTGTTAGTTTTCAATAGCTCTTCTGTCAACTTACATGTTTGGATCCTGATACTATGTTCAATGGTTTGTCTTTCATTGTCACTCATGATTTGTATTAGATTACTTTTGTTGGCTTGCAATATCTCAATTGTTTCTCTTTCTGTATCTTCACATGTCTAGTCTTAGTAAAGCTTGGCAATCTTTATTCATCCCTTATCCTGTCTTTAATCTGGGGTTCACTTCTTTGCTCACATTCTGGTGGTCTTATTTGTGTTCATTCTTAGTGCAAGTCTAGTATTCTTGTCATATCATCTCTCATATGTTTTATTTGATGAATGAGTATGCCAATTTGGGGTCTGTTTCTCTTCATGTTACCCTCATATGATAGACTTAGGTTTCTCTTTTCACTGATTCTCCATGTTTTCCTGCTTTACATGCTTCATCTATTGCTGACTGTTTGTGATAGTTTAGTTCTGTGCATGTCTATGATCATTAATCTTAAGGATTTTGGGAATTTTTCAATTGTCATTTGACCTGAACTAGTGGTAACTTAGGCTAGATTGACATAAGTTTGACACTTTGTTACATGAATTGGATGGAATTAATTGATTAACCAGAATTCAACCATATCAAATTTCCCCTTTCTGAGTTCTGGATGATTGATGCATTTGTTTGGTTTATGTGGCTCTGTGTACAAAAATATGTTGGAATAACTAAGTTTTCAGTAGTTTTTGTTGGTATGATTTGATGATTAACATTCACTAACCTTAGGAGAATTGGTTATAGCTGTTAGTGCTAGGCTTCATAAAATTGGCTAGTTTTTAAATAGGTTAGAACTGAAAATGAACAAATAGGCTATAAGTTAAATAATTGGTCTAAGAATGGTCAACCTTGCAAAGGGTTGACCTATTCTATAAGGCCCTAACACACAGCTCACTGTTAAACAGTGGCTGGTTGTGCAAAGGGGCCATGTTTGCAAATGTAGACTGGCCCAGGCTCTATATTGAGCCCTGAACAGCAAAGTGGCCAAACCCGTAAAGGTTTTGGGCCCAGCTGTTCAGTATATGGCTTTGATAGCCCAAGCTAAGTCTCAACTTGAGACTGGCTAACTTTTAAATAGGTTAATCATAACAATAAAACAGGCTATGCCTGCAATTAGCTTTAATTAGGAATAAATTGGTCTTAATTGACTGGAATTAACTTAAAAGTGGCTAAAATTGAAATAGTTCTTAAAAATAAAACTGGCCAGCCCTTAAATACTAATGCCAGGGCTGGCTATTAGTTAAATAGGTTCAAAATAAGCTAAAATCTGCCCTAGGCAAGCTAGTAAATCAGCAGTGCCCTTAGGGGCACAATTGGGAATTAAAAAGGTAAAATAGTAACTAGTAAGAACTTAGGAGGGTAATAGGGACATTCATGCTCCTGATTTCTGCAATTTTGCAGAGATTTAGGGGTATAATGGTCTCCTAAAAATGGGAAATCAGTAAAAATCTCAAACCCCTAAGGTCATACTAGTAAAAGGCCATAAAAGAGAATCTTTAGAACCTTCCAGCACATGCTGGAAGGGTTTTTAGTAACTGAAATATGGACCAAAGTGTAGAATGAATAATTTTAGGAGGGGGGAAGTGGGATTAATCCCATACTTCCTCCCCAAGTATTCAGCCCTAAAGATTAACTATAAATATACCTTAAAAAGAGCTGAAAAAAGGGGATTCCACTAGAGAACAATCTGAGCTAATATTGGGGTTCCATTGGAGAGTAATCTGAAAACACACAAAGCTGAAATTCATACAAAGCTTGAGAGATAAAATAGCAATAGAGCAATAGGATTTGCTGGGAATTTTTTAAGTAGAACTCGCTGTTTTCCATTGGCTTTGCTGTGATCTTCTGCTCGAAAATTGGATTGGATTTCTCTGTTGCATTGTTGATTCTTACCTGCTGTTGCTGTGTTGTTTGGCTCGTTGATATTCAAATCCTCTACTGTTGCATTGCCTTGTTCGAAATCTGCTTTGCTTACCTGCTTTACTCCCCTAGACTCATTGGATTTTCTTCTTAACTCAGGTACACTATCCTTTCACTCGAAGAATGTAATGCTGATTTACTGAAATAAAAATGAAGCTCTGGATTTGAATCTATGCCGTTGTGGAGTTGTATTTCAATTGTATTAGTTTAAGTTTGTAGATAGTCCATTGTAGTAGTATGTAGTAGCTGAAGAACAAAGACAAACAGCAACTATGTAATAGCTAGTGGTAGTGGTAGTATAGTAACAATAGTAATTAGTACTTCACCTAGTTAATTAGGTAAAAATCTTTAAAATGAAGTTAAATAACTATCACATAGGTCTCCAATAACAAAATTCACATAGGAGCTGATTAGTATGCTGGCAAAAATAGCTTATCTTATCAATATCCCAAATTCAAATGAGATAGAATCAGAAATTACCATTGAAGTAACGTTAATGTAAAGTGGGTTTTAGGAGCTTCAAATAAATCTGGCATATCAGTATTAATAACTGAACAATGGCAATTAGGAACTCAGTATTAAAATGGAAGTGATCCAGTGTCAAGATCTAAAACAAGTCTCCTAGTCATTTAGTGTAGTAATTAAGTAATCCTGGTAAGTAATTAGACTATAAATTGTATAGCTAAACCATTCATTCCTAGTTTATGACTTCATCGATAATATTGGTTAATTCTCAAAAACAAGGGCTAAAGTAATCAGTTAGTTTAATTCCCTTCATTGATTAGTCTGTTAAATACATGCTCCATGTATATATAGATTTTTGAACTTAAAGTTGGAACGTTGCGTATTGAAGCTTTTCCTTCTGATTAATAAAATGTTCAGATTGGAACATAACAATTTGTATTTGTGTTATTACCGTGGGCCTGAACCATGATACCATTCGATTGAGCTACCCAAATGAAGATCCGAAGACTGCTTAGGCACATCCGGTACAAAGATGAAGAACCAGGCCCAATTAAATAATCAAACTCGACGGGCCTGGGATTATTATTGTTGAGATACGATTAAGGAAAAAACAAATATAGAAAACATAGTTAAATATTAGTATCCTTTAATAAAAATTGGGACGAGCCTCGCCCGAATAACACCGGGGCCCCCATTTAGTAATGACATAAACGCAAATAGACTCGGGAAAGCTAATAGCCAATTCCATAGCTTCTCCCAAAAGATTTAAAAGCCGATAGATGTTACTTTAGGGCACGATTTTAATATACCTTCCTATGAACGAGTGTGCACTTGGTGCGACTCAAATCCAAATCTCGGTAAAGCCGAAATACACCAAAAGTCATAGGCATACTGGTTGCGGTATGACTCGAGGCGTGTTTTCGCGATACCGCAAATTCCTAAAAAATGACATTTAACGTAAAAGCACATTATGTTATTAAAATCTATAACCGAGTCAAACAAAAGTCAAGAACGACAGTGGAGCGACCGTGCTAAAACCACGGAATCCGGGAGTGCCTAACACCTTCTCCCGGGTTAACAGAGTTCCTTATCCGGACCTCTGCTTCGCAGACATTTTAAAGAGTCAAAATTCCTCGGATTCGGGATCAACCGGTGACTTGGGACACCATTGTCATTCCCAAGTGGCGACTCTGATTAATCTCTAATAAAATCCCGAACCGATTGTCCTTAAATTGGAAAAACTCCTTCCCTTACGTTATTTTATCCGTCTCGGGTAATTGAGCGTCGGGGTATACCCTACAAGTGTATTTATACACCTTACGCATGTACGGGGTAGTAAAAAGGGAGGTGTGATAGCTCTGGCGACTCTGCTGGGGATCCAACCCTGAATTTCGACTTCAGGGTTTAAGAACTCGAGCTCCTTAGAACTGCCGTTCGCGTTTTATTTGACTTCATTATATGATTTGAATAACATGCTATGTGTTTTATCGCTTTGATATTACTTGGACTGTATATATGAAATTGTGCCGAAAACCCTTCTCTCTTCTTCCCCGGGGATGTGCTTACTGGTTGAGACTCCCCTTTCTGTTAAAGTCACCTTAAATTAAGAAAAACAGAGGCCGGATAAGTTACAAAGCCGATTGACTCCGCGGGTCACCGGTACGTAGCCCCTCCTCGATTCGAGTTGTCCGCTCGGGTACACGGTCTAGCAATCCATGAAACCGTAAGATTTTGAACATAGGTCTAGGACGATTATTTGCATCATATTTGACTTAGGGGACTCAACACAGGGGTTGGGTCCGTCTAGGACAGGTGACCCGGTATTGAAAAGACCGAGCATGCTATGTGTTGCATTTTATTGTCCTTGATCGTTATGCGGACCGGCGGAAATCCCGAGATTGGAAAAATTGTTGAAAAAGGAAAAAGAGAGAGAGGAAAATAATGATTTGTAGAAAATAGGTACATGGAAAATTTGAAAATTTGAAAAAATAGGTGGAACATTTTTTGAAATAATTAGTCAAATAATCCGACCGAACTACGCAGGTTTGATTCTCGCCATTAGGTGGGATACGTAGGCAACCCTTAAACGGGTCCAACCACACTTTTAGAAAAAGACCAAAAAGATTTTCTTTTCAAATAATCGAGGTGATTGCTATTTTTGGAAATGGCCGAATGTTCCGAAAGGACGACGGAAGGTTGTTTTTGCAAAAATGGCCACTTCGAAAATTATTTTCCTTTTCTTTCATTCAAAAATTGAAAACTTGCATTGAAAAAGATTTTTCCTTTTCTAAATAAAATCACCTTAATAAATGTGCAGGACGAGCACGATGATGAATGAACAATTTTCCCTAAATAAAATCCCTTTGGAGCCGAGGTTATGGTGGCAGGACATGGGATCCGATGGTCAAGACCGGGTCAAAAGGTACTTGAAAGGCCTTACAGGGTTACTCGAAATAGTTCCTCGGGGTGATGTGATTAGAGCGTTGGTCTCGTTTTGGGATTCGGCACACAACGTATTTCATTTCCCAGATTTTGAGCTTACCCCTACTTTGGAAGAGATTGCCTTCTACATTGGGAAGACCGAGGTTCCGATGAAAGGAAAATACCCGGTATCTCCGAGAGCGGTGACAGTACATCGTTTCCTCGACTCTTTGAAAATCGCTCGGAATGTTCATAATGAAGATCTGGCCAACGGATTTTGTTCTTTAAGCTTCATCTACAATAGGTTTGGACACGTTGGGGGTTTCAATGATCCCAACCAATAAGTTATGTTGTAAGTCCAACCGGGCGAAATGGGAAGAACACCGGAGGTTCGCATTTTTGGTGGCATTTCTTGGAGTTGTTGTATTCCCGAGGAAAGATGGACATATCAATATAAAAGTCGTCGGGGTAGCTACCACACTGATAGTACAAGAAAACCGTACTCTGGCCCCGATGATTGTTGCGGATATCTATCGTGCTCTGACTGCGTGCAAAGCGGGGGCTACTTTCTTCGAAGGGTGTAACTTGATCTTGCAAATCTGGCTAATTGAGCATCTGTGCCACCACCCTTCATTCTCGAGCTATGGTTCGGCCGATCGGACATGTTTGGAAGAGTTCAATGCGAGGACAAAAGAAGTAAAGTTGCCCGAGGGAGTCCAAGGTTGGATTGTGTATCTTCGATCACTAACTGACGGTCAAATCGATTGGACGTATGACTGGTTACCTCTTGACGAGGTGATATACATGCCAACGGAGGGATCGCCGTTTTTGATCACGGGTTTGAAGAGTATACAACCCTATGCCCCATACAGAGCCCTGCGACAGTTGGGTCGGTGTCAGATTATTCCGAGAGATGGGGATCTCAGTGTGCAAGCCGTGGAGATTGGTCCGGACGGGCAATTCCCGGAAGCAAAAATCCGGCAAATCTGGAACGAGTGCCAAAATTTGAAGATTGATACTTGTGTGCCGAATAGAGCAAAGGGGGAGATATCACCTGGGTACTCCACATGGTACCGACGAAGGGTTGAACACGAACGTCTTTCAAAGAGACCTCACTTGCAAGACCCGATAGAGCAATCCGAGGAAAATCTGAAATGGGCGGCCAAGGAAAAAGAATATAAGGCCAAAATCAGTCTGTTGGAAGATAAACTGAGAAATCTTCATTTCAAAAGCGGCTTACAAGCAGCATCCGATGAAGGGGAAAAGAAACAGCTGAAGAAAGAAAATGATATGTTGAAGGCTCAAATAGCTCAAATGAAAATTGCATCCGAGACCCCAGTACGTTCAGCCCGAGACGAAAAGTTAATTGAGACTCTCCGGCGGAAAGTAAACGACTATAGCTTTGATTTGGACGTAGCTGAAAAAGAGTTAGTCAAGGCTCGGAAGCAAATGGACAAAGACACCGAGGAAAGAGCCAAGTTGGTCCGGCAGCTACAAGGCAAGCATGATGTTGAAATAGCTCAGCTTAGAAAGAAAATGATCTCGGCCACAGTCCAAAGTAACAAGATTATCAAAGATCTTGAAGAAGAAAGAGAGCACTGCTACACGACTATGGCGAGATTAGAATTAAAGCTGCAACAAGTGCAAAAGGACAACCAACACACCTTGGATGCTCGCACTCAACAAATAAGCCGTCTATTGCAAGAAAAAGGGGTCATCAGAGAAAAGATTGTTCGTATCGCCCAATACATCACCCGAAAGACTCAGCTTTGTGAAGACATGTCTCGGAGGACTTTTGTTTCTGCAGTGAAGTTTTTTGTACAACAAGTCATGGCCGACCTGGATAGGCTTCAAAGGGGTTTAGCATATAGGCCCGCGGCAAGGCCGAACGATGCCTCGCGGGCACTAGGTGCATTAATGTACTCTTAGGTCATGCATCGTCTTTTATTTTATTTTTCTTTTTCTTAAAACATCACTTTGTAATCAAGGTTTTGAATTATCAATGAGAAAACAAAGTGTTGTTACCAATTCTTTTACTTTATGTCATTTCCTTCATATCCGCTAGGCAAATAAATAGGAGCGTGATTATGAAAACGACAAGGAAAAAGAGAGAAAAGAAAAGCAAGAAAAGAAAAAAAAAGAGAAAAAAAGCAAGAAAAGAGAAAAACCAATAGAGAAAAGAAAAGAAAAGAAGAAAAGAAAGAAAGAAAACAAAAGAGCGGAAAAAGAAAAAAGATGATTGAAGTGAGCAGCGGCCGGGATGATGCATAACGACTCGAGCAAATGTGTTTGTTTTTTTTAAGTCGTTACATCTTATTCATGCGCTAACAACTAACAAGTGTTGATGTTTGTGAGTTCAGATTTTCTAGGCAACTGGCATACTGGCTACCCACTCATACAACACCAGATCCAAAAAGATGACAAAGGCTGTATCCCAGGAGATCGAGGCAACCATTGTAGACCCTGCTCACGAAGAAGAGATCGTGGATGTGGCCGGGATGAAAGAAGAAATGTACAAGTTAAGACAACAGATGGCTGAAATGTACCAGGCTTGGTCGAGAGGTCAACCACTACCAGCCTACCCTGCTAACCCTGCATATGTCCCTCCAGCCAATCCTAACCCCGAGCCACCAACAATGAACTCGTCCTCCACCTACCCCGACTACCCTCACTACTATGCTTCCACCTCCCAAATGCCACCACCTCCAACCAAGCAAGCACCACCTCCTATACCACAAGTCGCTCCTGTATATGTGGCACCTCCGCCCGCTGTTATCCACAAATCTTCTAGTGAACCAATATTCCATATCCAGGATCCTCACTACTACCCCCCGGAGCCTACTTTCAGACAACACGAGTCTCACGCTCCCATGATAGAAGCAAGTGCCGGGCAGGAGGAGATGGCTCGGAAGGTGAAGAGTCTTGAGAATGCTTTCCGCAATATGCAAGGGCTGGGAGGGCAAGTAAGTGTAGCCTACAAAGACCTGTGTTTGTTCCCTGAGGTGCAGCTTCCTGCAGGATTTAAGTTGCCAAAGTTCGACATGTACAACGGACACGGGGATCCTGTAGCTCATCTAAGAGGATATTGTAGTAAGATGAGAGGCGCGGGAGGTAGAGATGAATTGTTGATGGCGTACTTTAGCCAAAGTTTGAGTGGATCAGCGCTGGAATGGTATACCCGACAGGACCATACAAGATGGTTCGTTTGGGATGATTTAGCACAAGCTTTCGCTAGTCATTTTCAGTACAATCTGGAGATCATACCCGACAGGTTATCCCTTACCAAGCCGGAGAAAAAGCCAGGAGAGAGCTTTAGAGAATACGGTTTTAGATGGAGGGAACAGGCCGCTAGAGTGGATCCACCGATGAAAGAAGGAGAGATGGTGGATTGTTTTCTGCAAGCTTTGGATCCAACATACTACGGCCATCTAGTGTCAGCAATTGGGAAAAGTTTCAACGAAGTTGTGAAAATGGGAAGTTTTGTAGAAGAGGGTTTGAAGACAAACAAAATTATGAGTTTTTCGGCTATCAAAGCCACCAATCAAGCTATACAGAGTGGAAGCGGAGGAGTGATGGGAAAGAAGAAGAAAGAAGAAGTGGCAACCGTTGAAAGCAGGTCATGGAGTCGCAACCCACATTATAACCCACCTAGACCTTACCGCCAACACCCACCAAGCCCGTCAACCCCATATAATCCACCACCACCATCTTACCCGCCAAATCCCTACAATGCACCGAGCCCATATAACCCACCACCACCACCATACCCACCGACCGTACCACATTACCATCACCCTCAAACCCAAGCTTATCCACCACCACCACCCCACGTGTGGAGAGCTCAAGCTCCACACAATGTGTACCATACCCAAAACACATACCCAACCCCTAAACCTTACCGAAACCAGAATAGACCCAGGCCGGACGCTGATTGGAGAAACAAAGCGAGAAAGACATTCACTCCTCTCGGAGAGTCATATACCATTCTTTTCCACAGGTTGAAAGAATTGGGGATGTTGAGACCAATCGCACCAAAAATCCGAACCCACCCCCGAAAAATCTTGATTCTTCTGTCAGATGTGAATATTGTTCAGGAACATTGGGCCACGATACTGAGAAGTGTTGGCAATTAAAGAATGCCATTCAAGATCTTATCGATGAGAGGAGAATTGAAGTGCAGGCTCCCGAGGCCCCAAACATTACCTAGAATCCATTGCCGAATCACCACGAAACGAATATGATAGAACTGGTGCAGGGTGATGGCAATCAAAAACCATCTCAGGCCGTCATGATGATAAAGTCGAGTGACAAGTTAGAGAAAGAAATTGTGAAAGAGGAAGTAATTGTTGAGAAACCAAAGCCAGTAGTGATGGGAGGTTTAAAGGTGGTAGTTCCAGGTGCAAAGACGATCGTGACTGTGAAAGGAGAAAATGCAGAGCCAGTAATCATAAAACCAGTAGTGCAAATGCCAGTGGTGAATACAAAGACTGTGCCTTGGAACTATAATAAGGTAACAGTAGTTTACAAGGGAAAAGAGATTTCTGGTGAAATTAACGAAATGCATGGACTTACCCGATCCTGGAAGGTGTTTTGCTCCAGAGGAACTGAGAAAGATGAAAACGGTAAAAGAAAGTCAACTGAAGAAGCCATTGTCGGAGGAGGAAGCAGAGGAATTTCTTAAGAAAATGAAGTCGCAAGAGTACTCAGTGGTTGAGCAGTTAAGAAAAACCCCGGCCCAGATTTCTTTGTTATCTTTGTTGATACATTCGGAGGAGCACCGGAAGGCTCTTATGAAGATTCTAAATGAGGCTCATGTTCCGGAGAAGATTTCAGTGTGTCATTTGGAGAAGATTACCAGCAAAATTTTCGAGTCCAACAGAATCACCTTCTCTGATAGGGAGTTGCCGGTGGAAGGAACTGAACACAATAAAGCATTGTACCTCACGGTAAAGAGTGAAGAGTCAGTCGTGACTAGGGTATTGATTGACAATGGATCGAGCGCGAACATCTGCCCGCTGTCAACTCTAGGGAAGCTGAACATTAGCCCGGATAGAATCCGGAGAAACAGTATCAATGTGAGAGGATTTGACGGCGGAGGTAAGAACACGTTGGGGGATATTATTTTGGAAGTAACAATCGGTCCCGTTGATTTTACGATGGAGTTCCAAGTGCTCGATATTGCCGTATCATATAACTTGCTGTTAGGTCGACCCTGGATTCATGCGGCCAAAGCGGTACCATCTTCTCTACACCAGATGGTCAAGTTTGAATGGGAGCAGCAAGAGATTGTTGTACACGGAGAGGAAAATGTTTGTAATGTGGTAGCACCTTTTGACGGTACTGATGGGGATCGGGGTCCTTGGGTCTACCAAGTGACGGATGCTGTAGAAGTGAACAAAGTTGCTGAAGGAGAAAAGTTACCAACCCCGATGGTGGCACCAACTGCTGTAATGGTGGCCAGAGAAATGCTGAAAAATGGATTCACACCGGGGAGGGGATTAGGCAAAACACTGCAAGGAGTCACTCAACCAGTTCAGCTTCCGGAGAATAAAGGTACATTCGGCTTAGGGTTCAAACCCACCTTTGCCGATATCCAAAGAGCCTCTAAAGCCAAGAGAAACTGGACCTTGCCCAAACCCATACCCAAATTATCCGACATCTTTATCGGGCCTGGTACAAAACATCAACCATCTGCTGCAGCAAAGTGCATTGAGACCCAACTTGATGAAGAAATGCTTGGTTTTAAGAAAATGTTCTGGGAGGTGAATACGATTGAAGCAGGGGAAGGCACGAGCAACATGGACGTGCAATTTGTGGGGCCCAGAGTCACATTGAACAATTGGGAAGCTACTCCTTTCCTTATCCGGAAGGAGTCTTGGTAGTTAGCTCAAAATTTCATCATTGTTTCCCCGAAAGTTGTTATTTTATAATTTCCCCATTCCCCTCATGAAAAAAAAATCAATCACCATGTATCCCGAACATTGTTCGTTTCTTTTATTAATGAAATGCAGTTTTTCCTTTTCTTCACTTTTGCCTTATTTTTTTTATTTTTCCTTTTGTACAGTTTTGCATGTGTTGATTCCAATGCCATGTCATGCGTGAAGGATTCTAGACCCAGTTCCGACAATCACGCTACTATACAAGAAATCGAGGAAGATAGTGAAATAGAATGTGAGGATGAGGAAGCCCTGGAGGAAATAAGTAAGGACATGAAACAATACGAGGAAAAACCCAAGCCGAATCTGAGTGATACGGAATCTGTAAATTTGGGGAGCGAAGATGATGTCCGAGAAACAAAGATTAGTGTGCATTTGGAGGCACCCCTCGGGGATGAATTGATAAGGTTGTTACATGAATTTAAGGACATCTTTGCCTGGTCCTATGATGACATGCCCGGGCTTAGCACAGATCTAGTGGTACACAAGTTGCCTATCTACTCGGAATGCCGGCCGGTAAAACAAAAGCTGAGAAAATTCAAAACGGACATTAGCGTGAAGATAAAGGAAGAGGTGAATAAGCAGTTTGAGGCAAAGGTCATAAGAGTTACCAAATACCCCACCTGGTTGGCAAATGTTGTGCCGGTCCCAAAGAAAGATGGCAAAACCAGAGTGTGTGTAGACTATAGAGACCTCAACAAAGCTAGTCCGAAGGATGACTTCCCATTGCCAAACATTCACATATTGATCGATAATTGCGCCAAGCATGAGATCGGTTCGTTTGTGGATTGTTACGCAGGTTATCACCAGATCCTGATGGACGAAGAAGATGCTGAGAAAACTGCCTTCATTACACCTTGGGGAACGTACTGTTATAGGGTAATGCCGTTTGGATTGAAGAATGCCGGGGCAACTTACATGAGGGCAATGACCACGATGTTTCATGATATGATGCATCAAGAAATTGAAGTATATGTGGATGATGTCATCATAAAGTCCAGAAAACAACCCGATCATGTGAAAGATTTGAGGAAGTTTTTCCAAAGACTCCGGAGGTACAATCTAAAACTCAATCCGGCGAAGTGTGCTTTTGGAGTACCTTCAGGGAAACTACTGGGGTTTATTGTGAGTCGGCGAGGTATTGAACTGGATCCATCAAAGATCAAGGCTATTCAAAGTCTACCTCCGCCGAAGAACAAGAAGGAGGTCATGAGCTTATTAGGAAGGTTGAATTACATTAGTCGGTTCATTGCTCAGTTGACATCAACATGCGAGCCGATCTTCAAGTTGTTAAAGAAAGATGCAGGCAGTGAAATGGACCGACGAATGTCAAGAAGCCTTTGACAAGATCAAAGAATATTTGGCTAATCCTCCGGTGTTAGTTCCTCCAGAACCAGGGCGTCCTCTGATTTTGTATTTGACGGTGCTAGATAACTCTTTCGGTTGTGTACTGGGTCAACATGATGAGACGGGCAAGAAAGAACAAGCCATCTACTACCTCAGCAAAAAGTTTACATCTTACGAGGTGAAGTATACCCAACTGGAAAGAACTTGTTGTGCATTGATTTGGGTGGCTCAGAAGCTAAAGCATTATTTGTCAGCATACACTACGTACTTGATATCACGATTGGATCCTCTCAAGTATATCTTTCAGAAGCCCATGCCTACAGGAAGACTGGCCAAATGGCAGATTCTGCTCACCGAATTCGACATTGTCTATGTAACTCGTACGGCAATGAAGGCACAAGCTATTGCGGACCACTTAGCCGAGAATCCGGTGGATGATGAATATGAACCATTGAAGACATACTTCCCGGATGAAGAGGCAATGCTTGTTGAGGAGACGGAGCAAGAGGAGAGATCAGGATGGAAAATGTACTTTGATGGAGCCGTCAACAGCAGGGGCGTTGGTATCGGAGCGGTACTCATTTCAAGTACGGGTCAACACTATCCCGTTACAGCTCAGCTTCGATTTTTCTGTACCAACAATATGGCCGAATATGAGGCATGCATCTTGGGATTAAGGATGGCGATTGACATGGGTATTCAAGAGATTTTGGTCATGGGTGACTCGGATCTCTTGGTACACCAAATTCAAGGGGAATGGGAGACACGAGATTTGAAATTGATACCATATCGGTATTGTTTGCACGAGTTGTCTCAAAGATTCCAGTCTATAGAGTTCAAGCACATCCCGAGAATGCACAATGAGATTGCAGATGCTTTGGCCACATTGTCCTCTATGTTGCATCATCCGGACAAGACATACATAGATCCGCTCCAGATCCAAGTCCGAGATCCGAATGCTTATTGCTTCGTTGTGGAAGAAGAGTCGGATGGAGAGCCGTGGTATCATGATATTAGAGAATACTTGAAAGCTGGCAAATACCCGGAGCAAGCCACAGGAGACCAAAAGAGAGCCATCGGGCGTCTAGCCAATGGATTCTTCTTCAGTGGAGGAGTGGTATACAAAAGAACACCAGATCTGGGCTTATTGAGATGTGTGGACGCACAACAAGCAGATGAAATTATGATTGAAGTACATGTTGGAGTATGCGGACCCCACATGAGCGGATATGTGTTAGCAAAGAAGATCTTGAGAGCTGGGTACTACTGGCTCACGATGGAGCGTGATTGTATCGGGTATGTAAAGAAATGCCATCAATGCCAGGTACATGGGGATCTGATCCACTCCCCGCCTTATGAGTTGCACACAATGTCAGCACCATGGCCCTTTGTTGCTTGGGGCATGGATGTTATCGGCCCAATAGATCCAGCCGCTTCTAATGGGCACGGGTTTATCCTGGTTGCAATTGATTATTTCACCAAGTGGGTCGAAGCTAAGACATTCAAGGCGGTGACGAAGAAAGCGGTGGTGGATTTTGTGCACGAGAATATCATATGCCGATTTGGAATCCCCAAAGTGATTATCACAGACAATGGAGCCAATTTAAACAGTCATCTCATGGCAGAAGTTTGTGAAAGGTTTAAGATCACGCACCACAATTCCACACCCTACAGGCCAAAGGCGAATGGTGCAGTAGAGGCGGCAAATAAGAACATCAAGAAGATTCTTCGGAAAATGGTGGAGGGATCCAGGCAGTGGCATGAAACGTTACCCTTTGCTCTCATGGGTTACCGCACGACGGTACGTACTTCTATCGGAACCACACCTTATACCCTGGTGTATGGAACAGAGGCCGTTATACCCGCAGAAATAGAAATACCGTCATTGCGAATTATAGCCGAATCTGAGATAGATGACGATGAATGGGTAAAGGCCCGGTTAGAACAGTTGAATTTGATTGATGAGAAGAGATTGGCCGCGGTCTGCCATGGACAGTTGTATCAGCGGAGAATGGCCAGAAGCATATAATAAGAAGGTACGACCTCGAAAGTTTGAAGTTGGACAACTAGTATTGAGGCGTATCTTACCACATTGGGCAGAGGCAAAAGGCAAGTTTGCACCGAATTGGCAGGGACCGTTCGTGGTATCACGGGTGTTGTCTAATGGAGCATTATACTTAACCGATGTTGAAGGAAAGTGCGTAGAGACTGCTATCAATTCGGATGCAGTCAAAAGATACTATGTATGATTCCTTTTCAATTGTATGTTTTGTATTTTGTTGTGATTTTGGAATTGAAATGACGAAGGCATTTTATTCTCTATCCAAACACTTTATCCATTGTTAACCCCTTTTGAGCCTTAATGAATGAATTCTTTCATATCCCTCTCTCGGAATCACTCTAATGCAATAAGTTCTCAATTGCCAGAATGAAAAATGAAATGATGGAAAAATGAAAAAAAAAATGAATATATGAAAAAAAAAAATGAAAAAAAAAATGAAAAAAAAAAGAGAAAAAGACAAAAATCGGGAAAAAGTCAAAAAGAAATCCATCTAACTTTTGAAGTTGGATGAACTACGTCTGACTTGATCCCGAAAGGGTACGTAGGCAGCCTCTCTGAGGTTCAGTCACAATAAAGAAAAAATCCAAAAATTCCCCACATATTGAAACTGGGGCAGAAGTTATGTTTTAATAATTCCGAGAGTTGTAAATATGTTTAACCCTCGTTGAAATTTTGAGCCTTTATATCTTTCTTTCTTAACCCGTCCAAAAGCCACGTTACAGTCCAAAGAAAGACCTTCTGATCGATTCTGAAATGATAACGAATACAACGAAGGAGGAGCGAAGTATCGGACAATACCCGTGGAACAGAAAACAAAATACAAAAAGGAAAAATGGAAAAAAATATAATAAAAAAAATATGAGAGAGTCTCATCAGTGAAAACCTTAGCCGGCACTGTGAGACGATTGTGAGGTTGAGAGAAATAAAATGAGAGAGTCTCATCGGTGAAAACCTTAATCGGCACTGTGAGATGATTGTGAGGTTGAGAGAATAAACGAGAGAGTCTTATTGGTGAAAACCTTTCGAGGCACCGTAAGGCGATCGTGAGGACTATCAAAAGAGAAAAAGGCAACAAAAAAGAGTATTGGTTTGGGTCAAAGGCAATTCAGAGTCAGAATAATGATTGGAACGAACTGGGTCAGAGTTTAAATACATGGCATGGTCGGCGGAATCAGCCAGCAAATACCCAGATAAGTTCTGTCATCACTCCAAAATACCATTACCTTTCTTTTATTTTTTCTACATTTCATTGTTTACCCTTTTGAGAGCTAACTACCAGCTCCTGATAACGGAAGTTGAAATAACACTGGATCAGAAAGAATGGAAGATTGGGGAAAGGAATAAAGAAGCTTGGCGAACATGGCCAAAGAAAAAGAAAACAAAACAAAAATGGAAAAAATGAGAAAATACAAAAAGAGTCTGCAAGGGACAAGAAGTCGAAAGCCATGCAACATGAAAAAGCAAAAACAAAGGAAGCAACAAGAAGTGGGGACGGCAGATGCCAGTTGCCAGCAGTTTATATCTAATAAATTTTGTTTCATGCAGGAACAAATTGTCACTAATCACTTTAAAGTGAATGTGACCAATGTGGAAAATTTAAAATACCAAAAAGAGAAAGTCTGCCGAATAAGTGGAGAAATTCACAGGCAAGAGATAAGTTGGTAAAAGAAAATACCAAAAAGAGGAGGTAACATCTTTTAAAATCCACTCCCCAGTCCTCAGGCTGAGGGAATATTTTTTGCATCGCATTGCACGTTTAATTTCTGTTAGGCGCCCACCTTCAAATACGGGAATATTTTCTGCATCGCATTGCACGTTTCAATTCCGTTAGGCGCCCACCTTCAAATACGGGAATATTTTCTGCATCGCATTGCACGTTTCAATTCTGTTAGGCGCCCACCTTCAAATACGGGAATATTTTCCGCATCGCATTGCACGTTTAATTTCTGTTAGGCGCCCACCTTCAAATACGGGAATATTTTCTGCATCCGCATTGCACGTTTAATATCTGTTAGGCGCCCACCTTCAAATACGAGAATATTTTCTGCATTCGCATTGCACGTTTAATTTTCGTTAGGCGCCCACCTTCAAATACGGGAATATTTTCTGCATTCGCATTGCACGTTTAAATTCTGTTAGGCGCCCACCTTCAAATACGGGAATATTTTCTGCATTCGCATTGCACGTTTAAATTCCGTTAGGCGCCCACCTTCAAATACGGGAATATTTTCTGCATTCGCATTGCACGTTTAAATTCTGTTAGGCGCCCACCTTCAAATACGGGAATATTTTCTGCATTTGCATTGCACGTTTAAATTCTGTTAGGCGCCCACCTTCAAATACGGGAATATTTTCTGCATTCGCATTGCACGTTTAAATTCCGTTAGGCGCCCACCTTCAAATACGGGAATATTTTCTGCATCGCATTGCACGTTTAAATTATGTTAGGCGCCCACCTTCAAATACGGGAATATTTTCTGCATTCGCGTTGCACGTTTAATTTCTGTTAGGTGCCCACCTTCGAATACGGGAATATTTTTCTGCATCGCATTGCACGTTTAAATTCTGTTAGGTGCCCACCTTCGAATACGGGAATACTTTTCTGCATCGCATTGCACGTTTAATTTCTGTTAGGCGCCCACCTTCAAATACGGGAATATATTTCTGCACATCATGGTTTATATAGCTAAAAGCCCACATTGAAATACGGGAATATTTTCTGCATTCGCATTGCACGTTTAAATTTCTGTTAGGCGCCCACCTTCAAATACGGGAATATTTTCTGCATCATCATGGTTTATATATTTAAAAGCCCACACTGGGGCAGAAAAAGAAAAAAAGAGGTAGTTTGTTGTTTTGTTTTGAGCAGGTTCAGCTCGGGATCAAGAAAAACAAGAAAATCAACAAAAAGAGAGTCAACAAGAGAAAACAAGAAAATCAACAAAAAAGAGAGTCATCAAGAAAACAAGAAAATCAACAAAAAAGGAAGATTCTGCATCACCGGAAAGGGAAGAAGAGCAAAAGCTAGATTAGGAACAATTGTAATTGTAGGATCATAGCTTAGAATAGCTTCTTCATTTTACATTTTCCCCCCGGTGTAATAAGGAGTAAGTCAGGCAGGTCTCAACAGTGTCAATGCAACAGTGAGTCTGGTAGTTTTTAAACTGCCAGACCTTCCCGAACTACACTGACCTGATTCATGTTTAGCCCAGGATATGTAGGCAACCTCTAAAGCAGGGTGCGGTCAAAAGGTTTTCAAAAATGCTTTCACGGAATATGCCGATGTGCAAAAATCTCTCATTATCGCTCACTTGTCTTTGCACTGAAACTCTTCGTGTTCCCGAGCAAAGAGGGGCAACTGTGAGCACATGATTTTTGCACTAAGCCTTTAAATTCCAAAATTAAAATAAATATGTTTTTGAGTGCAATTACTTGCTTTGTTTGAAATTAGTTATATTTTTGTGTGTTTGAATAAGTAAGAAATTAGAAAAAATCAAAAAAAATAGTAGTAAGTAATTTGTTAGTTTAGTTAATTAGGAAATTAGTAAAATAGCTTAAGTAGTAGAAATTAGGAAAAATAGCAGAAAATTACCAAAAAATACTAGGAAATTAGAGTAGGTAGCAAATTAGGATTTATAATTTTTCATAAAAAGAAAAGAAAAAAAAATATAAAAGAAAAGTGCATAAAAAATCAATAAAATCAAAAAAATACAAAAAATATAGCTTGTGTATAAGATGGGCCAATTGGATTGAATTGTTTGGCCCAACATATTGGCCCAAAGAGACGGCCCGCCTGGTTTTATAATCATCTTGATCTCGGCCGTCCATTTTGGTATATCTAACGGCCGAGAATATTAGAGGAGTTATTTGGTTTAATTAATTAAGAGAAGCGATCTGGGCCGTTCGTGTGATTTAATCCAAGGGTCTAAGACTTTGGCCTCATAAGTAATAGGACGACGTCGTTTTAGTAACGCATGTGTGAGCCGTTGATCTCCATCCAATAAACGGCCCAGATCTCTTCAGCCTGTCCGAGTATAAATGGCTTTTGTCTGAAAGGAGACAAGCCACTACATACAACCCTAAAGACAGCCGCCTCCTTCTTCGTCTTCTTCATCTCTGCAAACGTCCAGAAGCCCTAGTTGGCCATGGCGGCCACCACCCTCCACGGTGGTCGCCGGCTCCTCTTACCACTCCCTTCATCTTCATCTTCTTCTTCTCCGTCTTCTTTACCCAAAACCCCCAGAAAACACCCTGTTCTTCGAAGTCCCGGTCACCGGAATCTTCGCCGGTGACCACCAAAGTATGAAGAACCACATGAAACCAATGCCGTTCTATTCCTCTCCATTAGATCTACCCAACCATACCACTGGTTCCCCTCGAATGTCTCTTGAACGCTTCGAATATCCCAATTAAGGTTGTCGGAACCCTAACTCCGGCGACCCCAAAATCAAAACCACCCCAAGATCCACTCTTTTACACTCCTGAACACCCCCTGCAACTCAAATCTCAAAAAAAAGCTTAGTCTTTAAGCCTTAAAAGAAAAGTCAGAAAAGAAAATCGAAAAAAGAGGCATGAACGATTAAAGAAAGGAAAACAAAAAGGAGTCTAGGAAAGTCTGAGAGAATGAAAAGGAAAAGAAAGGAGAATAGGAAGCTCGGGGGACAGGCCCCGCAAGCTAAGTCCCCGACCCTAATGTGCTTTCTCTGTGTTTATTTACCTTCTTTGCTTCTTTGTATTTTCTTTGCTTGTTTGTTCATGTATTTGATTTCTTTGCCCTTCTGTTCATGTTCTCTTGTCTTTCATCTTATGTTTCTGTGTGTTCTTTTCTATTCTGTAGATTCTCTAAATCTATTGTTTCATCTGTTAGTTTAGGTTTTGTTTTAACTTGCTCATCTTCCGTATCTTGTTCCTGTTTGTCTGTTCATCCTCTCTTGTTCCATATCTTTCATCTTGTGTATTCTTGCATGTTTTTCTGTTCTTTCAAGATCCTGTTTAGTATTAGGGCTTATAATCATCTTGCTATTATCCTGTTTTGACTGTTTATCATTAGGGTTCTATATATATTCTGTGTCTTCTGAGTTTAAGAATCTATATTGGTATTGGGGCTATTGATCCGTTAGTTTTCAACAAGCATGATTGCTCTTCTCTTCATGATGCCTTACATGCCTAATCGTTTAGTCAATTGTTATTAAGTTTTATCTGGTTTGTTTGAATCTGTTTCTCTATTTTTGAAGACCTGACTTGGATAACCTTAGTTAGTATTAGAATACTTCATCTTGTTAGTTTTCAATAGCTCTTCTGTCAACTTACATGTTTGGATCCTGATACTATGTTCAATGGTTTGTCTTTCATTGTCACTCAGATTTGTATTAGATTACTTTTTGTTGGCTTGCAATATCTCAATTGTTTCTCTTTCTGTATCTTCACATGTCTAGTCTTAGTAAAGCTTGGCAATCTTTATTCATCCCTTATCCTGTCTTTAATCTGGGGTTCACTTCTTTGCTCACATTCTGGTGGTCTTATTTGTGTTCATTCTTAGTGCAAGTCTAGTATTCTTGTCATATCATCTCTCATATGTTTTATTTGATGAATGAGTATGCCAATTTGGGGTCTGTTTCTCTTCATGTTACCCTCATATGATAGACTTAGGTTTCTCTTTTCACCGATTCTCCATGTTTTCCTGCTTTACATGCTTCATCTACTGCTGACTGTTTGTGATAGTTTAGTTCTGTGCATGTCTATGATCATTAATCTTAAGGATTTTGGGAATTTTTCAATTGTCATTTGACCTGAACTAGTGGTAACTTAGGCTGGATTGACATAAGTTTGACACTTTGTTACATGAATTAGAAGGAATTAATTGATTAACCAGAATTCAACCATATCAAATTTCCCCTTTCTGAGTTCTGGATGATTCATGCATTTGTTTGGTTTATGTGGCTCTGTGTACAAAAATATGTTGGAATAACTAAGTTTTCAGTAGTTTTTGTTGGTATGATTTGATGATTAACATTCACTAACCTTAGGAGAATTGGTTATAGCTGTTAGTGCTAGGCTTCATAAAATTGGCTAGTTTTTAAATAGGTTAGAACTGAAAATGAACAAATAGGCTATAAGTTAAATAATTGGTCTAAGAATGGTCAACCTTGCAAAGGGTTGACCTATTCTATAAGGCCCTAACACACAGCTCACTGTTAAACAGTGGCTGGTTGTGCAAAAGGGCTATGTTTGCAAATGCAAACTAGCCCAGGCTCTATATTGAGCCCCGAACAGCAAAGTGGCCAAACCTGTAAAGGTTTTGGGCCCAGCTGTTCAGTATATGGCTTTGATAGCCCAAGCCAAGTCTCAACTTGAGACTGGCTAACTTTTAAATAGGTTAATCATAACAATAAAACAGGCTATGCCTGCAAGTAGCTTTAATTAGGAATAAATGGGTCTTAATTGACTGCATTAACTTAAAAGGGGCTAAATTTGAAATAGTTCTTAAAAAATGAAACTGGCCAGCCCTTAAATACTAATACCAGGGCTGGCTATTAGTTAAATAGGTTCAAAATAAGCTAAAATCTGCCCTAGGCAAAGCTAGTAAATCAGCAGTGCCCTTAGGGGCACAATTGGGAATTAAAAAGGTAAAATAGTAACTAGTAAGAACTTAGGAGGGTAATAGGGACATTCATGCTCCTGATTTCTGCAATTTTGCAGAGATTTAGGGGTATAATGGTCTCCTAAAAATGGGAAATCTGTAAAAATCTCAAACCCCTAAGGTCATACTAGTAAAAGGCCATAAAAAAGAATCTTTAGAACCTTCCAGCACATGCTGGAAGGGTTTCTGGTAACTGAAATGTGGACTAAAGTGTGAAATGGGTAATTTTAGGAGGGGGGAAGTGGGATTAATCCCATACTTCCTCCCCAAGTATTCAGCCCTAAAGATTAACTATAAATATACCTTAAAAAGAGCTGAAAAAAGGGGATTCCACTAGAGAACAATCTGAGCTAATATTGGGGTTCCATTGGAGAGTAATCTGAAAACACACAAAGCTGAAATTCATACAAAGCTTGAGAGATAAAATAGCAATAGAGCAATAGGATTTGCTGGGAATTTTTTAAGTAGAACTCGCTGTTTTCCATTGGTTTTGCTGTGATCTTCTGCTCGAAAATTGGATTGGATTTCTCTGTTGCATTGTTGATTCTTACCTGCTGTTGCTGTGTTGTTTGGCTCGTTGATATTCAAATCCTCTACTGTTGCATTGCCTTGTTCGAAATCTGCTGTGCTTACCTGCTTTACTCCCCTAGACTCATTGGATTTTCTTCTTAACTCAGGTACACTATCCTTCACTCGAAGAATGTAATGCTGATTTACTGAAATAAAAATGAAGCTCTGGATTTGAATCTATGCCGCTGTGGAGTTGTATTTCAATTGTATTAGTTTAAGTTTGTAGATAGTCCATTGTAGTAGTATGTAGTAGCTGAAGAACAAAGACAAACAGCAACTATGTAATAGCTAGTGGTAGTGGTAGTATAGTAACAATAGTAATTAGTACTTCACCTAGTTAATTAGGTAAAAATCTTTAAAATGAAGTTAAATAACTATCACATAGGTCTCCAATAACAAAATTCACATAGGAGCTGATTAGTATGCTGGCAAAAATAGCTTATCTTATCAATATCCCAAATTCAAATGAGATAGAATCAGAAATTACCATTGAAGTAACGTTAATGTAAAGTGGGTTTTAGGAGCTTCAAATAAATCTGGCATATCAGTATTAATAACTGAACAATGGCAATTAGGAACTCAGTATTAAAATGGAAGTGATCCAGTGTCAAGATCTAAAACAAGTCTCTTAGTCATTTAGTGTAGTAATTAAGTAATCCTGGTAAGTAATTAGACTATAAATTGTATAGCTAAACCATTCATTCCTAGTTTATGACTTCATCGATAATATTGGTTAATTCTCAAAAACAAGGGCTAAAGTAATCAGTTAGTTTAATTCCCTTCATTGATTAGTCTGTTAAATACATGCTCCCTGTATATATAGATTTTTGAACTTAAAGTTGGAACGTTGCGTATTGAAGCTTTTCCTTCTGATTAATAAAATGTTCAGATTTTACCTCTTAAATTATGTGTATTTATTACCCTATTTCTGATTGGTTTGGGTCCAAATATCTTATGGGCTTGAACCATGGTATCATTCGACTGGGTTGAAATCTGGAGACTGTTTGGACACGTCCGGTGCAAAGCTGAAGAACCAAGCCCAATTAATTAATCAAACTCGACGGGTCTGGGATTCTTATGGTTGAGATACGATTAAGGAAAAAACAAATATAGAAAACATAGTTAAATATTAGTATCCTTTAATAAAAATTGGGACGAGCCTCGCCCGAATAACACCGGGGCCCCCATTTAGTAATGATATAAACGCAAATAGACTCGGGAAAGCTAATAGCCAATTCCATAGCTTCTCCCAAAAGATTTAAAAGCCGATAGATGTTACCTTAGGGCACGATTTTAATATACCTTCCTATGAACGAGTGTGCACTTGGTGCGACTCAAATCCAAATCTCGGCAAAGCCGAAATACACCAAAAGTCATAGGCGTACTGGTTGCGGTATGACTCGAGGCGTGTTTCCGCAATGTCGCAAATTCCTAAAAAATGACATTTAACGTAAAAGCACATTATGTTGTTTAAAACTTATAATTGAGTCAAACAAAAGTCAAGAACGACAGTGGAGCGACCGTGCTAAAACCACGGAATCCGGGAGTGCCTAACACCTTCTCCCGGGTTAACAGAGTTCCTTATCCGGACCTCTGCTTCGCAGACATTTTAAAGAGTCAAAATTCCTCGGATTCGGGATCAACCGGTGACTTGGGACACCATCGTCATTCCCAAGTGGCGACTCTGATTAATCTCTAATGAAATCCCGAACCGATTGTCCTTAAATTGGAAAAACTCCTTCCCTTACGTTATTTTATCCGTCTCGGGTAATTGAGCGTCGGGGTATACCCTACAAGTGTATTTATACACCTTATGCATGTACGGGGTAGTAAAAAGGGAGGTGTGACAACAATCAATCCCGCACCTGCCACGGTGTGCGAGCCACGCCCTACTAGCGTCACAATGTGCTAAGTCGGGGTTTCGAACCCTCGGGCTACCATATACACAAACTACTCACCTCTAGCCGGTCGTAGACTCGTCCGCGATGCCTTTTCCTTTGAATTTAGCTCCCTCGTGCGTAGAATCTAGTCAAACCACAATAATTATATCAAATACGGGTCAAATAATCATAACCCATTTCAATTTACATGAAATTCGCATAAATACACTAAGTTGGTAAAACCCGACCCCGGGCCCACTGCTCGGAAAATTTCGAAATTAGTACCAACGCGATCCTCATCTCGCCACGAGTCCGTGCATATAAAATATATCGAAATCGGAGTTCAAATGGCCTTCCAAATCAAAAAATCCCGTTTTCAATACTTAGGCCACATTTCTTCAAGATTTCTACCCAATTTCATGAAGATTGATGTTAATACTACCATAAAATGATGTTTTTGAGTCAAGAATCTTACCTCCGACGAATACCCGATGACTTCTCGGTGATTTCCTCGAGTTTTCTTCTCTCTAGGGCTCAAAATTGAGTTTTGGGTTAATGAACCCGTAACCCTCTGTTCTGTGATTAAATTCTCTGCCAGACCCATTTGTTCTACGCGATCGCGACTCTACTCACGCGATCGCGGTGTTCAAAAATTTCGGCCTCACGCGATCGCGACTCTCCTCACGCGATCGCGATGTACAAACATCCGGCTTCACGCGATCGCGTCCCTCTTCCTGCGATCGCGTAGCACATTTTTCCCTGGACCCCATTTCTCTTCTACGCGATCGCGTAGATGCTCATGCGATCGCGATGGCCACCCGGCTAACTCTACGCGATCGCGACTGGTGATCCTGCGATCGCGATGGCCTAGCCCCCAGCCCTACGCGATCGCGTCCCCCTCCCCGCGATCGCGGAGAGCAAAACCTGCTGCGTTTATGACAGCAACCAGCCTTCTCTTTTCTTCCAAAAATGGTCCGTTTGGACCCCCGGATTCATCCCGAGACTCCCGGGACCCCAACAAAAACCACCAACATACTCCAAAACATGATACGAACTTGTTCCAATCATAAAAACACCATACTAAACATCAAAATCTCCATTTACTCACGGATTCAAGCCTAAGTTTCTTCAAAACTTTCAAAACTAACATTCAATCCAAAACCCGATCAAACGACGTCCGAATGACCTGAAAATTTGCAGACATATCCAAAATCACATAACGAAGCTACAGAAATTGTCGGAATTCCATTTCGACCCCGGATCAAAATATCACCTACCATCCGGTTTTCGCCAAAATTCAACCTTCGCCAATTCAAGCCTAAAACTACACCGGACCTCCGAATTCAATTCCGATTGTTCTCCTAAGTCATAAATGATCCCCCGGAACTAGTCGAATCATCAGAATCCAATTCCGAGCACTCTAAATCAATAGTCAACTCTTGGTTGACTTTCCATATTCAAGCTTCCTTCAAACATGCTATTTGTTTCATTTTTAATCCAAATCACTCCTAACTCACCCGATATATTCTAATACTGATTTAAAAGCATAATATATGTAAATGCAAGGTAACGGGGTGGTAATTCCCGTAACGACGGGCCGGGTCGTTACATTCTCCCCAACTTAAACAAACGCTCGTCCGCGAGCGGGTTAAGAAACATACCTGGAGCATCAAACAAGTGTGGATATCTGCTCCGCATTTTCTGCTCGGTCTCCCAAGTTGCTTCCTCCACGGGACGACCTCTCCACTGCACTTTCACTGAAGCTATGTCCTTGGATCTCAGCTTACGAACCTGTCGACCCAAAATAGCTACTGGTTCCACATCATAAGTCAAATCCTCATCTAGCTGTATCGTGCTGAAGTCCAACACATGAGACGGGTCTCCGACATACTTCCGGAGCATACATACATGGAACACCGGGTGAACTCCCGACAAACTGGGTGGCAAAGCAAGCATATAAGCCACCTCCCGAACTTTCCTAAGCACCTCAAAAGGTCCAATAAACCTTGGGCTCAACTTCCCTTTCTTTCCAAACCTCATAACACCCTTCATAGGCGAAACCTTCAGCAACACCTTCTCACCTACTGAATAAGACACATCTCGGACCTTCCGGTCCGCATAACTCTTCTGACGCGACTGAGCTGTGCGAAGTCTCTCCTGAATCACCTTCACCTTGTCTAAGGCATCTTGGACTAACTCTGTCCCCAACAACCTAGCCTCGCCGGGCTCGAACCAACCAACTGGAGACCTACACCGCCTCCCATATAAAGCTTCATACGGTGCCATCTGAATGCTGGACTGATAGCTATTATTATAAGCAAACTCCGCCAAAGGCAAATAATCAGCCCATGAACCACCGAAATCAATGACACAAGCACGCAACATATCCTCTAATATCTGAATAGTACGCTCGGACTGCCCATCCGTCTGTGGATGAAATGCTGTGCTCAACTCTACCTGTGAACCCAACTCTCGCTGAAATGTCCTCCAGAACTGAGAAGTGAACTGGGTACCTCTGTCCGATATAATAGAAATGGGAACTCCATGCAATCTCACTATCTCACGGATGAATATATCTGCCAACCGCTCTGAGGAATAAGTAGTACACACTGGGATGAAGTGAGCTGACTTGGTCAACCTATCCACCACCACCCAAGCTGAATCAAACTTCCTCGTTGTCCGAGGGAGTCCACTAACAAAGTCCATAGTAATCCTTTCCCACTTCCACTCAGGAATATCAATACGCTGGAATACACCACCAGGTCTCTGATGCTCATACTTGACCTGCTGACAGTTTAGACACCGAGCCACATGGCTCACAATATCTTTCTTCATCTTTCTCCACCGGTAATGCTGCTTCAAATCCTGGTACATCTTCGCGGCTCCTGGATGAATAGAATACCGCGAGCTATGGGCCTCCTCCAATATCAATTCACGAAGGCCATCAACATTGGGCACGCATATCCGGCCCTGCATCCGCAATACACCATCACTATCAATAGTGACATCTCTAGCATCATCATGCTGAACTCCGTCCTTAAGGACAAGTAAGTGTGGATCATCATACTGGCGCTCTCGAATACGATCATATAAAGAAGAACGAGCTACTACACAAGCCATCACCCGACTGGGCTTAGAAATATCCAGCCTCACCATCTGATTAGCTAACGCCTGAACATCAACTGCTAGGGGTCTCTCCCCAACTGGAATATACGCCAAACTGCCCATACTAATAGCCTTCCGGCTCAATGCATCAGCAACTACATCGGCTTTCCGGGATGGTACAAGATAGTAATATCATAGTCTTTAAGCAATTCAAGCCATCTCCGCTGCCTCAAATTTAGATCTTTCTGCTTAAACAAATGCTGAAGGCTGCGGTGGTCTGTATATACATCACAAGATACGCCATATAGGTAATGCCTCCAAATCTTCAAGGCATGTACAATAGCAGCTAACTCCAAATCGTGAACAGGGTAGTTCTTCTTGTGGGGTTTTAGCTTACGAGAAGCATATGCAATAACTCTACCCTCCTGCATCAATACACAACCGAGTCCAACTCTAGAAGCATCACAATACACCGTATATGACCCTGAAGCCGATGGTAACACAAGTACTGGAGCTGTGGTCAAAGCCTCCTTGAGCTTCTGAAAGCTCTCTTCACATTCATCGGACCACACAAATGGAGCATTCTTCTGTGTCAGCTTAGTCAACGGTGAAGCAATAGATGAGAAATCCTGAACAAACCGGCGATAATAGCCTGCTAAGCCAAGAAAACTCCGAATCTCTGTAGCTGAGGAAGGTCTGGGCCAATTCTGTACTGCCTCGACCTTCCGTGGATCAACCCGAATACCATCACTGGACACTATATGTCCCAGAAAACCCACAGTATCAAGCCAGAACTCACACTTAGCGAATTTTGCATAAAGCTTCTCTTCTCTCAACCTCTGCAATGCCACTCTCAAATGTTGTGCATGCTCCTCCTGGCTACGTGAATATACCAGAATATCATCAATAAACACAATCACAAAAGAATCAAGGTACGGCCGAAATACACTATTCATCAAGTGCATGAATGCAGCTGGGGCATTAGTCAACCCGAAAGACATCACCAGGAACTCGTAGTGCCCATATCGCGTCCTGAACACTGTCTTCATAATATCCGAGTCCCTGATCTTCAATTGATGATAGCCCGATCGAAGATCAATCTTAGAAAATACACTAGCTCCCTGGAGCTGATCAAATAGGTCCTCAATACGAGGCAATGGGTACTTATTCTTCACTGTTACCTTGTTCAGCTGCCTGTAATCAATGCACATTCTCATTGTGCCATCTTTCTTCTTCACGAACAACACGGTGCACCCCAAGGTGACACACTCGGACGAATGAAACCCTTATCTAAGAGTTCCTGAAGCTGTTCTTTCAATTCTTTTGACTCTGCTGGTGCCATGCGATAGGGAGGAATAGAAATGGGCTGAGTGCCCGGCACCAAGTCAATACCAAAATGGATATCTCGATCAGGCGGCATGCCTGGTAGGTCTGCTGGAAATACATCCGGAAACTCCCTCACAATGGGGACCGAATCAAGGCTGGGTGTCTCGGCCTCAACATTTCTAATGAAGGCCAAATAAGATAAACAACCCTTGCTAATCATTCGTTGGGCCTTTATATAAGAAATCACCCTGTCGGACACATAATCAGTCAAGCCACGCCACTCGATCCTTGGATTACCTTGAATAGCTAGTGTGACTGTCTTGGCATGACAGTCCAGAATCGCATGGTAAGGAGATAGCCAATCCATGCCTAGAATTACATCGAAATCTACCATGCCCGGTAGTAATAAATCAACTCGGGTCTCCGGACCCCCAATAGTAATAATACAGGATCGATATACCTGATCCACAACAACAGTATCCCCCACTGGGGTAGACACATGTACGGGCAAAGCAAGAATACCACGGGTCATACCCAAATGATGTGCAAAATAAGTAGAGACATAAGAATAGGTGGATCCGGGATCAAATAAGACGGAAGCATCCCTGTGGCAGACTGAGATAATACCTGAAATGACCGCATCTGAAGCACTAGCATCCTTCCTATCCGGAAGAGCATAGAAATGAGCATGGCCTCCACCAGTACGATCCTCACCCCTAGGGCGACCTCTGGATACCTGGCCACCAGTCCTAGCCGACTGTGTTGGCGCTGAAGAAACAGGAGTAGAAGACGAAGGCTGATCCCTCCGCTGTGACCTCTTACGAAGCCACTGAGGACACTCTCTCCTGATATGGCCCAAATCACCGCACTCAAAACAACGGCTCGAAGATGGAAGAAGGGGCTGCTGAGGACCCCTCGCTACAGATGAACCCTATGCTGAGGAAGCATGAGCAGAGCTCTGAGCTGGAAGAGCACTCAGTGCAGGCTGACTCTGCTGACGGCTCTGCTGACCCTGATAACCCTGATGGCCTTGACGACCACGATCTGATGAAACCTCACTGGACTCTGCACGTCCAGACTGATGAGACTTGAAAGAACGACCCCTGTTATGCTGAGGTTTGCCCCTAGACGGAGCACCACTGTAGCTGCCGGTACCACGAGGCCTCTTAGCCTCTCTCTCCTCCCGCTCTCTGCGGTGATCTGTCTCAATATGACGGGCAGCATCAACCACCTCCTCAAAGGTAACTACTGAAGCTCTCTCCCTGGTCATCAATATGCGGATGGGATAAATAAGGCCATCAATAAATCTCCGAATCCTCTCTCTGTCCGTAGGAACCATCCACGTGGCATGACGGGCCAGCTGTGTGAATCTCATCTCATACTGAGTAACCATCATATCTCCCTGCTTCAACCATTCGAACTGACGTCGCAGCACCTCTCTCTGAGACCGAGGCACGTACTTCTCCAAGAATACCGTGGAGAACTGCTGCCAAGTGAGGGGCATTGCCCCAGCGGGCCTACGCCTCTCGAAATCCTCCCACCACTGAAATGTTGCACCTGTGAACTGAAGAGTGGTGAATGAAACACCGCTGGACTCTAGAATACCCGCGGTGCGAAGCATGCGCTGACATCTGTCAAGAAAACCCTGGGCGTCCTCGCCCTCAGCACCACTGAATATCGCAGGCTGTAGCCTCTCAAATCTCTCCAAACGACGTTGCTCATCGTCGGGCATAGGTGGAACCATATAAGTAAGAGCTGGTGCAACGGGCGCAATTGGCTGAACTGGCTCGGGTGTGTGAGCCACGGGGGTCTGATTTCCTCCCCCTGCTTGTGAAGAAGATACTGCAGCAGTAGCTGCAACTACCTGTTCCAAGCCGGTGCACACTGATAAGATCTGAGCCAAGGTCTCATGAAGACCCGGTATCACAATAGGCACTGCTGGTGCCTGAACCTGAGTTGCCGGAGCGTCTGCCGCTAGAATCTGCTCCTGAGTCTGGGCCACTGGTGCAGGAATCTGACCCTAAGTCTGGTCAATTGGTGGGTCAGCAGGTGCTGGTGCTGCTTCCCTACCTCTACCACGACCACGGCCTCTGGGTGCCAATGGTGGTCGTTCGCCACGTTCGTTAGCTCGTGTTCTCGCCATCTGCAAGTGAATAGAATATGGAAAGATTTAATTTCATGATAACACAAATCGCACGATATGAATTCAAGAAAATGAGGTTTTTCCTAAAGTTTTTGTAGCCTTCCGAGGATAGATACGGATGTCTACGTACCGATCCGCGAATGCCTACCAAACCGGCTCATGACTCGCGAGTCCTAATAACCTAGAGCTCTGATACCAACTTGTCACGACCCAAATCCGGTCGTGATGGCGCCCAACAATCAAGCTAGGCCAGCCAAACCAACAATTTAATTATCACAAATACCAATCCCAAATGGACAACCCAAGAAGAATATATGAGTTTAAGAACTCCAATAATAATAATAATGAACAACAGTACTGACACTCCTAGAGATCCGAAGTCACAAGTCTAGAGCCTCTAACAAAACCCAATAAGAATAGAGAGTACTGTATAGAAATACTCAAGTCTGAATACAAAATACAAATAACATCTGGAAAGGAGAGGAGAAGCTAGGTTCTGCGAACGTAGGCAGCTACCTCAGCAACTCGATATGACACTGCAAACGCTGGAAATGCCTGCCTACTGCTCCTGAGTACCGAGTCTGCACACAAAAGGTGCAGGGAGTAGGGGTGAGTACTAAGTACTCAGTGAGTAATAAATATATATAAGTAGCTGACAGTAAGAAATCCACAGATTACCACATAATGAAGCTAAACTACAGTTCGAATCTCCTACGAACTAGCATCAACAATACAATACAGCTACCACCGAGTAGTTCAACAAATACAGATGTAATGCAATGCACATAACCGCTACGGCGTGTAGCCCGATCCAATTTAACGTCGACCGCGCTCACTGGGGGTGTGTACAGACTCCGGAGGGGCTCCTACAGCCCAAGCGCAATACTGCTGCGGCGTGCAGCCCGATCCACATATCAACCACTGCGGCGTGCAGCCCGATCCCATGCTCAGTCCACGATAAGCAATTAAGTCACAAAACAATTCATTTTCCTTAATTCCAGTTCTCAATTCATAATTTATGAAAAATACTTTAACTTTATTAAATTTGTAAAAGCCGGTGACTTAGCATTTCAAAAGTGTGATTTCAATTTCCAGGGACTGAGATCAGTGATTTAAGCAATTATAGCTATCACATAAATATTGTCCTCTAAGGACGCTACAGATCGGCACAAGGCCCCAAACAAGGCTTACAGCCCACAAATATAGCAAATACAATGTATTTCCAACACTAACAACATATTATTCACTTCCGGGATGGACCAAGTCTCAATCCCCAGTCACAATCAATCCCGCACCTGCCACGGTGTGCGAGCCACGCCCTACTAGCGTCACAATGTGCTAAGCCGGGGTTTCGAACCCTCAAGGCTACCATATACACAAACTACTCACCTCTAGCCGGTTGTAGACTCGTCCGCGATGCCTTTTCTTTTGAATTTAGCTCCCTCGTGCGTAGAATCTAGTCAAACCACAATAATTATATCAAATACGGGTCAAATAATCATAACCCATTTCAATTTACATGAAATTCGCATAAATACACTAAGTTGGTAAAACCCGACCCCGGGCCCACTGCTCGGAAAATTTCGAAATTAGTACCAACGCGACCCTCATCTCGCCACGAGTCCGTGCATATAAAATTTATCGAAATCGGAGTTCAAATGGCCTTCCAAATCCAAAAATCCCGTTTTCAATACTTAGGCCACATTTCTTCAAGATTTCTACCCAATTTCATGAAGATTGATGTTAATACTACCATAAAATGATGTTTTTGAGTCAAGAATCTTACCTCCTACAAATACCCGATGACTTCTCAGTGATTTCCTCGAGTTTTCTTCTCTCTAGGGCTCAAAATTGAGTTTTGGGTTAATGAACCCGTAACCCCTCTGTTCTGTGATTAAATTCTCTGCCAGACCCATTTGTTCTACGCGATCGCGACTCTACTCACGCGATCGCGGTGTTCAAAAATTTCAGCCTCACGCGATCGTGACTCTCCTCACGCGATCGCGATATACAAGCATCTGGCTTCACGCGATCGCGTCCCTCTTCCTGCGATCGCGTAGCACATTTTTCCCTGGACCCCATTTCTCTTCTACGCGATCGCGTAGATGCTCATGCGATCGCGATGGCCACTCGGCTAACTCTATGCGATCGCGACTGGTGATCCTGCGATCGCTATGGCCTAGCCCCCAGCCCTACGCGATCGCGTCCCCCTCCCCGTGATCGCGGAGAGCAAAAATCTGCTGCGTTTATGACAGCAACCAGCCTTCTCTTTTCTTCCAAAAATGGTCCGTTTGGACCCCCGAATTCATCCCGAGACCCCCGGGACCCCAACAAAAACCACCAACATACTCCAAAATATGATACGAACTTGTTCCAATCATAAAAACACCGTACTAAACATCAAAATCTCCATTTACTCACGGATTCAAGCCTAAGTTTCTTCAAAACTTTCAAAACTAACATTCAATCCAAAACCCGATCAAACGATGTCCGAATGACCTGAAAATTTGCAGACATATCCAAAATCACATAACGAAGCTACAGAAATTGTCGAAATTCCATTCCGACCCCCGGATCAAAATATCACCTACCATCCGGTTTTCGCCAAAATTCAACCTTCGCCAATTCAAGCCTAAAACTACACCGGACCTCCGAATTCAATTCCGATTGTTCTCCTAAGTCATAAATGATCCCTCGGAACTAGTCGAATCATCGGAATCCGGTTCTGAGCACTCTAACTCAATAGTCAACTCTTGGTTGACTTCTCATATTCAAGCTTCCTTCAAACATGCTATTTGTTTCATTTTTAATCCAAATCACTCCTAACTCACCCAATATTTTCTAATACTGATTTAAAAGCATAATATATGTAAATGCAAGGTAACGGGGTGGAAATTCCCGTAACGACGGGCCGGGTCGTTACAGCTGTTGAGGGGTTGGTTGAACTTGAAAACAATTTAGATAAACATGTTCCATCTAAACAGGAAACCCTCGCGGACCTACTGATAGTGTTATCAATAGCACCAAAAATCATGCCATTCCCTATGGTTTCATTCTCACATTTGTGCTTGTACATTTCAAGGTACCTATGAAGAAGTGGGCGGTTAGTACAATAAAGGATCACTTTGGGGTTAATGCTCTACTTGCTTGCGATTATGAAGTCAATGTCTGTCTTAATGAGCCTGGTTTATCTAAAAAGACACATATCAATATCAAAGTCAGAGTCTTGGTACTGGAGAGTGAGGAAAATGATATTGAGATAGCAAGACTGAAGACAAGATTAGTTGAGGTAGAATCTGAGAGAGATGTTCTCAGAACTTATCTTGTAAGGGAAAAGGAGAATAATGATGAAATTCTTCAAGACATGTTGAAACTTCTCCAAGCAAATAACCCAGCCCCTACCTCTTCCAAGCCTTAAATCCTAGCCTAGTGTAGATAAGCTAGTGACCCAGTTCCGGGCGTTTTGTTTCTTTTGCTCATGTTTTTAGTATTTTTATATCTTCTTATGCTTTGTGGTAGAATCTTATCAATCATCAATAAAATTCACAGTTTTGTCTCTATCTGTTTGTTTATATTTCTTTGATGGTTGAAATTCTTAGTTTGATCTATGATGATTATTCCATGTCTGCATTTGAAGTAGCCCTAGTGGCCATGAGTAAGCTTTAAAATCTGGTTATCTCACATTTCTATACAACTTTTCGACGATGCCAAAATGGGGAAAAGGTTTGTGCTTTAAGAAACTAATGTTTACGCTATGAATAGTGATGTTTATAACCTAATATACCTGGTTCTTAATGATAAGTGATTAAAAGGAAAAATATTTCTAGCATTGTGTTGATGTTGAGCAGATTCGAAACAAGTCCTTAGCTTATGAAAAGCACAATGTTTGTCATCGTCAAAAAGGGGGAATTAGTTGGCCCAAGTAAAGGTTAGTTTTGAAGACTGACAAAGGAACCCAAGATGAACCAGGTCCCTCACTCAGGTACCCAAAAATGGCCAGATTCGAGAATGTGGGTTGCACGTGTAGGAGATAAGCTTAATTTGGTTTATTTAATGTCTCATGATAGAAAATGTTGCATAATTGATAAGGAGAAGGAGTCCTTTATCATAGAGAACAAAATTTAAGATAGGGAAGGAGTTAGATGTTGAAATCAACTAGAACTCTTCCACCAAGGAAGAGTTGCATCGGAACTCTAGTTATTACTTCATCAACTAATTCTATAAATTGCAAGATGTTCTCACATTAAAGTGTTGCACAAAAATGCAAAAGTTAAACACGAATTGGGAGCCAAATAGCAAGGCATTTTGCAAGCAGTTCGTGTGTGATTTAAATGTGCAAACCGGAAGCTAGATGAACCAGATTGAAGAACCAGCTCCATAAAGACTTTTTTGTGTATTTCTTTATTTTTAGTTCAATTGTAGTATGTGTTTCATATTGTACCTTTCAACTTTATCTAGAAGCAATTGTATTAGGTACTTTGAGTATTCAAGTTAAAGTTAACTTGAAGTTGTAGCAACACTTTAGGTTGTGTGCCTCAACGGGATTAGAGTTTAATCATTAGGTTTACAAGAGTTTTGTAAATGCTATTTTGGCTCAGTGATTTTAGTGTAAGTTTGGGAAAATCCTACTAAATAGTAGGTCGGGTTTTTTTTAACCTTTTCAGCCAGGTTTTTCCACGTAAAAATCTTTGTATTCTTTATTTTTTGTATTTATTATTCCGCAAACAACAGTACTTAGTACACCTTAAAGAACCACGTCCTTCCACAAGCAGTTTAAGCAAAACTTTGGTACCACACAAATTATCCCCCCCCCCCCCGCCTCTTGTGTGGTATTGACGTATAAAATATCAATTTCTCACATATGTTAGGAGTAATGTTATTCAACAATCACCTAAATATGTATCCTTTCTCAACCAACACATAATAAATAGGCACAATCAATCGATGGCCATTCAATCAATTGAAATAAGCACGTAGCTGAACAAATATATAAATTCAAAGACTAAATTATATTAAAACCTAACAAGCATTTATCCTACAAAAGCTCTTATCAAAACTCTAGACAAGAAATTAGCTATTCATAATAGTATGTAAAACTACAATATTAAAAGTCATAATCGATAATAAAAATAGGAAAACAGAAGTGAAAAACTCGTAGAAGAATTCTCACCTTTCTCCTAGTGTGTTCTCACCTCCTTGTGTCAAATCTTCGGTCTCCTTGGCCTCTTTATTTCTAAATTATGTCAAACGTTTGTCCAACCTATTATAATACCATTTTCCATGTATATATACCAAGTAGGGACGGGCCCAAACAATTATACCTTCTTCTATCCAAAAAAAAAAAGATAATTTTCTAGGTCTAGACGCTTGCGGTCGCGTTCCGGGTGTAGTATTTTCTGAGTGCACTGCCTTAGTCCGCATCCAGATCCGTAGTCACAATTACGATCGCAATTTTTACCCTGTTCCATACGGAATTTGGGAAAACAAAAAACATAAAAATTTTAACCCTTTGAGCTAGCATTCCAAACATACATTTTGGAACCCAAATGGAGTTCTGAGAGAAAAGTTATGTATATTTTATTATACTATGCGCAATATGCCTACTCGATTCTTCGTTTTGTTTCTCTATCATTTGATGATCCCTGAATATGATTCCAGCTTAATTCCTTGGGCTTTTACTCAGACTTTGAAGCGCCAAATCACTTGATTTCATTCCATAACATCTATATAGCTCGAGATACTCCTACAATGCATAAAACATATAATTAGTGCAAAATACTAGCGATTAAAGCACAAACGCAACTAAATCAAGGAAAATTTGAGTGTAATAATCGACTAAAATACGTAATTATAGCCTATATTTAACACCGCACACTTATACCATTGCTTGTCCTCGAGCAATCAAACTACACTTTATATAGACACGACCCTTTTAAAAAATTCTCCTACTAATCATACCAAGAGTATTTAAAATTCACTAAGCACTGAAGCGTAACATGTTCACCTTAAGATTTGACTCGAAAGTATCACGCATTATTCACAACTCACCCACTTACTTTAACATAGAGGTCACTGACACTACCTCTCCTTTATGAATTAAGTGCCCGCACACAACAAATGAGTAGTTTCATACAATAAAATTTAAGAACACTTAGGAACTCAAGATATAAAGAATTTACTCACTCTCAGAAATAACATTCATATACCACAATAGATGCACATTGTACTACTCTACTAATTCAGCTCATTCAATCTAGGATCAAGTATGACTTCATTTGGTTGTAATGTAGGATGCAGGACGGGTAAGATATATTTAGATATAAGAATGACTACACCTCCCTAATGACTTTAATACATATATGTTAACATTCAAACCTCATACTTTTGTCAAACCAAACTCCACTTTCACCTTAATGTATATTACCCATACTTCTTTAAGCACAATTACATCAAAAGCCACCACTACAAGGAATATTCTTCACAACAATACAACTACTTTTTTTCTTTATTTTTATTTTCAATTCAAGTTGCTCTTACATTTTCAAAATAGTGCACATTTCTCCTTATATATGGATGAGCAAGGAAATGCCAACTACTATTTCGCTTTACAAACACATGGGGCAAAATTTAGGCATCAAATACAATGCACAAAATAACACACAAACCTCACATACACATGGACACTAACTCACTAAAGATTAGTTTCATCAATACACTCTAGTTAAAGCAGTTAAGCAAAGTTAAGATTATCCAATTTAATGTACTTATACAAGAGTCAAACACTAAGCCTAAGTATCACAACAAAATACTTACTATTCTTAAGGCATAACAAAGTTAAGCGATATTGCTTCAATTCAAAACACAACATAATTGCTCTTACTCCCAAAACAAAAATACTATCTACACTTGGTTCAAACAAAGCCCTTGAAAAAGAACCGCGGCACAAAGAAAAACTAAGGGGTAATTGCTACACTATCTAACTAAAGAATTTTTTTTTTGTATTTCTTTTAGACATAAGTCCCTCAAGAAAATTGTCTAATAGATCCATCTTCGGGAAAAGTCCAATCATTAAAAAGAAAATTATTTAATTAAACTAACACAACAAAAGTAGCATGAAAAGTCATCCATGAAAAGTCACCCAAACATCCTCCTCACCCCACACTTAAAATTATGCCTTGTCCCAAATGCACATCATAGCTATAAGTGGGATAGAGAAACTTCCTAATAGGCCAAAGGTCGAAGTTCTAGCAGCTCATGGGATACTCAGACTTCTCCAAAGCTTGCTCCTTCGTGCGGGTACCTCACACTTATTTCTAACCATCTAGTTTGTTATTGCATCCTTGCAATAGCTTTGCTTTTCATGTTCCTAGAAGATAAAAAATTGACATTATAAAATAATATAATTAAAAAAAAAAATAGTAAAGTTGGGTTGTCTCTCAACAAGCGCTTGTTGTAACGTCGCGGTACAGTGTGAATCACTTTTTGACTCCACCTCGAGCTTATGAATTGAACCTCCAATTAGGCATAAAGGTTTCAGCTATGCTCTAGGGGAGGAGGAACAAATCTAATCAGCCCAAGCAACCATTGTACTATTCTACACTTCTTGGATTTTAGATGAGGTGTGTAGTCATGTCTTTCTAGCAAGAAAAATTCCAGAATATAGGCACCTTGTTCCTCATTCCTTGACTTCTCAACCTGCTCGAATGACTCTGTTTCTATATCTTCGTCCAAGAAAAATGTAGAAAAATGTTTGGGGTGAGGATCACCACGCTAACACGCATGAACTTTAGGATTTTCAGTATCCTCAACATCAATGATACTAGGGTCAAGAAAATTTATATCCTCAATGCCCTTGGTTGACTCTAGTCTCACTTCTACATCATTGATATCCTCAAATTGTAGTTGGCTAAGTTGTTGATGTTCTACTTTGAACTCCTCAATTAGAACCTCAAATTCACACTCTTTTTGGCTCATATCCCCAATATAGGCTTGCTGAGCATTAAAAGCTTCAACCACTTGACTCACTTGAGCCTCCAAGTTGCGAATAATAGCCTTTTGCCTTTATATATGCACTTTTTCATTATTTAGTTCCAGAAGGAACTTTTAACATATACTTGATCTCCTTCAGATCTGCATCCCCAGTTTTTTTTATCCTATTAACTTCACAAGAAAAGGAAGAACCATCCTAGTAAGGGATCGGGGGAACACAAGAAACATAAGCACAACCATTAAAATGACCATTTTAACACCACAAACATCACACACAATCCATAAATAAGATTGAGTTTGTGCACATAACTCGCCTTTGGAAATATTTTGATAATTTTGGTACAGGTAGTTTCCTCGACAATATGTATGAGGATTAATAGTAGAATTATCTAAACCTAAATTCCCATAATTTCAAGATGATATATTTCTTACATCTATGGTTATAATAAAATAAAATAAAAATACAAAATATAAAATAAAACAAAACAAAATAAAAGATCAAACTCGAAACATAGTAATATCTACAACTACAACTATACTGTTAGTTCCCCGGTAGCGGCGCCAAAATTTGATCACACCCAACTCTAGTTCTAAAAAGGTTAAGATGTCATTGCAAATATAATCAAGTCTATAAGACTGAAGTAGAATCCCATAAAGAACTAAGGATTAGCTATATCTGTTTAATATCAATAAGAAGACAAGTTCGAATAATTTTCTAAATTATAAAGATTGAGATTTATATTTCTAACTAATTAAATAGAAAATACTTCAAAGCGGTAAAATTATGAACTAACAAGACAAAGGGTTGCAGACTAAGATTAAGGAGGTCTAGAGTTATGATTTTCCCAATTGTCGGAATCCTTACACATATGTTCCCTACAATTCCACTAATGTATTCTCTACTGATCGTGAGCACTATAGGTGGGGTAATTCTCTCTAGAGCAACTACAATAATTTACTAGATATATTCTCTCGAACTACGCTAGGTGGCTTTATTTGACCACTCATTATGACCACTTTAAGGCTTTGTTATTTCTAAATTTGCCTTTAAACCCATTGTATTGATTTCTCACATACGTTAGGAGTGACGTTGTTCAACAACCACTAAATATGTATCCTTACTCAAGCAACAATCAATCGATGGTCATTCAATCAACCGAAATAAACATGTAGCTAAACAAATTGACAAATTCAAAGGCTAAATTATATTAAAACCTAAAAAGAATTCATCCTACAAAAGGTTCTAAAAAAAACTCTAGATAACAAATTAGCTATTCATAATAGTATGTAAAACTACAATACTAGAAGTCATAACCAATAATGAAAATAGAAAGAATGAAGTTAAAAAAACTGGTAGAAGAATTTTCCACCTTGCTCTTAGTGTGTTCTTGCCTCCTTAGGTCAAATCTTCGGTCCCCTTGGCCTCCTTAGGTCTAAATTATGTCAAAACTATGTCCAACCTCTTAAAATACCATATTTCCATGTATATATACCAAGTAGGGTCAGGGCCGAACAATTATACCTTCTCCTACGCGAAAAAGGATAATTTTTCAAGTTTGGACGCTCTTGGTCAGAGTCCGATCGCGGTATTTTCTCAGTGCACTGTCTCAGTTCACGTCTAGGTCCACGATCTCGGTATCAACCTAATGTTTCACACTGTTCTATATGGAATTTTGCAAAATGTAAAACATGACAATTGTAGCCCTTTAGGTTAGTATTCCAAACATATATTGTGGAGCCTTAATGGAGTTTTGATGGGAACGTTATATGCATTTTACTAGACCATTCGCAATATTCCTACTCGATTTTTTCTTTCGTTGCTCTATCATTCGTTGATCCCCGAATACGATCCCGGCTAAATTTCTTTCGCTTTTACTCAGACTTCAAAGCTCCAAACCACTTGAATTCGTTCCATTACATTTACATAGCTCGAAATCACTCCTGCAAGGCATAAAACACTTAATTAGTGCACAACACTAGCGATTAAAGCACAAACTCATCTAAAGTGCAGTAAATTAGAGTGTAATAGTCGAATAAAATACGAAATTATAGCATGTCATCATAGTCTTGTCGAGAGGGGCGCGCCTCTGACTCGAAATACCAATGTTCCTGTTACCATAATACACTAACGTGCAGTTCAAAAAACATAATCTTTACAATTGAATTTGAATGACGCTTGTGAATTGGGACGAAAAATCCCAGATTGGGCAGAACCATAGAACGACGAAGAGAAGAGGAAGACGTAGATTTATATAGAGTTTTGTTTCTAAATCCAGATTTGTAATGTAATCTGAAGAGAAGTGGAAGACGCAAAACTCTAGAACCCTCACGTTTCGCTCCAAGCAGCAAACAATTTTCTAGCATTATAATGCTTTCCTCCATTTTTCTATCTCATTCCCGTTTCGATTTGTATTTGGGAGAATTGTTGTTTTATTCATGGAGAAAGACTAGAGTTGAGAGAGAGAGGGTGGACAAAAAATCTGAAAGAATGAGAGAGAAAAATAATACAATGCGTATTTTGTCGATTAAGAGTAGGAGGTGACCATAAATAGATATTTGGCTATAAAAAATAAAAGGTAGCTATGAAATATAATAATCTAAAAAAATATTTATTTAAAATAAATAAGGTATTGATATTTGCTATAGGAGGTAAAGATTCCTTTAAAGGATTAACATTTATATTGGACTCTATTTATTAATTGGATTATATCAATTAAAATATTTACTTGTACTAATATATGTTGCAATTTACGATATAATCCAACCTTTTAATGATTTAAAGCAACACAAATTTAAATACCTACACCTTCTTTTTGACAAACTATAAAAATAGTATTAATGAACTTTGAGAATAGTAAGATCAACTGTGGTCCTCACTGACTCAAAAATATTACTAGATCGACATCATGTCCCGAATTAAATAGCAACACATATTAATTCTAAAACCTCAAAGCGGTTGCAATTGCATGACGTGGTGACAGACAAGAGTAGTCAAGGGGTTATTATTCAAAGAAACCTACCCCTAAGAGATAGCTTCCCATAATATAGAGTACTATGTCAAAAGAACTGCGTACATTAATGTCTTAAAATAAACAATATAGAATAATATTGTTTGTGCCCCTTCGGCTTATCAAATGGATAAAGGTCATAAACAATTTTCCGAGTCGCAACTTCTTGCTACGTAAGGCAACAAATATGCTCTATTTAATTGTTTTTGATTTTTCGGCTTCATCCAATATTTGGTACTCTCCTTAAAGCCTCAACTAAATTAAAGTCGAGTCAAAAAAATTTATATTGGGAAGTAAAATTCTATCTAATAAAGGCACTTGTGTATTTAAAGTTCGAACCTCAAAACTTTTAATTAAGATTAACGAAAGAGTATTTACCGTCATTGCGGAAAGGGGTTAATCGAACCATTTTTGCTGAAAATTATAATGTATATATAAAGTTATATTTTTTTCATACATATATATATTAGGTGTCGAATCCCGTCATTTTTTTGTGTGCGTACTTGTTTTAATTTTTACAATATCCTTAGTAAAAATTATGTTTCAACCACTTCTTACCACTTCTCGACAACATTTATTGGTACATACATAAAAGTTTGTGCCACATATAACCTGTTAAGAGCTCAAACCCGAAACCTGTTGGGATAAACATGTTTAAAGGTATTCTTAATATGATGTTATATTGCCCACTTTAGACCAAATTCGCATAGTTTTCCTCAAAAGAACTCACACCATTAAAATATCCAAACTCCTTATAAATATAATCTTGTTTCTTTCTACTTTCTATGTTTGACTTTGTTGACACACACCCCAAAAAAACCATAATTGGTTAAAAGTGAACACACCACAAACCTTATGTGTTTCCATTTCCTTGAGATGTGTTTGTTTTCGGTATTTTTATTTGAAACTCTAAGGGTTGGTAATTCTGAATGTCATTGGCTTATTTCTTAAGGTTGAAGCTATTAATTTCAGTTCACTGTATTATTTCGTTCCGTCTTTCCTTTTTCAGCTTTTTTAATACACTGCATACATGTTATAGTGTGAGTGATATGCCTTAGTCTTGTCATTACATTGTCGAGGTTAGACTCGACACATACAGTGTAAGGCCCCGTAAATTGTTTGTGCTTAAAACCTAATAGTCGTGTCATGGTCCGAATAATGTGTTAGGAATTCGTAGCTCGTCGCGGTTCATACCCTTGGAAGTGATTTAAGTTTCAAAAATTGAAAGAATAAATTTTTTCAAAAAAGGTCGATTCTGCGGTTAGGAATGAGATCGCAGATCTGTTATGTGGACCGCATTCCTGCCGCAGAGCTTACCAGAATGTTTCCCAAAAACCGTGTTGAAAATGCGGTCTAATATGCGATCGCAGAATGAAAATGCGGACCGCAGATCTATCGCATAATTTCTTGAGATTTTTGAGTGTCAAAACTGTGGTGCAATCTGCGACCGCCGAACACGAATGCGGACCGCATTCTGGTCGCATACCGTAACAGAACATGTGCAATTTTCGAGGCAATTATGCGGTCCATTATGCGGACCGCAAGTTGATTCTGCGATCGCAGATGCGACCGCAGAATTACTCGGCCCAAATTTTTTATAAAATTTGATCCGACCCCTTCTTTAATAAAACACCCCTAACCTTCATTTTTCTCCTATTTTCTTAACAAAACTAGAGAGAGGAAAGAGGGGTTCTAGAGGGAGAATTCCAATTATCTTCAAAGATTGTTCCAATCGTTTGGTCCGGAAGATCCTAAGGCAAAAAGTCATCTTCCCCAAATCTCTAAGAGGTAAAAACCATAGCTATTTTCATCTAATCTTTCAGTTTTCAAAGGTAGAGAAAGAATTGCATACAATAGCTTTTGGAAATAGAATGTGATACTCATGCATGTTATTGAACTTGAATTTTAGTAAAGAGAAATGGGAAGGAGTAAGAGTCTGCAAAAAATAGAAGTTGGCAACTTAGGATAACTTGGGTGAGCTTAAGTAAGAGATTGAAGGAAGTAAAAAAAAATCGACTCCAGATATGTATGGCTAACTTTGATTCTTGTAAAATCGCCCTTATGTGTGCAATTTGTTTGGTATGTGTTAATTTAAGAGATTGTGTGTAATTCTTTGATTTTGTTCTTGGGTATTCAGTTGATGTTGAACTCTGTGTGGTGTGGTATGGAATATGAACCGAAAGATAAAAAGGGAATTGAAATTGGTAAAGAATTGAGAATAATTGTTGTGAGTTGTTTCTTATGTAAAGAAATGAAACGTTTGAATTGTGGTAAATTGTTGAACATAATAGTATGTGTACTCTCGAATATGGAAACATTGTAACTTGGTTGTGATACTGGTTTGAAAAGTATTTGAAAGCATGAACCAATTTGTAAATTGCTTATTTGCACTTGTTGTGATCTTATATAGTGCCTTGTTTGCTGTTTGTGATTATTGTGATTGAAATTGTACGGTGGGATCGGGTTGCGCGCCGCAACATAAAGTAATAAGGTGTGGGTTGGGGTGATAAGGGTGGCTGAGGAAATAAGGGTGGATGAGGTAATAAGGATGGAAAGCGATCGAAATCGCCATTGAATTTGATATAAAATCATTTATGTTAATTGTGAAAGGAGACAGTAGGAGAGTTTGCAACCTTTGGGGCACTAATTGCCCCTTTGTTTGACTTGATTGTGTTTTCCGTGATTGTCTGGTTGTTGCCTTCTTTGTTGATCTTTAATTGTGCTTTGGGCTGAGAATTACTTGAAACAAGGTAAATGTGGAAACATGGTTGGCTGGCTTTATTAATTCTTGGTGTAATTCATTAGTTGTCTTATCATCGTGATTTACTTGTTTTAATGGCTCGAGTTTCTTGGGACAAAGTTTGTCCATACATACCAGTACAATTCCAGTGTACTGACGTCCCTTTTGCCGGGGATGCTACATTCGTGTTATGATTGTAGGTGGATCAGTAGCAGGTACTTCAGCTCATCGGTAGTAGTATCCTTCATCTTCCACTGCTCGTTTTGGTGAGCCCCTTTCTTCCTCGGGGCCCTGCGTGGCTCATGCCACTTCTGTTTAGACTTTATTTTGGTTTTGTGTAAGGTATAGAAAGAGCCTTGTTACCGGAAAGTATTCTATCATCCTATGTATCCTAGAGGCTCGGTAGACAGTAAACTGTGGGATTACTGTGACGACCCAAAGGGTCATCACTTATTTTATTAATCATTTCGAGCTTCTGAGGCCTTGAAAACCTCATTCTATGTTGCCTCGATTTACGTGCACGATCCGGGCATGTAGCCGAAAAGATTTTGTGATAGAAAATATGAATTCTATGAGAAATTTGGATAAAAATGATATTAATGTTGATATGGTTGACTTCGGTCAATATTTTAGGTAAACGGATCCGGACCCGAGATTGGATGGCCCCGAAAGGTCCGTACGAAAATATGGGACTTGGACATACGTCCGGAGTCGAATTCGAGGCCTAGAGCCCAAGTTATGAATTTTTCTATGAAATTGTTTTTGATGTAATTGTTAAAGGAAATGAATTAATTGACCTTGGTATCGGGCTCGTATTTTGGTTCGGACGCCCGGTACAAGTCTTAAATATTATATATGTGATTTCCGTAAAGTTTGGTGACATTCGGATGTCGTTTGAGACGTTTTGGACCTTGAGTTCCAAGTTTGAAAGTTTTGAAAACCAAAAGTATGAAAATCATTAATTTGAGGCTTGATTTGATGAAAACGATGTGATATTGGCGATGTGATCGCACGAACAAGTTCGTAATGTGTTTTTGAAGTTGTGTACATGTTTGGTTGGGAGCCCCGGGGGCTCGGGTAAAGATTTGATAGGCCGTAGGATCAATTTCTGAATTTTTGCACTGCTGGTTTTTCACCCAGCTGTTTTCTCACCCAGCTGTTGGCTTCGCAATTGCGAAGAGGGCACATCAAGGCAGGGCTCGCAAATGCGAACCCCGATCGCAAATGCGAAGCCCCTCATGCCCAGCCTTGTTCGCAAATGCGAACAATTGTTCGCAAATGCGAACATCCCCAGGGCCTGCCTATGTTCGCAAATGTGAACAATAGTTCGCAAATGCAAACATTTCCATATCCAGCCTTGTTCGCAAATGCGAACAATAGTTCGCAAATGCGAACAGTCCCCTATCGCAAATGCGAACACTCCCCTTTCCTGCCAGTGTTCGCAAATGCGAACTTCCCAGCCTTAGCTTATTTTTCAAACTCCGGAAATTGGTCGGGGTTCGCAATTGCGAACCCATGTTCGCAAATGCGAACACAGAGACCTGTAAATCACGATTTTCAGTTCATTTCTTCACTTTTCACAACCCAAAAACACCCATTTGCGACTCTTCACGGATTTCTTCTTCTTCAAAACAATTGTAAGTCACTTTTTACTTAATTCTTTCAATTCCTAACATCATTAAACATGTTTTTCAATAGAAATCAAAGGTTTTCATGGTAGAATTTCTTGTTTTTGTTAGAATATAGGGTTTTTCATAAATTGGGAAATTGGACCTCGAATTGAGGTCCGATTTTGAAACAAATCATATACATGAACTCGTGGGGGATGGGTAACCGGATTTTGGTCCGAACCCCGAGTTCCGACCATGTGGGCCCGGGGTCGAATTTCACTATTCCGGGCAGAATGTTGTAAAAGTTGAAATTGGCTTTATGAATTAGTTTGTTGAGTAGTATTGATGATATTAAATCAATTGTGTATAGATACGATTGGATTAGAGCCGAATTTGAAAGGAAAAGGCATTGCCACAGATTGAATTGTTCGTAAAACATTTGAGGTAAGTGTTTGTTCTATCCTAGCTTGAAGGAATAGGAATTTAGTTATGAATAAATTGTTGATTAAGAGTTATTGGTGTTATACCAGTAATGGAGATAAATTGTTGAAATTATTATCAATTATTGGTTTAAAACCGGTAATTATAAATATTGTTGATGTAGAGATTATTGGATAAATGCCGGTAATATATATATTTATGAATTGGGATCGTGTGGCGCGCCGACCACTTATATATTTATGAATTGGGATCGTGTGGCGCGCCGACCACTTATATATTTATGAATTGGGATCGTGTGGCGCGCCGACCACTTATATAATAAGAAATGGGATCGTGTGGCACGCCGACCACAAAGTGATTTAAATCTTGGCATTGGCCATAGTTGCCGGTAGCCTATTGATATATTTGGGAGCGGGTGGTACGCCTACCACAAGATGTAGTTACTGTGATACTTGGGAGCGGGTGGTACGCCTACCACGAGATATGAAATGAGAGAGGAATTGAGACATGAAAGTAAGGTTTATTCTGTTGATTAGATTAATCTGGATGTCACGAGTTATTGACTGTTATTTCAGAGCAGTGTCTTTCATTATAAATGTATTGTATATATATATATGTTGCAACTGTACAGGTTTATGTGGGTGACTGGCCTTAGCCTCGTCACTAGTTCGCTGGGATAGGCCAGGCACTTACCAGCACATGGGGTCGGTTGTGCTGATACTACACTCTGCGCTCTTTTGCGCAGATACAGGTTACGGACAGCAGGAGCGGCAGTATCACGATTGTGGATATTCCGACTACTGAGGCTACGAGGTAGCCTTGCAGGCGTTCGCAGGACTCGTTGTCTCTTCTATCTATGTATTTCATTCTGTTATCTCATATATTCGGGATAAACAGCTTATATTTCTTTCGGATAATTATGTGTATTATTCTTAGAAGTTCGTGAGTATTGTGACACCAGTCTTGGGTAGTGTATCATGTTTGGGTTTTCTTTATCATATTTGACTAAGTCTTCCGCTGAGTTTGATTATTCCGCTTTAATTTATATGTTTTTAATTTTAATGTCTTAATAAGAATTCGGAAATTATTGGAGGAGTAATTAATATTTGGCTTGCCTAGCTTCCATCAGTAGGCGCCATCATGACCCCGATGGTGGGAAATCCGGGTCGTGACAAGTTGGTATCAGAGCACTAGGTTGCACAGGTCTCACAACTCACGAACAACCTTAGTAGAGTCTGAGGGATCGGTACGGAGACGTATGTATCTATCCCTTAGAAGCTACAGAGTTAGGAAATTTTCACTTTCATTCTTTCCTATCGTGCGAGTTTGTTCTTCAAATGTTAAGTTGAATTTCTAATCTTGTCTTCCCACGAATGGCAAAGGCATGTACTGCTTCTTCAGCGGACAATGGCACAGGCTGGTGATAGCTCAACGATGCCTTCAGAAGTTTTACGGAGTTTCGGATAAGTTTTACCAGACTCTTCGCTATCTCCTTCAGTGGTACATCTTTTGAGAACCTAAGGGAATTTATTGACCGTTTCTATGAGATATTGCAGAATGCGGGAATAGTCGAAAGCGAGAGGCTTGATTCAGTTATGTTTCGGGTGGTGAATGAAGTAGTGAAAATATAATGTATTTAACTGACTGTGGTTTCAACGGACCTTGACATCTAGTTGATTTATTGGAAGTCACGAAAGATAATTATTGTGGACTATCAGATGTTGTGACTTTGACTTAGCGCCAAAATTGGGAATTCCACTATTAGTGAATGGTCCGGATGGCTATGTGTTATGTTAGTTTTGGCCTGGAATGTATATATATGGTATGGAAAGGTTCCCCAAATAAATTATGCATAATTGCGGCTAGTACTTTGCAGGGGGTAAGAATCGGCCCAAAGAATAACAAGAGTATATGAGCAAATGGAGTAGTTCAGCAGTGTCAAGCTTGCATAGCAAAAGAGGAAATTGGTCGTCAATGTTTGTGACAAGCCTATGAAGAGGGCAGACCGGCCAATGCGACACTACCCACTCAACCCTATTTTTTTATTTTATTTTGGAGGAGTTACCTCCCTGACTCTTTGAAAGGTGTGGTATGTATGATCTGAACGATCATGCCAGGTTATTATGACAGTGTCCGAATATGTCGTCATGTCCAATAAGTTATCTGAGCCTCAAAGGAATTGTTGTGAATGTGGCAGATTGGAGAAATATAATTTACAAAGGGACTCAAGCTACGTACCCGTTGCAGTCAATACTTAACTCACATGACCAGCTAGGGTTAGAGGTCAGAATGTTTGAGACGGAGGTGAGACTCCTAGAGGTGGAGATCTAGTTGTTGACATAATTTTTATGGTGTGACTGAGGTCACTACACCAGATGATGTTATCACATGTACAATTCTGAGTGTTATAAAAGGAGTATTTTTCCTCAATTTGATTTGATCTTTGAAGAATTGAGGCAAGTCCTCTTAATCTGCTTCGCTCATGAGTGAGCTTCGAAATCATCAAATCTACTTATGTGAATACTCACGCTGTACTGTTAAATGGGGGTAATTATCCTTATTATTATGTGTTGGTCACTAGGAATATTGATGAGGTCGAAAGTGACTTTATATTATTGACTACAATGGGAATTGACGTAATTCCTGAAATAATTATTTTCAATGGTTAAATTGTATACCCTGTCGGTATGAGGGTTCTTTTATGCCGCAATACTCTTTGACGGGCAATAGTTGAAAAGAAGAAAGAAAAGAAATGAAAAACATCAGTGGCACAATGTGCAAATACTTGAGATTTAGAGTGGAGGATGAGATCCTCAAAATTTTTGTATAACGTGAAAATATTTGTTTTGAAAACCGAGCTGCATGCTGCGGTAAATATTATATGAGGACAAGGTCCTGGTGGTGAAAAGTTTGCGTTTAAAAATTTTTCCTTTCTGGAAATAAAAATCTAGCACAATATCCTAAATTTGAGCCATGCCTGTTAGGATTATTTGACAATCCTTGCATAGTTTCTATTCATATCTAACCATTTCTATTTTGTAACCATGGAGTTATAGACTTTAAGGGGAGCACCAGCTAAGAATAAATATGACTCATTAATTCGAGAAAGTAATCATGAGGATTTTATACCTCATTGAGAGTAAAGTGGGAGTTTTGGAATAAGATATTTGATAACAGGGTTAATTGACAATGTTGTAATTTAGGAACAGCTCTTATGGCCAGAGTCACGAATATGTGCATACGTATGAGGTGTTCGTGCCTTATTTAGACTTATCATTGTAGTCTTCATTGTTGCCATATTGAAATACTCCCGTAGTCAGAAGGAACATGCGCAACATCTTAGAGTGGCTTTGCAAAAATCTGAAAAATAGGCAACTATATGCAAAATTTTCGAAGTGTGAATTTTGGCTAAGTTCAGTTGTATTCCTGGGTCATATTATGACGGCAGCAGGTATTCAGGTTGATCCAAAGAAGATTGAGGCAGTCAAGAACTGGCCTAGACCGACATCAGCCACAGAGATTCGGAATTTCTTGGGATTAGCGGGTTATTATCGCCGATTCATAAAAGGGTTTTTATCTATTCCAACCCTACTGACCATATTGACCTAGAAGGGTGTTCAATTTGGATGGTCCGATGAATGTGAGGCGAGCTTTCAAAAGCTCAAGACAACCTTGACCACAGCACCGGTATTGGTTTTACCCACAGGTACGGGACCTTATACTGTTTATTGTGATGCTTCCCGTATTGGGCTTGGTGCAGTGTTAATGCAGGATGTCAAGGTTATTGCCTATGCTTCGAGGCAGTTGAAGATTCATGAGAAGAACTATCCAGTGCATGATCTAGAATTGGCGGCGATTATTCACGCATTGAAGATCCGGAGGCATTATTTGTATGGTGTAGCATGTGAAGTATACACCGATCATAAGAGTCTTCAGTATTTGTTTAAGCAGAAAGAGTTGAATATGAGGCAGAGAAGGTGGCTAGAGTTGCTAAAAGACTATGATGTTACTATTTTATATCACCCGGGTAAGGCCAATGTGGTGGCCGATGCATTGAGTAGAAAGTATGCCAGCATGGGTAGTCTTGCATACATTCCGGTCAGTCAGAGACCATTAGCTCTAGATGTCCAGGGCCTTAGCCAACCGGTTCGTGAGATTAGACATTTCTGAGCCTAGCAGGGTGTTAGCCCGCACGGTCGCTCGTTCTTCTTTATTAGAGCGTATCCGTGAGAGGCAATTTGATGATCCTCATTTGCGTGAGTTGAGAGATACGGTACAGCGGGGAGGTGCCACACAGGTAAATCTAGATGATGATGGGGTATTGAAATTGCAGGGGTCGAGTTTGTGTGCCCAATGTCGAAGGGATTCGAGAGTTAATCTTAGCGGAGGCCCACAGTTCGCGGTATTCCATTCACCCGGGTGCCGCAAAGATGTACCAGGACTTGCGGCAACACTATTGGTGGCACAGAATGAAGAAAGATATCATTGCGTATGTCGCGCGGTGTCTAAATTTTCAGCAGGTGAAATATGAGCACCAGAGACCTGGTGGTGTATTCCAAAGGATTGAAATTCCCGAGTGGAAATGGGAGCGGATCACTATGGACTTCGTTACAGGACTTCCTTTGACTCGGAGGAAATTTGATGCTATTTGGGTCATTGTTGATAGGCTGACCAAGTCAGCACACTTTATTCCAGTATCTGTCTCCTACTCGTCGGAGAGGTTAGCGGAGGTTTACATTAGGGAGATTGTTCGTCTCCATGGAGTGCCGGTATCTATTATCTCTGATCGGGGTACGCAGTTTACCTCGCGGTTCTGGAGAGCGGTCCAGCAGGAGTTAGGCACCCAGGTTCAGTTGAGTACAGCATTTCATCCTCAGACGGATGGCCAGTCCGAGAGGACTATTCAGATTCTAGAGGACATGCTTCGAGCCTGTGTTATTGATTTCGGAGGCTCGTGGAACCGGTTTCTGCCATTAGCAGAGTTCACCTACAATAACAGTTACCAGTCTATCATCCAGATGGCTCCGTATGAGGCGTTGTATGGTAGGCGATGTCGATCACCGGTTGGATGGTTTGAACCGGGAGAGGCTCGGTTGTTGGGTACAGACTTAGTTCAGGAGGCCTTGGATAAGGTCAAGACTATTCAGGAGAGATTGCGTTCGGCTCAGTCCAGGCAGAAGACTTATGCGGACCGTAAGGTTCGAGATGTAGATTTCATGGTTGGTGAACGAGTATTGCTCCGAGTGTCGCCTATGAAGGGCGTGATGGGGTTCGGGAAGAAGGGCAAGCTCAGCCCTAAGTATATTGGTCCATTTGAGATTCTAGACAGAGTGGGAGGGGTGGCTTATAGATTAGCTTTGCCGCCTAGCTTATCATCCGTGCATCCAGTTTTTCACGTATCCATGCTTCGGAGATACCACGGCGATCCCACACATGTGTTAGACTTCAGTACTGTCCAATTGGACAATGATCTATCCTACGAGGAGGAGCCGGTGGCCATTCTAGACCGGCGGGTTCGACAGTTGAGGTCGAAGAGTTATCCTTCTGTGCGTGTTCAGTGGAGAGGTCGGCCTCCTGAGGCATCGACCTGGGAGTCCGAGTCTAATATGCGGAGCCGCTACCCACATTTGTTCCCCGACTCAGGTACTTCCTTCTCTTGTCCGTTCAAGGACGAACGGTTGTTTTAGAGGTGGAGGATGTGACGACCCAAAGGGTCATCACCTGCTTTCCTCATTTGTTCTACGCTTCCGAGGCCTTGAAAACCTCATTCTATGTTGCCTCGATTTACGTGCACAATCCGGGCATGTAGCCGGAAAGATTTTGTGATAAAAAATATGAATTCTATGAGAAATTTGGATAAAAATGATATTAATATTGATATGGTTGACTTCGGTCAACATTTTTGGTAAACGGATCCGGACCGAGATTGGATGGTCCCGAAAGGTCCGTAGGAAAATATGGGACTTGGACATGCGTCCGGAGTCGAATTCCGAGGCCTAGAGCCCAAGTTATGAATTTTTCTATGAAATTGTTTTTGATGTAATTGTTAAAGGAAATGAATTAATTGACCTTGGTATCGGGCTCGTATTTTGGTTCCGACGCCCGGTACAAGTCTTAAATATTATATATGTGATTTCTGTAAAGTTTGGTGACATTCGGATGTCGTTAGAGATGTTTTGGACCTTGAGTTCCAAGTTTGAAAGTGTTGAAAACCAAAAGTATGAAAATCATGAATTTGAGTCTTGATTTGATGAAAACGATGTGATATTGGCAATGTGATCGCACAAACAAGTTTGTAATGTGTTTTTGAAGTTGTGTACATGTTTGGTTGGGAGCCCGGGGGCTCGGGTAAAGATTTGATAGGCCGTTGGATTGAATTCTGAATTTTTGCACTGCTGGTTTTTCACCCAGCTGTTGGCTTCGCAATTGCGAAGCATTTCTCGCAATTGCGAAGGGGGCAGATCAAGGCAGGGCTCGCAAATGCGAACCCTGATCGCAAATGCGAAGTCCCCTCATGCCCAGCCTTGTTCGCAAATGCGAACAATTGTTCGCAAATGCGAACATCCCCATGTCCTGCCTATGTTCGCAAATGCGAACATTCCCATATCCAGCCTTGTTCGCAAATGCGAACAATAGTTCGCAAATGCGAACATTCCCCTATAATGCTTGTGTTCGCAAATGCGAACAATAGTTCGCAAATGCGAACATTCCCCTATCCTGCAGTGTTCGCAAATGCGAACAAATGTTCGCAAATGCGAACTTCCCAGCCTTAGCTTATTTTTCAAACTCCAGAAATTGGTCGGGGTTCGCAATTGCGAACCCATGTTCGCAAATGCGAACACGGAGACCTGTAAATCACGATTTTCAGTTCATTTCTTCACTTTTCACAACCCAAAAACACCCATTTGTGACTCTTCACGGATTTCTTCTTCTTCAAAACAATTGTAAGTCACTTTTTACTTAATTCTTTCAATTCCTAACATCATTAAATATGTTTTTCAATAGAAATCAAAGGTTTTCATGGTAGAATTTCTTGTTTTTGTTAGAATATAGGGTTTTTCATAAATTGGGAAATTGGACCTCGAATTGAGGTCCCATTTTGAAACAAATCATATACATGAACTCGTGGGGGGATGGGTAACCGGATTTTGGTCCGAACCCCGAGTTCCGACCATGTGGGCCCGGGGTCGAATTTCACTATTCCGGGCAGAATGTTGTAAAAGTTGAAATTGGCTTTATGAATTAGTTTGTTGAGTAGTATTGATAATATTAAATCAATTGTGTATAGATACGATTGGATTGGAGCCGAATTTGAAAGGAAAAGGCATCGCCACAGATTGAATTGTTCGTAAAACATTTGAGGTAAGTGTTTGTTCTATCCTAGCTTGAAGGAATAGGAATTTAGTTATGAATAAATTATTGATTAAGAGTTATTGGTGTTATACCGGTAATGGAGATAAATTGTTGAAATTATTATCAATTATTGGTTTAAAACCGGTAATTATAAATATTGTTGATGTAGAGATTATTGGCTAAATGCCGGTAATATATATATTTATGAATTGGGATCGTGTGGCGCCCCGACCACTTATATATTTATGAATTGGGATCGTGTGGCGCGCCGACCACTTATATAATAAGAAATGGGATCGTGTGGCACGCCGACCACAAAGTGATTTAAATCTTGGCATTGGCCATAGTTGCCGGTAGCTTATTGATATATTTGGGAGCGGGTGGTACGCCTACCACAAGATATAATCTATTGATATATTTGGGAGCGGGTGGTCGCCTACCACAAGATATGAAATGAGAGAGGAATTGAGACATGAAAGTAAGATTTATTCTGTTGATTAGATTATTCTGGATATCGTGAGTTATTGACTGTTATTTCAGAGCAGAGTCTTTTCTTATAAATGTATTGTATATATATGTATATTGCAACTGTACAGGTTTATGTGGGTGACTGGCCTTAGCCTAGTCACTAGTTCGCTGGGATAGGCCAGGCACTTACCAGCACATGGGGTCGGTTGTGCTGATACTACACTCTGCGCTCTTTTTGCGCAGATACAGGTTACGGACAGCAGCGGCGGCAGTAGCGACTTGTGGATTTTCTTACTACAGAGACTACGAGGTAGCCTTGCAGGCGTCCGCAGGACCCGTTGTCTCTTCTATCTATGCTTTTCATTCTGTTATCTCATGTATTCGAGATAAACAGCTTGTATTCTTTCAGACAATTATGTGTATTATTCTTAGAAGTTCGTGAGTATTGTAACACCAGTCTTGGGTAGTGTATCATGTTTGGGTTTTCTTTATCATATTTGACTAAGTCTTCCGCTAAGTTTGATTATTCTGCTTTAATTTATATGTTTTTAATTTTAATGTCTTAATAAGAATTCGGAAATTATTGGAGGAGTAATTAATATTTGGCTTGCCTAGCTTCCATCAGTAGGTGCCATCATGACCCTGATGGTGGGAAATCCGGGTCGTGACAATTACGGCCTATCTATATATATGTCGGGCATTGTAATTTATAAACCTGTTAGTAAGTTAATTGTGTGGTTATGTTTGAAATATGTGAATTCAGTTATAATTGGTAAGATCTTTGGCACATGAGTAACAAAACAACACAGGGGTAACACATGGGTTAGGAAAGACACTTATGTCCGTTTGACTGGGCTACCCGGTCAGGCGCCGGTCATGTCCCTCGAATTGGGGCATGACACCTGTTAGTAAGTTAATTGTGTGGTTATGTTTGAAATATGTGAATTCAGTTATAATTGGTAAGATCTTTGGCACATGAGTAACAAAACAACACAGGGGTAACACATGGGTTAGGAAAGACACTTATGTCCGTTTGACTGGGCTACCCGGTCAGGCGCCGGTCATGTCCCTCGAATTGGGGCATGACATACAGAGTATATGGAGTCGGTTGTACTCATACAAAACTCTACACTTCTTGTGAAGATTTTGGCATTCGTACCAGCGACAACTATGAGCGTGCTAGGAGTGAGTAGTGCAGCGGAGACTTGAGGTACAACTGCTCATCGCATGCACCTCCTGGAGTTCCCCTCCCTTTTACCTAGCTGCATATTTTCTTTCAGGCATCTATATATTTATTTTACACCATTGTATGTACTCTAGTAACTTGTACATTTATGACACCGCATTCAAGAATTTTAGCAGACGTTTGACTGTTTTAGCTTCCACATTTTAATTAAGATTTCTGGAATTATTTCAGTTCTTCTCTTTTTTTAATTTACACTATTCACAATGGATAAACTGTTCTAACGTTGGTTGCCTAGCAAGTGAAGTGAAATGTTAGGCACCACCGTCTGTCCCGATAGTAGGAATTTTGGATCGTGACAAGTTGTTATCAAAGAACAAGATTACATAGCTCTCACGAGTCACAAGCAAACTTAGTAGAGTCTGGAGGATCAGTACAAAGAAATCTGTAATTATCTCCAGAGTCTGTGGAGTTAGGAACAAGCACACTTCTATTCTTCTCTGTTGTGCAAAGTTATTCTACCATTAATGATTGAACTCTTATATTCTTGGTCTCTCGCAGATGGTGAGAATGCGCACATCATCTTCAGCTGGACAATAGCGGGAGCCCCTAGCAGCAGCCCCTAAGAGGCCCCAAACATGGCAATAAGCCTAGATATATTAAACACATGGTGCGTATCAATCACCAATATAGCATTATTCTTGATCGGGATGGACCGAGTCACAATCCCCAGTCATAAACAATCCTGCACCTTCCATGGGGTGCGAGTCACGCCCTAAATAGCGTCACAATATGATAAGCCGGGGTTCCAAACCTTCAGGCCATCATATATCAACTACTCACCTCTAACCGGCCGTAGACTGGTCAACAATGCCTTTTCCTTTTGTATTGACCTCCTCGCGCGTCGAATCTAGTCAAAACTATAGTGAATACATAAATATGGGTTGAAGAATCATAACCCAATAAAAAATATTCAAAAAGTACTAGAATTCACGAAGTTGGTAAAACCCGAGCCCCAGGCCCACTTCTCAAATAAATCAAAAAATCACACCAACGAATTCTTCGTCTCATCACGAGTCCGTACATATAAAGAACACCAAAATCGGAGTCCGTTTGACCCCTCAAATTCTAACTTTACACCTTCTTAGGTTTCAAGCCCTAACCTCCATTTTTACCCCTTGAATCCTTGGATTTTCAGTGTTTAACCTATGTTTTAACATCATAACAACATAATCCGAGTCTAAGAACTCTTACCCGATGAAATCCCATGAATTCTCTCTTAAAGATTGCTTCAGAAGCTTCTTCCCATTCAAAAATGGGAAGAAAACTCGACCTGCTCATTATAGGTATTTTGTTCACGCGTTTTACTGTTCATAATGGATTCCTTGTGAAATTCTAATGAATTTAGGCTTTTGAATCACTCCATTTTACCTTATAATGAAGGAGATGTGTAGGTTTAAGATTTGCAAATAGTAGAGGTTTTTAATACGCCGTCAGGGGCAATTTTGACATTAACCTAAACATTTGGGCAACCTTAGTAAAATGGCCATAAAATCTTCATACGATGTCCAAATTCGATGAATCTTTTTGATACGGGTCCGTAATTACGATAAGGATCTAATACTTCATTAAAAATGATAATCGGAGCTTATTTGTTCAACATGGTACCCCTTTATGTCCAAAGATAGGACGTTGAAACATCAAATAAAAGCGTGATCACAACCCGAAACACACCCGAGGCCCCTACGACCTCAACCAAAGGCACCAACATATCCCAAAACATCATCCAAACTTGTTCCAATCATCAAAACATACCAAACAACACTGAAATCATCAATTCACATCATATTCAAGCCTAAGTTTTTCAAAAACTTCTGAATTCGATCAAAATCCCAATAAAACGACGTCCGAATGACCTGAAATTTACCAAACATATCACAAATTACATATCAAAGCTACAGAAACTCTCGAAATTCCATTCCGACACTTGGATCAAAATCTCACCTATCAACCGGAATTCGCCAAAATCCAACGTTAGCCAATTCAAGCCATAGTCTACACCGGACCTCCAAATTCAATTCTGATTGCGCTCCTAAGTCACAAATCATCCCCCAAAACTAGTCGAATCATCATAAATCCATTCCGAGCCCTCTAACTCATAAGTCAACATTCAGTTGACTTTTCCAAACTAACCTTCCCATAATGAGACTAATTGCCTCATTTCCAACCGAACTCTATCCGAATTACTTCAAATTCTCCAAACTCATATAATGAAATATATAGAAGCATAAAATGGATAAAATGGGGCGATAACTCCCGTGATGATGGGTCGGGTCGTTACTGTAAGGCCCCGTAAAAGTTTTGTGCGTAAAACCTAGTAGCTGTGGTGTCATGGTCCGAATAATGTGTTAGGAATGCGTAGAATTCTTCGCGGCTCGCAAGCTCGCCGCGGTTCGGAACCTTGGTAGTGATTTAAGTTTCAAAAATGTAGAGAATTAATTTTTCCGAAAAATGTCAAATATGCGGTCAAGAATGCGACCGCAAACCTGACATGCGGACCGCATTCTTGCCGCAAAACGTTCCAGTGAGTTGCCCAAAATTGTGTCAAAAGTGCGGTCGATATGCGATCGCATGTCAAATCCGCGGTGCACTTTGCGACCGCGGAATCAACATGCGGTCCGCATAGTGACCGCACTCCTTAACAGAACCTGTGTAAAATTTGGGGCAATTCTGCGGTCACTATGCGGACCGCATGTTGATTCTGCGGTCGCATAGTGCACCGCATAATTGACCCCGGCCCCGATTTTTGTAACATTTTGACCCGATCTCTTCTTTAATATAACACACTTCTTCTTCATTTTATCATATCATCTTACCAAAATTAGAGAGAGAAGAGAGGGTTTTTAGAAAGAGAAATCTTCCATCTTCAAAGATTGTTCCAACCATCTTAATTCCAAGGGATCTTAGGGCAAGGATTCAACTTCCCCAATCTTTTCAAGGTAAAAACCCTAACTATTTTCTTTGACTTTCAATTTTAATTGGGTAAAGAGAGGTTTGCATATAATAGCTTTTGAAAATAGAATTTTTACACTCATGCATGATTATTGAACTTGATTTTTAGTAAAAAGAAGTGAGTAGAAGTAAGAGTCTTCAAGAACAAGGTTGGCAAGAGTAAGATAGCTTGGGTAAGCATAAAGTAGGAAGTTAACGGAAGAAAACTCATCACCAGTGTATGTATGGCTAATTTTGATTCTTGTAAAATCGCCCAAATGTGTGCGAATTGTTTTGGCATGTGTCAAATTGAGAAATTTTACGTAATTCTTTGATTTCCTTGTTGAGCATTTGATTGATGTTGAACTACGTGTGGTGTGGTATGAAATATGAATTGAAAGATAAAAAGGTAATCGAGATTGGTAAAGAATCGGGAACAACCATTGTGATGGCATATTTGGCTTATTGTGGAAGGAATTTGAAACACCTTAATTGTGGTAAATTGTTGAACATGATTATGTGGGCATTTTCGAATTTGGAATACTTGTAACTTGGTTTTGATATTGGCTTGAGAAGAAATTGAGAACATGAACCAATGTGTAAGTTGCTTATTTGAACTTGTTGAAATTGTGTGTAGTACCTTATCTGCTTTTTGAAATTGTTGTGTTTTCAACTGTAAGGCGGGGTCGTGTTGCGCGCCGCAACGTGGGGAAATAAGGTGTGGGTTGGGGTGATAAGGGTGGCCGAGGTAATAAGGGTGGTCGGGGGCAATAAGGATGGAAAGCGATCGAAATCGCTATTGAAAATTGATACAAAAATCAATAATGTGAAATTGTGAAAGGAGACAGCAGGAGAGTTTGCAACCTGTGGGGCACCGATTGCCCCTTTGTTTGACTACTTGTGCTTTACGTGATTGATTGGTTATTGTTAAATTGGTTGATCGTAGAAAGTGCTTTGTGTGAGAATTATTTGAAATGAGGAAAATGTGGAAACATGGTTGGTTGGCTTAATTAATTGTTGATGTAATTTAATGGCTTGAGTTTACTTGGGACAAAGTTTGTCCATACATACCAGTACAATTCAAGTGTACTGACGTCCCTTTTGCCGGGGGCGCTACATTCGTGTCATGATTGTAGGTGGATCGGTAGCAGGCACTTCAACTCATCGGCAGTAGTATCCTTCTCCTTCCACTGCCCGTTTTGGTGAGCCCCTTTCTTCCTCGGGGCCTTGTGTGGTTCATGCCACTCGGTTTAGATTTCATTTTGGTTTTGTAAGGTATAGTCGGAGCCTTGTTACCGGCAAGTATTGTATTTCCCTTTTTGTATCCTAGAGGCTCCATAGACATGTAAACGTGGGATTGTGGCCTATGTATATGTATGGGGCGTTGTAAATATAAATTATGAACTTGTTAGTGAATCAATCACATGGTTATGTTTATGCATTTTGAAATCAGTCATTATTGGTAAAATATTTGGTTAATGAGAAACAATCAACACAGGGTTAACGTGTGGGAATGAAAGGCACCCAGGTCCGCTTGACTGGGGCAACCCGGTCGGGCGCCGGTCATGTCCCTCGATTTGGGGCGTGACAAACTTGGTATCAGAGCTTAAGGTTTTAAAGTGTCCTAGGATGTCTCGGAGCCGTGTCTAGTAGTGCCCTGCTTATAGGTGTGTTGTCGACCACATCATATAAGTAGGGGGCTACACGGGCATTTAGGAATTTACCTACTTCTTTGATAATCTATATCGTGCGGTAAAGTGCAATGTGGAGATATCCGTGTCTAATTCGCGCCTTGTTCCCAAATTTTCAGAATATGGCGCCTAAGAAGAAGGCTAGACTCGGCCTTGGGGCCAATGCCAGCCCAAGTGCGGCTGTTAATCATGTACCCGATGCAGTGGGAGAGAATGACCCACCGATCCCGAATTTGCCTGGCCCATCTGTTAAAAACCCAAGTGTCCCTATTCCAGCTGCGGCAGAGGATGCCATCATTCCTCCTGCCAGTGTTCCTGACTCAGATACAGTTCCCGCTTCGGGCTCTGGTATCTCTAATGAAGAACTTAGGGGAGCCATCCATATGTTAACACAGTTAGTGGCCGCCCAGGCCCAGAGATCCCATGATGCCCCTGCATCCTCCGGCGGACAGGGAGATTCCTTTGGCTCCAGAGTCCACCAGTTCTTGCGATTGGCCCCTCCAGAATTTTCAGGTACCGATCCAGAGGCTGACCCGCAGGAATTCCTTGATGAGATATACAAGACCCTCAGAGTGATGAAGGCTACAGATATAGAGGGGGTAGAGTTGGCCTCTTACAGGCTGAAGGGAGCGGCACGTTCATGGTTCGAAATGTGGGAGGATTCCCGTGAGGAAGGGAGCCCTCCGGCCAGATGGGATGAGTTCGTAGATGCATTTATGGACCACTTCTTGCCTGTCGAGGTGATGGCAGCCCGCGCCACGGAGTTCGAGGTCCTCAAGCAGGGCAGTATGAGTGTTTGGGAGTATCACATGGAGTTCGTAAGGTTGTCCAAGTATGCTCCTCATTTAGTGTCGACCATGGATGCCCGGGTTCGACGGTTTGTTCAGGGGCCTTAGCCCTTTGGTGGTGAATGAGGCCGCCACAGCAGCTTTGCACTCAGACATGAACTATGGGAGGATTGTGGGGTTTGCTCAGGCCACAGAGGCCAGGAAATTGAAGATTCGTGCAGAAAGAGAAAGTAGCGACAGGGCCCGGTCAATGGGTCGTTCAGGGAGATCACTTCCAGGGAAGGGGTCATCAGGGCCATCCCAGTCATATGCTCAGTCCTCCGCGAGTGCACTGCCATCCGTGCACAGTCATCAGCAGGGCAGTTACTCGAGACCTGGTTCAGACGGCAGGAGGTCTCGTCAGTCTGGTCATCCTGGGGTGAGATCCCAGCAGCAAGGGAGACCTACATGCCCCAAGTGTGGGAGATTTCATATAGAAACTTGCTACCTTGACCTTCCAGTGTGCTTCGGGTGCGGGGTGAGAGGTCACATTCGGCGGGACTGTCGTGCACCCCGTCAGGGTATAGGTAGGGGATCTGCTCAGTCATCCGGTTCTTCAGCTGCTACATCATCAGCGCGTACTCCAGCAGCAGCAGGGCGTGGTGCAGCTAGGGGTGGAGCTCAGGGTAGGGGTGGACCTAGCCGATTCTATGCATTGAGTGACCGCCGGAATGCCGAGGCTTCTCCAGATGTTGTTACAGGTATCCTGTCTGTTCAAACTATTGATTGCTATGCCCTTATTGATCCAGGGTCCTCCTTGTCTTATGTTACTCCATTCATTGCTTCAAGCTTTGGGATAGAACCGGAACAGCTTCATGAGCCGTTCTCTGTGTCGACTCCTATTGGTGATTCTATTACAGCCTCACGAGTCTATAGGAATTGTGTTGTTACAGTGGGTGGTCGTGATACCACGGCTGATCTTATTGAGCTTGGGATGGTAGATTTTGATGTAATTATGGGGATGGATTGGCTCTATTCGTTCTTTGCCAAGCTTGACTGTCGGACGAGAGTTATGAGGCTCGAGTTCCCTAACGAGCCAGTCATTGAATGGAGAAGAAATGGTGTGGTGCCAAGGGGTAGGTTTATTTCCTACCTTAAGGCTTCGAAGATGATTAAGAAGGGGTGTATCTATCACTGGTTCGGGTAACGGACACCACCTCGGAGGTGCCTACCCTCGAGTCCGTGCCAATTGTGAATGAATTTCCTGAAGTGTTTCCGGATGAGCTTCCAGGCATTCCGCCAGATAGGGAGATTGATTTTGGGATCGATGTTTTGCCAGATACTTAGCCAATATCCATTCCACCATATAGAATGGCGCCAGCGAAGTTAAGGGAGTTAAAGGAGCAGCTGAGGGATTTATTAGAGAAAGGGTTCATACGACCGAGTGTGTCGCAGTGGGGTGCTCCGATTCTCTTTGTCAGAAAGAAAGATGGGTCATTTCGAATGTGTATTGATTATCGGCAGCTCAACAAAATCACCATTAAGAATAAATATCCATTGCCTCGAGTGGATGATCTGTTTGACCAATTGCGGGGAGCGAGGTTCTTCTCAAAGATTGATTTACGGTCTGGGTACCACCAGTTGAAAATCAGGGAGCAGGATATTCCTAAAACCGCCTTCAGAACTCGTTATGGTCACTTTGAGTTTTTGGTTATGTCTTTTGGGCTAACCAATGCCCCAGCAGCTTTCATGGACCTTATGAATCGGGTTTTCAAGCCATTCCTAGATTCCTTTGTGATTGTATTCATTGACGATATTCTCATCTACTCTCGGAGCAGGGAAGATCATGTCGTTCACCTCAGAGCAGCATTACAGACCCTTCTTCAACATCAATTGTATGCCAAGTTCTCAAAATGTGAGTTTTGGTTGGAGTCCATAGCTTTTCTAGGGCATGTTATTTCCAGTGAGGGAATTATGGTGGATCCTCAGAAGATTGCGGCAGTGAAAGATTGGCCTAGACCCACGACCCGACAGAGATTCGCAGCTTTTTGGGTCTGGCAGGGTACTATCGGAGGTTTGTAGAGGGATTCTCAACCCTCGCCTCCCCATTGACTAAATTGACGCAGAAAGCAGTTAAGTTCCGGTGGTCCGAAGCATGTGAGAAAAGTTTCCAAGAACTGAAGTCAAGATTGACCTCGGCACCAGTATTGGCCTTGCCAGAAGGCAGAGAGGGATTTGTAGTCTATTGTGATGCCTCCAGAGTCGGTTTGGGATGTGTATTGATGCAGCACGGAAAGGTCATATCTTACGCTTCCAGGCAACTCAAGAATCACGAGAAGAATTATCCGACGCATGATTTGGAACTTGCAGCTGTTGTGTTTGCCTTGAAAATATGGCGACACTATCTTTATGGGGTTCATGTAGATGTGTTTTCGGACCACAAGAGCCTCCAGTATTTGTTCAAGCAGAAAGAGCTGAATCTGAGACAGCGGCGGTGGTTAGAACTACTCAAGGACTATGATATGGACATATTGTACCATCCAGGGAAGGCAAATGTGGTAGCTGACGCTCTTAGTCGGAAATCCATGGGTAGTTTGGCTCATTTGGGTGTGGATCGGAGACCCCTGGCTCGAGAGGTCTACCAATTAGCCAGCTTGGGGGTTCGTATTTCGGCGTCAGACGAGGGGGATATCTTGGTGCATAATGGAGCAGAATCATCATTGGTCGCGGAAATCAAGGAAAAACAGTTTCATGGATCCAGCATTGGTTCGGGTGAAGGAAGCAGTCATGAATGACAAGACCTCAGCATTTGTACTCAGCGGCGAAGATGGTGTATTGCGGTGTCAAGATAGGCTATGTGTTCCGGATGTGGACGAGCTTCGGGAAAGAGTGATGGCAGAGGCTCATACTTCCAGGTATTCTGTGCACCCTGGTTCAACGAAAATGTATCACGATCTCAAGGAGATTTATTGGTGGAACGGTATGAAAAGGGATGTGGCAGGCTTTGTAGCTAAATGTCCGAACTGTCAACAAGTGAAGGCCGAGCATCAACGACCTGGTGGATTAACTCAGCTTATAGAAATACCAAGGTGGAAATGGGAGATGATCAATATGGATTTCGTGGTGGGGTTACCTCGCACTCGGCGTAAGTTCGATTCAGTATGGGTGATAGTAGATCGACTCACCAAATCAACTCACTTCCTGCCTGTCAAGTCCACTGATACTGCGGAGCAATATGCAAGATTGTACATCAAAGAGATAGTAAGGCTTCGTGGCACTCCACTTTCTATCATCTCAGATCGCGGGGCTCAGTTCACCGCTAACTTTTGGAAGAAGTTTCAGCAAGGTTTGGGAACTCAGGTGAATCTCAGCACAGCTTTCCATCCACAGACCGATGGACAGGCCGAGCGGACCATTCGGACGCTTGAAGATATGTTGCGGGCTTGTGTCTTAGATTTTAAAGGTAATTGGGATGAACACTTGCCACTTGATAGAATTTGCTTACAATAACAGCTATCATGCTAGCATTCAGATGGCCCCATTTGAGGCATTGTACGGGAGAAGATGTAGATCGCCAATCGGGTGGTTTGAGGTAGGTGAAGCGGAATTGCTAGGGCCGGATATGGTGTACGAAGCTATGGAAAAGGTCAAGGTTATTCAGGAGAGAATGAAAACAGCACAGAGTCGTCAAAAGTCCTATGCGGACGTTCGTCGAAGGGATTTGGAGTTTCAAGTCGATGATTGGGTGTTCTTGAGGGTATCTCCTATGAAGGGAGTCATGCGATTCGGAAAGAAAGGGAAATTGAGTCCTAGGTATGTCGGGCCATATCGGATCGTTCAAATGATTGGTCAAGTTGCTTATAGGCTAGAGTTGCCTCCTGAGATGTCATCAGTGCATCCGGTATTCCATGTGTCCATGTTGAAGAAAGTGATTGGAGATCCATCCACCATCATGCCGGTCGAAGCTATAGAGGTTAATGAAGATTTGTCATATGAAGAAGTTCCAGTTGCCATTCTTGATAGGCAAGTCCGTAAGTTGAGAAATAAGGAAGTTGCTTCTGTTAAAGTATTGTGGCGAAGTCGACAAGTTGAGGAGGCCACATGGGAAGCGGAAAAAGAGATGAAGGAAAAGTACCCCCATTTGTTCGATCAAGCCTAGAAGAAATTAGGTGACCCTCCTACTCTTAGTAACTGTCATCTTGTCCAAGTTGTTTCCCTCTTAGTATTAGTAAAGTCCCCTTCATTTTGTAATGAGTTAAATGTGTTGTTACCTTGGGTCACTTGAACCGTTCTTGATAAATGAAAGCCTTATAAACATTTACGTGTTTAATAAACAACTAATAGTAAGTGTAGATTGGTAATGATTGTTAAGTGTACATGGTGTGTTAAAATGGTTAAATAAGGTAAGAATTCGTTGAAGTGACTAGTTTATGTGCAATTGTAACAATGTGGTAGAATATGTGCATTCGTTGAGGTAAGAAAGTGTATACCAGTTGTGAAAGGTGTTGTATTTGTGTATTATTGTTTGGTAATGTGTTTCGGGGGCCCTCTGACAGGTGGATATGTCCATAATACAAAGGAAACTCTGTCGAAATTTTTCTAAAATATAAGAGTTAGTCAAAATTTTGATGGTTGCATATCATGTCTTTCAAAACCAACTCATTTATTTCAAAATCCTCATTCGAGGACGAATGATCTTAAGGGGGGGAGGATGTAAGGCCCCGTAAAATTTTTGTGCATAAAACCTAGTAGCTGTGGTGTCATGGTCCGAATAATGTGTTAGGAATGCGTAGAATTCTTCGCGGCGAGCTTGCTCGCCGCGGTTCGGACCCTTGGTAGTGATTTAAGTTTCAAAAATGTAGAGAATTAATTTTTCCGAAAAGTGTCCAATATGCGGTCAAGAATGCGATCGCAAACCTGACATGCGGACCGCATTCTTGCCGCAAAACGTTCCGGAGAGTTTCCCAAAAATCGTGTCAAAAGTGCGGTCGATATGCGATCGCATGTCAAATCTGCGGTGCACTTTGCGACCGCAGAATCAACATGCGGACCGCATTCTGGCCGCATTTCTTAACGGAACCTGTGTAAAATTTGGGGCAATTCTGCGGTCACTATGCGGACCGCATGTTGATTCTGCGGTCGCATAGTACACCGCATAATTGACCCCGGCCCAGATTTTTGTAACATTTTGACCCGATCTCTTCTTTAATATAACACACTTCTTCTTCATTTTATCATATCATCTTACCAAAATTAGAGAGAGAAGAGAGGGTTTTTAGAGAGAGAAATCTTTCATCTTCAAAGATTGTTCCAACCATCTTAATTCCAAGGGATCCTAGGGCAAGGATTCAACTTCCCCAATCTTTTCAAGGTAAAAACCCTAACTATTTTCTTTGATTTTTAGTTTTAAATTGGGTAAAGAGAGGTTTGCATATAATAGCTTTTGAAAATAGAATTTTTACACTCATGCATGATTATTGAACTTGATTTTTAGTAAAAAGAAGTGAGTAGAAGTAAGAGTCTTCAAGAACAAGGTTGGCAAGAGTAAGATAGCTTGGGTAAGCATAAAGTAGGAAGTTAACGGAAGAAAACTCATCACCATGTATGTATGGCTAATTTTGATTCTTGTAAAATCGCCCAAATGTGTGCGAATTGTTTTGGCATGTGTTAAATTGAGAAATTTTACGTAATTCTTTGATTTCCTTGTTGAGCATTTGATTGATGTTGAACTACGTGTGGTGTGGTATGAAATATGAATTGAAAGATAAAAAGGTAATCGAGATTGGTAAAGAATCGGGAACAACCATTGTGATGGCATATTTGGCTTATTGTGGAAGGAATTTGAAACACCTTAATTGTGGTAAATTGTTGAACATGATTATGTGGGCATTTTCGATTTTGGAATACTTGTAACTTGGTTTTGATATTGGCTTGAGAAGAAATTGAGAACATGAACCAATGTGTAAGTTGCTTATTTGAACTTGTTGAAATTGTGTGTAGTACCTTATCTGTTGTTTGAAATTGTTGTGTTTTCAACTGTAAGGCGGGGTCGTGTTGCGCGCCGCAACGTGGGGAAATAAGGTGTGGGTTGGGGTGATAAGGGTGGCCGAGGTAATAAGGGTGGTCGGGGGCAATAAGGATGGAAAGCGATCGAAATCGCTATTGAAAATTGATACAAAAATCAATAATGTGAAATTGTGAAAGGAGACAGCAGGAGAGTTTGCAACCTGTGGGGCACCGATTGCCCCTTTGTTTGACTACTTGTGCTTTACGTGATTGATTGGTTATTGTTAAATTGGTTGATCGTAGAAAGTGCTTTGTGTGAGAATTATTTGAAATGAGGAAAATGTGGAAACATGGTTGGGTGGCTTAATTAATTGTTGATGTAATTTAATGGCTTGAGTTTACTTGGGACAAAGTTTGTCCATACATACCAGTACAATTCAAGTGTACTGACGTCCCTTTTGCCGGGGGCGCTACATTCGTGTCATGATTGTAGGTGGATCAGTAGCAGGCACTTCAGCTCATCGGCAGTAGTATCCTTCTCCTTCCATTGCCCGTTTTGGTGAGCCCCTTTCTTCCTCGGGGCCTTGTGTGGTTCATGCCACTCGGTTTAGATTTCATTTTGGTTTTGTAAGGTATAGCCGGAGCCTTGTTACCGGCAAGTATTGTATTTCCCTTTTTGTATCCTAGAGGCTCCATAGACATGTAAACCGTGGGATTGTGGCCTATGTATATGTATGGGGCGTTGTAAATATAAATTATGAACTTGTTAGTGAATCAATCACATGGTTATGTTTATGCATTATGAAATCGGTCATTATTGGTAAAATATTTGGTTAATGAGAAACAATCAACACAGGGTTAACGCGTGGGAATGAAAGGCACCCAGGTCCGCTTGACTGGGGCAACCCGGTCAGGCGCCGGTCATGTCCCTCGATTTGGGGCGTGACAGTTACATCCTCCCCAACTTAAACAAATGCTCGTCCTCGAGCGTATCGAAAGTTGTTCTAGAAGCCAACCAGTAGTAGAATGATCATACTAACCATATACCTGGAGTAATCCCTCATCACCCTATCACGAATATACCCGATAACACAATACATCCGAACTTTCACAGTCCATGTAATCCATAAACCAAACCATAGAACCACGTCACAGCTTTCAAAGTTCATACACAAGATCAAAATTTCACATCTATACTCAGAGTAAGCCTGAACCAGGTGTAATAACCCATACTTGCACCCTCAGGTGAAAACATATGATATACCCTCTAAACTAAACAATTGGAATCATAACTTCTATTCACAACAGTTGTCCTCAGCAACCAATTACCGGTGGAGAACCTCTTATTAGCTAGAGCCTTATTCCCACACTTTTCTATACTGCCAACGATGAATGAAACACGCTATAAACCATAATCCTCTCTCAAATCAACCATTCATGAAACCACTTCGCTTGACTGATATCACAATATATTTCCGGGTTAAACCACAATATTATCTTTCTAACAAGCTAAGATCAAATTTGTCCATATTTATTATTGAACCCAACTATCACCTCGAATCCAACACCACTCTTATGATATGATACCCCATTACAAGTCTAAACCACATATTGCATAATACACGCACCAGCAAAAAATGATATGAACACACTCAAATAATAACAAATGACTCAAACAAAAGAGATGTACCTCAAGCTCACCAATGTCATTACAATACAAGGCTGAGACCCTGTCTCACATTATAGAAATAGAATGCATGAATCTACTTTGAAGGGTCATAACTCCCATAGCCTACAATGCGCGATCCTATACCAACACCGTTACACCTGAATCACCTCAAGCCGCTATGCTCCAAATCAACAACCACACACATTTGATGTATGAAACCAACACAATTCATTACACCCACGGTAAAATAGAGAACATAGAACACACAACCCGATAGACCATAGCTAATGCTCTATACATCGAGAAACACTCAATTACTCTTCCCGCTCGACTTTCTTTATGAATACTCAATGGAACCGCACCACATGTGCCCATAACTAACAAATTACGATGTCTCACAACATCACAAAAATAACTCATAGCTTTCCTCAGATCGCTAACAAGTTCAGTAGCGTTAGACTCAACATATTCCTCAATAGTACAACTCAAGGTCAACCAAGCTAACTCAAGCTCAATGTGTGCCATATCGGCCTGCCAACGAACTCAATACCAATGAGCCCGAAGACGCTCCTTCCGCTTTTTATACGTCCTACCAAAGGCATACGATACGGTGCCTAACATTAAATAAATACCAAAATCCACACTTTCACCCGGTTACATGCCTGTCCACACGAAATGCATCTGAACAGTCCCTCAATAAGAGAATGGAATCAATAATAACAACCTCTGCACTTATATCTATCACAAATGCCTAATTAAGAAAGTACTCCTTCCCAACTGTCCGCTGGTTCTTTGAAATATAAATCAGTCTTCTACAATATATTCTAATGCACTTCACCACTTAACCCGTGGCACTCCTGGCGTATCCCCTAAGGCAATAGTTCAAAATCACCCAACTCTATGACAATTAGTCTAAATTCCAACATCACATCCAAAATATAACACACCATCGAATAAAGATCCACCACTACAACATAGCCTATGCATCAGAACTCCCTATAATACACGAATCGTCATACCTGATCCCAGTTTCCACCGTGCGAATACATGCACCCATAAAGTATCCATTCATTCAACGAGAGATATTCAAAAGTTTCCCTTATCATCTGAAACTCTCTTATTTGATCGCTTAGAAGGATCATTACACATCCTATGCTCTGCATGACATACACATGACTTGTGCAAATTCTTATAATACTGACACGACAGATGAGATCTGTATAAATTCTTAGCCACCATCGAGACAACAATTCATTAGTTTAATGCTCTTGGCAAGAACTATCCCCATATTCTGAACCAAACAATGGTCGTAGCTCTTCAATTTACTTCATATGCTCAGATTACGCCGATTTCGAACTCAATGATCTCGTCTCACCCAGTACGAATTGCTCGGCAATAAGCCAGTCCATACTTAGTTAAATGTCGCATGATGCCCCAATGTGCGAATAGGCTACCAATTCCAATGCGGTACTAAAGAAAATGCGCTCTGAAAGTAATCATCAATTCCTACGCACTAACACAGACATTTCTTGGAAAACAGGATGCAAGGCCTACAAAAATGGCGTATAGAAAACTATACTCGATATTGTAATGTTGCGGCGTGCAACGCTCCAGATAACATATCCATGACGGCGTGCCACCCGATACATACATAGATCTCACATAAGGAGATGCACACATCAAGCCAAATTTGCTCATTACAACATGACACCGAATATTGGTCATACGCATGCTAAGTGCATAATAATATTTCTCAGGGACATATATCATTCTAAGTTACAATACTCAAGCACCACTGAGGTGCAATATACAATGAGAATTTCAACAGCCAAGTTGCTTATATAACATCATTCCTACGCGGATTCTTGACATATAGCAATTTCTCAAGCCATCTCACAACTCACCCAGCGCAATACATCACTACGCAAAATATCTGACGAAAAAACATCAACCTAACTACTCCTCCACGACGATCGCGTTACAAAAATGCACACATCTGGCCGGATATAGAGCCATTATTCACATTAAATCCATCCACCGATTCATGCTGATTCTAATCACACTGAAATAGCCTAATAACTTTTCAAAGGTCCATAATAACTTCCATTTTCTTCATAGACACAAGAAAAACCATCATAATCGGAGTAATCCTCCGTAGTTCACAATCCCATATGCCAAGTGCCCTCCAGGCATGAATTCCTCAATTTAACGACACTATCACAACATTCATACTTGGTTCATATATTTGACCAGTCAAGCGACTACGTGCCACACTTATATAATCTTCTAGTGAGACACACTCCCACAAGCTACCGCAACAATATTTGGGGCATATCTCCAAACCGCCGATCATACTAACTCTGTAAAGCGATCAAGAATCACTAACTAGGATGCAACACCGCTCCTAGGTAACGCTAAAGATAATACCAATTTATCTTAACATCGAAACTTCTTTCCTGCTCATCCGATCTCTTGACGTCTTGTCAAAAAATTTCCTTCACTCATGTCATTCTCGATTCAATTTCCGCAACCAAACTGATTCACCAACATGCAGCAAATCAGAACTAACATAGTACATAATCATACAATCAGTTAATCAGTTGCAACCTCCCCAACTTATCTCAAAGCCATATATATCACAACACATATACTCTATTGCTGTCGTAATACCATGGTGAGATTAAACTCACTGTTTCACAAGCTTGTGGAGAAACGGATCATCATAAATTTTAATTATTCTGCCCATTTCTTGCACTCACCCACATAACAGTTAAGCCTATTCTCCAGGCGACCAAAGTTTTTCTTTTTTTTTTACTAAGTCACAAATTTTTCAAAATTTCGACAGAGTTTCCTTTGTATTTAGGCCTATCCACCTGCCATAGAATCACCAAAACCATCCTAACAGCATGACTACAACTTAACAAAACGTCACAATGTATATCAACCACATTAATCTAAATACTACCTATATTATATTATCAAAATCAATATAGGGACATGCGTTGCACTTGTTTGAATCATAATACATATAAAATACCACCAATTTAGTCTTTCTGAATCTGAACTCATACTGCCACACGTATTGCACTTAACTTTCCAGCTAGGAGATACGATAATATTCTTCATGCGCCCATAACTTGGGGCTACACAACAGATCGCAATAGGAATGAATCGCTTAATAGTTCATCTATTATCCTACAAACTTCTTCGTCACTACCAAGATCACATAGATACACCTCACAGCACTAACTTACTCATCACGTGGATATCCGACCGCCATCCCGGCTAATAAGATCATTACCGAACACATAAGTTCAAAGCACTTGCTCGCATAATCAGCACTTTGGTGCTCAAGTCATAAGCGAAGATTCGGCCTCAAGTCCTCCAAACTGGCCCAACATGAACTCACGGAGATTACATCTCGCCCCTCGATCGGGAAATCACCAGCCATCAAGGAAAATATATGTTACTGAGTGCTCGCGTGCGCATACAGACGTGTTGAAGAAATTTCAAGAGTTATATCTCAAGATGAGCCAAATATGCATCATAAAAATTCAAAGAAAGTGAAGTGTTTCCTAAAAGTTCTGTAGCCTACCGAGGATATATACGGACATCTACATACCGATCTGCGAGAGCCTACTAAACCGGCTCATGACTCACGAGGCCTAGTAACCTAGGCTCTGATACAAACTTGTCACAACCCAAACCCGGTCGTGATGGCGCCCAATGCTTACAACTAGGCAAGCTAGACCAATAACCATTTTCTATTAACAATAAGTCCCAAAATTGACAATTTAAGAAGAATATAATAGTTATCATAATAATCCAGTAATAATATTATGATAATAATGAGAAGTGCAGAAAAACTTATAATGACACTCCCAAAGATCTGGGGTCACGAGTTTAGATTCTCTAAGCAAAAACTGGATAATAAGAATATCTGAATTTAATACTCAAGTCTGAAAGTATATAAATAAAAATTGGAATAAGAAGAGTAGCCAGGTCCTGCGAACGTCAACGGCTACCTCAACCACACTGATAACTCCAATAAAATGAGACTACTCAGCTAAACCTCCGGCGTACCTGAATCTTCACACAAAGGTGCAGAGAGTAGGGGTGAGTACTAAGTACTCAGTGAGTAAAAAGCATATAAAATGTCTGAAGATAAGAAATCCACGAAATGCCATAAAGTAAAGCTACTTCTAATAGTCTGATACTTTACTACGAACTAACAAAAATAGCAAATCACAGATAGCACAAGTAAATAACAATGCATGAATGCACATGACCGCTACGACACTTAGCCCAATCCATTTAACGTCGACGACGCTCACTGGGGGTTTGTACAGACTCCGGAGGGGCTCCATCAGCCCAAGCGCAATAAAAACATAATATTCGCTGTGGCGTGCAACCCAATCCATACTTAGTCATAATATTCATTGTGGTATGTAGCCCGATCCATACTCAGTCCACAATATGCATATGAGTCACATAACAGTTTCAATTTATCTTTCCTAATTTTCAATTCATTAAAACTAATATACTTAAGTAATTTACTTCAGGAAAATTGACTTAGCATTTCCTAATAGTGATTAAACACAGGACTGAGATCAATGAATTTTCAACTTATGCTATCACAATGATAATCATCCTCTAAGGATGCTACAGATCGGCATAAGGCCTCAAACATGGCAATAAGCCCAAATATATTCAACACAGGATGTGTATTAATCACCAATATATCATTATTCTTGTTTGGGATGGACCAAGTCACAATCCCCGGTCATAAACAATCCCGCACCTGCCATGAGGTCAAGTAATGTCCTAAATTGCGTCACAATATGATAAGCCGGAGTTTCAAACACTCAGTCCATCATAAATACCAACTACTTACCTCTAACCGGCCGTAGACTGGTCCACAATGCCTTTTCCTTTCATATCAACCTTCTCGCGCGTCGAATCTAGTCAAAACCACAGTGAATACATAAATATGGGTTGAAGAAGCATAACCCAATCAAAAATATTCGAAAAGTACTAGAATTCAAGAAGTTGGTAAAACCCGACCCCCAGACCCACTTCTAAAAAAAACTGAAATCAAACAAACGGATTCCTCGTCTCTCCACTAGTCCATACATATAAAGAACACCAAAATCGGAGTGTGTTTGACCCCTCAAATTCCATCTTTACACCTTCTTAGGTTTCAAGCCTTAACCTCCTTTTTTACCCCTTAAATCCTTGGGTTTTCAGTGTTTAATCTATATTTTAATATCATAAGACAATAATCCGAGTCTAAGAACTCTTACCTTATGAAATTCCCCAAATTCTCTCTTCAGAATTGCCTCAAAAGCTTTTTCTCGTTCAAAAATTGGAAGAAAACTTGACCTGCTCATTATAGGAATACTGTTCACGCGTTTTACTACTCCCAATGGATTCCTTGTGAAATTCTAATGAATTTAGGATTTTGAATCACTCAATTTGACCTTATAAAGAAGAAAATATGTAGGTTTTAGGATTTGTAAATAGTGTAGATTTTTAATACGTCGTCAGGGGCAACTTCGTCATTAACCTGAAAATCTGGGCAATCTTAGTAAAATGGCCATAAAATCTTCATACGATGTCCAAATTCAATGATGCTTTTTGCTACGGGTCCGAAATTACGATACTGATCTAATACTTCATTCAAAACGGTAATCGAAACTCATTTGCTTAATATGGTACCCCTTCATGTCAAAAAATAAGACATTAAAACATCAAATAAGAGCGTGATCACAATCAAAAACACACCCGAGACCCCCGCGACCTCAACCAAAGGCACCAACATATACCAAAACATCATCCAAACTTGTTCCGATCATCAAAACACACCTAACAACACTGAATCATCAACTTATATCGGATTCAAGCCTAAGTTCTTCAAAAACTTCTGAAACACGCATTCGATCAAAAACCCAATCGAACGACATCCGGATGACTGAAATTTTGTACACACGTCACAAATCACATATCAAAGCTACAGAAACTCTCTAAAAATTCCATTCCGACATCTCACCTATCAACCGGAATTCGCCAAAATCTAACCTTAGCCAATTGCGCTCCTAAGTAACAAATCATCCCCCAAAACTAGTCGAATCATCATAAATCCATTCCGAGCCCTCTAACTTATAAGTCAACATTCTGTTGACTTTTTCAAACTAACCTTCCCAAAAAGAGACTAATTGCCTCATTTCTAACCGAACTCTATCCGAATTACTTCAAATTCTACAAACACATATAATGAACCATATAGAAGCATAAAATGGAGAAAATGGGATGACAACTCTCATGATGACGTGTCGGGTCGTTACAAGTTCGCAATGGGTGATGCAACTCACCTATGAATAGCTGAGATTTTGGCAGCTCTGGTACACCCACCATGGATCACAATAGGGGTTCCAATTCATTGGAACACCCTCAATTTTGAGGCTAAAGGATGGCAGACATTTGTGTCCAGTTGACTAGACCATTTCCAAAATGAAACCAATCTCCCAATCATGCGGGCAGTTCTAGTTGCTTTTGTCACGGCCGACTGAGTGCCATGATGTCGACTCTAGTTGGAAGGAAATATGATAGCTCCTTCCCGTATCCTAATACTATCAATGAGTACTTCACAAATGGGGGGGGGGGGGTTCGAAGAGTTTTGGCATGAAGGTTCGGGCAAAAAATCCCTTTACTTGGTAGTCTCTGAAGGTCCCGAGGAACTCAAAGAATAAGGGTCAGCTGACTACTACCATAGGCGAGTTTGATGAGCCTTTGGTTGTAGCTACATATTTACCTGTCATGCCTTCCACTAAACAGGGCCTTCTACCAGTACAACCACCACACCTCTTCCTCCATCTCCAAGGCCTTCAACAGTCGTTTCCTCAACCTCGACTTTGAGGCCAATGCTTAGGCCTACTCAGAAATTATCTGCACTACGAGTCTCTAGACCTTCTCGAGCCTCAATAACTGCATAGAGACAGCTACTAAAAAACTGTCTGACTTATCCAGTGTCGTTGCAGCACAGATATCTACCCCGGCACCTTAGATTCCTTGATAGTGGAGGACACGTTGACGATGATTTTGGAGAACCAGAAGACCATCATGGACACTTTGGTAGCACATGGAAGAGCGATTGAGGAGCTTGAGAAGCAGGTGAAAAATATAAGGAAATCCCTATCTTAGAAGAAATAAGTTGACAAGTTGCCGAAAGAGGTGACTAGGATAACAATAGTTGGTAACCTTCCAATTTATCTACTGATAGAGATAGCTCCAATAGCAGCAGTGGATCCAGTATCACCATCAGCTTAAGAGGCACCAGCTGGCTAGTATAATGAGCCAAACCTGGTTGCTGAGACTGTTGAGGTGATCCAACAGATGTTTGCCTACCTAGATACTCCTAGAGCCGAGGATGATGAGATCAATTTGGATGAGCCTAAGGGTAGTGACACAACATAGGGAGTCCTCTTTACTCTTACCCGTCCTTATTTTTATTTTGTTAAGCATTAGGGACAATGCTTATCTTTATTTTGGGGGGGAGGGGGGGGGGGGGGGGGTGGAGTTTAGTTGATATTTGGATGATTTGACATTTGGTTTGTGAAAGCTAATAGTATTTTCCTTTTTCTTTTTATTATGTATATTTTCTTCCCTTTCTTCCTATTGATGTATATATTTTTTTATCTTTTCATCTCTCACTTTGTACATTCATTTATGCTTTCAGTGGATTGCTTTATAGCTTCTTTATTTTATTTTCTTAGTAGTAAATGTTTAATTAAATAGTTTCTAGTTTACACTAATAGATTTTACTTAATCTAGTAGTTTATTTTCATGTTTAATTAGACAATAAGTCTTTGGTTTTATTAATTCCATAATTATTTCCAAAGGTAGTTTTGTGTGAACGGAGTCTCTTCCCAATGATGGATGGCATGACAAACTTCTTAAGGGATTGTGTTCTTTTTTGGTGTTTAGGTAAGAATAGTAGTACTAATGAATAAATAAAGCATAGTTGAGCCTAAGTTAAATAATCAAACATGCTTCACTTGGTACCAACATACGTAACTGCATGTTTATTATTAAAAACAAGTTCTTAGATAGAAATAACTCTAGTTAGTGACCTTGTGACTCTTATGTTGACTTAGGCAATCATTGAGTGCTTTAGTCGAACCACTAGTCATTGTCTATCTTCAATATGATTGTTGTGGTTCTTCGATTTTATCATCTTTAACAATCCAGTTGTGTGAGAGATGAGATGTTTTGTGTTGCAAGTCGAAGAACCCATGCAAATCGTCTAGAACTTGCCCCGAAAGTGTTTCTAGGAGAAAGTTCATGTTTTTCTTCGCATTAGAAGTGATTGTAGGACCTCCTTGACCCGGCTGAAATTTTCTATCTCGTACCAATGTTGTTGTCTCTAGTAAACCCATTTGAGCCGAAAAACTTTCTCATTTGATAACCATGTTATAAACCATTACCTGTTTTGTAGTGACTCTTTCTTGGCACCCGAGATTTCCTTAACTCTATTGAGAAACAACTGGCTAAAACATAAGTTTGATGGAGAGACAAGGAGTTTGAAAAAGGTATCAAAAAACCAAAAGAGAAAAGAAATTAATAAAAAAAAAGGCCTCAAAGAGTTGGCAAAGGATGAGTCGAAAAGAGAAAATGGAGTGGTCAAGGAAAGATGCATCAATTCTATTTCAACATATCCAACTTAGTCCAAATGCCTTCATTACATTTCAAAAAATCCCTACGTGATTTCAAGCCGAGTGAGATTACATTAGTGCACTACCAAAAAAATAGCTATTAGCGACTGATTATAGAGACAAAATTTGTTCCGTCGTTGATTAACGATGGATTGGCTACGGAATAATATTGTCGTTGCAAAATAAGACATAAAAATAGTTAGTATCTTATATAGTGACAAAATAAAAAATTTATCGCTAATTGTTGCTGCTAAATATTGGAACCCTCTATTTACCTACAGATTTTGCGGCAAAATTTATTTAACTTGAATGACAGATTTCGCAATGAAAAATCCGTCGCTAGACTTAATTTCTTTATCAAAATATTTGAAAACTCCTTGCTACACAAATTTCTGCCTTTAATACAGTTTTTAAAGAAAATAATGTCATTTGTAGCGACAGAACTTTATCCGTAGCTAATCCATCACTGATGACCACTTAAATATTTTTTCTAGGTAACAAATGTAGTAAAATATCTAGTCTCTTCTAATTAGAAGAAGACACACGAGGGAGCAAAATCAGGCGGCTGGGAGCAAAATCAGGCGAAGACACACGATAGGGGTTTTATTAGATTTCCACTATGGGAGCACCTGCAAGCTTCACATTTGGAAGTTAATGGAGAAGAAATGAGAGAAAAATGTATTTCAATATTCTATTAAAAAATACATTGTATATCAACTTATATACTGTATAACCAACTTAACTACTCTTAACTAATGATAACTAATTAATTTATTATGACAACTAAACTACAGTTGTCACTTTTATTCATGTGAGACCTTTAACACTCCCGCTCAAGCTGTATAATGGAAACATGTTGAACATTCCCAGCTTGGATAACAAAAACTAATGTTGTGCCTTCCCTAGTCCTTTAGTTAGGATATCAGCCACTTGCAAGTTTGTGGGTACATGTTCTGTACAAACCATGCCTTCTTGAATCCTTACCCTAATGAAATGGCAATCAATCTATGTGTTTCATTCGTTCATGGTGTATTGAATTCGCAGCAATTTGGAGTGCCTGTTTACTATCACAAAACAGCTTTACTAGAGCTTCAACTTCATTCCTAGTTCGTTCATGGTGTATTGAATTCGCAGCAATTTGGAGTGCCTGTTTACTATCACAAAACAGCTTTACTGGAGCTTCAACTTCATTCCTAGCTCTCCATAAAGTCCAGCAAGCTATACCACGTCTGCAGTACCATTTTCCATACTCCTGTATTCAGCCTTAGCAGAGCTTCGAGATATTGTGTTCTGTTTCTTCGATTTCTAGGAAATCAAGTAGTCCCCTATCTTGACTAAAAAACCACTTACTAATTTTCTTGTCATGGAGCAAGTTGCCCAGTCTACATCACAGTAGACCGTAAGCTCTGATGATAGTTTGGACTTCAATAGTGTACTCAATACAGGTGCATTCTTCAGATATCTCAGCACCCTCAAAGCCCCTTCCATGTGTGACTTCTTTGGCCTGTGCACAAATTGACTCAAGTTCTGCAGTGTGTAACTAATGTCTAGTCAAGTCATATTCAGATAGAGTAGCTTTCCTAATAGCCTCTGATATCTAGTAGGATTAGACAACAATTCATCAGCAAAATTTGTAGTTTCACAACTTTGGTCATACTCAATGCTGATAAATATTTGGTTGGCTTCCATTGGAGTGACACTTGGCTTAGAGCCACTCAACCCAAGATTAGCAGTAAGATCTAATCTAAACTTCCTCTGACTGACTAGAATCCCATCTTGACTTCTAGCAATTTCAAGACCAAGGAAGTATCTCATATGCCCCGAGTCGTTGATCTTGAAATGCTGATGAATCATGAGCTTGGCCTCTTGAATAAGAGAAACTGAAGAACCTGTAATACGGAGGTAATCCACATTCACTGGAATAACAACCATATGATAGCCTAACCTTTTAATGAAAAGGTAATAGTCATAGTGACTCTGGATGAAACCTGAAGATAGAAGGGCTTCACAAAGCTTCATATTCCACTGACTAGAAGCCTACTTTAAGCCATATAGAGACTTCTGGAGTTTGAAAACTTTGTTGCACTCCCCTTGTCCCAAAAGACCAGGTTGGGGCACCATGTAAACATCTTCTACAATATCACATTGGTGGAGCAGATTGAATACATCTATTTGATGTAATTTCCAGCCAAACATAGCAGCTAATGACAAAACAGAACTCATAGTGACCATCTTGACCACAGGGGAAAAAGGTCTCCTAGTAATCAAATCCCTCATGTTGTGTCTAGCCCTTGGCTAGTAAACGAGATTTGTACCTTTCCACCTCTCCTTTGTCATTGTACATGACTTTGAATACCTATTTACATCCAATTGGCTTCTTATCAGTAGGAAGATCAATCAGAACCATGTGGTGTTCTTATGTAAGGCCTGCAACTCTAGTTTTATAGCTTTAACCCAGCGAGGGTCGAGTAAAGCCTCTTCATAATTATCGGGTTATTTGATGCTGGACATGTTGCACAAAATTGCAAGATAGGGACTAAAGATTAAAGCATAGGACATATAAGCTAATAATGGGTAGAGTGATCCCATTGTTTCTGCATGAGAAGTAGGCTTAGACATTATGTGTATGTAATCATTGAGCCAGCCTGGAAGCTTAGATGTTCTGCAGGATTTTCTAGTGGAATTGGGTTGATTAGGGCAGTTAAGATCTGAAACACCCTTAAGTCTTGAGTCTGGCAATAGGATCTCATCACACATGACATTAGGGAGTGAATGAGTGTGAGTGGTATCATAAGCATTGGCAATGGCTGTTGGACTTTCTGGAGTTCTAGTTGAATAATGAACAGGAACATGATCAGATGAAGACTCCAAAGGACATGTGGCATCTTCTGCTGCATGTTTAAAAGTATCAAAAGAAATATCGAAATCATCAGTGATAACTAAGGGCTTCAACTGGTAGTGAGAGGATTTGAATGGAAAAACATCTTCCCTAAAAGACACATCTCTTCTCACTAGAAAACATCTTGTAGCAAGGTCATATAACTTGTATCCCTTTTGGGTACTGGAGTATCCCATGTGCACTGCTGGAATAGCTCTACTGGAAAATTTGTCACTCTTGGTAGTAACATTGGTTGCATTGCACAAGGCACCCTAGAACTCTCAAATGTTGTAGTTTGGGACCTTGCCATAGAAGACCTCAAACGGAGACTTCCCCACCAAGGCAGTGGATGGTATTCTATTTATTAAGTAGGCTGCATTCTGAACATAAATTCCCCAAAATTTCAACGGAATGGATGCCTTGAATTGGATGGCCCTTGATACTTCAAGGAGTTGTCTATGCTTCCTCTCTATCACTTCATATTGTTGAGGAGTGTGTGTACAAAAACTCTGATGCACAATGCATGCATTACTAAACAAATCCCTGCAATGTGAATTAAAGAATTATGTACCATTATCACTCCTAAAGACTTTGATTGAACTATTGAATTGGTTCTTTATCAACTGCATAAAATCCCTTATTACAACTGAAACATCACTCTTCAGTCTTAACAAGAAAATCCAAACCATCATGCAACAATCATCAACAAGTGTAAGAAAAAATCTATGGCTATCATGAGTGGGTACCTTATAGGCACCCCAGACATCTCCATGTATTAGTTCAAAAATTCTATTATCTCTACTAGTACTTTGAAGAAATGGCAATCTAGTTTGTTTAGCTAGTGAACAAATTGGCAAGTTTTGTCTGTAGTTCTGTCAACACCCTTACACATATCCGTTTATTTCAACACTCTATGAGGGACATGCCATAATCTTCTATGCCATAGGCCTGCTGATGGAGTCAATCTGGAAGTCAATAAATGTGATGCTTTATTATGTAATGTGCTTCTCTAGTAGTATAGGTCATTTTGCTTTCTACCTATCCCCTTCACCTTTCCAGTGTGAAGGTCCTGCATCAAGAAGAAGTCTGGATAGAATGACATGAAATATTGCAGCTCTCTAGTTAACTTTGCCACCGATAACAATTTAAATTTGAACTCAGGCACCTATAACATATCACTAATCTCCCCTTCAACTAACCTACATTGCCAACATGGATAATATGCAACTGTTTTCCATTTGGCAGGTGTACTGAGGCACCTTGCTTAGGGTAATCATGAAGATCAAACAATGCATCAGGAGATGACACCATATGATACGTTGCCCCCATGTCCACTATCCATCTATAATTGTCAGGAAGGAGCAAATATTACTTGTTATGTTGGCTGATATCTCTAGGACATTCTCTTTGTTGAGCAACTATAAGATCTGCTTGTATTGCTCAGGAGTAAAAGAGATAGCAACATTCCCTCCAGATCCTTGTGATTGAGTCCCTTTCATCTATATATGACTATTGCTTCAACTTGTTGTTCCTGTAAAAGAAGTTCCAAAACTAGTACCATCCATAATTGTTTGTCCTATTTTCCCTGTATCGTAACTTCCTCTAGCCTTAGAGGAGTCTCCATGATATGCAGCATTTTCTCTTTGATATTGATGTCCACCTGTGTTCGCTACTACTGGTTTCCTAATTCCTTTGAAATCAGTTGGATAACCAACAAGTTGATAACATGATTCTTTCATATGTCCCTTCATTTTACAAAAATCACAAAAGGCATTGAAGTTTCTTTTATTCTTATGCATTGAGCTTCCTCTAGATGTTGAACTCCACATAGCAGTGATGTCATTTGCCTCGGCTAATGAATTAAGTCCTGCATGTGATATGTTCCTTTGTCTTTCATCTTCAACAACAAAATCATGTGCTTGATTCAAGGTAGGTTCCACTGATTTCATCAAGATCTGTCTCTTAGGTTGAGCATAGGAAACCATTTAGTCCACTAAAAATTGCAACAACCTCTGTCGCTGAAGGTGATATGTGTATTCCTTCGAATTTGTCGAAGGTACCATTTGCATCATACTTAGCACAAAGTTCCTTTAATTTCGTAAAATACATTAGATACTAAATCTGTGCCTTGAGAAATCGTGGCTATCTCTCAATATATTTGAAATATCCTCATCCTATTCACATTGTCACATATCTCCTTAAGATCTTCCCAAACTGAGTGAGCATTTGATGCATATACGATTCCACTAAGCAGATGTGGCGACATTGTGCTCATGATCCATGAAAGCAAAATTGCGTTACATGTTTCCCAATCTTCATGCAATTAAAGCGTAAATTGATCCTTGTTGCATGTACCAGTTACAAACCCTAACTTGCGTTTTGCTTGAAGTGTGATTCTCATCTATTTCGGCCATATCTCGTAGTTCTCAGAGCATGTGAGCTGAATTGGAACTAGTACGGAGCTTGCAGTATCTGAAGGATGCACAAACAAGGAATGTGTGTGATCTATTTTTTCTGTCTCTATTGTTGGTTCGATATTTCAATGAGAAAGTGAGGTAGGAGAAGAAGGAGACGAAGATGATGAGCCTTCGTTCATACGAAATCGAGAATAAAATCAGTAGATCGTGGTTGTCGTTCTAGGCTCTGATACCATTTTAGCTTTCCATATTTGGAGCACCTCCAAGCTTCACATGTTTGGAAGTTAACGGAGAAGAAAGGAGAGGAAAATGTATTTCACTGTTCTATTGAAAAATACACAATACATCAGCTTATATACTATATAACCAACTTAACTACTCAAAATATATTCGTTATAACTACTTAATTATCACTAACTAATCTGTTATGAGAACTAAGCTACAACTATCACTTTTATTCACGTGACACCTTCAACAGATTTTCAAGAACAAGAGCAAAAATCAGTAGCCAATATGAATATAAAGTTTGTAGATGTCTTTGTTTCATTCAATGTTTTTTATTCTTAGTTCCAATTTTGGGTACCAAAAAAAGATAAAGCCACCGATTTTTATATTATCAAGTATGTTTGCCTAAGAGATATTTTATTTAATATATGAAACTAACAAATTTCTCTGTGTGTACGTGTTTCTCCAATTTGCATCAGATGGGTTTCTCTGTGTGTATGTTTTTCTCCAAAAGTTTATTCGTTATATATTTTTTTTGTACTTTTTAATTTTTTTGATCACCATTTCTCTGCCAGTTAGGTTGTAAGGACAAATACTACTGCAATGAAACATTATAGAACTATTATTAAACTTAAAAAGTGAACAAAACAAGTTAAACAAAACTAGTTGAATGACAAATTTTGGATTTTCAAACAATGTTATAGTATAAGCACAAGTTGAAATTTACCTTCTTTGTTTTGTTAATTTCAGCTCCATAACAAAATTTGTGTTTTCAGAAAATGTTGATTGTTCTGTATGATGCTTTGTAACTTATGCACCAAGTGTAATTTGTTCTTACTAGTAGCGTATCCATATGTTTTCCATCATATACAATTTGAAATACTTGTATGAATATGGATGATACTCGTAAAATAAGTGATCTATGCTACATCCACGAGTCTTGTGCTCATTGCAAAGTGGAATTTCCCAAACCAGAATGGTGAATTGGTGAGGTTCACTTCTTCTATTACATCGCTGCTGAACTTTTTTAAAAAGAAGGTCATTGTACTCCTAAAGGGTCTATGGAAAAAAATTTCAAGTCATACAACTTCATGCATTATTTCAATGCAACACCACAAAAAACTCTTAAAAATATGAAGTATAAACATTTATAGTTCATGACCAATAACTTTTTGCTCGCACTAGTACACCAGATTCATTTGCGCCCTTTCACCTCTTCAACCAACTTTTACATCATATGGCCTGCACTATTTATTAAATTTAAATATTCTTACGTCAAAGATGTTGGTTTATATATCATTTTATGTTATATGTATTGCCGAGTTATATTTTCTTATGTAAAGACCAGATAAGCCATGTGTTATAGTACTATATAATATTTAGTTGGGACTTTTGTCCTCTTATAATTTTATCCATACATATAGTAGCAAGTACGAAAGGTATCCTCTTTGTTGGTTAATTAAATGCTCAACATTCTTGACTATTTTTATTTCACTACTTATTATACCTCTTTTACAGGAAAGATATCAGGAAATATTATAGGGACAAAAACATAATAAATCTGATATCGAACAATGTAAAGAATATTACGAAGCCGCGGGAGGAAAAAGAAGAGAAGAGTATATGATCTTGGATCTCAAGCAAAATGTTATTATGGACCGAATCTTTGTGGCCCTTCTGGATCAGATGCTTCATCATCAATACCACCTTCGAATGCTTCATCAACATCGAATTTGGATGAGTTAGTGATATGTTTGATTCTTGAAATGAATAGAGTACATAGTTCATGTGCTAACTAATCATATCATTCCAGTATTGAATGAGTGGGTGCATGAAATTATTTCATCACCCTCTCATCAGCCTACTTCTACTGACCACACATCAAATATGATACCAACAGTTCATAATCCTACAATTTATGGGGTCCATCCATTGATTTCAGATGATGACCTTAACCCCTAAGCCTCATACTTGGAAGCTTTTTGGTTTGAACATTATTGTTGGCGTTTCCGATAATTTGAACTTAATTGTATTAGCTATATGCATTTTGATATCATTTTGGACCTTTAAGTATGTTAATTTATATGAATTTTAATTATTATTAAGAATATCTAATAATTTACATACAAACTGCATGACCAGAGAAAATTTTAAGACGGATATTTTTTGTAACAAATACAAATATATAAAATAACATTGTGACAGAATACAATAGATAATTTTGGTCGCCAAATGCAAAGACGAAATGATTCTCAAAATACTGGGCGATGGAGTCACGACTGACTTTCTATCGCAAAAGTATACCAACGAAGTAATGCATTATAAATTTAATGAAACAATTTTCTAATATAGGGACGGAAATTTTGTCATTAACTGTAGCAGTAGATAGTGTTTTTCTCTGGAATGTCGCTAATATTGCGACATATTCCATTTTTCTGTCACGAAGAGCTTAGCAACGAGCAAATCAGCAACAAATGGTAATTTATCGCTAATCCTACTTAGCGACGGATTTCGTCTGTCGTTAAATGTAGCTTTTTTTTTGTAGTGGTGGTGATCTACATGAAGGGCAAGCATATGCTACTTAAAGTTGTACTTGTAATATTTTCTTGAGAGAGATGAGCGAACGTTTCACAAATCTTTGAGTCGAGTCTAAATTCTTAAGTGATATATGCTAACAAAGAGTAGAGGAGGAGGAGTTTGGGATCCACAATGACCTAATTGAAAGAGAGAGCTTCCTTTATGAATAAAGCCAACTCTTGATGCACAAGTATCATGTTAGAACTATTTGTGCTTAAAATTCAAATAATTGTCGTATAGATAATTCATAGTGTTGTGGCTTATTATTGGTCCCAATTGATGTGTGATTGATGCATCTTATATTAGCTGGAATAGCTTAACTGTGGAGGTGAAAATTACCTTATTTGCTTAAGTACAATCAAAAGCTTAAGTTTGGGGGAGTTGATAAGTGGGGATTTTTACTACTTATTAGCACATTTTAGCTTTCGTTTTAGTCCAAATATATTTAATTGTGTTCCCAAAAACTGATTAAAATATGCTTAATTAAAGGAGTATAGAAGATGGGTCACTAAGATGAAATTCAACTCAAAAAGGAGTGTTTTGAACTCAAGGACAAAAACATAAGCTTAAAGTGAAGACCGAAGAATATCATTTACGGCTGCAGATTCTAAAGAAATGTCCATCAATAATAGGTGAAAAGGGCAGACCAAACAATGACATGTGGAGCCGTAGAAGCTAAGCAAGATCAGAAGTTCAGACAGTTCTCATTTCAAGCTCAAAGTAAGTGCGGACCGCACGATTATTGTGCAGCCACAGAAGATCATCTATGTGGCTGCAACTACATTTGTGTGGTCTGTAGAAGAGCACGTGCAGCTGTATGAAGAAACATGTAGACCGCAGAAAATGATAGATGAGGTCGCTGTTCAGAATTGTGTTACTGCAAATATTCAAATCATGTGAAATTGGAGCAAAGTGCGGACCACACATCAAACTGTGCAGCTGCAGAACCTCATAAAGGGCATTTTTGTCCAAAAATTTCATCTTTACATAGATATAATAGTTTCACATTTTAAGGCATGTTTTGAATATTCAAAGTGCTATAGCCGTTTCTCTTTATCCTTTAGGAAACTTTATCTTATTTTGGTGGTTTAACAATGAATTTATATATTTTAATCTTTAAAAATGAGTTTATTTATCTGTTCTTCTTTATTTTCTGCTACACCCATTATGAGTAGCAAAATTTTTATTAGAGTTGTGACCCAGCCCTAGTGTGTAAACTTTATAGATGATTAATTTTATGTTTTTTATGAATGGGTGTTTGTTATTTAGGTAGGCTTATGCTTCAATTGTGAAATTAATAATTGCAAATATTGATTCTTGCCTATTTGAATTAGTCACTTCTTAAGAAAGAGAGACCTAGTCTAGGTTAACTTAGCTAATAAGAAATTGAGTTAATTGAGAGATTGATTGTCCAAATTAAAGGGTTCAATCTAGATATAGTAATTAACAGACTTGGCTCTTATCAATCATTTTGGTTGATACCAATCTAGGCTTAAGAAAGATGAATCGGGAAAAACCATTATGTGACTAAGAGGTATTGAGCGGGCAATATAATGTTGCGAGATATAACACACCCCAATAAATAAAATAGCATAAAAGTGAATATCCTATTAGGAAAATGCCTAGGTCATGATCGCAGCCCTAGGCCTTTTTATATCTTTGAAAAACATTCAAAACCAATCATCTCTAGTTTTATACCGTTAGATTTTCAATCCTTAGTTAATTTTATAAGTAAAAACAATACATTGTTTTTGGAAGTGCAACCCAAATAATTGTCACACCCCAAAACCGAGGGACACAACCGGAGCTCAACCGGAGAACCCCAGTCAAGCGGACCTGGAATTGCCTTTCCTATCCCACGCATTACCCCGTGATTCCAATATACATTATTCTTTTGAAATAGCAATTTAAGACTTAAGCATAAGCTTGCAACATGAGTTCATTTCTACGGAGCATTTGTACTTGCAAAATACATACAACATTTACCAACGTGGACCACGATTATGAACCGTACCATTACTACCCAAAATACTTTTGTACACCACCCACATTGTGTCTACGGAGCCTCTATGAATACTAGGAACTTAACCAATACTTGCCGGCAACAAAGTCCTGGCTATACCTTACAATACACAGTAAACTCAAAAGAAGGTGGCATGAACAACACATGACCCCAAGAGGAAGTGGGGTTCACCAATGCAACGGATGGGATGGAGAGGAGTGCTACTCTTGGTGGACTAGAGTACCAGCTGTTGATCCACCTACAATCATAACACGAATGTACCGCCTCCGACAAAAGGGACATTAGTGCCATTGAATACCACTAGTATGTAAAACTAAATACCATCTGTTTAGAAAGAACTTTCATACCACAATAAGGAAATCTCAAGTGAAACACAAACACTTTAATGTTCGCAACATTATCAAATTAAAGGGATCACACAGCTTTTACATAATTTTCATACCTTTTGGTTGTGTTTCATAGCCCGTCTATGGGGTTCGCATATCATATTATACACCTATGCGTTTCATAGCATGTCCATAGGGTTCACACATCATATTACATTATACACCTATGTATTTCATAGCCCGTTCATAGGTTGCACATTTTATATTATACACTTATGTGTTTAATAGCCCGTCCATAGGTTCCATATTTTATATTATACACCTATGCATTTCATAGCCTGTCCATAGGTTCCATATTTTATATTATAAACCTATGCGTTTCATAGCCCGTCCATCGGTTCAGCATTTTATATTATACACCTATACATTTCATAGCCCATCCATAGGTTCCACATATTATATTATACACCTATGCATTTCATAGCCCGTCCATATGTTCCACATATCAATCATTCGGCACATAGGGCCACAATCATTACAACATACTTGGTACTAGGCCATATTACATAACTCAATTTCTTATTTCCCACATTTCACATCATTTCCACATATTTAATATCAATATCAATTTCAACATTAAGCTATTCATTTCAAGATATCAAGTACACATAAGAGGAACCATGAATCCTCGGCGTACACAATATCTCAGAGATCATGCACCTCAAGTGTATTGACAATGGAACTTTAAACACTAGGGGCTCTTCCGAATCAATAGAGGGGGTACACCAACCCGCAATAGAAATACACATCAAAGGCATATGCAAATAATTACACCAATTATTCTTGAATCCATCATTTTCAATCATGACATTATACAATTATAATTCAGGTTCTCGGCACGTTGGCTACACTCTATTTCCTAAATTCATTTGATTACTTCAAACATCTCTACACATAAAGGATTTCACATAGTTTGGCATAAGATATACAACTCAATCTCAATTTAAGGTCTTAGCATTTAAATACATGATTCACATTCCTTGCACCCCTTTTAAGCTATCAACAATAGCACCTTGATCATATTGGAATGCATCTTTTACAATTATAGGGTCACAACACCAATTCACATAAAGTACCAATCACAACAAGAATCCAAAGTTCAATCTTACCACATTTGCACAACCACATTCTTCGCTTCCAACTATCTTTATATATTACCAACAACTAGACACAATCAATCAAATACTTTTGGTACACATAAGAACAATTTGGAGGATTAATCGTAATGAGTTTTCTCACACAATTCGGGATCAAAATCTCAATTTAAACTTGACTTGAAGTCTAGGTGTTTTAGCACAGTTTCCATTATTCACATATCTTCATTTACCAAGAATAACATATTAATCACATTGAGGTACATCCTTCACATATATTTTTGCAACTCCCACATTCATTGAAATAATGAATACTAAATAAATGAAATTCCGGACATACAACATACATAGCGACACCATGTGAGCTCAATTTCTAAGAAGATGTAGTTTTAGCCATACATACCTCAAATTTGCCCCTTAATGATACTACAATGCTCCAATACACTTAAGAAATTACAATCTACAATACAATATTCGGCAGGACCAATATTAGCAATAATTTCCATACCTTATGCCATTTAGTCATATTATCAAACACATTGTGGATATAAATATTTACACCTCATAACTATGTTGTTAGTTCATCCAACTATCACGATTAACCAATAATTCACCCTACCATCATTCCTAACCAATTTTATAACTTCCAACAATACATATAAACGACCATTCATTCATACACAACCATCAACCTTATGTCAAATAATCACCCTTTCTATCTTTACAATAATTAATTATTTATATAGGGAACTTATGGCTTACAATCACTACCCCAAGAGTTATAACACTTAATTTATACTCATATTCCCATAATATATCCATATACGTAAGTCTAAGGTGTAAGATTTACATTTTGGAAGAATACTTGCAAAACCCTCCTTTGAGTTCTTGAAGGAATTTCTTGAAAATCTATGTGTTTTATGAGAAGATTTCATCAGTACTAGTGTAAGAATGATGGAATTTCATACCAAGATAATGGATATTACATACCTTGAAGATTAGGGGAGTTGAAGGTCTTGAGAGGGTGAAAAAAGAACCTTAAGTTCATTCAAATGAAATGGGTAAAAATGAACCCCGAAATGAGTAATATAGGCAGTTTCGGGTGCCACAGGTGGCACTGGATGCTACCAGTGGCGCTGATTCCAGTAGCAAAAAAACATTCCCGGTGCCACGGCTAGCACCCGACGCTACCCAGGTCACTGGCAACGGAAGGGACACAAAACTGACCATAACTTTCTGTATACATCTCCAATTGACGAACGGTTTGTCGCGTTGGAAACTAGACTTAAAGGCTTTAATGTGATAGGTTGATCCTCACACAAATCCTTATATAATGGGAGATATGATCGTTCAAAGTGAGGTCTTGTGTGCACTCATTTACATATTTCGTCTAATATGCAATTTTCCAACTTGGCTTATCCTTACTCCTTTCCTTAGTCGCAAAATCACTTATAATAAGACTTATACTCATATTTACCAAGTCTAATTGATGACCACCATGTTAATAGAATATAAAAATACTATAATAAGCCTGTGTGACACTACGAAATCCTAAATTACTTAGCAAACATTTTCCGGGGCCTTACAATACTTCACGTACTCACTCCAAATATATACTACTAATTCCCATCTTAGCTCCCTATGGATTCAATCTCGAATCCTTGTTGGATTGTATTATTTCAAACAACTATGTCATACTTCGTTAGAGGCAATGCATTTGGACGTGATCAGTGGCTGATGCCTTGAGTCAAAAGTCAGTGAGTATGGGAAGCCTTGCATACATTCCAGTCAGTGAGAGACCTCTTGCATTAGATGTTCAGACTTTGGCCAATTAGTTTGTGAGGTTAGATGTTTTTTATCATAGTCGTGTTCAAGCTTGTACAGTCGGTCGTTCTTTCTTGTTTAAGTGTATCGGGCAGTGACAGCATGATGACCCTCATTTGCTTGTCCTTAGAGACATAGTGCGGAACAGTAATGCCAAGCAGGTTACAGTCGGAGATGATGGAGTTTTGATGATCCATGGTCGTATTTATGTGCCTAATATAGATGGACTTTGTGAGTTGATTCTTGAAGAGGCCTACAGTTCCTGATACTCTATTCATCTAGGTGTCTCCAAGATGTATCAAGACTTGCAGCAACATTATTAGTGGGGGACGATGAAGAATAACATAGTTTCATATGTAGCTTAGTGTCTAAATTGTTAACAAGTAAAGTATGAGTTTCAGAGACCTGTGGTTTGCGTTAGTAGTTAGGGATTCCAGAGTGGAAGTGGGAGCGTATCACTATGGATTTTGTTGTTTGACTCCCATGGACTCAAAGGAAGTTCGATGTTGTCTGGGTCAATGTTGATAGACTCACCAATTTAGCGTATTTTATTCCTATGGCAGTTTACATTCACAAGATCATATATCTTCATGGTGTGCCCTTGTATATCATTTATGATTGAGGTATGTAGTTCACCTCGCACTTATGGAGGGTAGTACAACATGAGTTAGGCATGTAGTTTAATTTGAGCACAACATTTCATCCTCAGACAAACGAACAATTCAAGTGCACTATGTAAATATTAGAGGATATGCTTCATGCTTATGTCATAGACTCAGAGGTTCTTAGGATCAGTTCTTTCCACTTGCAGAATTTGCCTACAAAAACGGAAACCAGTCGAGCTTTGAGATGACTCCCTATGAGGCATTATACAGGAGGCAATGCCGATTTCCAATTGGATGGTTTGAGTCGGGGGTGGCTCAGTTATTGGGTATATATTTAATACATGATACCTTGGATAAGGTCCATATTATTCAGGATCGACTTCATACAGTTCAATCCAGGCAGAGGAGTTATGTCGACCGTAGAGTTTATGATGTTGCATTCATGACCGGAGAGCAGGTGGTGTACCTAGTTTCACTCATGAAGGGTGTGATGAGGTTCCGAAAGAAGAGCAAGTTGAGCCCTAGGTATATTGGGCTTTTTAAGATTCTTCATAGAATTGATGGGGTGTCTTACAAGCTCATGTTTCCACCTAGTTTATTAGTAATCAAGCATGTTTTCCATGTGTCCATGCTCTAGAAGGATTACAGTGATCTGACCCATGTATTAGATTTCAGCTTTATCCATTTGGATAAGGATTTGACGTATGAGGAAGAGTCGGTGGCTATCTAGCCCAGCAAGTTCGTCAGTTGAGGTCAAAGAGTTATCCTTGAGTTCGAGTGCAGTGGAAAGGTCAGCCGGCCGAGGCAACTACTTGGGAGGCCGAGTCAGACATGCAGAGTAGATATCCACATATCTTTACCAGCCTAGGAATTTTTCTATGTCTATTAAAGGGCGAACGGTTACTTTAGAGGTGGAGAATGTGATGACCCGATAGGTCATCTTATGTTTTAGAGCCTAATTCTATGTTTCAAAACCTTAAAACCTTATCTTAGCCTTTGTTGATTTACATACGCAGTTCGGATATTTTTTTCTGGAAAGCTTTTGTCACGACCCAAATCCACTACAGGTTGTAATGGTGCCGGACACCGCTGTCAGGCCAGCCAATTAGAGAACCAACTAATTTCCCTTTTCAATTCTTTTGAAAATCTAAGGTTTTTCCTTTTGTTTCAATAAAATAACATCAGTTCTTGAATTCAAACTTAAATAATACAATTCAGTACAAGGATTCACTGAAACCATCCCACAAAACCCGATGTCACAAGTGCATGAGCAACTACTGAATAAGACATAAAATACAACACGACATCCGTCCGGATACAATGGACAGGAAAACAAAATACACTTATTTGAAGGGACTTTAAAGAGCTGCGGGCCTTCTCGCATACTGCAACTCACCTCATCCCCTAATTGCCTGTGCTGCTGTGCCCAGTAGGCCACTAATATATCACGAACCTGTGCAACAAAAATGCACAGAATTGTAGTATGAGTACAAAATCAACGTGTACCTAGTGAGTGTCCCGCCTAATCCCGAAGGGTAGAGATGAGATAGCCAACTTTGACACACTCTAATGGTCCAACGATTCTTTTCTTAATATACATATCAAACAGTGGATTCATTTTCTAACATGATTTTTATTCAAATAGAGGGAACAGGTAAACACATAAGTCTTTTATAGGAAATTTTCCTAGATTTATTTTCATTATTAACAAGATGATCTCGAGCCAGAGGGAGGTATGTAACGACTTAAACAAGTCCAATTAGCAATACAAGCATACGCAAATCATACTGGGTCAACAACGCGCTTATAGATGCATCTTTAATTTATCGAGGCATTCGGCCCGTTCCAAAATAAACACACACAGACGGATCAACAGTCAGGAAGTCAACGTGGGGCAAATATCCAGGAAAAGTCCATTCTCTTTTATTAATTTGAGAAAATGAAGCTTAAGTTATTTAGAAAATCCAATTATCAATTTAATGTGATTTAAGCAATATAAGTCATCAAGGATATTAATCCACATATAACTTGTTTTCGGGTCCTAAACTACGCGGACAATAGCATATAGTAGCTACGCACAGACTCTCGTCAGCTCGTGCGCACATAGCCCCCACAAGTAGGAGCACATAATCAATTTAACTCACATATGGGCTAATTTTCCCCACATAACTACAAAGGAGACTTACCTCACTCTGAATACTCGCAGTCGGCATTCTACGTCCTTACAAAGACTTGACCCAACGCACAATGAACCAAAACAAGTCAATTAATGATAAACTAATGAGAATATACTCAAATACTTGATAACAATTCAGATTATACAAGTTCCCAACTCCCCTTACTGAAATGACCAAAATGCCATTAGGCTCACGTACCCGGAATCCAAACTTTCTCGAAGATGAAGGTTACCAATGACCTTAGGAACTCAAATCTGTATTTTTCTCCTAATTCCATACTCAAAATCGCGGCTAGATTCAAAAATCATAAATTTCTAGGTTTCTAACCAAAACCCCAATATCTACACTAATTTCCATCCTCAAATCCATATGTAATCAATGTATATAGTTTATAATAGGTGGGAATAACTTACCTTAAATTGCTGGTGAAACCCTCCTTGATGCTCTCCAAAAATCACCCCCTCGGCCATGAAAAATATGAGAGAAATGAACCATTCACGACTTAAATTAAGGTTCTGCCTCCTGTCATTTCCGCTTATGCGGTCAAGGGACCGCTTCTACGGTCTCACTTTTGTGAAATACGGGCCGCTTCTGCGGTCTTTCAAATTACCCGACCAACCACTTATGCAGTCTACATATCACAGAAGCGATTCCGCTTCGACAGAACAAAAAGCTGCTTCTGCGGTTCCTGGCCAAACGTCCACTTTCCGCTTCCGCGCTCCCATCTTCCGCAGATGTGGGACCGCATCTGCAGAACCTTAACCATATATGCGGCCACGACACATTGACCAAATCTACTTCTGCGGCTCTGTCAACCGCCTCTGCAGGATTGCTTCTGCTGTCCTGTTTTCCACATAAGCGAAAACACCAGCAACCAAATCCTTCAGCCTTCTCCAAAATCCCATTTTTGATCCGTTAACTACACGGAATCCATCCGAGGCCCCCGGGATCCTAACACCATCCGATCCCAAAATACATTTCGGACTTGCTATAGGCTTCAAAACACATCAAACAAAGCTAAAATCGTGAATTACACTCCAAATTCAAGTTTATGAACTTTGAACTTTCAAACTTTCATTGATGTTTAAACCTATCAAATCACGTCCAATTGACCTCAAATTTTGCATGCAAATTATATTTGACATTACGGACCTACTCCAACTTTCGAAATTGGATTCCGACCCCGATATCAGAAAGTCAACTCCCGGTCAAACTCCTCAAAAACCTTCCAATTTTTATTTTTAGCCAAATGGCTTCAAAATAACCTACGGACCTCCAAATTCACTTTCGAACGCACTCCCAACTCCAGAGTCATCATTCTGAGCTACTCCCAGTCTCAGAATTCCAAACCGACATCGATAACACTGAATTGCACATCAAGCCAAACTTATGAAATTTCTTCTAAATTGCAAACTTCCACATTAGGTGCCAAAATGCTCCAGGTTTATCCAAAACCCGATCCAGGCATACGCCCAAGTCCAAAATCATCATGAACTTGCTGGGACCTTCATATCTCGATTCCGATGTTGTTTACTAAAAATTACAATCCCAGATCATTATTTCAACTTTAAGCTTCCGAAATGAGAATTCTCTTCCCAAATTAACTCCGAATTTCCCAAAATCAAATTTTGACCACACGTATACGTCCTAATGCCTGAAATAATGTTGTCATGGCCTCCGACTACTGAACAGAGCACTAGTATGCAAAATGACCGGTTGGGTCTTTACATTCTCTCCCACTTAAACATACGTTCGTCCTCGAACGTGTTGAAAACTGCACTGGAGTAGTCCAAAATCACTGTTTAGCACCTCACGCACCTATCCGTGCTACCAAAACTTAGTTGAGCACACAAGCTCTATAAATTCAGAAGATATTTTCTCTTATTCAAGCAAATAAGCTTTAGAGCTCGATTCCAACATCCGGAATCCTATGATGGGCCTGTTTCCCATATACAATCACCATATCAATCATTGTACGTTGTACGAAAACATAGCGGCATAAATTTACTTAATTATTACTTGTAACACTAAATCCACAGGACCATAATAATATTCTCTTATCAACTTAGCCAAAATTATACTGATCTGATACTCTTATTGCACCCCATGACATATACAGGTCTTACTCTAACCATTACCATACTGCCATGACAGTGGATATGTGCCAACATTCATAATCAATTGCTGAGTCAACAACACATCAGGTCTACACTCCTGGCAAGGCCTTCATCATTCTGAACCAATAATGGTCTTATCTCCATAACATACCTCATATAACTGGATTTTATAGAATCCTAGATCAAGTGATCTCCTCCCATCCGATACAACTGCTCAAGCAATAAGCCACCCCAGGAATTATTCAAATCTCATATGTTGCTGCAATGCGCCAATAGGCCACCAATCCGAACACAACACAAACAGGAAATCGAATTTTTGAAGGAATTATCTAAACCCTACACTAATACGGACTTTTCCCTAGAAAATAGGAAGTGAAACACATAAAGTAATAGCATATAGAAAACTAGACTCGACATCACACTGTTGTAGTGTGCAACCCGGTCCAAATAACATACCCATGGCCGCGTGCTATCCGTATATTCGATTGTAAGCATGCTAAGTGCATAATACCATCCCTGAGGAAACACATAGCTATAGGCTACAAAACTCAAGCACAACTAAGGTGCGATATACAAATATGAATCTCAAGAGACATTCCGCTCACATGACATCATCGCCACGCATAATCTACCACACAAAAATTTACCAAGCCGCCTGACTACTCGTACAGCACAATACACAATTACCTGGGATAACTGATGAAAGACTAACACCCTGTTTGTTCGTCCATAAGGAATGCTTACTAACACATACACAACTGGCCTTATATAAGTCCCTGTTCACATGTAATTTTATCTACTGATCTCAAGCCGATTTTTGCTTGCACCAACTTGGTAAATAACCTTTCAAAGCTCGATAGTAAGTCTTTTTCCCTCATGACACATAAGAACAACTGGTATAACCTGAGCACCCTCCCTAGTTCACGACCCAATAACAAATTGCCCTCCAGGCATAGTTTCTCAAACAAATAGTATTACTACAATCCTTATACTTGCTTAACTTTTTAGTCAATCAAATGACTACATGCCACACTTACACAATCTTCCTGTGGGACGTGCTCCCCCAATCTACTGATATAGTTATCAAGTTTGCTCATCCCAACCATCAGTCGCACCAACGCTGGAAAGCAATCAAGAATACTTAACCAGGATATAAAGCTTCTTTTTCACAAATACATCAATCTTAGGGGACTCTGAAACCAATACCAATTTACTCTAGTCATTCAACCCTCTCCCTGCTCATCTGAGCTCGTGATATCCTTGCCAGCCCAAGCTGCAACATTGATCCTTACTTCAAATTATCCATGCTACTTGCTGCACCCAATGTGGCAGCATACGATAGAACATGATTTGCATCATATCTCAGAACTCATTAATATTTAAACACTTCCTCACATAAGAACATTTTGCTTAACTCACTTTAGGAGAATGATAGAAACATGTAGGTAACTCGCCATAACCGTAGGATATGTAAACCTGCAAGTAGAGCTCCAAGCCACCATGACCCTTCCAGAATCTGCTTCTACACAACGAGCCTTAGAAATAGAAAGGCTTCTTAATGACGTCAATTGTGGCGGCTGGAAATACTGATACGCACAGTCACAAATCATACACACTACCTAATCACGCTGAATGAACTAATCACACATCCCAACATGCCAAATTCAATGTGACGACCCGGCCCGTCGTCACGGGAATTACCACCCCTTTATGTTGTAATTACATAATTCATGCCTTTATATCAGTGTTAGAGTCTATCGGGGAAGTTAGGAGTGAATTGAAATGAAAATGAGGCATATAACCTTTTTGAAGGAAACTTAAATAAGGAAAGTCAACCCGGAGTTGACTATGTAGTTAGAGAGCTCGGAACCGGATTCTGATGATTCGACTAGTTCCGGGGGATCATTTATGACTTAGTAGAACAATCGGAATTGAATTCGGAGGTCCGGTGTAGTTTTAGGCTTGAATTGGCGAAGGTTGAATTTTGGCGAAATCCGGATGGTAGGTGATATTTTGATCCGGGGGTCGGAATGGAATTCCGACAATTTCTGTAGCTTCGTTAGGTGATTTTGGATGTGTCCGCAAAATTTCAGGTCATTCGGACGTCGTTTAGTCGGGTTTTTGATTGATTGTGTAATTCGGAATGTTTTAAGGAATTTAGGCTTGAATTCGATGTGAATTATGGGTTTTGATGTTATTAGACATGTTTTGAGGATTGAAACAAGTTCGAATAAGGTATTAAGATGTGTTGGTGTGTTTGGATGAGGTCCCGGGGGCCTCGGGGTGTTTTCGGATGGTAAATCGGGAGAAAAACATGGAAATTGCAGGTTTGAAGAGTTCTGGTTCTGTTGTTTTCGCTCCTGCGGAAATGGGGGCGCAGGAGCGAGCCCGCAGGAGCGGAAAACGAGCGCAGAAGTGCTGGGGTTCGCTGAGGCGGATCCTGGTCCGCATGGGCGGCACCGCAGGTGCGGAAGGAAAGACCGCAGAAGCGGTCTGGGCTCGTTAGGGGAGAATCCGCAGAAGCGGAAGACTTGTCGCCTAAGCGAGTCCGCAGGAGCGGACGCTGATGCGCAAAAGCGGTAAGGCTCGCAGGAGCGGAAGGGGGTTTCGCAGGAGCGGTCTCGCAGGAGCGAGACCTGGGCCGCAGAAGCGAAGCTGGGCGGCTAGGAGTATTTTCGCAGAAGCGACCATTTGGTCGCAGAAGCGGCCTCGCAGAGGCGGATTTTGGTCCGCAGAAGCGGAAATCGCGCCTGTGTTAAAAATAACAGAAGGGTTAAAATTTTATAAGTTGCAAAACATTTGGGGCGAATTGGGCGATTTGGGCGAGTTATTGCCGGGAGAACATCGGGTTATCGTTGGAGGTAAGTTTTGTGGCTTAATTACATCATTTTAACATGAAATCCTTGGTTAAATCCCTGTAAATGGAAGATTAAAGGTGGGTTTGAGCCCTAGGCCTAAATTAAAGAAAAACACCGATTTGAGTGGGCAAATGGAGTCCGATTTTGGTAAATTTTATATGCCTAGACTCGTATCGAGATGAGGATTCCGAATGTGATTTTTGTAATTTTTCTACAAGTGTACCAAAAGTCGGGTTTTGACAACTTGTGGGTTTTGATATAAATTGGGTTATTTCGAATGAATTTCGTGAAATTAGCGTATATTGATGCATTCTCTATGATTTTGAGCGATTTGGCACCCGAGGAGATTGATTTGCGAGGCAAGCGCAAGGCGGATTGAAGCTTCTACCGGTTCGAGGTGAGTGGTAGTAGTAAACAATGTACCGAGGGTTTGAAACCCCGTACTAGCACTTCACAATGCTATATTGAGATGAGACACGCGTCTTGAGACGAGTGTGGTGACGTTGTGATTGGGGGTTCGGACTTAGTCCTTCCCGGCTAATAGAATACTGTGTTGTAAGACTATTACTGATATTATAACCGTACAATAGGGCTAAAAGCCATGTTTGGGGCCTTGTGCCGATCTGTAGAGCATTAGGGAACCTATAGAGCTAGGTGACCCTTATATCATGTTGGAAACATACACTCAGCCGTAGCTCTAGCTGTATAGCATAATATGAGCCCGTACTAGATGTGTACATTGAGAGAGATTATCTAGGGTGGAATTCCCTGTTCTAGCTGAGTGGGCCTGAAAGGCCAAGTCTATATTGACTGAGACAGGGTCAAGGAACCACTGTGATATATTATATTGGGCATGAGAGGCCAAGTATATACTGACCGGGATAGGGTCGAGGACCCATTATGAGGTATTATATATATATACCTATATTGGATCGGGCTGCACGCCGCAACAGTATATATATTGGATCGGACTGCACGTCGCAGTAATATACATGTAATATACATGTGGGACGGACTGCACGCCGCAGTATTATTGCGCTTGGGCTGTAGGAGCCCCTTCGGAGTCTGAGTCTGCACACATTCTCAGTGAGCGCTGGTGTATATTATGGGATCGGGCTGCACGCCGCAGCAGTATAGAGATATATACATATATATATTGGATCGGACTGCACGCCGCAGTAATATTTGTGTGGATCGTGCTGCACGCCGCAGTATTATAGTGCTTGGGCCTAGGAGCCCCTCCGAAGTCTGTATACACCCCCAGTGAGCGCCGTCGACGTAAAATGGAGCGGGCTGCGCGCCGCAGCGGTATATGTATTGGAGCGGGCTGCACGCCGCAACATTATACTTAATCATATCCTACTATCTACTTAAATACTTATACATTATAGACATAAGTATGTGTCTTTATATGTTGAGATGGTCGTACACCGTAGGGGTACGAGTGAGGGTTGGTTCGGGGTGGAATCTTGTAGAGATAAACGTAGATCGGAGGTTAGAGTACTACTATAGTGATGACGTACCTGTGAGGGTTGCCTTAGAACTGCTAAGTGATAGCACAGGATTTCTTACCTTCGGTTATTATTTATTATTGTTACTCACTGAGTTGAAATATACTCACCCCACTCCCCTGCACTTTCTGTGCAGATCCACAGGTGCCCGAGGGCAGTTGAGACATTGTAGCTGCTGATCCTTGTCTACTTTTGCGGAGATTACGAGGTAGCTGCCAGCGTCCGCAGAGCTTGTTTTCTCCTTCTCTATCATCTTGTTGATTTCCTACTTGCCTAGACTTGATTGTATTAGGATGCTATTCTGTAGAGGCTCGGTCTCGTGACACCACGATATGTTTGGGACCGTATTTTGTATGTTTTACGTTTCGGTTATCACCTGATATGATCATTTACTGTTTAAGTTAATTTGATTAATAACTGGCTGGTTTAAGGGATAATATGGTCGGGCTTGCCTAGCATTGTGTTGGGCGCCATCACGACCAGGGTTTGGGTCGTGATATTCAACTATGGATAATCAATCCATTTTCCTTCCAATTTGTCCTTGAGTGCTTTGAAATAATACTAACTCTCTTCAATACATGATATATTCCACCTACACTCATCCCGAGTAACCTTGAACCATGAGACTACGCTATCTAAACTCCTAAAAACCATTTCATACTTCCCAATTGCTACATCACAAGCCAACCATCACGGAATGTTCTGTGCCACTTCTAATAAGCATGCTATCCAAGTGTGATCCTTAATTGTACCTATAAACTCGCTAACATTAGGCACCACGCTTTACCTCTTGAATTCACTAGGACTGTTACTGAGAGCCACCCGCTCTGACTTGATCCAGAATATAATCGGCTACCTAAATCTCGTAACACAGGACTACCCTCTCGACAAGGCATCTAGCAGAATTACTCCCTTTAAAACTCGCTTCCATACAAGGCATAAATCCGGAATCTTTTTCCAAGTTCGATCATGAGCCAACAAGGCCAACCGTGGCACATATTTACTACTCATGGTAGTTTTCCGTAGCTAAAACAACCTCCCAGTATGCTATTAACCAGAAACATTGCAAGTAACTAACCATGCAATCCAATCATAAGCGGTGGGACTCTCCCACTTAGCTTAAAACCATTATTTCAAAACTCTGGAGTTCACCATTATTATTAATCTATATTGACATAACCTTGCCCAGTCATCTGCCACAAATTTTTGGAATTCTCATGTAAATCCCTATCTTTCATATTCTGAATCATCATCAACTTTTGCACTAACAATCGCTGGCATTCTCGATATCTTACCGTAAAACTATATTTGATACTCTAAATCATTAGCACCATTCACACGACAATTCAATTTGCTGCATATCCAGTAGAACTCTTCGCAGAAGCCTTGCCAAGCACGCGACTGCTAACCTTCTCATGGGAATACCCCACCTGTCAAAATCACTCCCCGACACATTCCAACGCTACTGCATGGGGTACCATCACTACAACATCAATAACCCATCTTGAGTTCGAGCTCACTCTCGAGCTTCGCGAGTCAGTTCACCCCTCGTCGACATCGATAAAATGTGCGACAATATCCTTTCCGTCATATACAATCCATTGCTGTATAATAACACTATGCTTCAGATTTTATCTACCGACTTCCATTGCACGTCGCTGCTATCCCCACTTTAAGTTAGATCAAATACCACTAACCAAACTCCGATATTCTCAAGTCATCCCAGACTCCCTTAAGGTGCAAAGTTTTCTCATTACCAAGCCCCTACGCAGCTCCGCCGCTCTCCCTCTTTGGGCAAACTCACTTTTTCAATTAACTGCTCGGTCTGTGCTTCCTCGCCCTTAGCCTTTAGATGTTTAAAACTCTGCTGGACACCTTCGTGTTGTTTTCATCTCTTGCTGCCCAGTTGTTGCCTTAATAAAATTCATCTTTATAAAACTTGAGCCCACAAATCGCTACTGGCTTAAACCCTTTCTGAATGTCATCTTTATCACAACATTTGCAGTTCTGATTCAGTCCGAAACCACCACATCCCTTGACATCTGATAGTGGCATTCCCAATGCCATTTCACAATATCTTGCCCCAAGGGCTGATCATAGAAGATCATAACACCGATAGACTTAATACGTCCAATTAGAACAACAATACCCAAATAGAGGAGAGAATTCCTTTATGCTTGCAATTACCATATTTCATTACTTCCACTAATCCATATCTGACCATAATTGGTTTGATTGACTTTTCCTTGCCGGGAATAAGATATTGAATCTCGTTGATTACACTGAGTAAACCTCCCTTCAATTCCTTCACTGCCCCGGCACTTGGGCCAACATCCCACCATTACAACATCGCGGAATAAACACTTGTAACCATCATGGCAACCTGTGCCTAGCCTCAAGGCTCTAAGAATTTCTATTACTGAGTGGAATAATAGAATGCCCTTCCACAAAGCGACTATAATAGTCCAATTAACTATAACGGGAAAATTATCTCGATCCACTTTTGTAGTGCCATTTAAATTCTTCAAATTCTCAATTTATGACAAGTGCTCGCGTCACGTAAGACTGAGTGGAAAGGAATCAAAGGCATAAGCCTCAAAAGAATTGAATCGCATGATAAGGAAATCAAGAAGGGAAGTACTCCTAACAGTCCTGCACCTTCCCGAGGATAAGTACAGACGTCTACGTACCGATTCGCGAGACTCTACTAGACTTGCTCATGACTTGTGAGACCGACGGGAATCTAGTGTTCTGATACCATATTATCACGACCCAAATCCACTACAGGTCATGATGGCGCCAGATACCGCTGTTAGGCCAGCCAATTAGACTACAAATTAATTTCCTTTTTTAATACTTTTGCAAATCTAAGGTTTTTCCTTCTGATTCACATAAAATAAGATCAGTTCTTGAATTCTATCTTAAATAATACCATTTAGTAGAAGGATTCACTGAAACCATCCCACATCACATTCCGAACTTGCGCGAGGCTTCAAATCACATGAAACAGTGCTAAAATCATGAATTACACCCCAAATTCATGTTTATGAACTTTGCACTTTCCAACTTTCATTTCCGATGTTTAAACCTATCAAATCACGTCCGATTGAACTCAAAATTGGCATGAAAATCATATTTGACATTACGGACCTACTCCAACTTTTGGAATTGGATTCGGACACCGATATAAAAAAATCAACTACCGGTCAAATTTCACAAAAACCTTTGAATTTCTATCTTTAGCCAAATGGCTTCGAAATGACCTACGAACTCCGAATTCACTTCCGATCGCGCTCCAAACTCCAGAATCACTGTTCGGAGCTAATCCCAGTGTTGAAATTCCAAACGGACATTCATAACACTGAATTGCACATCAAGCCAAACTAATGAAATTTCTTCAAAATTGCTAACTTCCATATTAGGTGCCAAAACGCTCCCAGGTTATCCAAAACCTGATCTAGGCATACTCCCATGTCCGAAATCATCATACGAACCTAATGGGACCTTCAGATCTCGATTCTGAGGTCGTTTATTAAAAATTCCAGTCCTAGCTCACTCTTTTAAGTTTAAGCTTCCGAAATGAGAATTCTCTTCCCGAATAAACTCTGAATTTCCCGAAATCAAATTTCGATCACGCGTACAAGTCATAATACATAAAATGAAGTTGTTCATGCCCTTTGATCGCTAAACGTAGCTCTAGTACTCAAAACAACCGGTCAGGTCGTTATAGCTTTTATGTTATAAACCGATAAAAATAAAAAAATTAAATTAAAATTAATTTCAGTTGACTTCGTTCAACGTTTTAAGCATACGGATCCAAATCCATACTTCCTGGTAGGTCCGTATCGTGACTTAGACCTAGGTGTACGCCCATAAAGGTCCCTAGATCGAGCTATTAATTTTTGTCAAAAATTGAAAGTTTAAAAGCTTAATGATTTTTAAGAATTGATTAATCTCTAAAATTGTTGATACTGTCACACCTCATTTTTATACGATGTATTATACACTATACCTGTGAGGGTGTAGAAGGAGTTTTTCCAATTTAAGGACAGTCGGAGCGGGATTAGTTATTTAATTTTTCAGAGTTACCACTTAAGAATATAATGGTGTTCCAAGTCCCCGGTTTAATCCTGAACCGAGGAATGTTTGACTCTGTTACATTCTGCGAACTAGAAATCCAGATAAGAAATTTTGTTAACCCGGGAGATGGTGTTAGGCACTCTCGGATTCTGTGGTTCTAGCACGGTCGCTCAACTGTTGTTTTAATTTTATCTAATTTAAATTTATATATTTTAATCATGTGCAAGTATTCCACTTTTTGAATTTTAAGAATTTGCAACGTCGTGAAAATACATCCTTGACCACACCGTACCAGTACGCCTGTGGCTTTGAATATATTTCGACTTTGTTGAGAGTAGGATGTCACGACCCAAATCCGACCGTGATGACGCCCAACACTAAAGCAAGGCCAGCCAGACCAACAACTATTTTCAAATAGAAAACCAGTCCCAAAAGGACAACTTAAGAAGAATATATGAGTCAGTAAATACACAAATAATAATAGTATGAAAACATACTGAGAAGTGTGAATATCGAAATAACACTCCCAAAGATCTGGGGTCACGAGTCTAGAGCCTCTAAACAAAAATGAGTAGTAATAGAAATACTAAACAAAATACTCAAATCAGAAACAAATAGTAATAACTGAATGGAAAGAAAAGCTAGGTACTACGAACGCCAGCAGCTACCTCAGCAACTCGAAATAACACTGATAGAAGCTGGAGTGCTCGTCTAACCCTCCTATGTACCTAAATCTGCACACAAAGGTGCAGGGAGTAGGGGTGAGTACTAAGTACTCAGTGAGTAAAAAGTATATATTTATAGCTGAAAGCAAGAAATCCACAGAATACCACAGACTAAAGCTAAACTAAAGTCCGATACCTACCACGAACTAACAACAACAGCAAGTCACAATTAGCACAGATAATTCAACAGATAAAATGCAATGCAATTCATATGACCGGTATGACATGTAGCCTGATCCGTTTAATGTCAATGATGCTCACTGGGGTGTGTACAGACTCCGGAGGGGCCCCTTCAGCCCAAGCGCAATATCATATCATCTGTTGCGGTGTGCAGCCCGATCCTTATCATCTGCTGCGGCGGGCAGCCCGATTCATTTTCAGTCCACAACATGCATATGAGTCACACAACAGTTCAAATTATTTATTTCCAAATTCCATTTCATTAATAATGAAAATACTTAAATTTTATTTAATTTTCCAAGAACAAGTGACTTAGCATTTCATAATAGTGATTTCAAACCAGGATTGAGATCAATGATTAAGCAAACTAAGTTGTCACATATATATGTCTATCCCCTAGGCATACTACAGGTCAACACAATGCCCCAAACATAGCTTACAACCCAAAAAATATAACTAACACATTGTTTGTTTCAACCGCATATAACATATAATTTATATCCGGGTAGGACCAAGTCTCAATCCCTAGTCATAATCAATCCCGCACCTATCATGGGGTGCGAGCCACGCCCTACTAGCATCCCAAAGTGCTAAGCCGGTGTTTCGAACCCTTAGGCTACCATATACACTAACTACTCACCTCTAGCCGGCCGTGGACTCGTCCACGATGCCTTTTCCCTTTGAATTTTTTGCCTCGTGCATCGAATCTAGTCAAAACCACAGCAATTACATCAATATGGGTCAAAGAAACATAACCCAATAAATTTACTTGAAAAACGCAATAATACATCAAGTTGGTAAAACTCGAGCCTCGGGCCAACTTCTCGAAAAATTCCGAAGATCATACCAACGGATTCCTTGTCTCGCCACGAGTCCGTGCATATAAATTTTATCGAAAATGGAGTCCGTTTGACCCCTCAACCTCCACTTTTATCTTCCTAAATTTCCAGGCCCTAACCACTATGTTTTTCACTTAATTCCTCAGTTTTTGGGGCTTTTAATCTATATTTTTGTGTTATAACAACATAATATGGGTTTAGGAACCCTTACCTATTTATTTCCCACTGTTTCACCTTGAAAACCCTCGCAATTCGCCTCTCCCCGAAGTCAAAAGTTTTTTTTTTCAACTCTAAAATTTCGATACATTGTTCTCATTAATCACAGACGATTTCCTCTTCTGCGGAAATTTACTCGCTTAGGCGAGTCCGCTTCTGCGAAAAAGTAAGGACCGCTCCAGCGGTCAATTACTTGCATCCACGAAACCACTCATGCGGAGTCCACTCCGCTTCTGCGATCCTGCCCATCTGCCATTCTCCGCTTCTGTGTTCAAATGGCCGCATCTGCGTTCAAATGGACACATCTGCGGAACCGCTTCTGCGCTCCTATTTCCGCGGATGCGAAAATACAAGAAGCCAGAATTTCAGACCTGACATAACTTATAAATTTTCCCGTTTAACCTCCCGAAAACATTCCGAGGCTGCCGGGACCTTAACCAAAAGCACAAATACCTCACATTACCCCATTCAAACTTGCTCGCAAAATAAAAACACCATCATAAACATCAAAATCATCAAATTCTCACGGATTCAAGCCTAAATTTCATTAAAACTTCTGAAATCAACATTTGCTCTAAAACCCAACCTAAACACCTACGAATGATCTGAAATTTTGCACGCATATCCAAAATTACCTAACGGAGCTACTGCAACTCTTGGAATTTCATTCCGAGCCCCGGATCAAAATCTCACCTACCATTCGGATTTTGCCAAAATTTAACCTTAGCCAATTCAAGCCTAAATCTACATCAGACCTCCGAATTCAATTCCGATTGCTCTCATAAGTCACAAAATGACCTCCCGAAGCTAACCAAATCATCAGAATTTGATTCTGAGATGTCTAAGTCACCGGTCAACATTGAATTGACTTTTCCAAACTTTTCTTCTCACAAAGAGGTTTATTGCCTCATTTCTATCAAATTTCCATCTGATTTGCTTCTGACTCTCCAAACACATATGAATTAACATGCTAAATTACTAAATAAAGAAAACGGGGCGATAAATCCCAAAATGACGAGTCGGGTCGTTACATTCTCCCCAACTTAAACAAACGCTCGTCCGCGAGCGGGTTGAGAAACATACCTGGAGTCTCAAATTGGTGTGGATATCTACTCCGCATTTCCTATTCGGTCTCCCAAGTTGCTTTATCCATGAGACGACCTCTCCACTGCACTTTCACTGAAGCTATGTCTTTGGATCACAACTTACGAACCTGTCGACCCAAAATGGTTATTGGCTCCACATCATAGGCCAAGTGATCATCCAGTTGTATCGTGGTGAAATCTAATACATGTGACGGATCTCCAACTTACTTCCGGAGCATTGATACATGGAAAACCGGGTGAACTCCCGACAAGCTGGGTGGCGAAGAATTCATATAGGCCACCTCCCCAACTTTCCTATGCACCTCAAAAGGTCCAATGAACCTTGGGCTAACCTTTCCTTTCTTTCCAAACCTCATAACGCCTTTCATAGGCGAAACTTTCAGCAGCACCTTCTCACCTATTGAATAAGGCACATATCGAACCTTCCGGTCTGCATAACTCTTCTAACGTAACTGAGCTGTGCGAAGTCTCTCCTAAATCACCTTCAACTTGTCTAAGGCATCCTAAACTAACTCTGTCCCCAACAATCTAGCCTCTCCGGGCTCAAACCAACCGACTGGAGACCTAAACCGCCTCCCATATAAGGCTTCATACGGTGGCATCTGAATGCTAGACTGATAGCTATTATTATAAGCAAACTCTGCAAGAGGTAAGTACTCAGCCCATGAACCACCAAAATCAATGACACAAGCACGCAACATGTCCTCCAGTATCTGAATTGTATGCTCGGACTGCCATCTGTCTGTGGGTGAAATGTTGTGCTCAGCTCTACCTGTGAACCCAATTCTCGCTGAAATGTCTTCCAGAACTGAGAAGTGAACTCGGTATACCTCTGTCTGATATGATAGAAATGGGAACTCCATGCAATCTCACAATTTCACGGATGAATATCTCTGCTAACCGCTCCGAAGAGTATGTAGTACACACATGAATGAAATGAGCTGACTTGGTCAACCTATCCACAATCACCCAAGCTGAATCAAACTTCCTCGCTGTCCGAGGGAGTCCACTAACAAAGTCCATAGTGATCCTTTCCCACTTCCCCTCAGGAATATCAATACATTGGAACATACCACCAGGCCTCTGATGCTCAAACTTGACCTGTTGATAGTTTAGGCACCGTGCCACATAATTCCCAATATCTTTCTTCATCTTTATCCACCATTAATGCTGCCTCAAATCCTGATACATCTTTTCGGCTCCTGGATGAATAGAATACCGCGAACTATGGGCCTTCTCCAATATAAACTCACGAAGGCCATCAACATTGGGCATGCATATCCGGCCCTGCATCCGCAACACACCATCACTATCAATAGTGACATCTCTGGCATCATCATGCTGAACTCTATCCTTAAGGATAAGCAAGTGTGGATCATCATACCGGGGCTCTCGAATATGGTCATATAAGAAAGAATGAGATACCACGCAAGCCATCACCCGACTGGGCTCAGAAATATCCAGTCTCTCCATCTGATTAGCTAACTCTTGAACATCAACTGCAAGGGGCCTCTCCCCAACTGGAATGTATGCCAAGCTGGCCATACTAATAGCCTTCCGGCTTAAAGCATCAGCCACTTCATTGGCCTTCCCAGGATGGTACAAAATGGTAATATCATAGTCTTTAAGCAACTCTAGCCATCTCCGCTGCCTCAAATTAAGATCTTTCTGCTTAAACAAATGCTGAAGGATGCAGTGTTTTGTATATACATCATACAAGTAATGCCTCCAAATCTTCAAGGCATGAACAATGGCAGCTAACTCTAAGTCATGAACAGGATAGTTCTTCTCATGGGTCTTTAGCTGATGAGAAGCATATGCAATAACCCTACCCTCCTACATCACTACACAACTGATCCTAACTCTCGAAGCATCACAATACACCGTATAAGACCCTGAAGCTGATGGTAACACAAGTACTAGAGCTATGGTCAAATTCGCCTTGAGCTTCTGGAAGCTCTCCTCACATTCATCAGATCACACAAATAGAGCATTTTTCTGTGTCAACTTAGTCAAAGGTAAAGCAATAGTTGAAAAATCCTGAACAAACCTGCGGTAATAGCCTGCCAAGCCGAGGAAACTTCGGATCTCAGTAGTTGAGGACGGTCTGGGCCAATTCTGTACCACCTCGACTTTCTGTAGGTCAACCCGAATACCATCACTGGACACTACATGTCCCAAAAACGTCACAGTATCAAGCCAAAACTCACACTTAGAGAATTTTGCATAAAACTTTTCCTCTCTCAATCTCTGCAATACCACCATCAAGTATTGTGTGTGCTTCTTATGGCTGTGTGAGTACAACAGGATATCATCAATAAATACGATCACGAAAGAATCAAGGTACGGCTAAAATACACTATTCATCAAGTGCATGAATGCGGCTGGGGCATTAGTCAACCTAAAAGACATCACCATAAATTCATAGTACCCACATCTCATCCTGAAAGCTGTTTTCATAATGTCAAAATCTCTAATCTTCAACTGATGATAACCTGATCGAATGTCAATCTTAGAGAATACACTTAATCCTTGGACTTAATCAAACAAGTCCTCAATACGAGGCAATGAATACTTATTCTTTACTGTCACTTTATTCAGCTGTTTGTAATCAACACACATTCTCATTGTGCCATATTTCTTCTTTACAAATAATACCGGTGCACCTCAAGGTGACACACTCGGGCGAATGAACCCCTTATCTAAGAGTTCCTGAAGCTGTTCTTTCAACTCTTTTAACTCAGCTAGTGCCATGCGGTAGGGAGGAATAGAAATGGGCTGAGTGCTGGGCACCAAGTCAATACCGAAGTCGATATCCCTGTCAGGCGGCATGCCCAGCAAGTCTGCTGGGAATACATCCGGGAAATCCCTTACAACAGGGATCGAATCAAGACTAAGTGTCTCAGCCTCAATATCTCTAATGAGTGCCAAATAAGATAAATAACCCTTCCCAATCATTTGTTGGGCTTTCGGGAAGGAAATCACTCTATCGGATACATAATGAGTCACGCCTCGCCACTCAATCCTCGGATTACCTGGAATAGCTAATGTGACTATCATGGCATGACAGACCAGAAGCGCATGGTAAGGGGATAACCAATCCATGCCTAGAATGACATCAAAATAAACCATGCCCAATAGTAATAAGTCAATTCGGGTCTTCAAACCCAAAATAGTAACAAGACATGAACGGTATACCTGATCCACAATAATTGTATCACCCACTAGGGTAGACACATGCATGGGCAAGGTAAGAATACCACTGATCATACCCAAATGATGTGAAAAATATGAAGAAACAAAGGAATAAGTGGATCCGAGATCAAATAAGATAAAAGCATCCATGTGGCAGACTGAGATAATACTTGTGATGACTGCATCTGATGTACTGGCGTCCCTTCTATCCGGAAGAGCATAGAAACGAGCCTCACCTCTGCCAGTATGGTCCTCACCCCTACGGCGACCTCTGGCTACCTGACCACCACTCCTAGATGATTGTGCTGCTGCTGAAGAAATAGGAGCAGAAGACGAGGGTTGGTCCCTCTGCTGAGACTGCTTACGAAGTAATTGTAGACACTCTCTCCTGATATGTCCAAACTCACCACACTTAAAGCAAAGGCCTGAAGCTTGAGAAAGGGACTGCTGAGGACCCCTAGCTGCAGATGAACCCTAAGTTGAAGGAGCAGGAGCAGAGCTCTGACCTGGAAGGGCGCCCAGTGCGGGCTAGCTCTGCTGACTACCCTGCTGACCCTGATGGCCTTGATGACCCTGACGACCACGGTCTGACGAAGCTCCACTAGACTCTGCACGGCCTGACTGATGAGATCTGAAAGAATAACCTCTGCTGTGCTGAGACTGGCCCCTAGACGGAGCACCACTATAACTACAAGTACCCCGAGGCCTCTTAGCCTCCCTCTCCTCACGCTCTCGGCGGCGGTCGGTCTCAATCTGACGAGCCGCATCAACCACCTCCTCAAAGGTAACTGCTGAAGCCCTCTCTCTAGTCATCAATATGTGGATAGGATAGATGAGACCATCCACAAATCTCCTGATCCTCTCTCCATCCGTCGGAATCATCCACATGGCATGACGGGCTAGCTGTGTAAATCTCAGCTTGTACTGAGTCACCGACATATCTACCTGCTTCAACCACTTGAACTGATGACGCAGCTCTTTCCTCTGAGACTGGGGCACATACTTCTCCAAAAATACCATGGAGAACTGCTGCCAAGTGAGGGGCGCTGCCCCAACAGGCCTAAGCCTCTAAAAATCCTCCCACCGATGAAATGCGGGTCCTGTGAACTGGAAGGTAGTGAAGGCAACACCGCTATACTCCAGAATACCCGCAAAATGAAGCATACACTGCACTTATCAAGAAAACCCTCGGCTTCCGCATCCTTAACACCACTGAACGCAGGAGGCTGTAGCCTCTCAAACCTCTCCAACCGACGCTACTCATTATCAGGCATAGCTGGAACCAGATGAGCTAGGGCTGGTGCAACGGGTGCAGCCGGCTGAGCTGGCTAAGCTGGAGCTGCCTCAGGTGCATGTAAACCCTAAACTACCGGCTCGGGTGTGCGAGCAATGGGGGTCAGATTTCCTCTCCCTGCCTGTGAAGAAATTGTTGTAGCAGAGGTCGCAACCACCTGAGCCAAGCCAGTACACACTGATAAGATCTGTGCTAAGGTCTCCTGGAGACCTGGTATGTCAATGGACACTGCCGGTGCGTGAACCTGGGCTGCTGAGATGCTTGCAGCTGGGACCTGGGCCTGAACCTAGTCCACTGGCGCTGGGATCTGACCTTGAGTCTGGTCAGCTGGTGGGTCAGCAGGTGCTGTCACTACTACCCTACCTCTGCCACAACCACAGCCTCTAGGTGCCACTGGTGGTCGTCTACCACGTCTGCTAGCACGTGTTCTCGCTATCTGCGAGAGAGTAAAATATGGAAATATTTAGTTTCGCGATAACACACACCGCACGATATGATTCCATGAAAGTGAAGTGTATACTAAAGTTCTATAGCCTCCCGAGGATAGATACGGACCTCTACATACTGATCCGCGAAAGCCTACTAAATCGACTCATGACTCGTGAGTCCTAGTAACCTAGGCCATGATACCAAATTGTCACGACCCAAATTCGGTCGTGATGGCGCCCGACACTAAATCTAGGCCAGCCAGACCAACAACTGTTTTCAAATAGAAAACTAGTCCCAAAAGGACAACTTAACAAGAATATATGAGTCAATAAATACTCCAATAATAATTGTATATACAAATACTGAGAAATGTGAATATCGAAATAACACCCCCAAAGATTTGGAGTCACGAGTCTAGAGCCTCTAAACAAAATGGAGTATTAATTGAAATACTGAATAAAATACTCAAGTCTGAAACATATAGTAATAATTGAATGGAAAGAGAAGCTAGGTTCTGCGAACGCCTGCAGCTACCTCAGGAACTCGAAATAACTCTGATAGAAGCTAGAGTGCTCGTCTAACCCTCCTGTCTACCTGAATCTGCACACAAAGGTGCAGGGAGTAGGGGTGAGTACTAACTAATCGGTGAGTAAAAAGTATATATTAATAGCTGAACGCACGAAATCCACAGAATACCACAGAGTAAAGCTAAACTATAGTACGATACCTACCACGAACTAACAACCACGGCAAGTTACAATTAGCACAGATAAAAATGCAACGCAATGCATATGACCGCTACGGCGGCTAGCCCAATCCGTTTAACATCGACGGTGCTCACTAGGGGTGTATACAGACTCCGGAGTGGCTCCTTTAGCCCAAGCGCAATATCATATCATTTGCTACGGCGTGCAGCCCGATCCTTATCATCTGCTGCGGCATGCTTTCCGCTCCATTCTTAGTCCACAACATGCATATGAGTCACACAACAGTTCATATTACTTATTTCCAAGTTCCATTTCATTAATGATGAAAATACTTAATTTTTTATTTAATTTTCCAAGAACCGGTGACTTAGTATTTCATAATAGTGATTTCAAACCAGGAATGAGATCAGTGATTAAGAAAACCAAGCTATCACATATATATCTATCCCCTAGGGATACTACAGGTCGGCACAAGGACCCAAACATAGCTTACAGCCCACAAATATATCTAACACAATATGTGTTTCAACCGCATATAACATATTATTCATATCCGGGATGGACCAAGTCTCAATCCCCGGTCATAATCAATCACGCACCTGCCATGGGGTGCGAGCCACGCCTTACTAGCGTCACAATGTGCTAAGCCGGGGTTTCAAACCCTCAGGCTACCATATACACTAATTACTCACCTCTAGCCGACGGTGGACTTGTTCATGATGCCTTTTCCCTCTGAATTTTCCGCCTCGTGAGTCGAATCTAGTTAAAACCACAGCAATTATATCAATATGGGTCAAAGAAACATAACCCAATCAAATTTACTTGAAAAACGCAATAATACACCAAGTTTACACCAAGTTGGTAAAACCCGAGCCCCGGGCCCACTTTTCGAAAAATTCCGAATATCGTACCAAGGGATTCCTCATCTTGCCACGAGTCCGTGCATATAAATTTTATCAAAAACGAAGTCCGTTTGACCCCCTCAACCTCCACTTTTATCTTCCTAAATTTCCAAGCCCTAACCACCATGTTTTTCACTTAACTCCTCAGTTTTTGGGGCGCTTAGTCTATGTTTTTGTGTTATAACAACATAATTTGGGTTTAGGAACCCTTACTTGATGATTTCCCACTGTTTCTCCTTGAAAACCCTCGCAATTCTCCTCTGCCCAAAGTCAAAAGTAGTTTTTTAAACTCTGAAATTTCAATACACTGTTCGCATTAAATCACAGACGATTTCCGCTTCTATGGAAATTTACTCGCTTAGGCGAGTCCGCTTTTGCGGAAATTGTGTCACTTCTTCGACTTATTCCTTAAGGGCAAGGACCGCTTATGCGGTCAATTACTCACATCCGCGAAATCGCTCCTGCAGAGTCCACTCCGCTTCAGCGATCCTTCCCCATCTGCCCTTCTCCGCTTCTGCGATCCTGGGCTCGCTTCTGCGAGCCCGCACTCGCGATAAACCATTCGCTTCTATGGAATTCACCAGGACAACCCTTGACCATTTCTGCATTCAAATGGCCGCATCTGCAGAATCGCTTCTGCAGTCCTATTTCTGCAGATGCGAAAATACCAGAAGCCAGAATCTCAAAAATGTCACAACTTATAAATTTTCTCGTTTAACCTCCCGAAAACATACCGAGGCCCCCGGGACCTCAACCAAAAGCACAAATACCTCACATTACCCCATTTAAACTTGATTGCAACATAAAAACACTATCATAATGTCACGACCCAAACCCTGGTCGTGATGGCGCCCAACACAATGCTAGGCAAGCCCGACCATATTATCCCTTAAACCAGCCAGTTATTAATCAAATTAAACTTAAACAGTAAATGATCATATCAGGTGATAAGCGAAATGTAAAACATACAAAATACGGTCCCAACCATATCGTGGTGTCACGAGACTAAGCCTCTACGGAATAGCATCCTAATACAAACAAGTCTAGGCAAATAGGAAATCAACAAGATGATAAAGAAGGAGAAAACAGGCTCTGCGGACACTGGCAGCTACCTCGTAGTCTCCGCAAGAAGTAGATGTGTGTAGGCAGCAACAACAACTCAACCGCTCTCGGGTACCTATGAATCTGCACAAAACGTGAAGGGGAGTGGGGTGAGTATATTTCAACTCAGTGAGTAACAATAATAAATAATAACTAAAAGTAAGAAGTCCTGTGCTATCACTTAGCAGTTCTAAGGCAATCCTCACAGGTACGTAATCACTATGGTAGTACTCTAATCTCCAATCCACATTTATCTCTACAAGATTCCACACTGATCCAACCCTCACTCGTACCCCTACGGTGTACGGCCATCTCAATATATAAAGACACATACCTATGTCTATAATATATAAGTATTTAAGTAGGTAGTAGGATATGAATAAGTTTAATGTTGCGGCTTGCAGCCCGCTCCAATACATATACCGCTGCGGCGCGCAGCCCGCTCCATTTAACGTCGACGGCGCTCACTGGGGGTGTATACAGACTTCGGAGGGGCTCACTAGGCCCAAGCACTATAATACTGCGGCGTGCAGCCCGATCCACACATGTATTACTGCGGCGTGCGGTCCGATCCAATATATATATATATATATATTTATTTACTGCTGCGGCGTGTAGCCCGATCCCATGATATACACCAGCGCTCACTGAGAATGTATGCAGACTCAGACTCCGAAGGGGCTCCTACAGCCCAAGTGCAATAATACTGCGGCGTGCAGTCCGTCCCATATGTATATTACATGTATATTACATGTATATTACTGCGGCGTGCAGTCCGATCCAATATATATATTGCTGCGGCGTGCAGCCCGATCCAATATAGGTATATATATATATAATACCTCATAATGGGTCCTCGACCCTATTCCAGTCAGTATATACTTGGCCTCTCAGGCCCAATATAATATATCACAGTGGGTCCTGGACCCTGTCTCAGTCAATATGTGCTTGGCCTCTCAGGCCCAATATAATGTATCACAGTGGGTCCTTGACCCTGTCTCAGTCAATATAGACTTGGCCTTTCAGGCGCACTCGGCTAGAACAGGGAATTCCACCCTGGATAATCTCTCTCAATGTACACATCTAGTACGGGCTCATATTATGCTATGCAGCTAGAGCTACGGCTGAGTGTATGTATCCAGCATGATATAAGGGTCGCTTAGCTCTACTGGCTCCCCTAATACTCTACAAATCGGCACAAGGCCCCAAACATGGCTACTAGCCCAATTACACGGTTATAATCTTAGTCACAGTCATAATACACAATACACTATCAGTCGGGAAGGACTAAGTCCAATCCCCCAATCACAATGCCACCACGCTCGTCACATGATGCGTGTCTCATCTCAACATAGCACTGTAAAGTGCAAGTACGGGGTTTCAAACCCTCAGTACATTATTTACTACCACCACTCACCTCGATCCAGTAGAAACCTTAGTCCGCCTTGCGCTCGCCTCGCAATTCAATCACCTTGGATGCCGAATCTGCTCAAAATCAATGAGAATACATCAATATAGGCTAATTAGACACAACCCATTTGAAATAACTCAATTTGCACCAAAACCCACAAAGTTGTCAAAATCCGACTTTTGGTACACTTCTCGAACAAATTACGAAAGTTACATTTACGGAATCCTTGTCTCAACACGAGTCTATACATACCAAATTCATAAAAATTGGAGTTCATTTTACCCCTTAAATCACCATTTCTATCCAAGAGGGTTTTCTACCCTTTTCAACAAAATTTCCCAAATTAAACACCAAAACTTGCAATATATTCGAGTTATACAACCAAAATTGAGTTAAGAGTGCTTACCCCGTTGTTCTCTCAAAATATCTCCCGAAAAATCGCCTTACCCGAGCTCCAAATCGTCAAAAATGACAAATGGGACGAAGTTTGGATTTTATTCTGCTGCCCGGAGACTTGTTCTTCGCGTTCGCGGTCATACCCTCGCGTTCGCGAAGAACAAACTCCCAAAATTTTGTTTTTCACCTCTGCTCGGACACCCTCTATTGAAATGGTCATAACATTTTACACACAACTCCAAATGACTATTATAATATGTTTCTGAAAACTAGGTTCAAAGAACTACAACTTTCGGTTTTGTATCACCTCAACATTCCTTGTAGATAAAAAGATATGAGCTTCCGAAGTAGGACCTGCGCGACAGAAATTCCTTCTTCGCGAACGCGAAGCACTGTCGCGAACGCGAAGAACACAAGTCCCAGATGACAAATCCTTCATCGCGAATGCGAAGCACTGTCGCGAACGCGATGACCAAAAGTCTCGGAATCCAATTTCTTCTTCGCGAACGCGATGGGACCTCGCGAACGCGAAGGACAACACCAGATACTAACAACAGCACTTCAAAAACTTCCAAAAATGACCCGTTAGGCATCCGAAACACACCCGAGGCCCCCGGGACCTCAACCAAAAGCACCAACATGACTTAAAACATTATCAAAACTTGCTCCAATCATCAAAACAAGTCCTTAAACACGGAAATCATCAAATCAAAGCGAATTCAAGCCTAAGTTTCATCTAAAACTTCCGAAACCAACATCCGATCAAAAACCCGACCAAACGATGTCCGAATGACCTGAAAATTTGCAAGCATATCCCAAATCACCTAACGGAGCTACTACAACTGTCGAATTCCATTCCGACTCCCGGATCAAAATCTCACCTACCATTCGGATTTCGCCAAAATTCAACCTTAGCCAATTCAAGCCTATTTCTACACCGGACCTCCAAATTCAATTCCGATCGCTCTCCTAGCTCACAAATGACCTCCCGGAGCTGACCGAATCATCAGAATTCGATTCCGAGCTCTCTAACTAAATAGTCAACTCCGGGTTGACTTTCCTTATTCAAGTTTCCTTCAAAAAGGCTATATGCCTCATTTTCAATCCAATTCACTCCTAACTCCCCGATAGACTCTAACACTGATATAAAAGCAGGAAATATGTAATTACAACATAATGGGGTGGAAATTCCCATGACGACGGGCCAGGTCGTCACATTCTCCCCCTCTTAAGCAAACGCTCGTCCTCGAGCGGGTCAAGAAACATACCTGAAGTCTCAAACAAGTGAGGGTATCGGCTCCGCATCTCCTGCTCAACCTCCCAAGTAGCCTCCTCCACGGGTCGACCTCTCTATTGAACCTAAACTGATGCAATCTCCTTCAACCTCAATTTTCTTACCTGGCGACCCAAAATAGCAATAGGCTCCACATCATATGATAGATCACCATCAAGCTGAATGGTACGGAAGTCTAATACATGAGACGGATCCCCGATATACTTTCGGAGCATAGACACATGGAATACTGGATGAACGCTGGATAAACTGGGTGGCAAGGCCAACTCATATGCCACCTCTCCAACCCTCCTGAGTATCTCAAAAGGACCAATGTACCTGGGACTCGGCTTCCCTTTCTTCCCAAACCTCATGACACCCTTCATGGGTGAAACCTTCAGCAATACCCTATCACCAACCATGAAAGACAACTCTCGAACTCTACGGTCTGCATAACTCTTCTGGCGAGACTATGCTTGTGCGAAGCCTCTCCTGGATCAACTTTGCTCTATCCGGAGCATCCTGAACTAACTCAGTCCCTATCAATCTATCCTCACCAGGCTCAAACCATCCCACGGGGGATCTACACCGTCTGCCATACAATGCCTCATACGGGGCCATCTGAATACTCGACTGATAACTGTTGTTGTAGGCAAACTCGGCAAGTGGTAGGAACTCATCCCACGAACCACCAAAGTCAATCACACAAGCTCGCAACATATCCTCCAGAATCTGAATAGTGCGCTCAAACTGTCCGTCTGTCTGGGGGTGAAATGCGGTGCTCAACTCAACCCGCGTACCCATCTCTCGCTGAAATGCTCTCCAAAAGTGAGAAGTGAACTGAGTGCCTCTGTCAGATATAATAGACACTGGGACCCCATGCAACCTGACAATCTCCCGAATAAAGATCGCTACCAACCGCTCCGATGAGTAAGTAGTACTAACTGGGATGAAATGTGCGGACTTAGTCAGGCCGATCAACAATCACCCATACAGAATCAAACTTCCTCGCTGTCCGAGGGAGTCCAATAACAAAATCCATGGTGATCCTCTCCCATTGCCACTCGGGAATAACCATACGCTGAAGAACACCGCCCGGTCTCTGATGCTCATACTTGACCTGCTGGCAATTGAGGTACTTAGCTACATGCCTAACAATATCCATCTTCATTCTCCTCCACCAGTAGTGTTGTCTCAAGTCTTGGTACATCTTTGCGGCACCTGGGTGAATAGAGTACCGCGAACTGTGTGCCTCCTCAAGTATCAACTCCCGCAAACCATCAACATTGGGTACGCATATACGGCCCTGCATCCTCAGAACACCATCACGGTCGATAGTCACATCTCTAGCATCATTATGCTGCACTCTGTCCTTAAGGACAAGCAAATGTGGGTCATCATACTGTCGCTCCTTGATGCGATCATATAAGGAAGATCGAGAAACAATACAAGCCAACACTCGACTTGGCTCCGAAATATCTAATCTCACTAGCCGATTGGCTAGGGCCTGAACATCATAAGCAAATGGCCTTTCCCCAACTGGGATGAAATCTAGGTTGCCCATACTAACCGCCTTCCGACTCAAGGCATCGGCCACCACATTGGCCTTTCCCGGATGATACAAAATAGTGATGTCATAATCCTTAAGCAACTCCAACCACCTCCGTTGTCTCAAATTAAGGTCCTTCTGTCTGAATAAGTGTTGAAGGCTGCGATGATCCGTGAACACCTCACAGGAGGGGACACCATACAGGTAATGCCTCCAAATCTTCAAGGCATGAACTATGGCTGCTAGCTCCAAATCATGAACAGGGTAGTTCTTCTCGTGAGGCTTCAACTGACGAGAAGCATAAGCAATGACCCTACCCTCCTGCATCAACACACAACCAATGCCAACTCGTGAGGCATCACAATATATAGTATAAGGATCTGAAGCTGTCGGCAGAATCAAGACTGGTGCTGTGGTCAGTGCTGTCTTGAGCTTCTGAAAGCTCTCCTCAAACTCCTCGGACCATAAGAAAGGAACACCCTTCTAAGTCAATCTAGTCAAGGGTGAAGAAATAGAAGAGAACCCCTGAATGAATCGGCGATAATACCCTGCGAATCCTAGAAAGCTACGGATCTCGGTAACTAAGGTCGGTCTGGGCCAACTCTGCACTGCCTCGACCTTCCTCGGATCCACCTGAATACCATCACGGGACACCACGTGCCCTAAGAATGCCACGGACTCAAGCCAGAACTCACATTTGGAGAACTTGGCATACAACTTCTCTTCTCTCAACCTCTGCAACACAATACTCAAGTGCCGAGCATGCTCTTCCCGGCTACGAGAGTAGACTAGAATGTCGTCAATGAACACAATCACAAATGAATCAAGATACGGCCTGAACACACTGTTCATCAGATGCATAAATGCTGCTGGGGCATTGGTCAACCCAAAAGACATCACAAGGAACTCATAGTGACCATATCTGGTCCTGAATGCAGTCTTCATAATGTCGGACTCTCTAATCTTCAGTTGATGGTAGCCTGAACGAAGATCAATCTTCGAGAACACCCTAGCTCCCTAGAGCTGATCAAATAAATCATCAATACGAGGCAGAGGATACTTATTCTTCACTGTTACTTTGTTCAGCTGCCTGTAGTCAATACACATCCTCATGGATCCATCCTTCTTCTTAACAAACGGGACCGGTGCACCCCACGGCGACACACTCGGCCGAATGAACCCCTTATCTAGGAGTTCCTGGAGCTGCTCCTTCAATTCCTTCAACTCAGTTGGTGCCATCCGATACGGAGGAATAGAAATAGGCTGAGTGCCTGGCACCAAATCGATACCAAAATCAATATCCCTGTCCGGCGGCATGCCCGGCAGGTCTGAGGGAAACACATCAGGAAAGTCTCGCACAATGGGAACAGAATCAATACTGGGAGTCTGGGCCTCGACCTCCCGCACAAGTGCTAAATAAGAGAGACACCCCTTCCCAACCATTCGTTGGGCCTTGAGGAAAGATATTACCCTGCTAGGTACATACTCAGTCATGCCTCGCCACTCGATCCTCTGAATGCCCGGCATAGCCAAGGTGACTGTCTTAGCATGAGAGTCCAGAATAGCATGACATGGAGATAGCCAGTCCATGCCCAATATAACATCAAAATCAATCATGCTGAGAAGAATAGGTTCACTCGGGTCTCCAGACCTCCAATAGTGACTAAACAGGACCTGTATACGTGGTCCACAACAATAGTATCCCCTATCGGGGTAGATACATGCACTGGTAGCTCAAGACTCACTCGGGTCGTGCCCAAATGAGGAGCAAAATATGTAGACACATAAGAATAAGTAGAACCGGGATCAAACAATGCTGAGGCATCTCTGTGGCAGACTGAAATAATACCTGTAATGACAGAACATCCGAAGCAACGGCCTTAGATCGGCCCCGAAAAGCATAGCATCTAGCACGTCCGCCTGATCGGCCTCCCCTCGAGAGCGACCCCTAGCTGTGTCTGACCCTCACCCCTAGCTGGCGGGCGGGTGCTGAAGTAGAAGGACCGGATGACGAGGGCTGCCCCCTCCGCTGATAAGATCCGGAAACAAGACGGGGACACTCCCTACGGTGGTGCCCAAACTCTCCGCACTCGTAGCAACTACCCGGTGTTGGGTACTGAGACTGATAAGGAACTCTGGCGCTGGAGTGGCCAGCTGATGAACTAGGCCGAGATGAACCCTGAGCGGATGGGGCCTGTGAAGAACTCTGAGCTGGCATGGCACTGAGAGATGGCTGGCTCTGGTGCGAACCCTGATAACCCTGTCTAGGAGACCATCTGCGACGATCTGAGCGACCCGACTGCGAAGACCTGAAAGAGCGACCTCGGCTCTGCTGACTCTGGCCTCTGGTCTGAGTGCCACTGGAACTAGCTGCTCCTCGAGGCCTCTTGGCCTCCCTCTCATCCCGCTCCCTACGACGATCTGTCTCTATGTCGCGAGCAATATCCACAGCATCCTCAAATGTACGACTCAAAACCCTCTCCCGAGTCATCAGAATACGAATGGGATAAATGAGGCCGTCGACGAAACGCCCAATCCTCTCTCTGTCGGAATGAACCAACCACGGTGCATATCTGGACAACTCTGTAAACCTGATCTCATACTCTGACACTGACATGTCCCCCCTGACGGAGACCCTCAAACTGCCTACGCATCTCCTCTCTCTGAGATCGAGGCACCCATTTCTCCAAGAACATAGTGGAGAACTCGGGCCATGATAGTGGTGCTGCTCCGGCTGGCCTGCGGCGCTCATAAGCCTCCCACCAAGCGAAGGCTGGCCCTTGAAACTGAAAGGTAGTGAAAGATACCCCACTAGACTCCAAGATCCCTGCCGTACGGAGCATCCGACGGCACTTGTCCAGAAAACCTTGGGCGTCCTCGCCCGGAGCACTAGTGAACACTGGAGGAGATAATATGCTATACCTCTCGAGACGACGCTGCTCATCGTCAGTCATAGCTGGGAACCTGTCCCACTGACCCTGATATGCTGGCTGTACTGGAACTACAGGCTGAACTGGAGGAGACTCAAGTGTCTGCAAGCCCTGCACTATTAGCTCTGGAGTGCGTGCTGCGGGGGTCTGATGACCTCCCCCGGTCCCTGATGCAGCTGCTATAGTGGTAACTGAAACCGCCTGTGCCAGGCCAGTGCAAATTGCTAATATCTGAGCTAGGGTCTCCTGTAGACCCGAAATGACAATGGGCACGGTTGGTGCCTGAACTGGTGCTGCTGGAGCCTCAGCAATTGGGGGCTGTGGGTCAGCTGGCGCTGCCTCAGCTGCCCTAAGTCTACCACGACCATGACCGTGTCCACGGCCTCTAGCAGGTGGTAGTGGTGGTCATCCTCCACGTCCGGATGATCGAGTTCTCGCCATCTGCGAGAGAATAGAATGTCAAAGTTCAGATCAAGTCAAAAGTAATCGCACGACAAGAATTCCAAGAATTGAAACTTTTCCTAAAAAGGTTTGCAGCCTCCCGAGGATAAGTACAGGCGTCCCCGCACCGATCCACGAGACTCTACCAACCGGCTCATGACTCGCGAGACATGTTAACCTAGGCTTTGATACCAACTTGTCACGACCCAAACCCTGGTCGTGATGGCGCCCAACACAATGCTAGGCAAGCCCGACCATATTATCCCTTAAACCAGCCAGTTATTAATCAAATTAAACTTAAACAGTAAATGATCATATCAGGTGATAAGCAAAATGTGAAACATACAAAATACGGTCCCAACCATATCGTGGTGTCACGAGACTGAGCCTCTACAGAATAGCATCCTAATACAAACAAGTCTAGGCAAATAGGAAATCAACAAGATGATAAAGAAGGAGAAAACAGGCTCTGCGGACGCTGGCAGCTACCTCGTAGTCTCCGCAAGAAGTAGATGTGTGCAGGCAGCAACAACAACTCAACCGCTCTCGGGTACATGTGAATCTGCACAAAAAGTGCAGGGGAGTGGGGTGGGTATATTTCAACTCAGTGAGTAACAATAATAAATAATAACTGAAAGTAAGAACTCCTGTGCTATCACTTAGCAGTTCTAAGGCAACCCTCACAGGTACGTCATCACTATGGTAGTACTCTAATCTCCAATCCACATTTATCTCTACAAGATTCCACACTGATCCAACCCTCACTCGTACCTCTACGGTGTACGGCCATCTCAATATATAAAGACACATACCTAAGTCTATAATATATAAGTATTTAAGTAGGTAGTAGGATATGAATAAGTTTAATGTTGCGGCGTGCAGCCCGCTCAATTACATATACCGTTGCGGCGCGCAGCCCGCTCCACTTAACGTCGACGGCGCTCACTGGGGTGTATACAGACTTTGGAGGGGCTCCCTAGGCCCAAGCACTATAATACTGCGGCGTGCAGCCCGATCCACACATGTATTACTGCGGCGTGCAGTCCGATCCAATATATATATATTTATATATTTATACTGCTGCGGCGCGCAGCCCGATCCATAATATACACCAGTGCTCACTGAGAATGTGTGCAGACTCAGACTCCGAAGGGGCTCCTACAGCCCAAGCGCAATAATACTGCGGCGTGCAGTCCGTCCCACATGTATATTACATGTATATTACATGTATATTACTGCAGCGTGCAGTCCGATCCAATATATATACTGCTGCGGCGCACAGCCCGATCCAATATATGTATATATATATATAATACCTCATAATGGGTCCTCGACCCTATCCCGGTCAGTATATACTTGGCCTCTCAGGCCCAATATAATATATCACAGTGGTTCCTTTACCCTGTCTCAGTCAATATACACTTGGCCTTTCACGCGCACTCAGCTAGAACAGGGAATTCCACCCCGGATAATCTCTCTCAATGTACACATCTAGTACGGGCTCATATTATGCTATACGGCTAGAGCTACGGCTGAGTGTATGTTTCCAACACGATATAAGGGTCACCTAGCTCTATAGGTTCCCTAATGCTCTGAGATCGGCACAAGGCCCCAAACATGGCTACTAGCCCAATTACACGATTATAATTTCATTCTCGGTCATGATACACAATACACTATCAGTCGGGAAGGACTAAGTCCAATCCCCCAATCACAATGCCACCATGCCCGTCACATGATG